>OY101436.1:37529108-38756163 GCA_956483605.1 Tuberolachnus salignus | reverse complement strand
TTGCAATTTATAATACGCGTAATAATTTATATTTATGTCACTCAATTTCATTTCAATTTGTCGAGTACCAACTATAAAGCTATATAATAATATAGATTAACATGACCTATATATATTCATATATTATATGTAACACAAGGCGCGCGTAGCCAGGATTTTTTAAAACACCCTCCATTTTATAATTAAATACAACTTGTATGGGGAAGGGGGGTTCACGCATCCTTATAACCTATGGCTCAACAAATTTTAGAATTTTCGAGACGGTCAGCTTCCGGTGCTTCCATATAGGTTACCATCATGGTATACGGTATAGTTAAAGTAACCGTACGTCCCGTTGTCCCCCGGAGAATCTTCGGAACGCAAAAATGTCCCGGTTTCAGCAGTGGACTGCGTGCAATCAGCCTGAATCGCAGATATGTCAATGAGCCGATTTGAGAACAACCACAAACGCGGGAAGAAGGAGTACAGAAGTCAATGGACTTGCTAATCGAAAAGGGTTTAATCGATTCTGAGAAGGACACTGAGATATTCGACTTATATTATTATATGTATCTGAAAAAGTGCAGGTGTGGAATTCAGATTTCTCGAGTAAATATGCAGTTCATCGTTGGATACAAGTGTTTCAGCACTTTAGAGACAACCATGTAAACCGCACTATTTTTCGGAAAATCGTTGCGTTTGTCCTATGCTTGTCTGCTTCAATAGCACCCGTCGAACGAATCTTTTCATTGATGGACAGCCGAAAAAACATAGCTTCAAGTGTCAGTGGTGGTTTATTCTGCCACGTTAAAAATCTAATAGGTATATCGGGAAATGACCTCCTTAAAGTACCAACTAAACAAAATTTGCTATCGGAAACCGTATAATAGTGTATAGATCGGATGACATTTTGTGGTAGAAAAATGTATACAGAAAAAAAAAAAAAATTAAAAACTACCATCATTGTAAAACCACAAAACCCCTAGCTCCGCTCAGAATCTAAAATAATAATAATAATAAAAACAATTTAATTTTAACGCGAAACTTGAGAGGTTGTTTGGTCATACTTAATTTTTTCAAATTAGGATCCGTAAGTCTGAAATTACAGAGTCTTTTACGATACTTATTTTTAAGGAACGTGAACGACGAAAAATCCCTCTCCACGAACTCAGTGCTCGTGAACAGTAGTAGAACACTGAATACTTTGTACGAAAGATAAGGATATTTTTTTTTCGCGTCAGCCCAGAAAACGATGAGAGATTACTTTTCAAATGCTCTGCCTCAAGTGAAGTATCCCTTTTCAGAAGAACCTATTTCAAATAAATCAAATTTTATTTTTTCCGCTATTACCATTATTTTTTTTTCGCGTACATCCCGTTGAGAAACGCTGGCGCATAGAATTCTAGTCGGATGAGATTTATTTTTTCTTATCGATGAATAATATAATACAGACTCCCCGTGACCCGCTGGCGTCTCTAAATTGTCTGCCTGCAATATTATATAAGTACCTATATATTGTATATATCGTTTTCACGCATAATACAATATTTCTATCTCTGTGATTTTATAATCTAATATTTTTCGAAGAAAAAAAAAAATAGACATTGTTTTTAGGGTCCCGACCGTTTTTCTTAAAATAAAAAGAAAAAACTGTTAACAAATGGTAATGATACGTACAGATAGGTACACATTTTATTATTGTCGATTTTTAACAACTTGCAATTAAATTGTATTTATAATCTATAATCACCCAAACACCGCGGCCCATAATCTACAAAATCACCTAAACCTCATGTCGTCCTGGTACTCCAAATGGAAAGTTAAAATCAACCACGAGAAGTATCATCACCTGACGTTTACTTTAAAACAAGGAATCAGTCCCTTCTGTTACATTAAATAATAAAAACATACCGAAATCCTCTAACTCTCGCTACTTAGGTCCAATCTTAGACCAACGGCTAACCTGGGTTCACCACATAAAAAACAAAACAACTCTTTTAAACTCGAGGCGGAAATCACTGTACTACCTACTTGGTAAACATTCTAGTCTCAGCTTAAAAACAAAAATCCTACTCTATAAAACCCTCTTAATGCCAATTTGGACTTACGGCATCCAACTCTAGGGTACTGCCAAAAAATTAAACACAAACAAAATTCAAACCTTCCAGTCCATAACTCTTCGTATTATTACAAATGCACCAGCCTATGTTTCCAACCATACACTACACACTGACTTAGTAATTAACACAGTTGACGAAACTGCGAAAATCTTATATAAACGATTCCGTGCTCGACTGAAAAATCATAAGAACCCCTTAAATTCCGCTCTCAATTTCGATACCATCCCAGGCAACCCACCTCGTAGACTAAAGAGGAACCGGTGTTAGGGATCTAAACAGAAATTAATCCCTAAAGACTGTTCAGGTTATGGAGTGTCGCCATTGGGCAGCTTCTTTTTTTCACGTTATCCTAGTCTTGTATATTCCGCATAAAGTCTTATTGAAACTTTAATTACAGATTGTCTTTTTCTCAATAAAAGTTTAAAAAAAAATAATAATAATAATTTATAATCTATAATAATAATTATTCAGAGAAATTAATACGGGCAAGCCTTTATATCGTAAATTATTTCTGTATTAGTACGGTGTAAAGGCAATTAAAATGAATAATCTTGGCGGAGCGCGGGGCCACCAAATATACTTTTAAATAATACGATTAGCGCAGGATGTAGTGGAATTACTTATAATTTTTACATATATTTTTTTCGGCGTATGTTAACCTAACCTAAACTTCATTGCAGTGCCGCATTTGAAGAAAGGGAGGCCATAGGGACGATTATTATTGGGATTTGAAATGCTTTTGTTTAGAGGTTTTATTGAATTAAATTTACATTAATTTTATTAAACATTAAACTCTCCTAATATCTAATTGTTTCTTAAACATGCCTATCAAATAATCTAACGGCCTATCTCTTATTCCCAATTCATATTTCCCATCCCGATCTCTATGTCTTTTAATTAATGTTAAATTGAAAAACGTGACCTCTTATATTGGATTTTGATTATGGTGGTTTGAACGGCGGCGGAGGCGGCGGTCTCGTCGACGACCGCGGATACTCGAGAAAGACAAAGAGAGAGAGAGAGAGAGAGAGAGAGAGAAAACGAGAGATAGGGTGGTATGATGGGCGGTTATAAGAGTCGGTATATACAAGGTGTTAGGCGACCTTTTGCGAAGAGGAATAAGAGGACGGCGGAGATGCAATAATTCAATTAAAATACATTTCTACGGAACACGGTGTGTTCTCTTCGTGCGCGCGACCCCTGCAGACGTTTCCGCCGCCGCCGCCGTCACGTCGGACAACGACCGCGTTTCAAATATTATTACAACCGCCGCCGCTCGCGATTCACGGAACTGCCACCGTCATCATCGGCGTCGACAACCTCTCTCTTTCCGGATATTATTTCGAACAATATGGTATAATGAGAATAATAATTATAAAATCCTTTCTTGAGATAATATTTAATATATTTATCGTTTAGACGATTCCGGCGGTGAGGCGCGTCCTAATAGTAATAATTATGCATTAACAATATTTATATATAAACTCCTACACGAATACTTAAGAGGATGTCGCGCTACCATTATTTAAAGGGTTGCGTATAGGCAATTTTGACGAAATATCTAAAAAAAAAAACCATTCAAATTTACTCTCGTATAAACTAAATAGGTACATTCCGGACTGTATAATTATTGACGTACATTTTATCTGGTCTCCGTACAAATTCGGACCACGCATATCTGTTTCATTTTCAAAATATTTTTTCGCCCCTATAATACAATATAAAAATTATACTTTTTGACCTATGTCGTTAAAACAATGCGGTGTGGTCGTATTTTTGACTGATTAATCGTGTTTTTTTTTTTTGGAAAAAATAGTTACATTATTACATTAAAAATGTCGTTTTAATCTTAAATTGTGCAAATTTAAATTTCCATAATACGAGTACATATAGGTATTATATTTGTACTTTATATTTATATCTAATACATTTTTATGAAAAAACTAGCAGATTCTGCACGGCGTTGCCCGTGGATTTCCTCCATTGAAACTCCATTAAAAGTCAGCACTAAGTTACATATAGTTTTAATACAGTTATTTGGGTTGTTTTGATCAAATATAAAACATAGCGTGTTCTACCTGGCGTGATCTATTATGCTAAAAAAATAAATAAATTTTGTTTATTTATTGGAAAAAAAGGAAATTTTCTTTATTTATTTTTTATCTTAATGCTAGCGGATAACACAATATTTTTAGTTTTTTTTTTTCGGTAGGTGTGTAAACATAAAGATTTTTTCGGCGTTCCAACTCTGGAACAAGTAACATATAATTGGCCGTGCGAGAAACAGGAATTTTTCAAGTTCAAACCAGTAACACTTAGTGATTGATAGTTATGGCGAAAGCCAGACGCACTAGAAACTGTATAATCGCTTGAAATCAAATGGCAAATCGGTTGTAATCATTGGAATTCGTAGTATCAGCACATCTTCTCATTTACGTTTTCCGCTGATGATTGTGGCTTTGATTAAATTGGGTGATAGTTTATTAACAGCAAGTCTTGTTCCGTTGCGCAATTTCGAAGGATTTAAGTTGCGAATGAGCGCCAACGGTGAACCAACTTTTAAAGTTAAGATGCGTGGTAGCATTCCAGATGGTTCCGAAGACTTAAGAAACACTATTGCATAGATGACAGCTTGTTGCTCATCTATAACTGTGTCAATCGATTTGTACTTGATAAATTCACCCTGTAGCTTCAATTGAATTTGATGGTTTATTTTGTTGACATCATTCTTTGGAGCCAAAATTGCTCGTTCGCAAAGCCAATCATGATTTTTTAAATTGTTATCAATATCGGGAAAAACTTTCTGCGCAACATTTTTAATTGATGACTACATTTGTCAAATGTTTGGCGGAAAAGATATTTCACGTGTAGTCGGATCAAACTGAAGTTTTCCATCGCCCATATCCTAAAGCTGTTTTGCGAATATTTTCGCAGCTGCATCATTGGTGTCATTTGAAAGTTTAAATATTTAAAAATAGACATTTTCAACATTCCAAAATTCAGGAAAATGTGTTTGAATGGGATTAGTCGAAAATCGACTTCATGAATGGAACCGAATGTGCTTAATGCATTGTTTTAGTGGTCTAAAACCATCTTTGCATTATTGCCTTTCTAATGAAACCGGTTTGGTGCTCATCGGTTTCAAAGTCTATAACGAACATAGGTAGAAACAATTTTTGTGTTTTATAGACATACGAGGTGTGACAATAAAATAACGAGACTTTCTAAATATAACCTAAACTATTAACGTTATCTATAAAACGATTATTGAAATATGATTAGAAAACACTTATCTAAAAGTACTATGAACACTGATGGCATCGATTCATTTTCTTATACGTTAGTAGCCTTGTTATTAGTGCGAGTTCGACTATACTGCCGGAAAATGTTAGATATAAAAATCGAACAACATGTGTTAACATTAAATTTCTTGTTAAATTAAAAAAAACTGCTGCGGAATCGTTTCGTATGTTATGTGAAGTTTATGGTGAGGTGGGGTATTAATTAAAAGAGGTATTAATTAAATTAAGAGAACGTGTCAGAAAGAAGCGACCAGATCTATGGAAAAATGGCTGGGTTCTTCACCAAGACAATGCTCCAGCTCACAGTGCATTTTCAATTCAACGTTTTTTAACTGAAAAAAAAATATCTGTACTTCAACATCCCCCGTACTCGCCAGACCTTGCTCCTTGTGACTTCTTCTTATTTCCTTCTTATTTCTTTTCCCATTTTCAAACCGTTGATGACGTAAAAATGAAATCGGCAGAACTTCTAAATAGGCTGAATGAAAGCAAATGGCAACACTGTTTTCAAGAATGGCAGCGACGTATGTAACAGTGTATTGATGCTGAGGGAAGGTACTTTGAAGGTGATAATCATTAAATTATAACATTTTTAAAAATAAACAACTTTTATTCAAAAAGTCTCGTTATTTTATTGTCACACCTCGTAGATCTAAATTTTTCGTCGACGATAACTATTTCTTAGAAAAAAAACCATATACCTACTACCTAGTTTAGTTAAAAATAGACAACGGAATGTCATCGTCATCAATGACGATAGATGATAAAAAATTTGGGCAACTCTGTTTAGTATAGTTGAAATATGATCAGCTTTCTCAGGTTATCGCTGCGGTTGACACATAAACCGCAGCCAATTAAATTGGCTTGTTTCATACGTACGTTTATATTAATTCAATTTTAACCAAAATTTGTCTACCAAATACTTAACAATCACTAGCGCCCCTATCACACATATAAGCGCCCTAAAAAAATTGACCCCTAGAGGCAACTGCCTCTGTTGCCCCTGCGGTAGCTACGCCACTGATCATGCCCCTTAAACAGATATGTATGCGTCCAGAATTCTACGGTCCGGGTTTGTACGGTTCACATTACTACATTCCAGGTTTATATGTGGACCGGAATTTAAAAGCCAGATCCGACAAAGCCCAATTTTATTGAATATATCCAGCTTTTTCTTGAAATATATATATATATATTTCAAGATTATATTAATAAATAAACACTCAGAGCTTTGTTTTTTTAAGCCAATGAAGGGGAGGGGAGGGGATAAAACCTTTTAAGAGCCACTGGTAGCTTTGCAGGAGTTATGCAGGTAAACGCAATCGGTGTCGAGATTTCCATTGCTGATTAGATACACTATAAGCTGTTAATATTGTCGGTCGTCGAGTTCTGTATAATTAATGAATTGTGTAGTGTCTCCATACAAGCCAACTGCAATCATTTCATAGAATATTCGTATACTTATATAATCACACTTGTGCTTTTTGTAAACGGAAATTGTACAGATTGTACAATTCTAAAAAAAAAAAACCACATATATTTCATACCGCGGGTGTGCTACTGTAATAGGCGGGGGAAGTTGGGAAGGTACATGATATGTATATTGTATAGGGCAATTTAATTTATATCGTGTATATATGTACTTAACGATCAATCATTGCGAACGATAAACGATTTTGATCGGTTAAACATTTCTTAACTATACAAAATAAATTACAACTGTTCGTGTTTTAACGAATTCTAACATAAAAACAAGAGCGCCAGAACATTTTCAATATCATACCGCGTCAAAAATAGTGTTTATCCGGTGAAATGTTCAGATCTCTACGATTATTTTTAACTCGATTACAACAATAAAACAAAATCAGTCTTATTAATGTGGGATTTTAAAAAACGGACAACGTAATTCGGCTCAATAAAACGTTAACTCACGACGGATCGTTTACATACGCCAGTCATGGTCAGATTTATTACTGCCAAAGAAATTTTTTTTTTTTTTATTTGTCAAAAAATATATTTAATTATACGTTTTTACAATTTTAGAACAAGTTAGAGACTATAGAGTTGTGTTTTTAGTGTGTCATATTGGTGATTATTATTTTTCTAAATTGTTACCAAATCAAATTTACTCGCCAATTCATAATACTATTATTTACTTTTAAAATTCACCTTGACCACCACTTCAACAAATAGCATATAATAATTTTTATTATTCTTAAAAAGTTTTATATTTTCACTGTATGGTTAGTATAGTTTCAAATATTTTGTACGCCTATATTTTCTTATTGAAGCATACATTTGAAACGGCAATCATTCCCCTCCCCTGAATTGTTTTTTTTTTTTATTTATTTATTAAGTCTTAATTTCAATTAACACATTTTTTATTATTATAAGAAGGTTAGGTAGATAGGGGTTGTTGGTACTTAAAGATAATAAGCACAATACAAGATATGTTAGAGTTAGAAATTTAGAATTATTAGTAGAGAATTTATTGACAATTTTACATACATTAAAATTGTAACAGGCGATTAATTTTAAGTACCCCCCCCCCCCCCCCGGAAAATACCGTTCAGGGATGTTCCTGTGCTAAAGTAATTATTTAACTAAAATTTGTTATTATATCTGTTAATAAAATAACTTACCTAATATTTTCAGTGCATAATATTATGTTAATCACATACTTCTCTATTTTTTTTTTCATTTTGTGTACCTGTATGTATATAGCCGTATTTAGACAGGCTACACTCAAACCTCTTCGTTGACTCACCGTGCAAATAAATGTTTTACCAAAATTGACCATGTTGTATTTGTTTGTATTGCATCATTATTTATCTTGTACACCTACGGTCCTCATGAAAAGTTTTCTTCTCCGAAAAACAATTTCTTTGAAACATGAATTGTTTAACGACTTTATGTATTTATCAGGGCTTTGCACTCGAATCATTTTTCGGGTTAACGAACATTTCTGGTTACGGTTAAATGTAAATTTGTTTGGGTGTTATAACCCATGTTGCCTATATCAATTAACATGAAGTTTTCAATGCTAATTCGATAAAGTTAAATGAACATAATGATAAATACTAATTTCAAATGAATATTTACCATTAACCGGTGATTTTTCTACTGGAGAAAGTCCCCGTCCGTTATTTATTTTGACATAACGTAAGACCAAGCTTTAAACAAATGCTTGGTTCTTCACGAACTGTCAAAAATTATTTAGTAATTTAAAAATCTATAATATAGTTTTCTTTATTCTGCGATATCGTTGTGTTGTCAATATTGATTAAACATAATATAACGCTTGTTGTCATTGATTAGTGATTATTTTATTTAATTATAAGATAACAATCTATAGATTCTTAAAACCGATGCAAACTAAATTTGCATACAATTAATAATTATTCGGGTTAATTTTTTCAATTGGTTTTATAATTCCGGATTTTGGGTCATGTGCATTAATTCAGATGCAATTTTAATACATTTTAAAATTATAAACTTGTTTATACAGACCTTTCAGCTCGGTAAGTGTCTGTTTTTTGTAAAAAAAAAAAAAAAACAGTAAACAGTTTAATTATAAAATACGAAATGAGCTATAATAATCCTTTTGGAATAAAATATTATTATGCTACTTATATAATATATATATAGCTATAAGCTCTCGAACAACTTGACATCAACAATTTTTCACCTTGTTAAGAAACCTCCTCAATTATTTAAGAATTTAAGATCTTATTCTAAAAACACTTAAATATTTAATAACAAAAGATCCAACGAATATTTATAAATCGTTTTCCCAATCCAATTTGAAGAAAGTTTTTATTTCCGTGAACCCCGAAATCAATAGGACATTATTCCTCATTATTTATTTATTTATTTTTTATTGTCTTGCCAAATATAACGTAGTCATCTCGTATTATACATTATAATAGCAATTATTTCTTTTTTTTGGGTACCTATATAATATTTATCGATTAATTCACCGACTATAATATGAATTTTGTATATTGAATATATTTATTCTTTTTTTTTATGTTGTATTTTACGATTTTCTATCGTTATTAATTCTATGTTGAAATTACAATACCTGTAGGTAGTGTAGGTATTAAGTTATTATTTTAAAATAATTTGTATAATTTTCTTGAAAAATGTATAATGTACTTTATCCATGTTTCTAACGGGAATTTGTATTATTATTATTTTTTTGTGCAATTATAGTTTTTATTTTATTATTCCTATCGCAACTGTTTCGCTTTAATAGAAGACATTTGGATATTGTTAATTTAAATTTAACGTTTGCCAATATTATTTTTACTTAATATAAGTTTTAATAATAAAAGATAAAACTATTGGAGTTTTTTTAATATATATATATATAGTACCATTAGTACCTATATTAAAAAACATGAATTTATAAATTGCTACAGGAATACCTATTTGATAATATTCTCTTTCAAATGTATGAATATTTAATGAATGAACATTTAACCTGTACGATCGTGACACGTTCATAAATCACGGTCCACGAGTATAAATCAAAATGATAATTCCATTATGGCATTTCGAATGCTGTATTTGTAATAAATAAATAAACTTTTGGCATTATTTCAGATGATATCTTAAATAATTTTTTTAAACGAAAAACTAATTCTGGGAATTTGGAAAACAGGTTTTATATTGTTACGATAATTTATAAGTTATGCGGTTGTTGTTTTATTTTTTTTATCCGTGTATTTTATTTATTCAAATATTTTCATAAAAATATATAGTAAAAACATTTAGTTAAAAACGAGGAATTTTTCGGCGATTCTTAATATGGTTGCATAATTTCTTCGAAATTATATTCGATATTGTGTACGTTATTAAATTAAGCATACGCACACATTACAAGATTAAAATTAATAATTAAAATAAATAATTCGATTATATATTTATCACATCGTAATAATTGTCGTCAACTCCTTAGTATAATAGTATTGGATCTGAAGTATATAAATAGGTTTTAATAACGTGTTTATCTCCATGAAATCGTTATTTAAAATAATAGTAAAACCGTATAATACGTTTCATTCGACAGCTTTAAAGATTATGACGATAATTGAACGCGGATGGCATTATGGAAATATCGTTAACCGGGCAACAATGACGTTAATCAACAATACTTTAACGGTCTGAAAACCGCATAAAACCGAAGACGACCGTATTTCGATTCTAAACCCTAACTAGAATTATCGTTAATGTAATATTTTTAATATCTTTAAAATACTGACTATTGTTGTGCCGTTGCGGCCTACACACAGACACGATGAGTTTATGCATTAGGTATCGTTTTATTATATGTACGGTGTAGTTTTATATATCCTATAGAACGTTTTTTATATAAAGCAAATCGAGGTGTACCAATAAAATAAACCAGTAAAATTTTATTGACATGACACTTTATTTCTCGCCATGTCATAATATGCGGTATAGGAACATAAACGTGTGAGTATAAGAAGCGCAGACTCTTCGTATACAATTACGGAAACCGTTAGTTTTAACTATTGTTGAGTTATATTTTATTAAACTGTACGCAATTATTTCGCATATTTCGATAGAATTCAGAGAATCGTTCGTATCATTGATAAACTTGGCGGTAGGTACCTACATATATATACATATATATATATATATACTATATTATAATTTAAATACATAATAATTTCATATGCTTACACAGTTTTGTATACCAACTAATACACATATTCGTTGTAATTATCGGAAGTATAATTACCTATTACTCGGAAAACAACAATTATTTTAGATGGTCAAAGTATAAAAAGATAAATAAACGTGTTGGTTTTTTTTCCTCGGTCGGTCGCAGTATTTTTTTTTTAAACGGTATTATTATATGTGTGCAATAAAATAACAAATTTTAAATACAGCATATATATATATCTTTATCATCAATATTATAGGTTACCTACTCTAGTAGATATAGTTTATTGTCCATAATTCAATTATAGTTTTATTGTTTAAACAATTATTTATTACATTCAACACGAATTAAATATTGTGAAATAGTGGTTTCGTTATATTCCGTGTATAGAGTGCCTCTATAGATACACTTAAATAAGTAAAACAATTTTAATAGTAGCATTAAACGTATTTTTAAAATAATGTTTAAACTGAAGTTATGTGTTACATTTACGGGCTTAATTTGTGTATTGATGTGAAGGGGAGGAGCAAAATTATTTCATATATATGTATAATAATAATTTTTATAATTTCCAATGGCGAGCTACGAGATGGCGGTGACGTGGGAATAATACCTTTGATGATTTATCGCTACTATGACGAAATTTTTTTATTAAATAGATTGAAATGAAAGTTATACACACTTAATTCACAAGTTATTTAACAATCAACCGCGCGGTGTAGGTAATCAACACAAAATCAAAACATAAATTATCAAATCGATTTATTAATTGATTTTTTCTTATAACATATTTACTGTTATAAGTAAATATTAGTAGATTTTAGTTGATCTGAAATGATATTTTTCCGAATAAACTTCTAAAATAACCCTAAATAAAACCCTAAACCCTTATCAATAATATATTTGTTATAAACCAATTTACAAAATATCAGGGGGCATTGCTTCTCCTCACTAGTCTTAGTTTACGCCTACGTTTCCATTCGTATAAAAAGTCGAATTTCGTTTGCAATTATTACGTAATAAATAATTTAGAGATAATTATTGGGAAATAAATCAATACTATTTGTATATGATTTTCAATAGTAATTTTACATATTTTCGTGCATTTCTTTTCGACCAAAAAAATATTATCCACTTAAAACCTAATAAAAACTAAAAATACTCAACAATGTTAAATGTCTATGAATAGCTCAAAAACGACCACAATGTTTTAATCATTTTTCCATGTCTAGAAAGGGCGTAATATTAATTCTGTGAAAATTTCTGGTCACTACGATTATTTTTAATCGAGTTACAACAACAATAAAAAATATCGAAAATAATTAAAACATTGCCGTCAATTTTCCCATTTTCCTACGATTATTTCAATAAAAAAAAAACGACCTCTCTAATACATCAACTAGATTCAAACTGCTTTCGGAAAAGTTGCTACTCTTGAAATTTGGAGCAGGATGTCCAGTAGAAAAATTGTTCATAGACGGAAAAAAAAATTAAAAAAACACACATAACTTCACTCAGAATCTAAAAAAGTATCAAAAATAGTTTTATTTAACTACCATTTGTATTATTTAATTAAAATTTAGGTTTTAATTTAAACATGAGCAAATATTTAATGGAAATGTACACAAAAAAGACATAACTTGTAATATTGCATAATATTTAAAAGATAATTACCTAACCCATTTTGGTATCTTTCTATACATATTACGTAATAAGTATAAAAATTATAATCTATTATATTGCATATCTAATTATTTTAAAGTAAATCATAACCTGATGATGTAACAAATAAAAAAAAACGTTCTGAAATATTTGAATAACAAACCATTATTCGAATTATTAATAGAAATAATGTGTTTACGGTTTTAGTGTTAATAAATTACAAACTGTACAATATCTACTAACAATACAATAACGAACTATATAGAAGGTATTATCATAATAATGTTTTTTTTATTTTTATTTTTTATTATAATTTGTTAATAGCTCAACGCTGCAACGTTATTTTTTGTTTAACATTATATGAGAGTAGTAGGTGTGGTATTTATAATGGAAATGTTTTTTTTTAACGGACAATGGTTGAAAGTAAAGTTGAATATGATGGAGTGAAGTCAGACGGATGAAGTATTTTTAATGACTGGTAGCAGTCCGGGTATGGTATAATATTATGCTGAATTGTTGTATGGCTATAAAATGTTAACGACAGACAAAAAATCAAATGTGTGATGTTTTGCGTTAATGGGTTTTATGGCGAAATGAAAGTAGAAAAAATAATTATCATTTGATGCGCACAAAATATTATACTACTACGCTTTTATAACGACGCCTCGAGAGATTTGATCATTATTATTTTTATATAATGGATATATAATACAGTATATGTTTCAACCAAAGTAAAAAATGCAGTCATTTTATATAATACGTATAAGGGCGTAGTAATTAAAATTATTGATTACAAATTATTGTACAATGTACATATCATATAACGCCAAAGTAATTTTAGGCAAGCTAATAATAATTGATAACTTTTAAACATCGACTAGACTTTTATAAAAATGTATATGTATCGTTTTACAAAAATCAAAAAATTATTATTTGTAGTAGATTGCATAAATCGATCGTAAAGATTAAATTTGAAAACAATGAATGAGTAGTGTGGAACTGTTGTAGATGGGAAGTAGGGGAGGTACGATATGGAGAGGAATTGTTTAAATTTATAAATTTAAACACATTTTAATGTACTACTTTACCGATAGTTTAAACTGAATACAATATATATTTACCTCTTCGATAACCAACAATCTCTAAGACTAGAGCCTATTTTTGTTATTTTCTGTACTATACATTTATTTTCAGCATAAGCAGACCCGTGCGAGGCTACCCCCACCCATAGACCCCAAAACACAATTTATTCCCTGAACCTCCACACTGTTCTTAAACTTAATTAAACTTCAGGTAAAATTTTTTTTTTTTTTTTCTAATATCGTCACATGTTGTGTAGCATAAAAAAATATTTCAATCATATATTTGAATTTTATTTTTCATCTAAATTTAAAAAATACACTATAATTGATCATCGATTATCGTATTAGGTATATCAGATTAATGGGATTTTTTTTTTTATATTATGAGTACCCGAATTAATTTTACATACTTTATGATTTCGGGTTACACACATTGGATTTTGTATTACACATAATGTGTCGTATTATACATACAAAAAAGGCCCTGCTAAAACTTTTTTCGGTTTCCGATTTATTTAATGTCAGTACTTCGTTTTCTATTTCTTTATATTAATTTTCACGGTTGAGAAAACACCATTTTCACATGTTCGCGGATTTATTTCAATTATTCATTCAATTACACACACGCGTATTGTCAAAGACTAACATACAATTGAATATTGATAGAGCACAAAATTTTACCCGTCAAATATCGTACATCTTGTCGATACGACATAAATTACTTTTGTCTGCAGACGATACCATACTACCTAAATGGCGTTTGTCGTTTTATTTAATGTCTTGTTAAAGTATAAAATATACTCTTAGCCTATAAAGTTTTCAAAATTTTATACTCTTATATGTCTATACATTTAAAATTCGTTTCGCCTTTTTCACTGCACTATTTGGTCCGGACGACAAAACTGCAGAATAATATTAAGACATTTCGATTCATTTTTTAAAATTACGAGCTTACAACTTTTTCATATTAATGTAGAGAACAATAATAATAATTGCAGACAACAAAAAACTGTTATAGTTAAGAATAGAGAAAGTACCTACCCAAGTATAAACTGGCTGGAAAATAAAAACCCGCAGCCGTGTTACTTAATAAAATTCCAACGAAATATCGTCTTAAACGATTATTTTAACAGACTAAAACGTACGGCAATATATATATATTTTTTTTTAAAAACCTGTATTTTTTTATTTTGGATAACATTTTTTTTACGTCTAGTTTGTTATTTGGTAACGCGCGAGTTTACAATATTACAAGTACGTCGAAACGATAATTTTTTGAAAGCTTATTTTATTTTTTGTCAGCTAACAAAAGCTAACTTAATACGTTTAGGCGATTCGTTAGATGTCAAAACGTTGTTCTATTTAATAACAGGTATTTGGCTAAAACAAAAATCTGATAGACGTTTCTCGGAAATACGAACTAGTCTGTTGCAGTATAGCTTGTAATAACTATTCTTGATGGCTGTTCTAAGACAAAGCAAGCAGATGTGTGGGTGTATCTCTATAGTAGTTTCCCCTTTAAAGATTTGACGGTTAAATAAGTGGGTCTAGTGTGTTCGTTTTGAATTATTACGATCTGATAACGTCATATTGCGTACATATATTATATTAACGATATTAATATTATATTTTTTTTCTCATACGAAAGCGTAAAAAATGAACACGAGATTCGAATAAAAAAAAAAAACCAACTGGGATACTCAATCAAAAATCGGTTAAAAAAAAAAAATAAAAAATACCGGGACACGGTAAACCGTGAATAACGTACATTTTCCACTGCATTAAAATTTAAATTAAATTATACGAAAACGTTGTTTATCACGACAATAAATAACGATTGTTGGTTTACTTCTTGTAAATGTGTTAGATACGATATAATATATTATACAGTGTATTTCACTCCAATTCTTACGTGAAATATTTCAGACTTGGATTGAAATTGGGTTTTTTTGTTTTAGGGAGATCTAGTTTTAAAATACACATTTTGAACATATTTTCAAAATTTCAATTCACGGAGTACAGTTCAAATTTTTTTTTTTTTTAAATAGGAACATCTATTTTTAGCATTAGATTCGAATAATCCTATATGTTTCTATCTCATAAATTTATTGAGATACAGCTGTCTATGTAGTTTATTAAAAAATATTGTTTTTTCTCGTTTTTTCAAAATAAAATATAAAACGTATGTTATTATATGTACTGATATTTTTTTCTCCCATAAAATAATAGTTTGATTTCTTTAATTGAAAAGTATGTGTTTTATTTTTATTTTTAAAGCCGAACAAAAATTATATTTTTTTATAAACTTTAGACAACTCCATTTCAGGAAATTTGTGAAATAAAAAAAAAAAAATAAGACTGTTCGAAACCATTGTTAAAAATAAACGTTTCATTTAAGAAAATGTAATTTGTATTGTGCATGCGCGCCACAAGGGTTAACATTTTGAAAATAAGCTCAACGTGTCATGTGTATTAATACCGCCGAAATATATTCTTAAAAAAAAAACCCAAAGCTAAAATAATTCGTATTACTGTTTGAGTGAAACACATTGTATATACATTCGTATAATATTGTTCTTAGTCTTTTTTTTTTTTTTTTTTATCATAATATATGATTGTCAACCGGCACCTAAACCCTTAAAATAATACGGCGGTCGTTGTCGGTATAACGCGTGTTTTTTTTCATATTATCCATCACGATATTAAAAAATAATACCAAAATACTCAAGTATATAAAATGTATACCACTATCGGATGAGGTGCATGATGAAAATTAGAATAATTATATGTATATATAATACTCGCTGGTTCTATATAAACCCGGCCAGACGGGTTTCAATGAATTTCACACAAAAGGCTAAGCATTCATTAAACATAGTTTCATTTTTCATCAAAATTCAGCATTGAAATATCGAGGATTTTCCGTGTATTTCTACTTTTATGCTGATCTACGAGAATCATAATATATTTAATTAATTTTCTAAATATATAAAGAAACTAACGTATCAGAGACTAACACATCCAATTTACTATAATGCATGATAATATTAATACCATTTACTCGGTAATGCATTTTTGAATATTTTTTTCCTTACACTGTTAGGTTAAAATATTGTTTGCTAAAAATTGTAAGGTATAAATATATATATATATATATATTTACTTTAACACGACATTTTGTTTTACTATAGAGATATTGAAAATTAGCCACTACTATAGATTATTAAAGTTTTAAGCAGCGGATTATTGTGATTGAATTTAGAGGGAATCATGATAATGGGTTTAACGTCTTCCATAAGCTTAAAGACTGGTCTTAACTTATTATTAAAAATTCAAATTAATACCAACTGTAGTAAATGACCCGATTGAATTTTAATTTATAAAAAATATACATTTAGATTTCTTATACCTAAGCATACGGATACAAGGGCGCGTTGGTTGTTTCTTATGGCCCCTCCAATAGCCCGTTATATTCAATTGTAAATACAGACATTTGCAGGGATTGCATTTAACGGAGTTGGTGTGGAGAACACGACTAGTATATTATCTGGTCAATATTTTGTGTCACCAGAAAAACTGATCACACTGTATAAGTACTAGGTAGGCGCATATAAATTATAATATAAAATTATAAATATAAATAAAGAAACTGCATACAGTTTAGCGATAAATTTAATTTGATTTTAATTTATTACAGTATGTCAACAAATTACAAATATAACAAAATCGAATTGTTTTTGCACATTGTAATTTGTAGGAATAAAGTATTCGTGGAAGAACTCGGACGTGTGTCTGGCAAGTCCTACCTTTGAAATAAGATGATTTTTTTTTTTTACCGTCAATGTGTTTGCTATTTATATGAATTTGTATGACAAATCTCAGAATTCGTACGTCAACAGTTAATGAGAAACAAACAGCCGAAGTCACAATCTTTAAAAATAAGGTTCATTTCCACCTCCGAATTTAGGAACTGGACCCGGGGCATTCGTTTGTTTCGAAAATTTCGCCATATGTACTCCATCACTGTTATCACTTATAGCCCTTCCCTCCAAGAAAAAATAAACAACAAAGCCGGTTAAAAATTTAACTTATTATTATTGTTATACTACTTTTTACTAGATTAAATTTTTCTTACTCATATAATTTGAATTATTAATATATGATAAATTACCAGAGATGTTAATTTTAAATAACTTTTTATATTTGTATTATTAATAATATTATAATAGCCACAAACAAAATTATTTCTATTAGGCAAAATATTTTGATATATAACATACTCGTGATAGCAAATGTGCCCACTGAAGACTTATTCAGATTATTATTTTTATTCAGATTTATTTATTATTCTTGCCTGATATTTTAGAAACATTTGGTATAGACCAGATTCTATGCACAAATTGTAATTTGGTACTTGTAAGGAATATAGAATTCAAAGAGCATCTAATAAACAAAATGTTCCATCTTAACGGTCTTATTTATTTATTTCATTCCTCCAGTGAGTAACCTTAGAAATGCAATAGGACACTATATCGCGTATTGTTATTGAGATTGTAATGACATATGGGAAAAATACGGTCATTTAACGACTAGACCAAAGAGCGCCACAACGGATGCTCAGTATTGTCAATTTTTAATTTATATAATTTATGATTTATACGAGTAAGTACAAAGTACATATTTTATATAGGATATAATATGTTCTGAATTGCATCGTATAGTTCAAGATATTTACATCGTATTAATAGTAGGTAATCATTATTTATTATAAATTACTTTACACGAAAAGAAAATTAAAGTTTAAACAGTTTTATTTTTATTGTACCTAACTAAGTATGTTTTAATATTTTTTAAAGTTATTTTATATAATTTACATTTTGTGAAGTGTAAATAAAGTTTTTAAGTTGTTTTCTTATTTAACAGACTAATCGTATGTGTTTAATCAATACTTAATTAATAAGTAGAAAAAACCATTATTCTAATATTTAGTTTTCGATAATGCTATCTACATAACTAAGATATAACACTAACAATAAGGGGAAATAATTCTGAGTGAATACTCTCTTTAACTTAACCAAGAGACCTTTTGATATAACACGAATTAATAAGGTATTCCCAGAATAAAAAAAAATAACAAAATTATCTATTAATTAACTATTGTAATTTACTTTTAAAGAAAAAACAATAATAATTATAATTAGAACAAGTTAAATTATTATTTTTATACAAATTTATTGAATATATATTATACAAAATAATAATATATAATTAATACATTTATTATCTATAATAATTGGCGTGCATATTATATTATAATAAAAAAAACCGATATAATTCGCACCATGGGTAATAGGTAGTGGTTCTCATTGTTTTAGGTGGAAAATTGTGAAGGTAGGACACAGAGGGGAATTTAATTTATATAGGTTTTCTTACTCATTTAATTTGAATTATTTGTATATGCTAAATTACCAGAGGTGTTTTTTATAAATAACTTTTTATACTTTTGTTATTAATAATATTATGATGGCCATAAAACAAAATTATTTCTATTAGACAAAATATTTTGATACACACGCACAAACACACAAACAAAGGCATTTGACGTTCAAATTTTAACGAAATTGGACATTTAAGCGAAAACTAACGTTAAAATTAAGACATTTCGCGTACTGGCATTTTATTTTCCGAATAATGTTAATACATTTTTTTTGGAACAACATAAATGTACGAAAATGTAACACAATGTTCACCATAAACTTATAGTGATAAAGAAAAAGAATAAGAGTAATGCAATAGATCTGTTTTATAAATTTTAAATTTTAATGAAAAAATTAAAAGTTAAAGCATTTTAATATATGATTAACCGAACCTAATCGTATTTCGTTAACAATGATTTATCGTTCTTTACAGATATAAATTAAATTCTCTTCTGTATCCTACCTTCCTGACTTCCCACGTAAAACAGCGGATTATCATAAGGTACCCAGTATTGGTTCAGATTTAAATTACTAAATTTGATCCATATACAGACTGGATGTCGAACATAATAAAACCATTGAAAAACAGTAATTCTACGTAGCTTTCTGCTGCTCGGTACTATCGTGGATTTATCGCAACACGATAGTATTCTATAATTTTAAATTGCATTCTAAGAAGTGTTTTAATTTTAAATACGCGATATTTTTTTCATAAAAAACGGTAGAAAAACGCCCGATTCATACTAATTATTATTATTTAAAGTTTGTCGAATAAACGGGAGTTTTTTTAATTTTCACAAAAGTTTGATTTTATTCAGTAAATTGAGTTTATCATTTTCATTAGATTTATTATGTATTCAAATATCATAATTAAAAATGAATTATAAATACCTACTAATAATGTTTATCATTACCATTTATATCGCAATGCTAATACAATAGGTATAAATTCCGTGTTTTCTCAATTTTTTATTTTTTTTTTCTAATACATAGTTATATATAAAATTATGTTTTTCACTTACTTCTGCAGCATTCTACTCATTTGGAATATTATCAAACGTGTTTTAAGAAAATGAAATACATGAATCGCGTCCCAAAGACACGAGACGCAACTAGTTGCATATATTGATCATTATCGTAAAAAAACATAAATATTATATTTGTTTTCACGAGTTTTTAAAAAATAAATACCTATACTACAAATATATTGTGTACGATTTATATTTGTACACATATATATTGCATACAAATTCGTGTCGAAATTTCAATTCGAATATAGGATAACGGCGATAGTATCAATTAAATTCCAATAATAAGAACGTGTCCGGCATAAAAAAAATATGTTTTTTTTTTTTTTGTAAATTGTCACGTTTGCGTGATTTATTGCGGTTATTTATTGCATCGACAAAATGCGGCGATATAGATGCCTGCCTTATGGAATGGATACCACCACACGGCACCTATAATAATAATACGACCGAGTGTTATTAAAAAAAAAAAAAAAAAAAAAAATGATCGTAAACGTGATTTATTGTTTCGTATTGTTATACTACGTATAATCAAATCGGCAAATAACATTTCTCGCGAGTGAAAATACACGTGTTTACTCGTTTCTTTTAAAAAAGATCTCGTTCCTACTGCAAAATATGAAATCATTCCTTTAAGTGATACTTTTTTTTTTTTTTTAACTAATACCTAACGCAAAGTGCAAATTCATTTTTTATATTTTAAATTTTAAAATACCAATAATCGATTTGTTTTGGAAATAATATACGCGATATACATATATTTTAGGTTTTCGTGGGTAAATTGCATAACGTCGGATACTATTCTTAGAGTGTCTATATGTTTAAAATCCTGAAAAAAAAATGAACGAAGCAAATGCTTTCCTCGTAAAAAAAATAAATAATAATAAAAACTCGGTCCTATTTAAAAAGCTTATTTTATTTTTGCCTTATCGATCGCATTTCTATCCGACCATATTCAGGCGATAGGATCTAAAATCGGGATATTTTTTTTTTTTTTTTGTAAAAGGGAGAGTGTTTTATTTTTATATTTAAATACAACTTGGTGGTCGGAACGAGCGGGTTAGTTCATACATCCTTATCACTTACAAAATTCTAGAATTTTGGTGGACGGTCCCGCTGTTTTATTGATAAAAAGTCCAACAGCATCCGGTGCTTTCATATAGGTTACTATAACACCGTATATGGTATAGAAGACCTAACCGACTACCGTTGTCGAATATTTGATATAGTAATATATATATATATATATACAGTAATATCTTCAATTTTCACGATAAATAATAATATTAAATATGAAACGGAATCATCTATAACTACACATTTGATAGACATAAAACCCAAAACACCCCACCCCCCCATGTCCATCGTAGCCGGCAATTCGTCGATGTCAAAACCGCCGCCGCCGCCGTTTCTCCCGCGGGACGAACGACAGCCGTTTTAATAAAAAATTATTATAATTATATTATCGTTTAAGTCGGATCGACGTTCCTCTTGACGCAATGTAATTATTTTCGAATTGCCGTTTTATGTATTATTAAAATATTTGCGTTTTTCAATTGATCGTGCTCGTCATTAAAACAAATTCGATTTCCAATAAAAAAAAAAAAAAAAATAATAATAATAATAATAATGATAAATAAAAAAAAATACCGACGAATTCGTTATAAAAAAAAAAAAAAAAAAAAATATGTACGTTTTTTTGTTTGTATTTTTTTTTTTTTTTTTTATATTTTTTTAACACGAACGATTAAGGTGAATGAACCGTTCCGACCGCACAATTATACTCTGCCATTCCGCGAATCAAAGTCCCCCGTCTGATATTTATTATAATTTATACGAACGCCTCATGAATAACACTTTTTACTGGCACTCACTAACGAATCCAATAATCCTCTCCTCTCTCGGGTTTCCGTTGTCATATTTCGTGTCCGTCCGTCAAGTTTTCATCGCATTTGCATATGAAAGCGGCCCCCCCCCCACACACACACACACCAAGTATAGAGCGGTCTTGCATAGTACGGCTCGAAAAACCAAGTTCACTGAACCGTTTTTTTTTTTTTTTTTTTTTTTCTAATGGAATTCAAACGCGTTGCGAAGTTTTTGATTGCCACTCGAGCCACATCCCTACGCCGCGGTTTTATATTACCTTTGGTACCCACCCGACTGTAATACAGTGGGGCGTGCACGTAAAATATTATTTTCTTTTGTCGGCGGTTCGTGTCGCGGGCTTACGATTTTAATATATGCGTATTATGTAGGAAAAAAAAAAAAAAAAAAAAATTATATAAAATATTCTTCGTACGGGGGTTAAAAACACGATCGTGTTGCGGAATTCAAAATCGAACAACTGTAAGCGAACTACAAATTGAGAGATATTCGACAATTATAATAATTATTACAAATACAAACGTGGTTATTTTTTTTTTCTTTCTATTTATTACTATATATATATATATATATAAATAAATTTCCGGGGATGGAAACGATAAATATTCAAATGTACGTAAAACAAATTTAAAAACAAACGAGCCAATAACGTCTGTTTGATCAGAGTTCAATAATATATTATCGTGCTTTGGGTAACGAAATTATCGTGTAAATTACACGAATGGCCTATCCGCCCATTTATAGTTATAATTATTCGTACGTTGCGGAGCGACAACGAACGAATATTATTTTAAATTATTTTTTATATCTTAATTAATAACGACGTGACACGTGAATTCGATGTAACAATAATAATATTATAATAACCATTCAAGAGTAATGATATTATATTGAACAAACATTATAATTTGAAACGTTTCGGGGAAATTGTAAATTTTGATGACAACACTTTCCGACGAACGCGCCGAAACTGAGAACTATTAAAAACCGTAAAAAAAAAAAAAAAAATTTAATAATAATAATAAAAAAAAAATACTCCGTAACAATAACAACACAATCAACACATAATATAGAGTTGATTTAGGAGATGCTCGTTATAATAGTTTTACTGTAGAACGTGCCCGTGTTTATATTGTCCAATCGGGGTACACGTATAAAACGTATAATGTGGTTTTTGTATTTGAAATTCATTTTTAAAAAATTGAAAATTAAAAACACTTTATGTTACACGTATCAATATACCGTATATTGTATAAATTATTTTTTATTTTCAAAGCAGAAATATACAATCTATATCGTTTGACATAATAAGCATATAGGATAAAAGTAGTTATAACATGATAAACGTGAGAAAAGAAGCCACCCAATGATGACACTTTAATATTGATTGTTTGTTAGTTTACATAATTTTTTTTTATTAATTATTGTAAGAGATCTCTGCATCATTTTCGTTTTAGTCGTCTAGGGGGACTGCCTGGTATTGATAAGGATGAAAGGTTTTTTTATTAGAGGTTTGAGTGAGAGGAAAGACGGTAGTGGAATCTTTTATAGAACCATTTAGCTTCTTCAATTGAATAAATTTAACCTTCAAATCTGAATGGAGTGTGTGGTTTGATATGTAAGGGGGATATAAATTATAAAAAAAAAAATCTATTCGTTTGCAATTTTCGTTTCTCAGTCTGTCGAGTACCAATAGAAATAGAAAAAAATAAAATATATATTATTTTTTTTTTTTTATAATTAAAATTACTTAGAAATTTTATTTCGAAATTGTGACGATAATATATTTATATGTGTTTGTGTACTTTACACTAGTGCACTATAATAGTAAACAGTATAATTATGCTCTTATTTTTCGTTTATAATTTAATAGCATAAAAAAGTGTTATAAATATCACGAGTACAATGACATCCGCGATAATCATAGCGCCGCAATTGTCTATTTATAATTTATAATCCCTTATTTTATTGTTGGTTTAAATTAAAAATATATTTTTTTGTTTATCGGGGGATTTTATTTTTATACGGTACTAAACGTACATATTATCATGCGTTTTATACTGAACTCTGTTCCCAAAGAGATCGTACCGGTTCTGCGCATATCGAAATGACGGCCGCGGAAGCGCGGACCCCCGATTTCCCCTCCGGCCGGTCGTAATCGCACGCTGCGGCAATGCCGAAGTTGATTGCCGAATATCACCGACAAGTTACGACAAGTATACACCGAATTGCAGTGATACGAAAATGCTACCAGTTATAAATCGCGTTTATCCAGGCAATTGACAAATTTTTATACGGTTCGTTTTAAATTTATTTAATGGTCAACGTGCTGTATACGGGTCGGGCCGCTCGATTGTACCATACACGTGGCACTGGGTCGTAGACGGTTTATTGGTGGGAGATGCTCGGCCACCTGGCGAAAAACGGTCTCTGCCCTCTTTTGAAACGGAGTATAGTCGTCAAGTGACCGACAATTGTGGAGACTAGTTTAGACGGATTTTGGGTTTCGGGTATACACATGCACGCATAAATAGAAGAACAAACAAATCGGTTTGAATGGGTATTATTTTAATATAATATAACAATGCGAGGGGAATCCGTCGTATCCGGTACGTAAAACCGGTAACATACTTGTACACGTGTACGCCAGTGTAGAGGAAAATATTTTTAATGAGTCGAAAAAAAATTTTAAAAAAATGCCATTATTTAATTATTTTTTTTTTATTAAAATAGGTTGAGAAAAAAAAAATTAAGTACTATTTACAAAAGAAAACATAATAATACAGATATTACATAAATTATAAACTTTGTTGTTTTTGATTATCAAATTATCGTCGGTGGTCATAGGCGACTCTCTGTCATATCACATCTCTGGCACCTCACTACGGCTCTGTACCTACCCACGTACCCATACCACTCGCCCACGTTATTTTATTATCTTCAAACGCGGTTATTTCGTATAAATTCGTCGACTTGAAACGAGACTGTACGAATGTTTATTACTGTATTATTATTATTATTTTCAGTATAATCAAATATTTTGAAATAAAATCGACGACGGCGACCGTATACATTATATTGTAATGCACGAGTACGAGTATATTGAGAATTTTTTTTTTTTTTTTTTTTTTTATGTTTACACATATTTTACATATAGTCAATATAGTCTGACGGGAATGAAGATTATGTAGCGCGGTATTTGTATTGAAATAAAAGAAAATGAAAATCGACAAAAATGTCAAAAAAAAAAAAAAAAAAGTACAATTACACTGTTAATTATTATACTAATCGTCGATGACACTGCAGTTACGCGAAAAAAAAACAAGAAAAAATATTATACATTTTAAAAACGTTCAATATTCATTAAAAGATAATAATGAAAACGCTGTAGGGAATGTTATTTAGCCGGCTAGTCGATCAAATCGGGGATTGTTCTGAGAATTCGACTGTGTTATGTATTTTTTTTTTCTCTCGTTCGTCTCTCGACTCGTTAATCAAAATAACATTATTATTATTATTATTATTATTGTCACAGAGAATGATCTTAAAATTTTACGGGTTACAGCGTTTTTCACAAATATCGTCAAACTAATAAACGTACAAACCCGGGTTGAAACGTATAATAACAGTATAGTATAAAACACATAATCATATACGTTTTATACCATATAAAAATAAATGATTATCTTATTGCAGACGTAATTAAGTCATTGTACTCGTGATATGGTATAACACTTTTATATTATTAAATTATACACGAAAAATAAAAGTATACTGTACTATTTAATATTACCATGCAGCGGTTCCCAAACTGTGAGACTCGCCTCAATATCAATATTTACCTCCCCTGGGAGGCTCGAGGTAAATATTGATATTTTTAAATCGACGATAATTTCGTTGAAAAGTTTATCTATTCTAATAAAATATTTCACTACAACTTGTATTTATTTTTCAAATGTATGTAAGAATACTTAGTTATTATTTTAAATTATATTTCCTTTTATTTAAAAATGGAACAATTTCTCAATTTTACATCCAGACATAAACAAAATGACGACAGTTAAGTAGAAAATATACGTAAGTTCAGAAAATAGGATGATAGTTACTTACGTTTTAATTTTTTTTTTTTTTACATTAAAATAGACAACGAAGAACGTCCTAAATGTGTACTTTGTTTAAAATTATTATTATTAACTTGAACAATTAGAAAAACAATCAACCGGTTTTATCATACAGACAAGTGTTCCAACCAAAGCTCTTTTAGCTTCTTATAAAAATAATACATATGTATTGTTATACAGTTGGTTTTTTTTTGTCATAAAAATAAGAAAGGTTGAATGTTTAAATAATACAAAATTGTAATTAATTTATTCACGGAGGCCGCGATTTTTTTTTTTTTTAATTTTAGGGATGTGTGGAACAAAAAAGTTTGGTAACAGCTGTTATAGTGTATTATAGTTTGTGTCTTGTTCTCGTCGCGCGAAGTACACAAACATATATAAATATATTATTAACACAATTTCAAAATATAATTTGTATGTAATTTTAATTATAAACAAATTCTATTTATATAGGTACTCGAAATATTGAGAAAAGAAATTTACAAACAAATAGATTTTTTTAAATTTTTATTATATACAGTATATTATAGTTTATTATTTGTAACTAATATATTTTTACTAAATATAATAATTACAAATCTAACTTAATATCTGAAACGTGAAGTGGTTTTAATTTTTAATTTTTTAAGCATGAATTTCAAAAACGAAAACATTATGCGTTTTTACGTGTATATTATCAGCCCTGGTACAAACAATAGGCGTATAATTAAAAAATCATTTGTTAATTTCAAATACTTATGCGTCGTATACATTATTCATTTATCCTATGTACGATGTTAGGTTTTTATCATCTTTATAAAATATTTGACGAGTTCAGAAATCAGCTAGTCGTATTACACGTAAGTATAGGTATAATAGGTTATTAATTGTTAAACTGGAAGATTAAAAAAAAAAAAATCATGTTTACAGCCTTTGCCCTGTAACGAAACGCACGATTATAGAATAAATTATATGCGTGATAAAATTGCGCAAAAGATGTTTTTACAACTTTTTCAATTACATTTCAGAACGATTATTGAACCTAATAATAACAATATTGTTAAATTGAAAATGTTTGCCTTCTAATCATGACCGGAGATAATAATTAGTCGACATTCCATATTCGATGTAGGCAATACGTATAATATTATTACTGATTAAAATACTAACAAAAATCGTGATGGAACTGATTGATCGATCGATTATTGATAATATTTATATATTTAAATAAATTCGTCGATATCTTATCGCGGTGAATAAATAATCTTGACCGTGTATTATTTTAGTGAATCAGTATTAATTTCGTGCTTTATTTTTTAGTATCTACCTACACAGCTATTTTTTTTTTTTTTTTTTTTTTAATGTAGGTTTTCAATTCACGTTTAAACGATTTCAAACTTATTTATACTACAACTGCGTGCCGTACGAAACAAATGATACTTACGGTTTCATCGAATATATTTTTATTTATTTTTAACAGTATCAGGTATCTAATCGAAAGAAATTAATTAAATTAGTGTACGAAATGGTGGTGATTGTATTATATAATATAATATAATCCATTAACACAGCGGACTACTTTATAACATCGGAGAATAGAAAAACGCATTAAATAATTGTGTGTCTATGGATTAATATTAAACAGATCATTTCGGTGAAGTTATTCTGTAGTTGTCCTTTATTGTTTTTTTCCGGGCAATAAATTATACAGAGACATTTTTAATTAAAAGACTCAATCTTTTTAATAAGTTTAATAAGTTTTTTTTTTTTTGTCATCGGTTTATGTTTTAATTTTCAACGATCACGCGACCGACTTGATTTTTTTTTCTCTTTAATAATATATATATATATAGTATACACGGAATCCTCAAAATCGGTGCTCGCGATTCAATTTCGTGAACGATATCATTTTGACCACCGACCCGGGGGCTAATACAGATAATAATATAAGTTTTAACGAAATGTCGTTGGGTAATTCCTTGAAATGTTAAATTAAATATTTTTAAATTGCGCTTTTCGTATTATATTTTCCCCGAAAATAAAAACCTATATGCTGCTGTCCTATAACGTATGACAATGACATTTCGTTAAAATATACGTGTATATGTATAAATGGATGCCAGTAAAACGATATTCCTTTCGGCGATCTTATTTTATGCACACGGTTCCCCGTTACGATAAGAAAAAGGAAACAATCTACAAGTATATTAACTATTAAGCAAAATCGCATCTATAGTTATCTAGTAGCAGTATTATTAGTTAATCAGATTCTCAACTTCTCGTGATATTGCGTTCCTTAGAGTTTATAATACTGTTCCCGGTTTTTTTTTTTTTTTTTTGCAGATTATTCATGGTCGCGAACAGCGTTTTTTCCTTCAGGAAATAGTGGGGCGTTTTTTTTACTTTTATATAAATAATAATTTTTAGAATCGTCGTAACGAAAATTATCCCAAGAAAAATTTCGAATTTTATTTTTCCAATTAAATCGTCTAAATTGTACACACACTCTCAATTCAAGCCATTAAAAATAATTTTTTTTTTAATAATTTCGATGAATCTACTATTGAAACCGCTGTTCACAACCTTCAAAAATCATTTAAATAATATCTGAAAAATATTGGGCAGCATTATTAAACTCTAAGGAACACAATATCATAAAAATAAGAAAATATGATAAAAAAAAAAAAAAACCTTGGGGTATACTATAATATATATGAGGGCTGATTCGCAAAGTATATAATTCTGTACATTTTTATTTTTACACGATTATTTTTTATTAGGTTTATGTGATTCAGCGTGTTATAGGTCGTGTATATACGTATAAATACTAAACCGCGGTTTTAACGTTTATCTGCTAAACGGAAACCGCGATAATCAAAATATTTCGTAGGAATATAATTAAATAATTTCGAAAATGTCGATATAATATGGACGTATTAATATTGCGTTGAAATTTGCAAAGTTTTCGATCAGAGACGTACACCAGACAGGATACAGAGTTTGAAACTATGCGTAGCCATAAACTATAATCAATTATTATTAAAATAGGCCACGGTTATAGTCTAGGCAAATGCCATCGGTTATTTATCGTTTTAATTGTGTTAGGAAGTATTAATCGTGAGTTTGCGCGTAACCTCTACAAAAAAAAAAAAAAAAAAAATGAATTTCAAACATATTTCACGGCTTTCTGTCATTTAATTATTTTTTTTTAATATTATTATATATTATATTATTAGATTTTGTATTAGCCTATGTAACTATTTAACTATGGTATAGTTTTGATTTACTTTACGTCGAAAAATGACCCAAAGTATTTCTGGGAATAATAATTTGTAGTTATTGAATATTGTCGTATACCGGATTTAATTTTATACACTGACAATGGCGAAAGTTCTAAAGAAAAATTATTAAAAAAAGAAGCACGGCGGTAATTCACTTCGCACGGCGGGTGTCTGTATTGGCGAAAGAACTTCGCTCGTTAGTTAGGTTACTCTTGCTGGATGTATTGATAAATAATTTTATTTCAATAAAACTATTCTGAGCAGAGCTTCAGTGTAATATATAAGACTACTATTGTATATTTTATATACAGTATGTTTTACACTGTGTAGTATACGATGAAATATATGCAAAATGTGATATTAATTTTAATTAATTGTGACGTACAATTTCGATAATGTTGTTCAAATTAGAAATTTATCTTCTAATACTATACTTACAACTCACCAATCTGAATGTCTACAACTTGTTCAAAGATCACACGTGTCATTGATTATAAGTAGTATTAATTTTAATTTTCTATCTTTCAATTAATTGATTTTTATTAATTAGCCAAGTTTTTTTTTCAAATTTTTAACAATTTTTTCATGTGCTAAGTAGGTACAACAATATCCTTATATTCTCCGCTCAGAATCAGAAACTTTATTTAATTTGAATATTTTTTTAGTTTTCGACTTAATACGCATGAAAATAAAATAATTTAATTGTCCGGTAACTAAAAAAATTATTTTACGTATTTATATTGGAATATATTACGCATCGGAATAATACGCGTTAAAAATTTTTAAACGGCTATGAAAAAAAAAATTGTGAATACCAATTTTGAAGATTTTTTTTAAACATATTAAAAATAAAGTAAATTAACACTTACAAAAAAATTGTACTCAAAATCTAAAATTTCCCACTTTAAGACTTAAATTTGATCACGTTATTATATTACAAAGTTACATTTTTTGTGAACATTTCTGATCTCTAGAACAATTATTTTCGGAATTACAAAAGAAATAATAAAACTCGAGTTTGACGAAATCGTGTTTTTGCCGTTTTTTCGTCATTTTTGGTAGTTTTTCCTGTCACGTTAAAAAACTAATAGGTATATCGAAAAATGACCACTCTAAAGTACTATAATTAGAAAAAATTTGGAACCAAAACAGTATAAGTGTATAAATCGGATAAAGTCTTCTGGTAGAAAAAATGTTTACAGAAAAAAAAATTGTAAAACCACAAGACACTCTTCTCGGAATCTGAAACTTATTCTCCGTATACGATTTTAGTTGTGACAAAACAAACACAATATTTACTATTAATTATTATTTAAATTGATTTGTAAGAAAAAAATGAACGAAAAAGTCATTCATGTTCTTCTAAAAAATTGCAAAAGTACAATCTGTTCTTGTGGAAGAACGATAATATATAAGTATATTATATATTCCAAGCCCCGAGGGAAGAATTAAGTAGTCTCGGCACAAAATATATAACGTCACGGTAACAAGAAAAATAAATAACGTTTTTCGCAGTAACAAAATTGTAATTAAATAAAGGTAAACAACTCTGGAAGTTTTACAGTACTGAAATCAGCTCAACAGCCGATAGTTATCGATTCAATAACCCGATAATGTTTTTGGTAACATTTATTAAATATACTAAAAGGTTTTTAATTGTACAAAACCGAAATCGGTTTTGTATAGTTTTATGCGACTCCGGCATAATTTTTTAAGAGAGTTTGCTAACTTGTTATATATTTTTTTGTGGAAGTGGTATAACGATAGTTATCGATTCAATAACCCGATAATTTTTTCGGTAACATTTATTAAATATACTAAAAGGTTTTTAATTTGATAGAACCGTAATCGGTTCCGATCACAGTTTTATGTGACTCCGGCCCATGTATACGATTCTAGCGGAAAACTCGGAATTTAAACTGTTTAAAGCTTTTCGGCTTAAAACGTCAATTAGAAAACCATAAATTCCTAAGAAACATTTTTAAACTAATTTAAATTACATGCTTTTACTGCGCCCACAATGTCAATCGATTCTTTGAAAATTTTAAAAGTACATAATTGAAATGCATACATTAAAAATAAAGTTTACAGCAAAATTAAGAAACTTCGCGTTTTACTACAGAAAAAAAAAATGTAGTTGAAGATAAGACTATAATTATTTATTATGTATAGTCATAAACTTTAAGAAAAATGTAATATATAAACAAAAATAGGCGAATCTAAAAATAAACCGATATAAAAATGTTCAGCACGTTAAAAAAAATTTTTATGGCGTTTATAAAATAAATAATCGTCGAACATTTAAAACGATGATCGATAGAATTATTATTTTTGGAATTACAATAAAACAATCTACATTGGTTTGAAACGAGTATTTTAAATTTATTTGTTAATCTCGTGTGGCTTAATTGGGGTGTTGTCGGAAAAATAAAAGATAACTTATTTGTAACGCATGTACAATATATAGATTGGTAAAGTTTTACGCTGGAAAATCGATAAGCTTATGAAAAATACCGGTCACTAAGTTCTATCCGATAAAAAAGTACATCATATTATATTATGTTAACTGTAACTGTTTCAATCGTTTAATCTTCTAAAAAAAAAAAAATGGTTGAATTTGTTTGATACATTAAAAATATTATATAATACATAAATAAATTTCTACTGTATATATTTGTAATATTGACATAAAAGCTTTTCCGTAAAATATTCTCTCACTGTGGTAGTGCGGTGTAATGCAATTAAATATGCAAGTTAATTTAATTTATTTTGTACCCCTATACACGTATACTTCACTATCGCGATCAAATGCGTGATTTAAACCAATTCGGTCGACGACGAGTTGTTCAATTAGTAATAAATTCACGTATTTCGAACGATCAAACTTGGATTTAACATTATTAAATACATCCTCCAAACTTGTCTTAAACAAATTATCTCGAGTAATCAATGCGATATTATAGTTTCCGTTCCTGGTCGACTGAATGGAAACGAATTGTCGAAGTGTTGAATACAATAAGAATATTATATTGTACAGGCTACTTTATAAGATCTTGTTTATTGCCTGTATCTATTTTAGTTTATTATACGTAACAAATAACTACGTAAGCGACAAGTACGTTTTTTTTTTTTTTTTTTTTAATTTTATTTGGTATATACAATCTGTTCCTTAAGGCGGGCTGCACACTGAAGAAATTGGTTTCTTAAACCAATTTCATGAAACTAGTTTTATGAAACTAATTTCATATTTGCGTACACTGGTGAAACAAAAAAAATGTATAGTTTCGACAATGTCGTCTGATGATAAGGATGTGTTAATGTTGTATTGGTGGCTTCGTATCAAAAAAAAGAAACGTAGGTATTGGATTCGTCCACTTTTAAAAGATAAACAGCATAGTAGCTATGTAGTTGCAAAGGAATTAACCGCCGATGAGGATAAATTCCAAAGTTTCTACAGAACGTCTCAAGTTGCTTTTCATAATTTAGTGCAGTTAGTTGGACTTCCTTTCGACATCGTATTAATTAATTTAATTTTTCCTAGCACTAAAAACAACTCAAGAACAACTACTCCGAACGACGTACGTTGTGCTATTAAAATAGTAATATGATAGATCGTCACAAACGATATTTTATATAAAATAAAAAAAACAATGATAATATTGGTCAAAACGTCGATAACGTTTCCATTTATAGGATTTTATTATGGGGATTATTATGTCGTATATAAACACTATTAAATTACTACGATAGTATTTACTATTGTTACTTTGCTGTATATACTACAGTGTATAGTGTATATATATATAATACTAAAATATGATAAATATAACATAAATAACATGAACATACAAAATTTATAATAATATAATATTAATTATAATTTATACGAAACTTTATTGTTGAAACCAAAATTAAAAGTTTCATGAAACCGTGGTTCCGCAACTATGAGAAATTTTTGTTTCATGAAACTCAGTGTGCGTATCTATTTGATTTTTAATTGAATGGTTTCATGAAACTAAAGTTTCACATTTCATGAAATTAGTTTCTTAAAATTAGTTTCTTTAATGTGCAGCCCGCCTTAGGGACAATAAGAATATTTGCTAATAGAATAGGTACATGATTATTTGATGGGAGGTAACACTACCTTACTTGAGATTTAACATTTTTTTTTTGTATACTAATACTTTAGATTAAATAGTGGAGGTCACGACACCATTTCCTTTTGAGCCTCCTGGGGGGTTCCCAGGAATTGTGAGTTGGCAAGGTTTGAAATGAGGGGGTTGGTATGAGAAGGAAATTTTGAATGGAATCGTTTGTAAAAATTAGCTGCTTCTTCATGGACTGTTTTGATTTTTAGATCGGTATGTAAAGTTAGGTTTGAGATGTACGGTGGAGAATTTGTGATTTTACGAAGGAAATTATTCTGGAAGGTTTGAATTTTATTTGTGTTGGATTTGTTGGCATTGCCCAAGCGACGAGTATGTTAAAAAAAAAAGAAAAAGAGATCGTTTTGTTTAAGCCCATAATATTGATAATGCAGAATTATTCATGTTTACAGTCAATCGAATTAATTTAATTGACTAACTCTGGCAGGTTACATATTTCTCTTATTACGAATAATACATAATATACGCAATTATAGTTAGAATACCTAACCAACCTTACCATCAAAATGGGAGGAGAGACATAGACCTCACGAGTTTGTGAATTAGTATTTTTCTTGGGGGGGACATTAACATTCCTAGATTTTTTTTATCGAAATTGCGCCCTTGCTTATGAATGCCGCCTATAAGATTCAGTCACTTATAAGACTCAAAATCACTGGGTCCGGACGTATCCGAATATCTTCATTAAAAAAAAATTTTCGGTTGTAGACTCAAATTTCACAAAATATTGATAGAGAATGTAGAAGTTTTTTAGTAAAATTTCGAAATAAATTATTTTCAAAAAAGTTATCTGTGTTGCAGGGGTTTCTTATAAGCGGCGTCCAGCGTAGTTTTATCATCTATTCCGGAGACGTAATCATTTCGATAGCTATTAAAGCGTAAAAAAAAAAATATATATATATTTTTTATTTTTCAACCCGTAGAATCGTAATTTTGAATACCGTCGAAAGTACAAATGGACTATAAAACAAAATTAGGATAACTAACGTAAAAATACGTTAATAAAAGCTACGTCGTATTATATTGTTAAACCGTATACGATTTGAATAATTTATGAATCGATTTTATACCAACGAAATATATTATACGGTTATACGACGTTGATGTTACGAGGAATCTATATAATATACGAGTAATTCTAAGTTTCTAATCGTTGCGTATTGTATAGTCTACGATATATTATTTGCGCGTATTGATCGTTTTCGAAAAAAAAAAAAAGATAAAACGTCAAAAACAAAGGTTTCATCACGAATATCCTGTAATCTGCATTTACACAATGTTCATAATATTCCATTGTACATGACGTATATATTTTAATTAGAAATTTCGCGTGCATTTTTATATTCTTTTTGTATGGCTAATAATATCTGGTAATCCGATTTTTTTTTAGTATTTTTCTTTTTTTCAACACGCCGCCGTCGGTATATTGTAATTAACGTCATTTTTACGGTTTCTGTTGTGTAACATTTTTTTAAAATTTTTTTTAATTTGTACTCATTGTTAATTTTTAAAAGGATGCGGTGCCGGTTTGAGAAGTATAACAGGCACGTTAATTATAATTTGAAACGGCCCAACTCTCAATTGAGTTATTTTTTCCAAACGTTTGATATTCGAATGACACATTTATTTTTTTTATTTTTTTGCTAAACTCGCACACAAATAACCAAATCGATTGGTACAACAATTTGAATTTAGTTCATGCAATTGCGAATGGTGTCACAGACCATAATGATTATTAATGGTATATTTTTAATTTGTATTCCGTTTCTACTATCATTTATTACGAATTTATTATTTTATTGAACAGTTTTCCATATTATGTCATGACATAAATATTACAGTGGCGGTTTTAAGAGGAGAAGGAGGGCGACAGGAAGATCGTATTATATATTTGCCATGTCTCACTACGAATTGTGAATAATCGTCTTGATAAATCCATCTTAACATCGTTGATTTATTATGCGAGTATAGTTTTTTAACATTTTATTTCATACATGTAACATAATTAATCAGCTAGTATCAGCTGATTTTCAATTTATGCGTCCATAATCACTTTTTCCAGGTATAAGTGGACAATTGGAAACTTTCAATTTTTCGCAATCCATTTCTTATTAGAAATCCCCCCCCCCAAAAAAAATAAAAACCGACCAATACTGATTTTTTTTGAATATATTTTAAGCAATGAATAATAATAAAAAAATAATAATTTTTTAATATTTACTTATGAAACTTTAAAAAACAAATACGATTGATAAGAAAAAAAAATCTTTTATTGAATAAAAACAAGTACTTTCTGGTGTTTTAATATTTTTATTGGACTACTATTAATAAACATAATTCTCATCATTATATCCCCTATGAGCAGAAATAGAAAAAAATTTTAATATAATTTAAGTTATATATCTAGATTAATATTGACTTACATTTTGATTATTCTTTAACACGGGATTATGATAAATTTGTTAATTTGATTGAACCTGAGTCTTTTTCGTCTTTGCCTATCGTTAACGAGTCAGGAGGCTTATTTGGTTTTGGGAATAGAATGCTTTTAGAGAACTTTCAAAGGAGTGGATAATAAGAAAGTCTCAGTATAGCATTAAATATATGGGTAAGTAGGATAATTGCTCGTTTAAATAGACATCAAGCCACTTTAGCAGTAATTAGATCGAAACCCGGAGACTTCTTGAGAAAGTACTTTTGTATGGTAAATTTGATGTCACTCGGCGTAAAATGTTTAACTGGTAGAGTAAGTGATAAAGGCAAGCTAAGATACTTAAGATTCGTATTTATGTTGTCAAGTGAAATATCTTAGTGGAGTTAGAAAACATTAAAGAGGTGATTTTTAAATAGTTCTGCTTTCTCAGAGTCTGACGAGGCAAAACTTCAATCAAATTGTTTAGTAGGTGGGGTAGTTACTTTATATTGAAGTACTTGTTTTGACGCTTTCCAAAGGCTACCATTATATGTTGATCATTTAGCCAGGTAATTTTCAAAAGAAATACTTTTGATAAAAATTTTAAACGGCTATGAAAAAAAAAATTATGACTACCAATTTTGAAGATTTTTTTAAACATATTAAGCATAAAGTAAACTAACACTTACAAAAAAATTGGATTCAAAATCTAAAATTTCCCACTTTAAGACTTAAATAATTGAAAAAATTGAAATTTTTATAAATAGCCCAAATTTGATCACGTTATTATATTACAGAGTTACATTTTTTGTGAAAATTTCTGATCTCTAGAACAATTATTTTCGTAATTACAAAGAAATAATAAAACTCGAGTTTGACTAAATCGTGTTTTTGCCGTTTTTTTGTCATTTTTTGGTAGTTTTTTCTGTCGCGTTAAAAAACTAATAGGTATATCGAAAAATGACCTTTCTAAAATACTAATTAGACAAAATTTGGAACCAAAACCGTATAAGTGTATAAATCGGATAAAGTCTTCTGGTAGAAAAAATGTTAACAGAAAAAAAAAATTATATTACATAAGTATATTATATATTCCAAGCCCCGAGGGAAGAATTAAATAGTCTCGGCACAAAATATATAACGTCACGGTAACAAGAAAAATAAATAACGTTTTTCGCGATAACAAAATTATAATTAAATAAAATAAAGGTAAACAACTGTGGAAATTTAAGACCTGAAATCAGCTCAACAACGGTGGTTATCGATTCATTAACCCGATAATGTTTTTGGTAACATTTATTAAATATACTAAAAGGTTTTTAATTTTATAAAACCGAAATCGGTTCTGTATAGTTTTTATGCGACTCCGGCATAATTTTTTAAGTGAGTTTGCTAACTTGTTATATATTTTTTTGTAGAAGGGTAAGCGAGTACGTTGGTAAAGAATTCTAGATCTGTAGAGCCGTGTAAAAGCTTTAATGGTTCAGTGATGATTGAAGGGTTAATCTTTAAGTGTAAATGATAACCGATGAATGGGCAAAATTTAACTTTAGAATATTATCAATAACACAGTACAAATTTGAAGGGGTTTTTGTTACGAAAATATCCAGTATATCTGAATTTTTATAGGGGAATAATGGCCAATAGGTAGGTGCTGGAGGAGCAAGTAATTTACATTTTTTAGAATTAATAAAATTATAGAGAACGTTTCCACTCGGGTTGTTTACTCGACAGCCCCAACTCTGGTGGTTCGCATTATAATCACCGTCTATAATAAAATTATTGTTAATTGTATTGAAATAATTTAAAAAGTTTGCATGGGAGACATTATAGGTTAGGATAGGTGAATAAATTACTGCAACTGTAACTGGTACATTATTTAAATTAATTTGTATAGGTCAAGATTGAAGACAATCTTTACAGAAATTTGGGTGAGATTGATATACAGGGTGTGGCAGAGCCGACTGACGAGTTTAATGAGGTTGTTAGCCTGTGATAAGATAAGAGCAGGCCTTAATAAGCGGTGTATTTCGAATTGTACGGTAATGCCGTTTTTATTCGTAATCATGGTCTGCACAGGTGTACGTCGTGGTTTCGTCGTGCGTGCGTATTACAAAAATAATCATTCTGTGATCGCTACACAAAGGGCTTTTCGTATACACTTCGGCATTCCACGTGCCGAATCTGTTCCTTCTGCTAACACTATCAAATTGTGGATACGGCATTTGGAAGAAACTGGAAGTACCCTAAGTAGACTTGAACACGGAGCACCCAGAACGGTAAGAACCCCCGAAAATGTGCAGTTGGTTAGAGAGTCAATTGAGCAGTCACCAAGACGCTCAGCCCGGAAACACGCTGTAGCTTTGGGAATCTCAGACCGTTCTTTGAGGAGAAATTCTTCACGAAGATTTATCATTCCATCCCTATAAATTAATGCTTGTCCAAGAGTTAAATGCTACTGACTACGGCAACCGTAAAAATCTCTGTCAGTAAATTCTTCTGCAAATTCCTCCGATATCAACTTTTTTCCGTAGCGATGAGACCCATTTTCATCTTTCTGGAACTGTAAATAAACAAAATTTTCGATACTGGGCTACAAATAACCCACGGCAGCTGCATGAAAGACTACTCCTCGTGGAAGTCGAGGCCATACCAGTTGAAATGTGCCGAAAATTATATGAGAGCTTCAGAGATCGTCTACAACAGTGTATCAATGCTGACGGCCGCCATCTTGCAGATATAATTTTCAAAAAATAATTTTTAAAAATGGGATTGAATACTGAATTAAATAAAAAAAAAACCTTTTCTCTAAGTTTTACTGTTCATCAATTTATAGCCCATCAAAACTCGTCAGTCGGCTCTGCCACACCCTGTATTATTGAAGATTTGACCAAGATGACGGCCACACCACCAAGAGCTGTGTTGTCTGGATGATTGACTTTATAAACGGGTGTAGTAGCCAAATTTAACAACGAAAAATCAATCATCTCATCAAACGACGATGCCTAATAGTTATAAAAAAAAAAAATAAAATTGATGTATATCTAAATATATCAATATATCTGCCAACTCGATATATCTTTCTTTTTGCGTTTTAACATATACACGTAAACACGAATTGCAATCGAATTGTCTAGTGATTTATACAAATACAATATAATATATCGACTATCGACAATAATTAAAAATGTTTTGAATAGCCTATTGAACGTTCGTTACGCATAAATAACCATATGATCACGTTTCGATCAAGCGCGCGTACACAATATTTTCCCCGAACGTCTGCCCGTGGAAAGTTCTGCGCACGAGAACGAGGGGATGGACGGGGGGAGGCTCGACAAGATTTTCCGAATTTCCGGTCACTTATCGAGTGCTCGATAGACCGGTACTCGACAACAAGTACGATTACGAAACGCAAACGGAAATGTACGCATTTCAATTTAACTCGTGCCGTGGATGCCGGATGCCATTAGCAAAATAATCGATTGCGTTCGTGCAAAACGAAAAAAAAAATTGTGTTGGCGGTACTTGCGCGGGCTTTTACGCGCATATTATTATCCGGTTGCGTTCGTACGGGTCTACGGTTCACGATATCGTTAAAGACACCGACGCGCGTGGAATGATTAAAAACACCGTCCGTTATTCGAATATTCGCTTGTTTCCGTATAAAACGGCCGTTAAGGCTGGATAGCAAACGGGAATATAATTATAATCGGCGAAAACCGACGGTTCCGCCGTCCCTCTAACCTATCTGCCGGCAAATTAACATAAAATAGTGTTTGCGTCTAATAAATAAAAAATAAAAAAAATGCCCCATACCATTTGGTAATGTCGATTCATTAGAAAAGTGCGCGAGTGTGATAATATAGTGGTTTCTCGCCCTTACTCAGGCGACACGAATTTTCCCGATTCTTCGTCCAACGTTTCCGAAATGTCGTCAGTACGAAATATTTAACAAAAAAAAAAAAAAAAACCTATAACGGTAATAATAATAATAACCCCTAACCTGCGTTCGGTTTGCATCACGGAGTTTATTATTTTTTTTTTCTTTTCTAAACGCTATAAACGGGAATATTACAATAATATTATCGTTAATAAAGTTTCGACAACGATACTATAATATTCTATAGGCACAATAAATATTAACAATACGATATATTGTATTTTATTCTACGTTCTTGTATTTACTATACCGATAGATTAGTGTATAAAGTTTTAATAAAAAATAAAAAATAATAATAATAATAATTTACTATAATATGTTTACAGGGGCCGGATACGTCCAATCGAGAATAATATCGTCGGAAAAATTTGGAATTGCCGAAGCAGAGAGTATTCGTATACGGTCGATCGCGTCCGTTAATTAATGTCATCCTCCGATACGACTGCGTTCCAGTCGGGTAATGTCACGCTCGTATAATTATTAATATAATAATTACAGCCAAATTTCGAGACAATAATATAATAAACTATTGGATAAAAATTTCAATTTTTTTTTTTCAGCGTTGAAACGTATAACACACGTGTACAGTGTAAACAACGTGAGACAGGATTATTGTACGTTTCATACCGTATAAAAATAAAATCAAAAATACATTTTTAATTTAAACTAACAATAAAATAAGCGAATAAAGATTATACATTTGACAATTGCGGTGCTACAATTCGAATCGTATCGCGGACGTATTTATAAATCGCTGTGCTCCTGATATTTATAACACTTTTAAATTATTAAATTATACAATTTTATGTCGACAATGGAAACTATATTACAACTTAACATAACAGTTATTTTTATCTTGGTATTAATTTTTGATCATATTGGGTTTATCGTATTTCAAACTAGTCACGGTGAAGTTATACCTATAAAGTGTTTGTAATTATAAAAAAAAAAAAAAATATGTATGTAAAATATAGGCACTGATGATGGGTCAAATACATGTTGAAAGAAATTTTGCCAGGCACTTAAGCCCTAAATCCCCCCATCCTCTTGAGTGTGCCTTCGATGATTGTCGAGTGTTTCAATACAATCTTGTAAAACAAAAATTACGAAATAAACAAAAAGTATTACGAAAACGTCTATTCGAGTTTATAACAACACGTTACAACGACAAAATTCCATATATGCCATATATGGATACATAGTATGTAAGTAAAAAAAAAAAAAAATACGGTAACATAATATTATTGTTATTATTATTATTATTATATATCATCGGGAAGGTGTACTGTTATTATATTATTATTATATCGTATCCGTGAGATTTTACAATAATTTTTTTTTTAATCGTAACAATTAATTGTACTCTGGAGCTATGGCAGTTGGAAATGTTTCATAAGTGAAATTTCACATAGCTTGAAATATTTCAACGAAATATTGAAAAATAAATTTGTCTTCAACTATTTGTTTATTGTTTTTGTAATGCGTTTTATAAAGTCATAACTAGGCGGTCGCACTGATTAACACTGATTTCGTAAATCATAATGTCAATAAATATCATTAATTAATTTGTACTTTAAGTCGTTTAATCAATTATATATAAAATCGCCGTAAGATATTTTATAATATAATCATAAATTCTTAACTTGAATAATATATAACTGTATCAGTTTATAGATAATGTGAAATAACTACCTATATAATAGGAAATTGTTTCTTGATAATCCTTTAAATAAATATACGAGTATCGTGCAATTAATAATATCTAATAATAATCAATAATATATATATTTAAACATTAATTGTTGAAGCATTTTCTTTTGGCATTTTTTAAAATTAAATATTGTAATTTGCGTATACCGAGTACATAGTTAACCGTTTCTGTAGTGCAATAGTAAATACTATAATAGTTTTAAATTTAAAAAAAAAAAAAAAACAATTTTATTAATTTTATTTTTCATCAAAAAGACAATACAAAATTCAAAAAAAAAAAAAACGTTTCACGAAATTTTAAAACCCTATAGATATACGCGGTTGTTTGTTTGTATTATATTATATAGTCTCCGGAGTTTCTTATTGTTTTATTCTAGAGTGATGTAAAAACTCACAGAATATTTTAAACGCGAGCGGGTGTGAAAAAACGAAAATAAATACCCCCATAATAATAATAATAATAATACGCTGTAACCCACACCGTATTATAAATTTAAAGCCTAATTAATAATCCACTTGACTTAATATATATATTATATATTTTATATTTTATCCTCCACGTATATATATTATATATATATACGTGGAGGATAAAATGGGACGAATTAATCTTTAAAAGTACCTATCCATCATCGCAGTGACGAAGTCTTCGCCTCGTGGGTATTATACGAGGGCTAGCTATATTTATATTTATATATGTACTTAAACATTATAATGTATATTTTCATCAGCCCGTAAATCTCGTACACGGGGGATTTATCGCGTTTTACGTTATTCAATTTATATTTCACTTCACGAGTACCTACATATGTACTCTCAGTTTATTATCATTGCTACTAACCCATAAACAGCCAGCCCGAGTTTAGCCGTGACACGGTACGCCAGTCCTATACGTATCCCAGACATCGAGGCACGGATTCTCGACGGAACTCAGCATCGAAGTTACATCGATGTAGACAGTGGCGGAATTACGTATAGAATTATATATGGGCAGGATTTCACTCGGGCCTCGGTATTTCAGGGGACCTGACTCCGGGAACGATGAAAATGACGATTTAAAAAACGAAACCGAAGCTTCGTAAACGATTTTTCTTTTTTTTAGTTTTTAGTTTTCCATATGTTTCTATGGGTAAAAGATAAACCATTGTATAAATAGCTACGGCAGTTCAGTAGAATAGTGATGCAGAAGGTATTGAATTGATATTGTTGTCGTACAGCTGCAAGTACGACTCGAGGGACTTAATAAACAAGGGATTTATTTGGTCGTATATTAATATTTTGGATCAGTTTCTAAAGACGAAATTAGTATTTGGGTGCGAGGAAGTTGAAGATTTTAACACAGCAGAATTAACCAATCAAATCGAATCTTTTAAATCTTTAATTGCTTTTGAGTTTTAATCGTTTTTTGGTGGTGTTGATACGGCTAAATTATTAGTAATTTAAAATAATAATTTTATGACCCGGTATGATTAAAGGCATTTTATTTATTTCTCATATCACGTTTTTAAAGTCGAAGTAAATAAAAAGCTAGTTCAGAAAATCAATGTCTCAAATACGTCTAAGTCTGGCCATGATACCTATTGAAAGCCAACGTGCAAAAATAATTAATATATTGGCATTGATAAAAACATTTGCACACAACCAAATTAAATTTTTTAGTTTTAATTTAAACGTTTCCTTACTTAAAAATGTATTTAAAACGTATGAGTGTATATTATGTATGTATTATAAATGTAACGTAAGAAAGGCAATATTTTTTTTTTTAAATTTGATTCTCGTCGTAGGGCTTTCATAGGAATATTGTTACAGGCCTCCGGGAATTTCGTTCCACCACTGGATGTAGGTATCAACATTTTACAAACTTTAGGAACAAAACATATGACGATACCAATAACAATATACCAATTAACTGTACATATACAGCGCTTATTTTTTTTTTTTTTGTAAATCCGTACTATATATAATTTGGAGTATATTGAGATGATACAGAGACGTGGGGCGGCTTTTTTTTATATAAAAAAAATTATAACAATAATGAAATTTGCCATACGGTACCGTACAATAGAAAACTGCAAAAATATCATATATTACCATACCAAATCTTTACCGTATGATACAATATTCTTTGTAGTCTGTTGGTAATCATAGTTAATAACTGCATTTAAAATTTGTATAATTACATATTTATTGGTACACATTTCTCAATTCCGTATTGAAAATTCCTATACTAAATATCATTTCTGCTCCTTCAAACAGGTCATCGGGCCACAGTGTCACAATTAGATTCAGGCCATCTGGAAAATTACCATTCACAGGTTGGTCACTTCGCCCTTGACCTTAACATATACACCACAATCTCATTGGTATCATTATCGTTTAATCCAAATTCAACGGCAAGTTTATAAAACCGAGACGAGATATCAAATAAAATGGTGTTGTTCTTTTTTTTTTTTTAAATGAATACTAAAACCGGTTCAAGAATATCATTGATCCTATACATATATTATTACGGAGCATAGGGAACATTTTAAGAATTAATCAAACATAATGGCTTTTGTGTAATAGTTAAACAGAAATTAAACGTACGTATTAATCGATCGTATATAAAGAATTTATCACCTTGTATTAAAATTTTATAGTAAGTCATTATTTTTGATTATTTCCACGATTAACACACGGTGGTTAAATACGATTCGTATACAGAGTGGATCGCTACGATATATTATATTATCAAAACGTAATATTGTAAAAAGTAATTATATCCGCGGGGCGTATTGTGGTGCTATAAAAAAAAAAAAAAAAACAATAGTAACTTCTTTAAATTTCGTCACCCGTCTCCGATTTCAACCTAAACGCCGCGACGAATTAAAATTGTTTGGTTTTAGTTTTTTTTTTTTTTTTATTTACGTAATGTCGTCACGACGGAAAACGGACGGAGTCAGCAAACGCGGCCTCTCGAGTCTGGAATTTAAAACTTTACGGGCTGTCGGTTAACGAAGATAATAAACGATAAAATACCATTGGTGTGCGCGGTTTATCGGAATTGTGTTTTAACTATAAATTAATATTTAACACCGTCGTCGTAACTGTGCTTTAAATGTAGAAATCCAGTAATTAAATTTCCACATCATATTTTTAAATAGATAATTCCGAGTAAAATGCGAACCAACCTGTTAGTGGTAAAGCCGGTAAAGGGAAAAATCGTTATTAGAAATTCATTAAGCGTTCAAACTAAAGTGCACGTTTTAATGAAAATACGGAATTTCGCGTAGGTATATTTTCCGATTTATGTGAATAAATATTTTTTTTTTATTTTTTGACCAGACGGAAATACACAGAAATTCAACACAAGGTTTTAATCATAAATTGTACTCAATGGCGTAAAAGAAATACAAGTCCGATTGTAACATATTAATTTTTTTTTTTTTAATATATATATATATATATATATATATATATATATATATATATATATATATATATAATAGTATAAAGTGAACATTTTTGATAAAAACAGTTTGAGAAATCATATTTCAAAACACTATTAACCGAATTTCGCGCTCAGAATCGTTTTACGTTAGCAATAATTAATAATCGTTGCGTACAGATATAAATTAAATTCTTCTTTATACCCTCCCTATTTTTGTAATTTTGGGAGAGACCCGAAACTTTCTCCGAATACTTACGTAATATACATAATAGCACTTTCTAGACGTAATCTTTTTTTATGACGTTAAATGTCACTGTCCTGTAAAAGTCGTCAAAAACGATTAACGACTTAATTAATAACATTATGTAATTGACGCCACCTTGGACACCGTTTTTATTTCCGATACTTACTCTATCGTCGTGCGAGTTAAAAACCAAAATTGTACGTTTTTGACCGCATATTCGTATACTACGACAGCTGTAGGTCATAAGTTATTATTATTTTACGATTTGACACAATCGCGTGATGACGTGAATAAAGTAAACGTTTAATATACAAGGACGACCGATGGGTTATTAAAAAAAAAAAAAAAAAAAAAAAAAAAAAAAAATGTAATATCGTTACGGTCGGGTGTAATAATTTATTGTCGAAATCCCAATTACAAAAAAATAGTCAATTTGATCATTTAATTCATAACACAATACGCGTATATTTTATCATACGAATAAAAAATACAAAAAAAAAACATCCACAGTTTGTTAACAACTAAAAATAAACGGTATTTGTTTCCATTTTATTTTTTTACAATTGTTCATTTGCAAATGAACGTATCAGAAACGGTATTTTATCCAAAGTATTATACTGAAATTGTATATAAAAGTACGTGCTATTTTACGCGTTTGTATATTTTAATTCAAAATATAATTTTGTTTATTGCATTAAGTTTAATTTCGTATTTAGTAAATAGTAATAACTGTTTTTAAAATGTTACGTAAAAACGTACAAACTTGTGTTTTTGTTTTTTGATGTGAGTACAATAAAAAAATCGAGTTGTGATAACATAATATATTTAATGTAGGTATTTTTACTATAAAATAATTTAAAATGTGTGTGTTGTTTATCGAAAATTTGAACTTCAAACAGTTCAAACGATAATAAAAAAAAAAAAAGGGTGACAACTAAATTTGTTTGTATTTCGCTTGCAATCAGAACAGTTTATGATCAAATTGTCGGACATTTTTACTGGGCAAAAGAAATATTATCCACATAAACGGAACATTTAAAAATGATTAAAATATTATATATAAATATATAGCCAAAATATTTTGAAAATCACGCCATGTCTAGAAATGATAAGTATTATTATTCGGTTTTAGATCTCTACGGTTATTTCTTACTGAATTACAACAAAATAATATTTTTATTTTTATCAAAACCCGATGTTTTGTACACTTTTCCATTTATAAAAACATTGTGCCTCATTATTTGAACAAAAAAAAACAAGATATTTTTAAAATTAATTCAATACACCGAATAAGAAAAATTTGATACCAGAATGTAAAATATCATGAAAGAATCAGAAGATTGGAGCAAATCGTTTGGTCAAAATTGTATTAATAGACGAAGAAAAAAATAGCATACAATATCACAAAGTAGTTAGTGGATACCGTAGTAAATTCGTTTTATTTATTTCATGTCAAAACATATTATTTGGTTAATTCATCGAGTCGCAGTGATATATTATTGAAATCACAAATTTTAATTTTTCTTTTACTCGTTTCTTAGTCATAATATTTCCCTAGTTATATCATTCAGTTTTTTTATTTGTATTTTTTGTAAAGTTACTCAAGGGGTCTAATGATGAAATTGTTCCTGGTTAATAAATAATAATAGTATTTTTACTACCATTGGGTTTCATTAGTTAAACCTTATAATTTTGATTATTATATTAGTTTGTAATCAAGACAATTTCAAAATTTGTCTTGTTATATAATAATAAAAATACTCTTTGCAGAATAGTTATACAAATTATTAATTTTATTGAACAATATAAATTTTGTAAAAATGTCGAATACATTTTTAATTATTTAATAATATTATGACAAAAGATCGTAAAAAAAATGTTTGCGTTGTGCAACAAGTGAAACAATAAGATAACATAATTTTATAGTGCGCAATAATATAGGTACCTATAGAATATAATAATAATCTAAAGAGATTTATAACGAATTTAAGTGCTGTACGCCGTAAAACTCGACAAACAAGCCGTATTAACTATAATTGTGTAACTATTGTTTTATTTCTTGTAAGTTCGCCCTCGAAAAAGCAATTTTATTCTTGTATAAATATTATCATATGGGAGCACTGGACAAATTGTACAATTAAAAAGTACGCAATTATTAAGTTTTTCTTTGTTGTTTGTAAAGTCAGCCGGCCAAATGGACTAAGTCTCTGTGATTGTTACAATCGTGATAATTATAACACCCACTATCACAATAGTAGGCAGCTATCCTCGCGTGGACAGGGCTAAGTATGCGAGTATAATAGTATCGTCGATATCTATTGTTAATGGCGTACAAATTAATTGTATACCTTAGCGTCGTACTCGGGTATAAATTCTAATGCAATATAAATTCGAGTGATTATATGGTATTATTGTCAGCCGTTTAATAATTAATAAAAAAAAATAATAATAATGTCCTATTAATTATTTTTATGCGCTAAGGTCGTCTTTTTTAACTTTCCCCGAAATAATTAACGCCACTATTAAAAACACAACGATTAAATAACAATTATAAATTTGATAATTTATTATTGATTGTTCAAATATATTTTGATCGTTTACGACCGTTTGCAGAGTACACGAAAAAAAATGCCGATAACGAAGATTTTGAGGGTAAAATCGATTTTAGTTGTTTCCAGTCTGGTAGCGGTAACCTAACAAACGAAAACCTAGAATTTACTGAAACTACTCCGAGAAACTCGCCGGATCACCCAGTAAAAAAAAGTCACCCTGTATAATAGCCGGCTTTTCGTTAAACAACAGGGTGTTATTATTATCATATACCTATAGAATACGTCTGCGTCTATTTCACGAAACGGATACTTAAACTCAGTGGCGTAATTGTGCGGGGGCAAAGAGAAGCACTTTACTAATTAACTACTTTTTATATTCATAAAAAGATAAAAATATTTGTCCTCAAATTAATTCATAAAAGTTTATATATATAATTCACGTTTCTCCTGTTTTTTTTTTAATAGGTTTACGTATTGTCAACGTAATCGCATTATCTGGATGACAAAAATAAAAAAACCAACATTAAAATAATTATAATATATTTATATTATATTATAATTATTCAGTCGTTTATTTTAGATTCTGAGCGGAGCGAGGGATCTTGTGGTTTTATAACGATGTTTATTTTATTTTTTATTTTTTCTGTAAACATTTTTTCTACCAGAAGACTTTATCCGATTTATACACTTATACTGTTTTGGTTCCAAATTTTTTCTAATTAGTACTTTAGAGAGGTCATTTTTCGATATGCCTATTAGTTTTTTTAACGCAACAGAAAAAACTACCAAAAAATGACGAAAAACCGGCAGAAACACGATTTTGTCAAACTCGAGTTTTATTATTTCTTTGTAATCCCGAAAATTATTTTTCTAGAGCCCTAAAATGTTCACACAAAGTGTAACTTTTGTAATATAATGACGTGAAAAAAAAATTAGAAAACTGAAGCTCTGCTCGGAATCGTTTTATTGAAAGAAGTGATTAATTATTTCTTTCAAATTCAATACATCCACCAAAAGTAACTCATCCTATGAGCGAAGTGCCTTCGCCAATACCGACACCCGCAGTGCCCGTGCGAAGTAAACCGCACATCGTACGAAGTGTTTTAAGTTATGTTTAATTGAGTGATTTAGTCATTAAATTAGTCTTTGATTATTTTGTATACATAGAGTAAAAATATATTTACAACACCCCTCATGGTTTCGATTTTGATGAATAAAATATTCCCTCCCCTCTGGTTTTCTACCCAGTCACTGCCTAAACTATGCACAACAGGACTTTGTTCCGTCATTTGAAGGATGTCCATATTTAGCGAAACAATAAACTCTACAGTGTAGTTAATTAATTGGACAAATGTATTATAATCATTAGTATTATTATTACTGAGAAAACCATTTTTTTTTTTTTTAACGATTTTACTTATTAATTTTAAAAAAAATATATAAACATAAATTTATCGTTATTTTTTATTTAAACAAGTTTGTGACAACGATTATGGCAACGAGAATTACATTTTACATTATTCGATCACGGTGTTTTACAATTCACAAAATTATTCTTTAGGTATTATCTGCCGTATTAACATTATTATTATAATTATCGGCCGATAGGTAATCATCGTCGATAACTCGTGAAATTATCACGAGCTCCGAGTTAAAAAGCGATTACATAAACACTATGAATTAAATATTGACAAACCAATAATTTATGATGTATATTATAGGTCCGCCAACTCTGAAATTACCCACGTCATCTATCTCATTGGCCGGTAATTTCAAAACGATATACTGTGCTATTTCATCGGCCTGTAAATATATAACAATGTTTTATATCAATTGCAGATTACATAAATAATAATTATCATAGCTACGTAATTTAATATAGGCAACCATTATTATTATATTTTTAACTATTATAAAATAACCGTCATAATTTATATAATTTACGACTTTTACATCCTTCGTCTTCGATGAATCGGGATCGTCAATATCGTAATTAATTTTAAAAATTTAATTTTCGCGTTTTATTAAATATACCGAACACGTGTATATTACACTTATACAATAAGTTAAACGACCAGCGAGTACTAATTACTGATAACCGCGGACTAGAATTTAGTCCATGCTGATAACAGTGTTTGGACGAAATATATTATACAATATGGCCCGTATCCATTGACAAAAGGTCCAAAATAGCCACTCTCCCCGATTATAGGCTCTCCGTGGGGAAAATAATACATTTTTTTTCTTTTTTTAGGACTGGTTCTAACCGATAACCGGTAACCGATTAACATACAAATTGTGTTATCTATAAAAGAACCGGTAACCGCGTATCTAAAATGAACGGTAAGCGGTTACTGATCACCAATATTTTTGGTTTTAATAGCCGGTTTTTTTCATTAATTTAACGAAAATTCAACAAAAATATTCAATAATATTATTTACATTTTTCGTTTTATGTCCTGAACGTAATCATACAATAAACTTTAAATATTTGTATCATTGAAAATAAGCAAATTAAACGTGAATATTATTATCTCGTAGAAAAATTCGATGCACTGAACATATTAGCCGAAAAACAACATTGTTGATTAGTAAAAAAAAAAAAAAAAAAAAAAGGAAAACGAAACTGACAATAATTTTTCCACCCAAATACACACACTTACTGCAATTTGGGCGTACGTCGTACTCGAACACTATAGCCGTACGTATCGTACAGTATATTATTATAATACGCGAAACATAAATGGTTTTTTCCCTCCCCGTCGCCCGTTATCGATTTAATAACTGTAAGTGTTTTTTTTTTTTTTTTTTTCGGCCGCGCCCTTTATCACTCTCCGAAATTGTAATTTTGGCGTATCGAATCCGCAGAAGTGTCTTATGATTGATAATATATAAACAGTTGAAAAATACCACGGTAGAAAACAAATTTAAAACAAATAATAATAATAGTAATAATAAAAATCTATTGTTGACGAGCGCGCGGTAGCGCGGGTGGCGAGAGATACACGAGAAGAAGAGAGAGGAAGAAAAAAAAAACGCGCGCACATTTCGCGTTTCGTCGGAGGCAATTTCAACGTTCATCGAATCGTAAATCTTACAATATATATTATTTTATGTTTTCGCCATCGCCAATAAATACAATATATAGTTTACGAGCTTGCCATAATAATAGTATAACAACTGCAATAGCGATTTAAATCTCGTTTATATGTACGAAAACAGCGCGGCCACAAATATCTCGATGTGTTACGACTATACATGTATATATCAGGGTTGAAACGTATAATACGGTATAGTATATAAAACACGTTATACATACGTATAAAAATAATAAAAACCCCAAATAAACAAAAATACATTTACAATTTAAACTGACAATGAAACAAGGGAATAATATAGATTATAAATTTGACAATTGTGGTGCCTACGATTATCTTGTCGCGGACGTATTTATAAATCATCGCGCTCCTGATATTTATAACAATTTTTTATGTTATTAAATTACACACGAAAAAAATAACAGTATAATTTATGCTATTTACTATTATAGTGTATTTGTGTGTGTGTTGTTCTCGTCGCGAGAAGTACACAGACACATATAAATATATTATCAACACAATTTCAAAATATAATCTCTATGTAATTTTAATTATAAAAAAAAAATATTTCACTATTTTCTATTTAGTTAGGTACTCGAAATAATGAGAAAATAAAATTGCAAACAGATTGATTTTTTTTTTTTTTTATAATTTATAACTACTATAGTTTTACTAAATATAAAAATTAAAAATTTAAATTATTATCTGAAACGTGAAGTATTTTTAATTTTGAATTTTTTTTTAATGAATTTCAAAAAATAAAATCATATACGTTCTATGCGTGTATATTATTGACGCATATTATTATTATTATGTGGATATATATTATATCCACATTGTTTTATTATACCCTATATAGGTGTCTACCGTCTTGAATAGCGGATCTAGAATTTTGTTTTAGAAGGGAAGACCTATTTTGTTACTTATCGATTTTACGTCCCGACTTAAAAAAAAAAAAAAAAAAGACTTAACCCAATCGATATAGGCGCTAGGTCAATGGGAGAGGACCGCTCGGCCTACTGTAAATCCTCCACTGACTGTCTCTTCTATACTTCTTCTTCTCGGTCTTTCTTTTCTGACACACTACTAAGTATACCTTCCAAGAGTTTTTTCCGCCGTAATATTAAAATCGAATTGATATTATAATGACTGATGTTCGACTGATATTTCTATTGAAAATATAGCTGTTTGGAGCACGACGATCCTATTTTTGGAATATTATTTTCGTTCCGCCCTTTCCCGTGGTAAACTCCTAAACACGCCACTGCGAACTGCCTCCTTCAGTTTTAAACTCCTAAAAATGTTTCTAATCCCTTATTCTTGCACCGCGTCGATCCGTCCAGTATGACAAAAGAAATAACGGTTAGGTCACGTATAATGAGAAGAAGGAAAATCTAGGGAAATATTTCGGGGGGGGGGAGGGTTATATTTGAAATTCTCACTCCTAATAAGATATTAGTACTTTTATCAGTAAAATTAAATAATCGTCGTCTTAAAAAAAAAATGTACATCGAAGACATTTCGGGATTGGGTACCTTAAACAACGCACGTCACCGATTGAGACCCCAAGATAGTAGACCTTGAGGAAGGACACAGGAATAGATGGATTGAAATATATATATACATATATTATATATAGGCAAGTACGAATAAAGACGTGGAGGCATGTTGGTCAGTGTTTTCTATGGTCCGCTCGATGTGTTTCGAAAATGAGCAGGATAGATATATAATATTATAATATATTCAAGAGCAAAAAAAACTCATATTATTATTATTATAAATTGTACAGTTGTACCGTCTCGACCGATAAGATTGAATTCGTGGTCCGATTTGAATTGATACGCCGAACAAATTGCCGTTTTAAAAGGTTTTTTTTTTTTGTTTTATAATAGGTATATCTATATAATGGAATAATATTAATTCTTTTCTATCGAAACGACCGTAAAAAAAATAATAAAAAAAAAAATTATAATTCGTTTTAAAAATTGTTTCGTATACGATCCGTATTATAATACATACTGTTACTGCGTTGTCGATGAATCCAACGGATTTTTTTTTATTTTCGGTTCTGATTACGTAGGTATTATACCGCATAGGTCACCGCGATAACAAATGAACTACAATTAACCTTCAATTGTTAAAAGTATGTACATATTTCTTTAGTGTCATGATTCGCATGGATATAAAATAAAGTTACGAAATAACTACTTACGCTTTTTTTCTTTTATAGATAAACGAGGGTTTTTTTTTATTATTCTTTTAGTAAAAAATACATAGGTAAATCGCAAACAATTAAGTTCGATAACAATTCATATAAAAAAAAAAAACGTACGAATGAATTTTTAAATGATGTAATTTTAATCCCACTTTAAATTTAAGTAAATGTTAATCTTATTTGTAATACCTAACTATACAGTAAAATTTATATGGTGTAAAAAAACGTAAAAGTTGAGTTTTCGAATAGTGCGAACATATTTTCAAGTGGCACCAATTATTTCTGCCGGATGACCTTGTGTTTTGTTACATTGATAATACGCATTTAAGGATTATTTGTGATGTAATTTTTAAACTTTTTTTCTGTAGTATTAGATAATATTCCGGTATTACGGTAGTTGGAAACCGGATTTTATCAACAGAGTTTTAGTATTTTCCTATAAAATACAATTATAATAATTGTAACGACGGAACTACAATATAGCGAATTCGCGGTTAACGTAAAAAAGGCGTATTAAAAATATGTCCAACGAACGATTTTTTTTTTTCTACGATATTCAATTTTTATCTGTGGGAATTAATTATTTCATCCGCATTTATAATGAAATAAAACCGAACGAATATAGCTTCCTAATCTTTGACATTCTGTAAAACTCGGTAAATATTTGGTATTATCATTACACCCGCACTCGTAATTTGAATTTGGAAATTATGTGAACCCAAGTAGATATTAAATAAAATGCGTTTTTAAATAAAATTCAATGTTAAAAAGGATTTCAAAAAAAAAAAAAAAAAATTTAAATAAATGCAAAACATAAAACTCAAGCGAGTTTTATAACAATGGTTATTATTATTAGAGAATAATTGTAAAACTTTTAAAGAATAATAATTCAGCTTTACAGTTTTACAAAAAAGTTATGGGAAAAAAGTTAAACCTAACCCTTATAAGTATACGTACCGTTTTATATTCTCGCAGCGGAGTGAGAAAAATATTGACTTAATGATGTGTTATTTTCTTAGAAAATTATTTTCGGCGTCGGAAAGTTGCATTGTAGTCATTTGATCGGTACAGAAACTAAAATTAAATGGTAGTTTGAGTTACAAACGCCTGGGGAATTTTCGAGAGAATTGCGAAAAACTTCATAAAACTAAAATTTTTGTTATACAACCGTTAAACATCAAAGTTTTGAAGCGTAGAACTTTTTAAAGCGGGTAGAATTAATTATTATTTTCTTTAAAAATCATAAATTACTATGTTTGATATTATTATGCTGGTATTGATTGAATTCAAAGCGCAATAATAATCACTTTCGAATAATGAATACAACTCGCATGCATAACTGGAAATACAGCAATCAACCCGATTTGCTAGTTACTATCACGGCATGAAATTATTTTATTTGTCGTTGAAATATAAAAATTATTCGATTAAAACAAAACAAAAAAAAAAAAAAAAAAAACAAGAAACTTCAAAAGGAAAATTGCTCTTAAGTTTATAATAATCATTAAATAATATTTACCGTGTATTTATAATAAAGTAAAATATTAAAGTATTTTAATACTTCGTTGAATATTAAATTTTAATAACGCATTAAGCCCTCCCTGTAGTCATTTCCTGTAGTGTACGATTTAATAAATCTTTGCGCCGAAAAGTAAATATTTAATATACGAGACACTTATAATGGTTTCACTTAAATGGTAACATGATAGAATATTAAATGGTAATATTTCAGCCGGAAAGACTTGAATTGAAATGGAGATATTTTTTTAGGATAGCAATCGAAGATTACAAAATACGCCAATATACGTCTATATACTAGTTCATCAGATTTGAACGTTTCTATTTTTTTCAAGCGACTTTGCCTCGTATAAATTATTGTTCATTCTGAAAAATTGCCGAGTTTACAGTAGTCTATAGTTTATTATAAACGTATTAATTTTTCTTGATTTTTCCACAAAAAAAAAAAAAAAAAATGTTATACGTGTGATTCTATGGTTAACTTTACTTGTCGTTATTTCCCCCAAACATAGCGTTTTTTTGGATTGTTTGAAAAGTCGTGTAAAAATCATATTTTTTTTTTAATAAACTTTTGACGACCGTGTCTCGGCCCTCGCCCGATTTCCGAGATAGATAACATCGCAACCGAATGATTAGAAACTTTCAAAACTAGTGATAAAAATTGCTGTTTCCGCTCATCTTTTGAACAAATTTGCAACTTAAACCTCATCTGTGTATTACCGAAAACCGTATTAAACTCTTGAAGTTGGTCAAAATATTACGGTTTAAATATTTTACGTTACCTAAAAAAAAAAAAAAAAACTATCGCACTGCAGTGTATAATAATATAATGAATTCTACACAATCGTGTTGTTTTTTTTTTTTTTTAATAATGAGGTTATTATTTTTATTTTGCAACTCTATACTAACGACGGCGAGCGGTTTGTGTTTTTACGACTACATTATTTCGGCGGGAATTGTTTAGATGTCTACAACCGTCTGACGAACGACACCTTAAATCGAGCGAATTCAAGTCACGATTTTGTGTTTTGCTTTTTCTTTATTATTTTTTTTTTTTTTTTTTTTTAAAGCCTCGCGCAGACGTGTTTCGTAAACCGTTTCCAAAAAAAAGGAATATTCGACACACCGCTGTCGGACGAAAATACACGTGGATTCGCCGCTTCGGTGGTATTATCCGAATGAAATCCGTTTACGGATAAACCGCTAAATATATTCGCCGTGACCGGTTGTAAATGCGATGTCGTCATATCGATCGTCGCGGATAATATTTTGGGCGTTTTCAAGCTCGTGTATAATATAACGGCGGTACTTTTATTACCGACGTTGCCGAGTCAACAAAAACAAAAACCTATATTAAAAAAAAAAAAAAAAAAAAAATATACAAATACAAAGACCCTTTTTAATAACGTTGACCAAATATCAATGACCGAAAACTGCGCGTTTCTCTTTGACGACCGTAAAGGAGGCGGCGGTAGAGTCGTGACTCGAATTTTTTAACCTCGTTTTATTGTCTTTATGCCGTCCGCCGAAAACGTGCGATCGCAGTAGACTGAAATATATATATATATATATATATTATTTAATACTTGCTTTCGGAAGTATTTTTCCGAAATAGTTTGTACGCTATAATATAATGGTGTTGAACACGACGGTAAAATTGTCGCGCGTTATAACGAATTTGGTGGTTTCGAAAAAAATTAAAAATTAAAAATTCACGTTTGCAGTAGAATCGTATAGATCAGTGGTTTCCGAAAACCGTGGTGCTATAGCGGAAATTCTTGAACCCCTGGGAACCAAAGAGTTGGTTTGACTATACGATGTGTGTTTTCTTTTGTCAGGCTGTAACTTTTCTACCATATATCTTGCTTCAATCAGTTATCGGTTAACATTTTTGTCTTGTCCGTTGTGTAGGAAGTTAATTCTTGATTTTTACACATTTCTTTAAAAAAAAGGGAAACCCCAGGAAAAATAGAACGGTTTCTGTTAGTTTCGATTGTATGTAATGCAAAACGTTCACCGAATACTTATATCAGAACTTTCTAATTGTATGGCTTGAAATTGTCGAGTTTTTTTCGGTTTTATGTGTATAAAAATAGTTTTGACCCCGTAAAAATCACAAATAAAAACCCAACCGTAAGTTGAACAACTTGAACAACCCGTAATGATGACGAAAAAATTAACGTTATATCGTTATGTTTACTTACAAACGTTTAAAGTTAAAATTTCCTCGTGGTTTTCACAGAAGGGCACTGTGGCTGAATTTTGTCTGAAAAAACCGCACCGGCGATTATACAGATTGGGTACCACTGGTTTAGATAACACGAATACCACCTGTATATACTTTATGATGTAATTTGATTTAATTCAATACGTCTAAATGTTCGAAAGCGACGTTATCTTAAATAAAAGACGCGTACTTGATAACGAATAACTGATAATATTATTATTAGTTTACGCGATTTGAATTTAAATTAAATAAAAAAAAAAACTGTTTGGTTTCAATAATAAAAAATAAAATCCTACCTTAAAAATATGAAAATATTTGAAATATTTATTTTTTCTTGCTAAAATTATAAGACAACATAAAAATGTTAGTAATAATAATTTTACCGGGAATACCGGTCGGAAAGAACGAACGGAATCCATTATTTTGTCTCTCGTCAATGCTGGTACGAAAACCGAATTCATCCAGACCACTCCTGATTTGCTCCCCCCAAAATGCCAAACAAATTGTTCTCGTTGCGCTGAACTCCGATAAATTATATATATATATATATATATATTTTTTTTTTTTTAACTAATTAAAACGAAAAGCCCTTAATTCCCGTCTACACCTCATAAGACCACTATTGAGATCTAAAACGAACATTGACACCAAATTACTAATTTACAAGTCTCTACTCAGGCCACTATGGACATACGGCATCCGAGCCGCAAAACCCTCCAACACCAGATCAATACAGGCCTTCCAGTCCATCTGTCTCCGTCTAGTTTCCTCGGCTCCGTGGTACTTAACAAACGCCAACCATCATAAAGACTTAAAAATCCCAACCCTAAATCAAATCTCCAAAACATACTACACCAGATTTCATAACAAACTCCAATCACACACTAATCCACTAATCAAAAAATTATCATCTAAAACACTACCCGATAACCCTCGACGTAGACTTAAAAGAAAATGGTGTAGGGATCTTTTACATTAATAGTCACTAATGGATAACTTCCCATCCTTATTATTCACCGTCATTTTATATTCTCTTCTTTTTTATTATCAAATCTAATTATTGTACAAAGAATTTTATAGATTGTCGATGTAAATATTATAAATAAAAAAAACTAATAAAAATATTTTCAATACTTACACCCTTGTGTTGTAAAGTATATACAAAATTTTGTTGTTTAGTTAATTGTGTTAACGGTTGAGTTTTAAACGAATTGACATTTTACGGAGACGATAAACACGAGCCAATCAACTAATCGTTATTATATTTAAAAACAAAAAAAAAAAACTGTTAACCATCTGGACCGTCCGGGCATCTGGATCGGGCCATCTGGAAAATTCCCCTTTCCCCGGGTACGCGTTTATATTACGATGGCGTTAAAACGGTTTAGCTCGTACGGCTAATATAATAATATATTAACCCTAATAATATTTAACGATAATTTTTTGTAAACCTTTTTAACTTTTAAATCATTTGATTGTTTGCAATTTGGTTATATTTTTTTTCGCCAAAAAATATCGAATCGAACAATACTTTGAGGGGACGCCACTCCGCCGGCATTTGCCGTCACCGTGTAACAGGCGAAAAAACACGCTTGCGCGCGGTCCGAGTAGAACTCGCTTGATTTTGGTTTTAGTGTAAAATCGCCAATAAAAAAAAATTTAATTTTTTTAATTTATGTTATATTTTTTTTAAATAGGACGATAGTTCGGAATGCAAGACGGTACCGGTTTGTTCGTTATTCCGAACACTATTCGTTCACCGTTTAGAAATGAAGACAGTTTCAACGTTGTTTTTTAATCGATCGATAACTTTTAAAAATATTAATTTATGTAAAACAAAAAAAAATAAATAAACCACCCCTTGCGCTCTGAAATATTGTCGTCTTTTAATTTTATAATTGGTGTTTTTACTCTATAACCGAACCCGAGCGAGTTCTACTCGGACTGTTTTTTTGCTAGATCGCCCGTTAGACAGAGCAGAGACGGCAAAATGCCGGTGTGGCAGTCCTCTTTATTTTTAAATTTTTAATTAAGTTTTTTGCTCGAATATAAAATAATACATAGCCACGCGACTCACACACGAAAACTGATATGGCGGTTTTGGTCAGGTTTCAGAAACGCGTTTTACATGTTCGTCCGATAAACCGTTTTAAAACATTTAAAACGGTTTCGTTTACTTAAACTACACGGCGCTAAGCGTTTTAATTTTGAAAACGTTTCGATGATTTTAAACCGTTTTAATAAAGTGTTTACGTGACGAGAATAAGTTTTATTTCCAAAAACGATTTAATTGCAAACCGTTTAAACGTCATTATATTAAATCTCCGCGGATGCCGCCGCATCGTTTCCCTACGCGTTTTAATGTTTTTTTTATTTTTTATTTTTTTTAAATTTTTATTACTGCGCTCAATAACACTATTATTACTATAAAACGGACGAATTGGTCCAATTTTGGACACCCAAAATTAAAACTTGTGCGATTCTAGTATACGGGGACGGCACTATACGATTTACTTGTAGGGAAGTGATGAAGGGAAACCGTCACCAGTGTACACGGAGTTTTTAACTTATTCTCGGAGATATTATAAATCGAATACAATTCTGTTTTTTTTTTTTTTAATGATTGAATTATAATTAAAAACGTGTAAATAAATCCAATTAGCACCGCTTGAATTATGTAAATATTATAGTCGGAAAAAGGCGAGTAACAGCAGAGGTTACCCCTCCCCCCCTATTAGGGAGATATATGACCTCGTTTCCCTTCAATATTTATAATAATTCACGATTGATATATGCAAATAATAATAACTGTTAAAAAATCATCCTTATCTCGTCCCCCAGCCCACCCATGACAAAACCATATGACCGCCACAGAGTTAAACAGGACATAGAGTACAAGTTACAAGTTACATATATTCTAAGTAACCGGTTACAAGTCACATACAAATTATTATTTATAAAAAAAATAAATAAATAAATAGCTGTCAGGCAATAAAACATAACATTACATATTATAAAAAAGTATAATATATCTAATTTTAAAAAAAAAAAAACTAACTAAAAATGTTTTTAAAAAAATGAACACAAAGAGAATGTATAAAATTATTAAAATGACGTTATAAGTGTTACCGTTAAAATAATTCATATAAATTATTAAACATTAAAATATTAACAATTTTATGAAAAACTCCAAAAAGTTATTATTTTTGTTTTTTTTTTTTTTTTTTTCATATCTTTTGAGTCGAAGCTTTCGGGAGATAAAAAGGAATATGGAATACGATGAATATTTAAAACCCGGGAGTCGTTTAAATTAAATACACGTGTTTTACGTAGTGAAGTCACCAATATATATATATATATAAAATACAAATACAAATATTTGTAATCGTTTAGAGAGTATGGAAACCGATTAATATGGAAAAAATCAATTGCGTAAAAATGCTTGATTCCGTTGTGTTCCGGGTCGTAACCGTAAAAGTCGCACGAGTAAACCGGTTGATACAACTTTGGTGCGCGTAACCGTATAATACCGTACGGCGGGGGGGGGGGGGTATTGCGACGGGCTGGTCGCCACACACCGGTGTCGCTTTGGGCCGGGGCCGCGGCCGGACCGCCGCCGGTTATTAAGAACCCCTGGGCGGCGTAGGCGCGCACACGGATACCGGCGGTCGGCGACCGTCCGGACCGTCGTAGGTAACCGCGCGCCGGGCGTTCGTATCGTTTTACGAACGCGCCGGGAAATTACTGACAGAGAGAGAAAAAAAAAACCCAAACGTAACCCTTTTTCACGGATAAACGGCCGAACACCGGCCCCTCCCCACCAACCCCCTCGCCGGCGACGACGACGATTGTTGTACGGGCCGACGACTATTGTTGGTATCGCGAGTACGAGGTATTGTACTACGGCGGCACGACGACGGCGAGGAGTCGTCGTACACACACGCACACACGCGCGCACACACGCACGCACACACACACACACACGTAGACACACACACACACACACGCGGATGCGTCGCACGCGGCGGCGGAGGGCGCGGTGTACACGGTAACACAGCAGGCGCGACGGCGGCGGCGGCGGCGGCTGTCGGGAGTTCCGAGAATAGATGCTGAAGGTCTCCTGAGCGTGCGTAGGAGTTCCGAGAACGGCGCGGCGTCGCGTTGTATAAATACACTCGTACGCACGCACTCACTCACGCACACACGGTCGGGGCGCCCGCACGCAAATTCTCGTTCTCTCCCGCGCGGCGTTTTCCGCCGCTTCGCCGCGCGCGAAAGGACGGGCCGACGACGACGACGACGACGACTACGACGACTACGACGACGACGACGACGACGACGACGACGACGATGCCCGCCGCGCGCGTCGGTAATACGTTATCGGTATTAAATTCGGGAAACTTTCTTGCCGGGTTTACGGGCCGACGGATCCGTCGCGGCGTGCCGTTTATAATACCTCTCTCTCCGCGGCGCATTATTCGTTTTATAAAACAATATAATCAAATCGCCCCGGTGTGTGTACACGCCGACGTGTTCGCGTACGTCCCCGACTCGGTCGCTCTCGCGCCTATCCCCGTCGATCCGATACGAATTATTAAGTAGCCCCGGGGCGGCGGCGCTGTATTTTAGCCGACAAACGTTACCATTTAAATGCGGGCGATTGGCAAACACCCGTCCGGGTACTATTGATTGCTGTGTGGCCCGGTTTTCGGCCGCGTCGGCCAAAATTACAGGCTTACCGTAAATGTTTTTCGGCTACCTTTCCGGTAGACGAAAAATCCATTTCGAATTATTCGCCTAATTAAATTCAATTAGGATATTGTTTAATCGTGTATTTTTATAGTTTTTTACGACTTCCCGGTAACACTTTATATATATTATACGCGATATAAACTAACCGCCTCCTCCCATCAAAAAAATAATAATAATTTCGAAATTGACACGTTAAACGTATCGCGGGCAGGGATTATAACGCGTTATTACCACCGCGTCTAAAAACCAACTTTGACATCGTTAAACGTCCAGCCGCCTTGCGGAGATTGTCGTGTCCGGCCGCCCAAATACATTAATAATTCCATTACCTCGTCGGACAAGTCCATAAAGAGTATATAAAATCTCGGCAGACGCGCGCGTGCGACCGTTTACCGTCCGAGATTCGGTTAGGCGTTTCGGGAACGAGTCGTTATCACCGCGATAATATAATAATTTTTTTTTTTTGCCGAGTAGCGGCCAAACTCGAGCCCGGGACGCGGTGCCCGGATTCTCAGGGTTAGGGTTACGTGATGTCTCTCTCACCCCGGGGGCCTAACCCGCATGTCGGGTAGACAATTTGAAATGTACACGTTTTTAAGGGAACTGCTTAATAGCGAACGGACGTACATTCACGCTCCCCGCCGTCTCCCCCGGGCCCGATAAATCCGGCTCAACCGAGGTAAATCCCGGCCGGCGGCCGTGACGACGTTTTCGCGACGCCCGCGGTCACAGATTTCTCGACGACGACGACCATAATATAACTAGTACGTTATTGTTGCCGCTGTTGTTGTCGTAAACACTCGATTACGACTCTTAAATAATATTCCTCTAAATATAGTGTTGTTGTTGTAAAGTATTCCGTAAAGAAAAAAAAAATAAAATAATAATTGCGTAAGACGTTAATAGTTATAGTGTTATTTTGTTGGTAGAAAAACAACAAACCTCCAAAATCAATAACTTTGTCGACGCGTCGATGATACAAGTAAATAAATTTACCGGTAGAATAGAAGAAAAAAAAAAAAAAAAAAAACGTATACCCCGGGCGAATAAAAACGGATTGATGTATCGTGATGGCGAGACGATAGATAGCAAGCGTACATTTTTTAAAACGACGTCTAATGATTATAATTAAAATAACAATTGGATTAGAAAAATATTGTATAGTAAAAATAATTTGCACGCGTATAACAATGATAGTCGGGGTTCGCGATGAATGAACGAATTGCGTTCACACGAATTTATTCGTTTTCCAACGAATTCGTCGGTACGTTCAATATTTACATTGTGAATGTGTTCGCTTTACATACGAACGTTAATTTAAATCGAACGTAACAGTGGCGTTGTTCCACTAAATACATTCGAAATATATGTTATTTATTCGAATAACAAATATAACACCACCGATATATTTTATTTCATTCGTGTCACTCGGATACATCCTCGCAGGCACGAACAAAAAATATCTTTGCTTTTTAAACGTTTTATTACACGGGACGGGTAATTAAATAGGTCTTCACTAGTGGGTGACCGACCATACGTCCCGTATTTCAACTTTGCGTCCCGTCGTCCCGACAAAAGTTATACGGGACGCGTTTTATCCCGTTGTTTCAAGTCTGTTCCGTATTAATCACGTTTTCCCTTCATTGTTGAATTCATAACTTAACCAATAGTAAAAGCAATCGTAGAATATTCATTCTTTGGCAACGGTGCGGTAGAACGGATTTTTTCAACCATTAATGTGTTGTGGACTGATGATAAATATCGTTTTTTTTTTTTTGGTTGAAAGTTTCTAATCGATTACGCATTTTAAAAAAACTATTCTTGTAATGAGTTTTATAATGTTTTATTAAACAAAACTAAGTTACTCGATGCAACTGAGTTCAGCACAAAAAGCACACAAAAATAGCAGAAGACGAAATTTGCCTGACCGTCATCATCAAAATAAATTCTATTTGTATTTTTGCGCGCATATAAATATTTTATTTGTACGTCAAAACTATTATACAGCACGCATTTAATTTGTTTTTTTATATTATTATATTTAGTTAGATTACTAAAGTGTCCCGAATTTTTATTCTATTTTCATGGTCACCCTAAAAAAATATTTAATTGAATACAGCAGGTCGGAGAGCCTATTTTTTATTACTGTTATCGTGGTACGCCGATAACAACGGTCCGGCGGCCACCGCTCTTCGTGTAACGTCAATTTTTTATTTGGAATATCTAAATCTTTTTTAGGAAAATATCCACGGCCGGACACGCCCAGCTTGGCCCAGCGATGGGTTGCACAGGTTTTTAATAATTCGAACCGCTGAACCGAAATGTCTGTAATTTTTTTCTCATTCTGTTCAATTTCGCAATTGGAATTGAATTTGCTGAACCGTGCCCGGTAATGATCTATTGTTCTCGGGATGTTTATATTTTAGATGCCGGGTCGGTAAAAATATTGAGCACGACTGACTGAAATCGCCCAAACCGGTCCCGAAAACATCCGCATGATTTTAGTGTTTCCGTATAGTTTTGCTTGTGGAATTGCATTTATAAACCTACGTAATTGTGACACCGGCGTATTTTAATGTTTTCCTAGTGGCGTATCGTGCAGCGGCGGCCGAGTAAATTATTATTGTTTCTAGCAGGGAGTGTCCGAATCGATCGGAACACGATTAATAATTTTTTACAGCTTCCATGCGAGGTGGCGGTCTAGACTAATTGAAATACAAATGGTGTAACCGGAGGATAAAAACCATAATTATTATGGCAAATCTCGTGCCCTGAAATTCGGTTTTTACGTATTTTTTAGTACAAAAATGCAATTATTTTTTTGTCGATTTATGTGTTATCTTGGTAACACGGATGGAAAAAAACAAAACAAAAAAAAAAAAACTGTTATTAACTATTGTAGCGGAATCCCCGTGCTGTGCGGGTAATAAGCGAAAACACGTAATACCATCAGCTTTGTTTGTTTACGCGCCAGACAACAAAAAAAAAAAAAAAAAAAAAATGCCGTACATCATAAAGCGTTGCAATGAACGAAGTGATTATGTCATAGCAAAAATAAAAACAATTATTATCTGTTCGATAAAAAATTCCGACTTAAATTATTTGTGTTGATCAGACCGGTTGAAATGACAAAGTAGAACATTTTTAGTCTGCCGAAGTTGTATACTACCTATGATTGTCCACCTATTTTTATTTATTTATTTTTTAAACAGTGACCCGGGCAGGACAATAATACTTAATGATCTAGCAATAGCAAAACATCACGATATCTACGATATCTACGCTCTTCGTTAGTCACATTTACATGACAATCACGTACTAGACTTGTGTTGCGCGTACGCTGACCTATGTAAAAAATACAACGGTTTTTTTTTTTTTTTTTTCGGTAACTAAGCAACGATAGTTTTTTCCCTAGCAACGTATTAATGATCTTAGATTTTACAAAAACAAACCGTCTTTTTCCGTGGATTTCCCAATGGTTTTCTTTCATACAAACCTAATCCTGACAATTACGAACACAACCAAAAAAAAAAAAAAAAATTAAAATCAAATCGGTCGAGCCGTTCTCAAGTGTTGATCTTACTTACATACACGCGGCAATCGCTTTTTATCTATATACATTTTAAACAAATCGCTGAGATATCCGAGATTTACACAGAACATTAAATATTTATTTGCTATTTTTTAGACGTGGAAAAATGTACAAAACATTTTTGCCATTTTTTTTTTTTTTTACTTCTATTTTTAGACATTTGAAATTTTCTTCGCCCGTCTTAAAAATACGTAATAACAATTGAAATGAATAGTAAAGTAAATAATCATTTTATTACAATACAGCATATGAGCATATAATAATATATATTAAAAACTCGAAACTTTTACCAATGCTTACCTTAGACATCGTATTAAGAAACTAAAAAAGCTCAGAATGTAATAAAAAAAAAAAATTTAAAAATCGAAACACGTTTTTAATAGAACTTTACTTAGAATCGATTTTCGTTCGCAATGATTTATAGTCGCATTTTACAGATATAAATTAAATTATCCTATACAACTTACCATTTTTTTTTTCAGTCTACTAACCACTTTTTAACAGAAATTCTGTTCCGATCAAAACACGGCACAAGAGTTTTTTTTTGTTTAGTTGACGCGCCGTGGAGGTGATTTTTCGATATTCTCGTAGTTTTCTTAATAACGAGGGGAAAACGGGTACGTTTACTCATTAGCGTTTTCCCGTTGCTTTCGATCAAGTTATTAAGTTATTTGTTATTCTGTTATTTTGTTATAATTCAGTTAAAAATAACCGTAAAGACTTTACATTATCGCCGAATGTTTATATAAAAAAAATAATATTCAAACAATTTTTGGTAAATAGTCGAGCTATTTGAAAAGTTTTTTTTATCTGTTGTTTGTTTTTCAATTTGGTTCGTATACCGAATAAAAATGCCTCTAAAATCGTACACCAGAACTCGTACGCGGCTCTGTAATCGTTTTAATGTTTTTTTTATTTATGATTTCGTTTGTTCGTACAGTTTGTCGAAAAATAATAAATATTTCGAAATCGAATTTATACGTATATTTTCAATATGTGTAAAACGGTGATGCGATTTTGTGAATTATTTCGTACGTTCAAAATAATCTGTACAATGTAATTGCGTCAGAGGACGTTTTATACTCGGAAAGCGATCCGTACAAAATGCAAACGGATTTTTTTTTATTTCTGTAATAACCGATAATACATTACGAGATAGGGTTTCCGGAAAAGTACGTAAATCCGGAAATACGGGCGAACCGAAAAACACCCCCAGGTTTGTATAATCCCATAATAATTAATGCACAAATAACACAGCAAGTGCGTTCGCATTACTGGCGTACACGGGGGTTTAACACACACGGCCGTCCCTTTTTTTTCCTCCATTTTTTTTTTTTTTTTTTTACTTTGTTTATCGCGGATTTCGTAAAACTCGAAAATATGCAATTCAATGTTGAACGTTTAATACGATACGAATTTAAAACCGTCTGTGTTCGTGCGTCGGGGTTTTTTTTCCCCCTAGATATTTGAATTTTTAAGAGGACGTCACGCCCCCGACATTTGCAGTTTTTTGTGTCTATTCCACGGGCAGTGTAGCGAATTACGGCGTGCTCAGAACGTAAATCGTGACGGTTTAGGTTAAACCGTCACGATTGAACGCAAATACCATAATTCGAAGAGAAGAATATTTCCGAGGGCTGTGCACACGTAGTTTTTTTCTAAAAAAAAAAAAAAAATAAAAAAAATGACAAACAAACAGTTCTAGCCGTGTTGGTTATCGTTATATTATTTTGTTTGAATAAATGCAATTTTTTTTTTTAGAAAAAAAGCTATGTACACTGTACATATTAATACTATAGTACTGTCTACTAGCAAGCTAATGACGTATATATGATATACGCGCGACCATCTACTATATATAGCAAAAAATGTAAATTTTCGCAAAAATCTTAAACTCTTATGTCTTCTGGGGCACCACTAAATATCAATTTAAAGAAATAAAAAGGTTAGACATTTATTTGTACAGCCATCTAACGTGTATTCTCAGCTATGCCGATTTAAAGTTGAGACTTAGTCCACGGACTTCGGAAATATTCTTCTCTTTAAATACGAGTTCGATCTCTAAACGCCACGATTTACGATCTAAGCACAACGCAATTTGCTATATTGCCGTGTCTGTGTTCGTATGTCGGGGGTTTTTTTTCCCTCAATATTTTATTTTTTAAGCGAGCGTAAAGACATTTTTTTTTTTTTTAAATATTGTGATATCATTTGTATTGCTTGGAAATTAAAAATATCGAACGAGACAAAAAAGAAAAACCGACGGACAAACACAAATAATGTGTTCTTATCTTTAAGTTTCGCATAAATAATAGAAAAAAAAAAAAAAAAAAAAAATTAAAAACTCGACGGGAATTGCTAAACTATCCGAAGGGGGCGTGCAAGTGTACGGGTGAAAACTTTCGCCCCTCTTATTGTCCCAGGGATGCCGTCACTTCGACACCCCATCGCAACACCGTTCAAATATCGTGTTTACGTCACTTGGCATTCGACATATTTCCGATTCGATTTAAAACTTTTGGATTTTATCGTAAAATTCCAATCGGTTAACGGGACTTACGTCTAATAAAACCGTATTCGGACGGACCAAACCGCCCGGCAACGCGGACAATTTCTTTACTTTCCCGAAAAGAAGACAATTAAAATTATAATAAAAGTAGAAATTTAATTACAATGTACACGAATCATATCGGTCGTTTGCTACAACGACGACACAACACAGAAAAGATGATTTTACACAAAACGAATTTGAAATTTTTTATTTACAATGAGATGTTGATAGATTATGGTTTAATGTTAATAATATTGATTTAGAAACTTATTTGAATGGAAGACGAGTGTTATAGCACACGCTATATTCATGCTTTCAGTGCTCGCCTACAACAATATTATTTATTATAAAATTTAGGAGTTAGTTTAACTTATGACACTATTTGTGCAAAGATTGATTTTTTTGTTACGAATTGTTTAGTAATATGGCTAATTTTGTATGTTCACTTATGTCGTTCTGTCAGTATAGAGAAAAAAACACCATTATTATTATTGTTATTATTATTATTTGCAAACAACTCGAAAACGACGATTTTCGTGTTATGTCGTTGTTGTAGCAAACAAGCGGTATGTATAAAAAAAAAAAAAAATCATCGTCATTCTATTATTATAGAAGAACAGCAGAGGCGAACAAATAATACGCGTCTGTATATAAAAACAGAACAAAAATTACCTTTTATCACACAGGGAGTAAGTATATATTTTTTTATTTGCATTTCCCCTGAAATGTTTGCGTGGAGGACGGGGGGGGGGAGGACAAAGGTATCATTATGACGCCCTCCCGAGATATTTTCTGATAAATTTTGATTTGACGATCTTGGCTTTAAAGTTATCACTCATACATATAAATACGAAAAAAGAACACCAGTTCTAACCGTAAAATCATTGCTCGCGACCTTCCAAAATCTTTTTTACTTTGTCTATCCATCTTTGTTTTGGTCTGCCTAGTGGTCTTTTCCCAAGGGGTTTCCATTTTAATACCGCTTTCATTAGGCTATTTGACCTCCATACGTGGGCCGGCCCATCCGATTCTTCTATATTGTAGTACTGCTACTATGTTCGGTTCTTTATATAGTTGTTGTAATTCTATGTTGCTTCTACTTTCATATTGTCGTGTGATATTATTTCGTATTGGCCCATTTATTCTTCTTAATATATACCCGTCTTTCAAAGATCGCTATTTTGTCTTCATCTCCTTTGGTCGTCGTTGGCCATGTTTCTCAAGCATACAGAAGAACTGGTCTGATAATTACTTTGTATAGTGTAATTTTCGATTTAATTGATACTTGTTTTGATTTAAATGTGCTCGTTAACCCATAATAACATTTGTTCGCCGCAGTAGTTCTTATATTAATTTCTTCGTGATTATTATTTTTGCTATTTATTGAAACACCCAGATATTTAAAACTATGTACCCTGAACAAAAATCCTGGAACATTATTGAATACATTGAAACAAAAAAAAAAAAAAAAAAATATATAAAAATATAGAACTCCTGAAACACGTAAATAGAAAACCCGATCGTGTCTGGCGGTCCGAGAGATTTATCTAACGTCGCGGCGGCGTCGTCTTTGCGGTCGAGCACGCGAGCGTGTAAAGTGATGCTTTGAGAGAGTTCGGGCGGGTGGTCGTCATAAGGAGTTATGCGCGAATCCCGCCGAAAAAAAGAAAAAAAAAACCGTCTAATATCGCGATTTCTCGATAGGGAGGGTGTGCATCGGACGGGTCGAAAACCGCCCCGGGCCCGACCCATCGTGACCCGGTCACCGGTCTACATTCGGCCGCGCCCTTTCGGCGGCGAAAACGACGGCCGGGACACAATCGCCGCCGATTTCATTACGTGACAGAAATTCCATTATACCCGACCACGCCGCGCCAAAATTACTACCCCCTCGCCCCCTCCCCATTGGCCCGACCGGCAGCGGCGCCCTACGCACCGCATTCCGCCGGCAGAACGGACCGGCCGCTCGGACAGCCACGCTGTCGCGCGCGTGAGTATATTATTATTATTATTATTATTATACGGCGCGTTGCGTGCGTGCGCGCGTACGGAGCACGTCGTCGTGGTCGTACCGATTCGGGGGGAGGCCGGCGGACATCACCGCGGGCCACGGAGGAGCGCTCGCACGCCGGAACAGCAGTACTGGACCGGCACGCCGACTGTTATTACCGTTGTGCCAGCACCACACACGTCGTGCCTCAATATTATTGTCCTCGCCGTGTTCCCGTCGTACGTATTATTATTATTCGCGCCGCCGCCGCCATCACCTGCCGATTATTATTCGTCCCGGTTCGGTTTACCGTGCCGCGTGTTCCTGTATCGTGTCACGCCGTATTATCCCGCGTTTCCACACTGCAGGGCGAAGCGCGATGACCGTTTTTCCAAAACTATTCAAGAGTACACCAGTCACGGACACCGGTCGTTATCAGGTATTTGATCAGGCATCTTTTTCACAAATTTATAGGAAAACCAGTGGCGCGAGCTCAGCATTTTCATATGGGGATGGCGGTGGGAAATCTGAATTTAACTATTAGTTAAATGGGTACAATACGCACTAAACGTACACATATTTTCGGTACAATACTTTTTTGCCATTTCATTGGGCCTAGGGTAATAATTGGCACGTCTTAACGGACGGCCAACAAATGACATAAGCCATTAATATTTAAAAGAAATTCGTAAATGAGTTTAAAAAATAGTTTAAAAATTAATAGTTTTCGGGGGTCGGGGGTTATGACACCCTTATCACTCTCTCCCCCTCCCCGTGAGCGCACCCCTGGTACCTATTTATATATATATATATATATAAATAATGAAATCCTACCGTTTTAATCGAACGTTTATCCGGGACACTCGAAACACAAGTGTTTGGTACGCGATTAAATAACGACATAATAATATTATTATTATTATAATAATTATCATTTTGTTTTTCGAACGCGTTTACGCGAATTAAGTGGGTTAGGTTAGGTTTCCGGACGCCACTGAAAATATCGTTCGTTCACCCGTTTACAAACCGTATGACGAGACGTTATTCGTTTTGAAAAATCGTCAGTCAAGCGATAAAATAAATAATCGTGTACGGCGATAATCCGATATTCTCCTCGGTAAAATAATTCGTATTACGAAATCGTATAATTATATTTATTGTCAGTGGCCGAGCGAAATATTTAATTGGGTTTTTCGAACGCCCTGGGGAGGGATGAGATGTTTGAAAACAAACGATTTAAACGGCATGTACAAAAAAAAAAAAAAAAAACAGACAAATACAATTTATCGGCCTATGATTCGTTACTTTTTTTTTTTTGTTGTTGTTGTAAACAGTCCGTGTAAGTTACGTGTACAAAGTGACTTTGAATCCTTCGAAAATAGTGACATAAGAAACGAAATATAGAGATAATATAGTTCCATGATATAAAAGTTGTTATCGACTATAATATAAAAAAAAAAAAAAAAAAAAAAAAAAAAACAATTGCTATGGATTTACTCGTGAAATATATATATATATATATATTAAAAAACGTATAACGACGAACGTAATATGGAATATATATATATATTTATTAATTTCATTTTTTTTTTCAATGATACACCCATACCAATATCTATACAAAATAAATAACCTATTTTGTTTTTAAATCCGATTAAAACTGTTTTTTTTTTTTTTTTTTTTTTTTATCAACCCCGCTGCCGCCCCTCGGCATATCTCTACGCACAACAACAAAAAAAAAAAAAAACGTATCGTTTTATTTCGAACGGTGGTGTATTGGTATTACTATGTAATATATAAAGTTTTTTTTTTTTTTTTTTATACACATTAATATTAAGTTCGGTATATAGGTAATATAAATAAATAAATACCTTGTCATAAACGACTCCTGTAATCTTTATAGTTTCCAACCGTAATACGCATACTACAACAATAATTACAACACAATGCGTACGCATACACGAATAATCTTTTTAAATTAATACATGTTGTCTATATGTACGTACGCGTATTTTTTATTTTTTTTTTTTATTATTACCTCTATATAACAATATTATTATATTACATTGATAAACGGCGTAGTCGACGCGTTCGCTAATGTATCGTCGGCATTACGTTACGAATATCGGGATTTCGTTGTCGGAATAAATAAAAAAAACTTTTTTTTTTTTAGCGCGCGGGTTTTAATATTATTGATGGGGCGGTAAACTGTTGTCCCGATATGCACAACGGTTTGGCCATTCCAAAACGGGAACACGAAGCCCGCGGATGTAGCCAATAAGTAGCCATATATAAAAACGTGTAAAAATTTATTTGGGAAATGATGCGAACGACGACCGATTGAAATAAACGAGCTCGTTGAAATCGCAGTCGTTTCCGGGTTATTTTTCAATTTTTTTTTTTGTTTCGGTTCCGCACAATCGGATCACCCGGCGCGCGCATGTACAACACGTCGTATTGTCAAACGTCGAATCCGACTTAATAAATGTCGCTGTAAAACGAAAAAAAAAAATAACTATATAACGCGCACCTACACGGCGTATCCGTATTTTTCTTCTCGATCTTTTACTACGGCCGTCCACGACTTAAACTCTTCGTTAAAAAACTGTCGTACGCCCCCCCCCCCTAGTGGCGTGTCTATACGTAATACGGGTCGTATCGACTCGGCATATTAAACAAGTTAGCCGACAAGTTGCTGCGCGCCTTGTTCTTCACCCCTTTGTGGAACTGAAATAGCCGGAACAAGAAGTAAGAGCGGGCCATTCTCCGCGTTGAAAATAATCAAGACATACCGTTATTTAAAATCCACAGTTGCCGGAGCAGAGCCGACAATGACGAATTACTTATGGTGTTACTTATGGCCACTGCAAAACGACTCTGGTCACACATAAATTATTCAGTATAGCCGCGGTATCGATAAGACAGTGACAATAAACCCCGGGCAATCGCAGTGCCAAATGCACGTTCGATACTTTATCCGGCTGAGTTTTTTTTTTTTTTTTTCCCTGGAGTTTTCGGTATAAAGGAACTGCAAAAACAACAAAAAAAAAAAAAAATGTAAAATCCTGCCCCGGGGCACCAAAATCCTTAATACCGTTTATAGTTGCACACCCTTAAATCGTCCTCGGATTCCGTGTGCAGCCCGCTGACGGCGCTCTATAGGAACTATAGTGGTTTACTGATAAGATAAGAACTTTTTTAAGTAGACGCCGTACGAACGATATTATAATGCGAGATAGCTGCGCCAAGGCGCACCGGAAGAACGGTTAAACATTACGATCATTCAAAGCGTAATAATCGTTATGTACTTATGTATTATGTATTTATCGTTTAAAAAAATAATATATATATCTTATAGGTATTTTTTTTTTCGTTTTAATATCGTTACGCGGCGGCTATATATATATACGTACGTACGTATGTATAGTGTTCGAATTAGTCAATAACAGTAAATAATAAGAAGATAACGAAAAAAAAAAAAAATAAAAAACTACAATAAATCATTATTATAAATCGTATTACTTATTATCTAATTATAACGAATCGTTATCGTGTTTTCCTCGCTATTGATGTACGCGTATTATTATTATTATTATGTGCAATGCCCGAGCGTGTACCTACCTATCGTAACTACTCCGAAATCGTATTGTCGAGCTCGACAAAAGAGAATATACAATATTATTTCATTAGGTACTTCGTATATACTTTTTCTTTCTTTTTTTTTCGTTTTTTTTTTTTTTTTTTTTTTTATACTTCTACGTAATCCACTCTTTGATTATAATATTTGTAGACAGTCGGTAGCGCGCGTATAGATACAGCAAATAGGTGATTATATACGTATTACATACACATATATATATATATATAATATATGTATACGAGATTATAATAATACATTTCGTGCATTTTGTAGTTTCTCGAAATCAATGCGGATATAAGCAATATAAGTAGGTTTAACGGTAATGTAAAAAGAAAAGAAAAAAAAAAACATTAATATTATATTATATTATTGTAATGCCCCAGATACCTACTCCGTCGTCCGTCCCTAAAATAAAAAAAATTAAAATAAAATGATTATATAGTTACTTTATAAAAGGTACTTTTTTTTTTTTTTTTGTGTATAGGTTTTTACTATACTTTTTTCTGTCCGCAAACAACTTTTCTACCGGACGTCCCGCTCCGATTTTCGAGTGTAGCGTCACTTTTTCTGAAATCGTTTTGGATCTAGTCGGTGCATGTTTTTCTTTCGATTTCCATCGTAGTCTTCTTTATAATAATTGGAACAAATTACGGCGACGGTTTCATTGATTTCGATGATTTTTGATTTCTGTCGTAACCAGGTGAAAATGTTCACAGAATATTTTAATATTTTAGGTCTTTTTAGGGCTTGGACAAATTTTCAAAACATTCCGGCCGATTTTTAACTGTTTATATGCGTTTTAAGTTTTTATTTTTATTTTTTAGAATTAATCGAATACAATTGTTTTGGCCGAACAGAAGAAACGCACGGAAATCTGACACAGGTTTCATCATAAGTTGTGTACGTCTTAATGATAAAAAGAAAAATAGTTGAACGTGATGTAATTGTTTTTTTTATAAGCGTTTATAGTGTACGTTTAGACAAAAACCTTAAAAATTCACGGCATTTCAACACATGATTGTGTTTAACTCTAGATTAACTTTAAACTTAGCTCAGAATCGTTTTTCGTTAGCAATGGTTTATCGTTGCATACAGTTATAAATTATATTCCCCTCTATATCCTAAATTCTCGACTTCCCGCCTACAACAGTGGCCCACCCACGGTGCGAAGTATGTGTCTTAGTGATTTTTTATTTTTTTTTTTAAATCGCAGTATACAACTCCTCCCGTTTCCCGTGCTTAACCAGCTCTGTATGGTTTTCCGTACTATTTACGATAAGAATGCCAGATTTCTTGAAAAAAAAAAAAAATAATAATAATACACTACTTTATTTTTATTCATCGTCGGTGTTTTATTTTAAAATGATAAAATAATACTAAATTCTTTTTGACCAACTTCCAAGCACTTTATATTAATTGTACAATTTTCAATGTCCTTTATAAATTGTACGATAGGTTTATCTATATAATATTATAATACATACGTTTTAGATTAAACGATAATTAAACTTTTGAGGCTACAACTTTAATACCGACTTAATGTTTTATATTTTCGACTAAAATCGACTTTATTTTTGGAATTTATCAATAGATTAAATTTGTGAAATTCGGCATGGGTTTCTCTTTCTCTCTCTCTCTCTCTCTCGAAAATAACGCCTTTTATAACGAATATATTCATTTTTAGATTTCTTTTCTTCGGTCTATAATATGGACCTAATATAATGCAGCTCATTTACCTTAATACTTTGCTATGATGTCCTAATATAATAGTTATGGTAAAGTTTGAGCTTAATTAATCATCATCTTCCTGTGTTCTGGGGAGGGGGCGCATTATATTAAAAGGGGCGAATTCTCGGCTTTTTGCGTTTACGCTCTTAAATTTTAAAGTTAAACAAAACTTGTTTTCCGCCTTTATTGTAGTAATTTATATTGTCTGAAGAAAAGTATCCTAATACGTTTTTTATTTAATTGGTTGTTTTGTGTGAACACAAAAACATAAAAACCGGTCGATGTAATTAAAATTGTGGGCAAATGGTTCGAGTTTTTATTTTTAACTGTATATTCTCTTGAATTTTGTATTTATCTAGAAGTTATTTAACAAAAGGAAGAGTTTAAAAAAAAAAAAAAAAAAAATATACAAACAACAATAGGCAGCAAATAATATGAGGGCATGATGTGAAATCAGCGATAGGCAACAAGAGTAGGCAGGGATTAATGCTAAGGAGTGGAGGAAAACAACATTCGTACGTCTAATTGTCCGCAGTGTTAGATAAATGTTTTGCACGTTCGTTAAATATTTCGAATTATTCGCATTCTTAACATATTGTTATTATAAAAAACACTTTTTAAAATACGAATTTCTCCATTTTAATCTGGTTATCGATGTGAAAACGTAAAATCCTATATTATTGCGGCTATACATTTGGTAGGTATCCAAATCGCATAGACTAAAACTATTATATAATACCATTGTAATGGTATACTTTTCGGTAACTGTTGTTATTTCCATACTGGTATGTAATTGAAAAGTACCGATACTACGCCATATTTATCGTAGGTATTATATGTATTAAATTACAAAAATAAAAACCATTTAAAAAACGTGCGATTAGTAACAGTCGAGCGATAGCAGATGTCGAGTTAACAAGTCCAAAGCCTCGGGTATATTGGAAGCAATTTCGTACTACGAACGTTTTATTTTTTATAATTTTAAATTTTAAACGTTTATCCCGGATAAACCTGTCCCCGAGTACGTCCACTTTGAGTGTTCCATATATTTTTGAATAATTTTACTTACGTCATAAACACACACGAGCAACGAGCGGCAAGAGTTTACGTTAAACTAGACAATTACAAAAAAAAAAAAAAAACCAGCGGGTCCGATATAATGTTCTATAGAAATCTATTTGTCGAAAATACCATTCGCTCGAGTTCTTTCTGGCAAGGGTGGGTTAACTATTATTTCAGGTCACGGCACCAGTTCTGCTTTAGCCTTCTGGGCGGATTTTCTAGAATAGACCCAGAGTTTAGAGCAAGGATCGGTGGGTTGGAGCGGCGTTTGTAAAGACGGGCACGGAATAGTTTGTAAGAAGTTTCAGCTGCTTCTTGAACCGTATGAATTTTTAAGTCAGAATGCAAGGTGTGATTAGAATTATAACGTAGGGCACATGCAATCAAGTCGATTGGAATGTTGGAATTTTATAGATTTTTTTGCTGCTCCCCATAGTCGGATCCCGTATTTGGCTTGAGGGTTTTGTACATTGGTATTTTTGTGTTTAGATTAATTTTAGATTGACTCCCTATAAGTGGATAAAGTGCACAAACCCCCCACATGAAATGAAAAAAATCGGTAACTTTATTTAAATTTTATTTTTGGTATACATTGCAAACAAACAATATACAATATACGTAATGGCTATTATTTTATTTTTTTTTTTTTTTTTTTTTATCGATAATAATAATTATAAAATATAAGTAAATAGTAAATAATATTAATTTGTCTTTTTTTCCCCCTTTTGTGTAAAATACAAATTTTACTCCGTGATGACTTTTGCGCACCTCATATTGAGAAACACTGTAATTTTTAGTGTCAAAAAATGAGATTATATAATTCATAATAATACGTGTACAATTCCGTCGGGAGGTATAATAATGGCATCGAGAATATTATCGTAATATACATTTGGTTATAATAGGTCGCTAAAATAATAACTATTATTATTATAGTCTCAGTTTCGAAAAAAAAAAAAAATAAAAATAATAATAATAATAAAAAATAACGCACGGCATAGCAATGAGGTATGCCGACGTGCATCGTGTCCGAGTCACGCATATATTTTTTTTTTTAAATTAAAAAAAAAAAAATACAAACACAAAATAATAAAATGTCGACTATTTTCTAGAAAATAATTTTTGCTTTGCTCGCCGCAATGTGTTACGAGCCGCCGTCAAAAAGCCTTTTACAATATCAAAATTTAACAACAACCGTAATACTATTATATTATTTCACGAATTTTTTTTTTTCAAACATTACAATCAAAATTCCTCTTTTTGAAATTAATTTCGAATTGTCCGGTTGGCACATTGGTAGTTTAATTATTATTATAATATTCGTTTAATTGACCGGTATTTGTATGGAATAAACCCGCCAAAAGATAAGTACGTATTTCAGATTTTTTTTTTTTTTTTATTATTTAATAAGATATACCTACCGCAATTTGTTGTTATTTCTCGGCGTATTATTTATTTATTTATTTTTTCACAATAATAATTATTTCCACGACACGGTCTTTTTATTACGCGTCGGTAAATAATAATAAAAAATAATAAAAACAACCGCGTTTGATGTTGTCGTAATAGACTACTATGCGCTGCCTAGCACTGTCATTCATGAAAGTAAAGTTTTTATTATCAATATAATCTTTGGCGTAACGCAACTCGTCGTCGGTCGGCACATAAATAATAATATTTATTACTCATTGATTCGTCAACAGTGTTTCCGTTCTAGAAAAATATCGTACGTACGAAAATCATGACGAAATCGCAATAATAGTAACCTATAATAATAATAATAATAATAATAAACTCATCGCAAAACTCGCCGATTGACCTTAAACGGTTTTTTATTATTATTTTTTTTTTTTATGACGTGAGGATATCAGTAATATTGTAAATTCGTCGTAACCTAAATATATATACGTCCATAATCGGTTTTTTTATATATATATATATATATATATATATATTATATACCCTATACCGACCTGTACCTGGTACGAATAAACCATTTTAAGCGTTCGAACAATAAACGCAATACTAAAAACCACCGCTTCGCGGTATAATAATTTTCTACTGACTTTAAGAGTGTTTTCGTATTTCCAGTAACACTCGGCGGGGCCCTATCCAATAAGACTTAAGAACCGAAATTTGTTCACCAAATCAAATCGGACAACGTTTACTGCGTTTTCAAAAAGAGGCGTATTGTTTTTTTTTTTATGTATATCTACCCGGACAATCTATTTTTATACTTTAAACTTTACAAAACAAACGTATCTATTTTTCGCTCTTAATAGAAAATGTCAAAATATAATCCCTTTCTGAAAACATAGTCAACGTTGTCGTCTTTAATTTGGTGAAACAATTTCCGTTTCGAGTCTAATAGAAATCCCCCGAGGTGTATTAGTGGGAGTACTAAAATACATTTTAGCCACGTTGCGCGTTAGACACGGCAAGTAGCATCTTTAATCTCCTTTGAGCATTCATCTTAAGGTTATCCACCGATATTTAATATGTTATTGTCAGGGCTGTGAATTTAATGCACTAAAAACTGACGAAATGTCTATTATAATATGCTTTTAAAATTCTTAAAATGTGCAAAAAAAAATTAACTAAAAAAGGCACAACAAATTTAATTAAAATGTATTTTTAATAATATTTAATCAGGTTAAATACCTGACAAAAATTTGAATAGCTTCATCGAAACTATAAAAATCATATTTAATGCCAATTTAGACCAGATTGACCGGAAAAATAAAAATATTACGAAAAAAAAAAAAAAAACCATTAATACGAAGAAATGATGAAAAAATGTTTTTATACGCGCTAACCCGTTAAATATGCAAAAATATGTAAAATAAGATTTCCTATTTTGAATTATAAATAACACAAAACAAATTTTGGCTGAATTAATTTTTTTATACGATAGACAAACAAACATGCAAATGTTTTAAATTCACAGTTCTAATTATTGTACGATTTAATTTACCGTTTGGAGTGTTCATAAATAAATAAATTAGAAAATAAATGCATATTCGGTCGTACCGTTTACACTATTCGTTCGTTCGTGTTCACGAGCCTTCGCTTCCATATATGTATATTGTATATGTACGTATATATATTTTACATTTATTTTATATACAATTATATTTGATATTCATTATTGAATATTAATATTCAATACGAGAACTTTTTTACGGTCGGATTGTATTAATGGGATGCGATAACGATATTTTATTTCTTTGTCTATCGCATACGCAGCATAGGGGTCTAAATAGTTAACGAATCTAAAACAAAATAGGTATAATGATTATGCCAAGACGCCAATGAATAACAACAAAATGTTAAATGGATACCCGTACGAACAAGTAGAAGAATGTAAATATCGATACGAGAAAAACAATATGAACGACGTGATTAGGCTTATTAGAACGAGCGCAGTCAACACAAGCTATTGTTCAATGAAAGAGATGTTGTCAATCGAAGTTAACGTAACGAGTTAAAGTTAAAGTTACACATACATACTCGTATACGTATGACACAGGATGGCTGAAATAAATGTAAATCGGTACTTGAATTTGCATAGTAATTAAGGTGATTTTTGCATATATTATTTGCGTCTCGTGGCAATGTATGCGTGTTGAACACGACGGGCCGGCACAAAAGAAGACGCAGGAACACTCGCCAGTTTCGACAGGAAAATATTGAGAAAAATATACAGACAGCGTGTGACAAACGAATAATTCGTCATTTCCTCAGTAGTAAAAGATGAGAATGGGCGGGGCGCACAAAGAAAGCGATGATTGGAAAAGTCGAGCGGCGAAAAACCCTCGGCGAGACCACGCCAGAGATGGATTGACATGGTTACCAAACGCCTGACAAGTATATAAATCTCGCATACAGCATCAGCATGGCGATGAATAGAAGTCAGTGGAAAGGGATAATATGAAAGCGGCAGAAAATCTGAACAAGCTAAGTTGATTGGTTTTAATAAGCCAAGGAGATAAAGAAGAAGAAGAAAAAAAAGAAAAATAACGCAGCATGACAATTTCGACCAATCAATTTCCTTTCAATTGCCTCCCGATCGACGTAGTGAAGCGATAAGATTTCTGAAAATAAATTTAAATCAAGCGTGCAGTTAACCTACATGAGATCAGGTCAATTTTTGACTTTCGGTCCTAAATACCCAAACGTATAATTTAAAAATCATATGTAAAAAAAACAAACTAAAATTAAATTGAAAAAAAAAAAGTGGCCGGTAATTGGCCTAAATTACTATGCTGCGTACATGTGTTAAATAACGAAAGAAAATCTCCAATCCTGATTTACACTATATAATTACAATATTACGCATTATATATTTTACACCGTACCGTAGAAAGACATTTTTATATCGTGACGACAGTAATAAGGGTGAAAATATACACGGATCAGTGATAAGTGCTGTGATTTAGTTTAGCGGTCACTTTTTCATATTTCGATGGGTATCCATCAAAGGTGCCACGTACAGGGAGCCTGGGGAGGGCTGAAGGCTCCCATGAAATTTATAAGACGGGACTAAGTCCCTCGTGGTTCTTATTTAAAAAAAGCATTCACAACTGATGCGTATAGATTTTGGTATTTAATACGATTAAAGATAGATAATAACTTGTTATCACATCAGGCCCAAACTGTTTATCAAAGTACAAAATCTTATTTCACATATTATATATTTTATTAAAATGGAGTAAATCTTTCTATTTAAGTATTTCTCGCAGAATCGATTTTTACTGATGATTTGCTTGCTTAAATTGTTTTAACTGTACAATTTACAAGAATATCGCGAATTAGTGAGGTCCCCGTGAAATTTTAAAAACCTGGCGCCAATGGACAGCTATCGATGCTATCTTAATTTGCGATTTTGTACTGATAAGCTTAGCTTATGAACCGTAAATGATAATTTTTAATTTATTAATATTCGAAAACGGTTCTGGCATTTGAGATTTTTGCTAGATAATAAATAATAATAATACAACCAAAACAAAAAAAAAAAAAACAAAAACCAGACCTCCTGGTAGGGCCGCACCACAAGTCGAGCCTAGGAGGGGTCCACAGATCCTAAATATGGCGCTGCATACTATTACAGGATTTTATTGTATTGTCGGTTTTCTGTGACGGTTTTTTTTCCTATACTAAATATTACCCACCGCTTCCCGGTATTCGGCTCGACCGCATATTTTTCGTCTGACAAAACGTTTTTTTTTTTTTTTTTTTTTTTTATGGACGTTTTCCAAAATATAAGTATATTCCCCGATCGACAACACTTTTATGGCTATTGCTCACAAAAGCAATTATGATTTTTTTTTATATATGTATATATATATATATATTTTAGGCACCGCGTGACAAACGTCCGCCGAGTTAATTTACGATTTGATATAGAAGGGTTTTACTCACATACGTTCCTGGTAACAATAAAAATAATACTGTATTCCTTTTTTTTTTTTTTTCAATAATACCATGCGTTGTCACGTTACAAAACATAATACGATTAAGAAAAAATTTCGGTTGAGAAAAAAAAAATAAAATAAATAACATTAAATAAGCCCTTTCGACGAACGCGCGTTTTCCTTGAAAATTAGATATTGTTTTTTTCCGACTATCTATTAACCTCCAAAACGTTGGACTAAAACCATATCGACGTTCCTCCAATAACTGTTAAAATCAATTTAATAAAAAAAAAAAAGTCCTGATTGTGATGAGATTTGTTTACTCGTGTTTTATGATAGTGAACAAATTTGATAACATTATCATGTTACAAAAATCTAATTTTTTTTTTGTTTCAATTTCTAATTATTATATCCGGTTGTAATAATTTTGTCTACATTTTAGAATTTTAACATAAAAAAAAAAACATTTAATTTCTATTAACGCCGCGAATAGTTTGTGTTTTATCATTATTGTATTTATATTGCACATCAAATAACATTCGAGGAACGATCAATTATGTTTAAACTTTACAATACTGGACAAAATGTTTCGATGACGTTTTCAATAAATATTATTAATATAAATAATCAATTGGCGTAACGTAATAAATACACCAAGTCAATTCGTTTAATTGTTTACAAAAGTTAAAATCGACTTACAAACGTATTAACTGAATATCTAGCTCCGGAAAAAAATTACCCATTTCGGTAACGGTGGAAAATCGTCTAGATTAATTAGTTTTTTTTTTTTTTACGTAAACAGTATCAGATTTTTGGTGAAAAAAGATTGTGGCCAAAAAAAAAAAAAAAAAAAAAAATACACTTTTTATAATATTCCATACGTTAAGTTATTGTTGGTGGACCAATTTATCATTGCAAATAAAGTGAAAAGAAGAGGGTGGGGTGGGACGTATTTTTTATTCGTATCCTGCTTGTTTATGATTATTAGTTTTTTGCTATTACACAGTATCCTTGTATCCTGCCATTTTTCTTATTCCTACACGCCGTGACACACACTCGTATGTATATATATATATATAAATCGATTAAAGTTCCCGAGAAACACGGTCCTGAGGTATAACTACGCGACGACGTCGACGAATTAGTCGGCGTGCGCGGCGCACGGTTTGGTCGCAAATACACACGACAGTCGTATTACAAAAATATACCATACGGTTAATATACAAATCGTTTTATAAAGTCGTCGAGAACACTGCTGTTATAATGATATTGCATTTTAGAATTGAAGAGAAGCTTATAAACGCGCGGGGCGTACTACAACGGCATTACGGTTTTCTACCCGTGTATTTATCGACGAAAAAATCAACAAAACAAAAAAACAAAAAAAATATAAAAAAATCTAGCCCTCTCGACGGTCAAACAATGCGCGCCACTTGTGCGAAATGCCAAACATTTCCCCGCCGAACAATGAAATACGGTCGTTTCGTCCACTGTCTCCGGGCTTTCCGTCCGAACGTTCTTTTTATCCGTATAACGTTATTATAACATTTAAATAACTTGCGGCCAAACGCATAGTGTGCACCCATATAATTTATTTTTTCAATCGATTCCATGTTTCATAATACTAATAAAAAAAAACCGTCCGGTTATTTAGCCATGCGTATACCTGCCCGTATGTCGAAATACTCGACAGATCGTCATCGTCATTTATAAACGATTTATAGATTAATAATAATAATTTAAAAAAAAAAAAAAATCCCGTGTTCGAAGATATAAAAAAAAAAAAAAAATAAAAAAATATAACCATATTTAATCAGTATTATTATATAAATTTTTTTTAATCCGATAATATAGGTACGTGCATAATACAAACATAATAATATAATACTATGCTATGCACGATTGATTATGTATGTGTGTATATCTCGTATAGTATAAAATATTTTGAAGAGGCCACTATTATCTGAGATAAAAAAAAAGAAACGTTAAATATATTTTCTCGGAATCACGTTTCCGAAAGTATTAATAAAAAAAAAAAAAAAAAAATAAAATGAAATTCATTAAAATACATAGGTATTAATACGAGTAGTATTACACTAAGAATGGTAAAAAAAAACGTCCGTACGTTTCTTTAATAATCTATTAGCATATAGTTAGTCTATTATTAATAATTTACGATGTAAAAAATTCCGACCTGTCGAACTTTTTTTTTTATTAAATCTATCGCGTAACGAGTAACGGGCATAATCGCTGGATTATTTATTTATTTAAATATTTAATAATTGTAACTCACGTGGTCGCGTGGTAAGGCCGTGTGTACGTTTCGAGTTTTTTTCAACTCGTTCAAAATCCAACGATTACGAATTGTGTAGAAAACTGAACAAAACAAAAAAAAAAAAAAATCGTACTATTTCAACACGGTTTTGTTATGTTTATTAATCGCATTTCCAATGAAGGGCTTATATATCCGGAACCACCGTTTATGATCCCGGAATCTATAACACTATAACAACCGTACACGGCTATTATATTTCGTCCGTAAAGTATTATGTTTATTAGTACACCGTAATAATACCGGAATTTACAAAACTTAAAACCGTGTTTGTCCGGAATCCCAAACGATTAAAATTTATTACATTATACGTACGTTCCCGACCAATACGGACTTTTTAGTTTTTAGATTCCAGATAAATATACGGTCTGGAATTTATACGTTTCGTCGTTTCGTTTATACACCGGCACACCTTTCCAACCGTCGTCGTTTTTACCCGCGTTTATATTTTTTTCATACTCGCCTAAAAAAAAAAAAAAAAACTTTTTTTTATCTCCCGTCGCTATCGGCTAAACTAAACACAAACGCGCATTCATTCAGAAAAAAAAAAAAAAATTAAAAAGAAACCAATCGTCGTATGATATAGTCCGTTTAACAACAACTGCAGTCTGTATTTATATTATAAAAACAAAATAATCTTAATTGTTTTTCTCTAAACCGATTTTATTATTGCGGTCTCTCGTTCTCTCCGTTTGGCCGGCGCGGTTCGTATAATGCAGTAAATTTCATTCTAAATGAAAATGTGCATAGCATTCTCAACGGACATTGTTTTATTGTATTTTATCTCTCCTCCGGTAATTACAAAAAAAAAAAAAAAATAAGGCTAAAAAAGTCGTTCGAAATTATTCTAACCGGTGCGTGTTCCCCATATATATGTATATACAAATTCGGAAATGGCAATATCATATATTATTACGAGAAAAAAATATGAATTAAAATTATCTAGTCAAACTGGGCCCGCCCGAAATTTGTTTAAAATAGAAATTTGTTTAGCAAAAAGTCAAAAATTTCGAGTCCCCCCCCCCTCGACTTTCTGGTTACGGCATTAAAAAGCGGATGCGAAAACCGGAGAAATTTATACGGTAAAAAAAACGGTTTCGTTATTGTTGATTTCGACCAGTACGACTAAAATACTACTTCGGCCAGAATCGTTTTTTTTTTGTCTGCAATGATTTATCGTTATACTGCCCCTATACAACCTATAAAACAGTGGCCTACCCATGGTGCGGAATATATCCCTATATCTTTTTTATTTTTTTTTTTTTTTCCTAACAACAATTATTGACTTTTTCACATCGTTATGTTATTATAGTGATAAACATTTAACGTTCCGTACGGTTATAAAGATTAACGAGATGAACTAGGAATTTTCCAAAGTTAAAATTTTTTTCCTGTTATAACAATAATATCTGTACGCAATGTTTAGAAATATTTTCTAGTATTTTATAATTCTTAGAAAGTACATATACCAAACCGATAATTAATACATTTATTTTGAGAAATAGAAAAAAAAATGTATAAGCTAATAATTGTTATATATGTATAAATAAATAAAAATAAAATAAACCCCGTCGAAATGACCACGTTCATTTGACGCGTGTCGAAACGACGTCGATCTATATCAGCACTACTAGTAAAACCACTACCATATACCTAAGACTGTAAACTAGTGTCGAACAGAAATTTTGATCAACCCGTCAATCCGAATATTAAACAAAACTGTGATCAATAATGGAAATTGTTAATAAAAACGAAACAAATTTCCCCGTTTTTATCGTGATATAACATTAAAACAATAGTAAAATTGTAAATGATAACCATTCATACATGTAAGCACGGGGCACAGTTCGCGTATTACAGTACTAATACATTATATTTGTAGGCTAAGGGCCCCCCCACCGTGCTATGTAAATATTCCGAAAAAAAAAAAAAAAACGATAAAAAAAAACCCCTCGAATTGCCGTGCGAAACCACGTCGGGTAGGTCGCTGGGTACCAGACAATTGGCATTCCGCGATATTGATAAAAAGCGATTATTGGAAAAATGACTTTTCCCTGTCAATCGTATTTTATATATTTTCATATAGGCACAATTTGTATTTCCATTCAATTGTTATTTATATTATGCAATCACGTCGTCCGTAGGCCGTTAACCCGGCAATTTGTCATTGTAATCCGCATTGTACGACGGATTATTACCATTTTTCCAATGCGGATTTATGGAATCCGGATTTTGGATTGGACCGGATTAAGTGATCAGTGCTACTGCTGCAAACGTATGTCACGAGTTCTTTAGATGGGGCTCGGGTTTAAAGAACAATGTAATAATATCAACAATATAATAATGTATAAAGTCCTCTCTCAATCCATTTTACGGCCCGGCGCTCACGAGCTGCTTACACCGCCGCCCTTATATATATATATATATAAAAACGTTTTAAACTATATAGATATAATAATTTGCTCCCGGAATCATTGTGCCGAGAAGGAAACGCATTATCTGGCCATGTGCAGAGATTTTTTTTTTTTACATTTTTCTTTCATTTCTCCCCTCACGATGTGAAATACGTCCGGATTTTTATTTTTGTTTTATACGATTTGGCGCGGGGTTTCATGGTCGAAATACGCTTATTAAAATCAATTGTTTAGTTTTGATTTCGTTCGGACTATAAAGTGCTGAGCGGCAGAGAAGTTTGATCAATCCTGATTTCGAATTGGAAAATATATTGAACGGATCCTAATCAGAATATTAAACAAAATTGTACCATCAAAATAGAAATACGGTATTCTAGACGAATCAAGAGAGGAAAAAAGTAAACACATATTAATATTAACAACATATTTTATCTATATAATATCTATTTGTCAGTCAAAATTACAAAGAATCACATGGTTGACCGCACTACAAATTACAATTAGACTTTTATGAGGAATTTGCTATCAGTTTTTTTTTTTTTTTTATCATTATATGAATCACGAACGAATTGTCAGACAAATTAATTAAAATTTGTTTTTAATTGGAATTAATTTTATAATAATATAAATTATATGAACCCGAGATAACATTATTAATCCGGATTACGGATTTCTTATTATTATAATTCGGACAGTGGCGTCTCCGGGAATTTTCGACGGGAGGGTATATAATATGTAGTTAAACCCGGATACCTGAATATATATAATCATGAATAAATCGTAGATTCGTCCGTCTTCTATCCTATAACTACCAGACAGTGTGAATTTTAATACCGGAACCGCAAATTCGGCATTTTTATTTAACATATCGAGCTTTAACTTGACCGATATATATATATATACATATATAAATATGTTACAGCTAAAACCCGAAATCCGTTAAATCTGGTTTTGAGTAGTTAAAACTAGAATTAAATGACGAGAGTCGGTCGAAACTAATTTTATAAATTAGTTCTCGTGTAATTCTAAAATTGTAGTTTACCCTGCAGAAATGAGTAACAATGTTAGATTATCCTGTTCTGAAAGATAATAAATGCCTATATACTTACCAGACTTGTTTTAATATGTAGTTTGAAATTCTTACTTTCCCCTAGTTAAAAACTAACGATAAAAAAAAAAAAATTACTTCTGGAAATCGAATTTCCCCTAGATATTTATTTAGAATTTTCTAATTTTCATCGATATATTTCAGACACAACTAGTTACAACTAAAATAAACTAGTCGTAACCAGTAGTGACGAAAGGGATTTGTAGAAACCAGTTTTGACTAGTTAAAGATAAGGGGGGATTAATCCCTTGCTTTCTCATCGGACACGCCACTGTAATCCGGATTATCACCACTGTAATCCGGATTTCGGACCGGATTGTTCTTAATTGCGATTGTACAGCCACGGGTGGGCGTGGTCGTCGTCGTCGTCGTACTTTGGCAAAAGTCTGCGGTCAATAGTAATGCCGATAGAAAAATTTCCATTACGAATACCGCGAAATTCGCTTTCTCCGCCGCACACACGACTGTTAATTGTATTATTAAATTGTACCTATTTTATTCGTAATACTAAAATATCAGTGGCGTAGTCGGGGGAATCACGGGAGCCGTGAGCCTCCTCCGTCGGCCGTATTTTTCTTATATATTTTCATCATAATCGTTTCGCGTTCATGTTACTTTATTTATTACGGGCGTAGGCGGTTTATTTTCACGTTTTATCGATAAAACAATAATAAGTATAATATATTTTTAAATCCGTATGGTTAGGTAATAAAAGAATTAAACGTTTACGCGTGTTATTTTGGGTTTTTTTTTTTTTTTTTTTTTTTTTTTTGGCTCCATCCGTTGAGAAACTATGCCACTGCAATATATTAAATGTTGGAATGTACTCGAGTAAGTAAAAGTATTGGAATATTTTTGGAAAGTACTAAAATACCCTTTCTCAAAGTATTTGTATTTAAAATCAATTAGTAATTTTTAATAAATACTTTTTCTAGAGTCTAGTCGAGTAGAGTATGAAAACATGAACATAAATACCATTACATAAATTTTAAACGACATCGGGTTCAATAAATATTAGGTATTTAACAAATGAATGAACATATTTTTTAATGTTTTTCTTATTTCTATCTACTGGCATCATACACGTCTAATAGCTATTTTCACAATCAATATATTTTAATTTCGTGTGACTCGACCGAACTTTTTAAAGTAAACAGATGTGTAGTCTATAAAAATAATATTGTAGTTACCATGTGTATTTGCTTACACCAAACGATACGGTGTAAAATGATGTATAAAATAAATGTAATATACGAAAATACTAAAAAAAAAAAAAAACCAAAAAACCCTGTTTAAATAAAACGTAGGGGAAATATTATTAAAAAAAAAAATGCGAATATTTCTGAAAGTATCTGTATCTTTGTCCTCGAATACGTATTTTATAAATACTTTTGAAAACCGAGTATCCGTACACGAATACTTTTTATAATTTATTATTGCGTATGTTTTACAAGACGGAATATATTTTTATAGGTACCAAATACGCGCAACAACAAACATAACGAATAATTATATAATATTTTTTTTGTTGCCGTTTATGAATGAAACGTAACGAAATAATAATAATAATTTTATTATTATTAAACCGCCGTCGTCATATACAATGCGGCCATTTCTCGCGCGAATATATAACAATATTAATCCCGTAATCGGGTGATTTAATGTCGATTATAATTATTATTTATTTTATTAACAACGACGACGGTGTGTATAATAATATAATAAAATATAGGAAAAAAAAAAAAAAAAAAAATGAATAATATAATTCCGGCGCAAACACGTTCATCGTTGCGGCGCGGTGCGTCGAGATATAAATAACGCCCGTCCGCGCTACCGTTCTACGAATTACACATTAGTCGTTTAGATAATTCAATAGGATTCAATAAAGAGAAACGGAAAACGAAATAAAAAAAAAAAAAAAAAAAAATATATATGGAAAAAAAAAAAAAAAAATTATAACGCGACTCGAACCGCCGCGTCGGGTCTGTTGCTTTAACCGCGTAGTGATTCTATGAATCTGGTTTTTTTTTTTTTTTTTTTTTTTCCATAAAGTACCTACGCTTTTTTTTTTTTTTTGTTCGACAGTATTATACATAAGAGTGCTCGGTATAGTTTCCACGTGCTCCGAAACGGATCCGCATGGGTAAGAGCCCTCGTACAAGTGCAATTAAGTCGTACTCGTGTGTATATATATATATAGTAGAATATTATAAGTAGGGACGTGACGTTAAAACAATGGTGTTGTACGTGTTGTACGCCTTATAGCGGTAAAAAAAAAATATAAAAAATTATTGGAAAATATGTATTTAAAGAAAAATAAATATATTTATATTGATACACAATTATAATAAAACAAAATCGTAGTTACAAATAATGCGTATACGTTGCACAATTCTATACTCCCTGTAATCCCAATCAGACCCAGGGAATCTGTTTAAAATGCAAAACTATTCAACGACAATTTATAGTTTGATAAACTCGCATTGCTACGAAACACATATTTTGTATTGCATTACTCGGCTATATTTTCGACAATTCCATAATTATATGCAAACACCTAAAAGTCCCTATATATATATATGTAAGTAAATTGTACCCCGCGAATACAGAGAGTCGTATTATAGTATTATTTTGACAGTATAATTTCGTATGGTAACTAACGGGGGAAAAACACGAAATGCGAACGCGTGCAAAATGCCAGTGGCTGTTATAAGGGGGAGGGCGACCAGGTGGAAATGTACAAATATATTTACAAATTATAGAAAACTAAAAGGATAATTTATGAAGAAACATAAACACAAGACGAGACAACAGTATTTCGAGTATTTTTCGACGATGACATTAGATTGTTGCTGCAGCCCCCATCCCCCGAAATTTTAAGAAAATTACAAAATCATTGCTATTATGGTCTACGATAGTTAACGCAAAAGTCTTACATTGTATTTTATTGATTTTAAATTGTTATCTTTATTTTGTTAGCTTATCTTATCTTGTCGTGGACAAAACTTTACTGGTATTCAACATTCGAGTATAAAGAATAATATAAAGAAATTAACAATGACTACACTTGACTATACTTGATTGGTTGCGGAAGTATGAAGCTTTTACTCGCAAAAGAGCAAATGCCATAGAACTACCACGCAAAAAAAAAAAAAAAAAAAAATTAGTATTTTTTGCTAAGCGGTCGAGAAATTTAATATTAAAACGTTATTCGTTGTTCGCATATTATAATGATGTTATCACTCGACATTAAAATCTAAAATCCCCGAGTTATTGCATTTGCGCTTGCTCGGTATTAATTTTTATTTTAAATGCACGTACTGAAGTTTGCCTTTTGGTTTGCTTCTGCTGAAATTGCTATAGCCACTGTTGCTGTAAATACAAATTTGTACAATTGTACTGGAACCAAAACCTATAATAAAACTTCGGCATCAGCATGATCAAAGCAAAATACCGGCTACGCCATTGGATTATTAATAAGTTGCAATTAAAATGTTAAACGTGGTTTTTAGAAGAAGAAAGTAACAGTAGTACTAACAAATGTTTAAAGAAATGATAAATAATCATCCTGATAAATCTCCGTCTTTTAGCATCGTCGATTTAATATGAGTACGATGTTATAAAATTTAATTTCGGGCGGGTAATATATTTAAAAAAAAAAAAAAAAAAAATCAGCTTATACTCGTACTTTTCAATCTGTGCGTCCATAATTACTTTTTCCGGGTCAAAGAGCAACATTGAAACTCCCATTTTTTTGCAGTCCATCTTTAATAAACATAAATAAACCGACCGAGCTCGATTTTTCATTTTATACATTTTTAAAACAGTTTTCTAGAGACTCATATTTAATAGCTTAAGCGTTTTAACATGTGGAGAGGAGGGGTTGGATATTTTCAGTAGCGCAATTTCAATAAAAAACAAATTTAAAAAACTGGGGGCGCTTTTAAGCTTTGCATTTTCTGGGCATTTAAATAAAATTTATAATTGATGAGATGAACTTAATGGCTTTTTCGAGCAAACATTTCGTAATAAAACGTTTAACACTTTATTTGGTTTATTATATTTCGTAACAATAAATATAAATACAATATTACGGGTACTCTCTCTCTCTATATATATGTATATTCAAAGAGTTAACTACGTCTATCTTGCTGTCTATATTAATTAATTTTCTCATGTTTTTGGTTTTTTTTTTTTTTCATAAGCAGATGTTTCTCAGCACAAAAGCACGAAAAATATTACACGGTTGCAATACCCCCCCTAAGCCTATTAGTGTTTTCCTATTCGTGTGTTCCCTCGTCGACCGCCGAGTATAGTTCCTTACCGCGTTAAGGCCAACGCACTCGCCGCCCGGCGATCGCGTGCAAAGCGTCCGTACGCTAGGAGTCAAAACGGCGGAGACACGTGCGGGCGGCGGGTTCCGGTCGCCCGAGCGGTTGCGAGGACTGCAGCACCAGGAGGCACACACCGCGGCGTTGTACTACTCGGCCGACGCGTATGAATTTATCCGTCGGTTTTTATTCGCTCGTTATTATTATTATTTTTATTATTATTATAATAATAATAATAATAATATGTATTTCCTTTGAGCAGTCCGACATACGCGCGCGGCCCACGACGGCTCGGACGCACGGGTCACGTTTGCAACGCGGACGCGCCTTGACGGGCGCGCGCAGCGGCTGTCGTGTAAAGCCGGTTTCACACCGGAGGCGTATTATTTACGGGCCGTCTTGTTCAAAATAAAAAAAAAAAAAAAAAAAAAATACCAGCGGTTTTAAATAAAAGTATAGGGCGGGTTCCGGGATGTCGAAACGGTATATTTTATCGTGGAAAAAAAAAAGTTGTCGGTCGTACAACTGTGGATAAAAAAAAAAAATATTAAGAAATAAAATAATAAAAAAAAAATGCATCAATACGAATTCTGGTAGAAAAGTGGTTTACATACAGGAAAAAAAAAAAAAAAAAAAAAAAAAGCAGCAGCACAACATTTCATAGTAAAAATTTGCAATTTTTTTTTTTTTTTTTTCACGGCCAAAGGAACAACTTGAGATGAGATTGTGTTTAATTTTCGACCGTGAGCAGCCAAAATTATTTCATATTAAACTGAATAAAAACTCGTCAATCTTTAATAGTTTTAAATACTACAAAAATTGGTCCCTTAATACGTTATTATTATAATGAAGTTTGGCGCACACATGATTGTAATGCAGTAGCCTCGAAGACCATATTCTTATTGTCCTTGAACTTCTACTTGTTCGAGGTATTATGATTTTTTTTTGTGGATTTTATGCGACACGGGAGGGAAAATAAACACCGCATTATAGTAGTTGGATATTTTTACCGGTTTAAAACTCTGCGTAGGAAAATATTACGAAATTCTCTTTACTGTACACGTGACCCGTGGGAATCGTCGACGGAATATATAGAAAAAAAAAAAAAAAATTAAAACTTCAGAAACGAGTATTTCGGACCACGGGTAGGCCACTGTTGTAGGCGGGAAGTCTTGAAGTAAACTATAGAGGGAAATTTTGTTTTATATCTGTACGCAACGATAAATCATTGCTATGGAAAAACGATTCTGAGCGAAATTCGGTTAAGCAGTCTCAATCAAGTTTTGAAATGCCGTATAATTTTTAAGATTTTCATCGAAACGTACATGCGTGCGTGTTAACGCTTATAAAACCAAAAACTATGACAACATTACATTCAAATTGTGTTCTTTTTTACCATTGAGTATATAAAATGTATGGTGTATAACCCCACACCTCCTTGTGTCAGATTTTTGTGCATTTCTATTCGGCCGATTTGAAAAATGAATATTCTGTGCGAATGTCAACGGAAATCGAAAATAATCTAAACCGTAGCCGTAAATTTTCCCGGTTTTACCTACGTTTTTCTCCAATTAAATCTACGGAAACCACATTGAAAATCGAAAAAATAAAAGCGAACACGAGACCGCTCCACACGGACAAGATCGAATTTTCGATTTCAGAAAAGAAAGACGGTGCACTCGAAAATCGGAACAGTGTAGGTTTAACTTGTCAATCAAGAGATTTTTGTAAATCGAGAAAGAACTCTCCGCATCAACCGATGTAATTCGAGTAAACATGTAAAAACTTAGATCATTTGTGGTAAGACCATCCATGCTGACACTTTCTCCGCCAAGTATTTTTGATATCTGTTTTAGTATTTTTAATCCCCTGTTTTTGTTTAAAACTGTTTCAAATTTCTTTTATATTTTTTGCCCATCATTACCCTGAGCCATTTGTAACTGAGCATGAACTTTTTCCGGAATACCTAAAGATTCAACTAAAAGCACACTTTTTTTTTTTTGTAATTTTAAAATTTAATCCGAAAGTACTTTGAAGTTTAATTTTATGTACACCAGATTACTTTTGATACAATTTTTACGTTTCCGTTAAATCTATGAAATGTATAAATATAAACGTTTTTAATAGAAAAAAAAAATATGCTCATTCCTACAAAAAAATAACGAAATATGCATAATTATGGAACAAAAATGATTGTACTTGAAATACGCGTACCATAATGGATCGAATTTGTATCGGGCTAGAATTTCAATATGTACTTTCTAAACAAATATGCAAATGCCTGAAATTCCGAGCCTTCCGAGGTATATCATTTGTAACCACAAAATTGATATTTGTACACACACATCCCCAAAAAAAAAAAATTCAAAATAGGTTTTGTCCTTATATATCTATCAGTGGTATAACTATAACGGAAAATTCGTGATGGGCAAGACGATAGCTTGTCCGGTAAGTAGAAAAGAGTTGGTTTACGGGCAGAAAAAAAAAAAAAAAAACAGAACCACCGCAATGAAAACCGTTTACAAGTACTGTTCGGAGTACGGAATAATAATAAAACAAATAATAATACGGTCTGTACAAACAGAACGCAATATCATCGCGGATTCCGCCCGTGGTTAATAGTGGGGTTAATATTCTCGAAGTAGTGCCGCGTTTTCGATTGTCGTCGCCGCCGGTACGATAATATTATTCCCGTCGGGCATACGTGTAATATGTATATGTATATATATATATATATATTTTATAAAAATTGTATATATAATATATCATCCCTCCGCGTGTATATATATATATTATTATTATTATATATATTTCGGTTTCCGTGAACCGTTCCCCGTGTACGGCGCATAGAGCGGAAAAATCGTCGTCGTCGTCGCCACCGCTGCCGTCGTCGTCGTCATTATCATCGTCGTCGCGCACACGCACCGGCCGGCAGCGGGCGGCGGGTGGGTTTGCCGTCGGGCCGCGTAGGAGGCGGAGATCGCGCCGCGTTTTTGCGATTCCCGTCCGTGTCGGCGGCGGTGGCGGCGATTTTATTGTCGTCGCGTTTGCCCCCACCCCCACCCCCCCCCGTATAACACTAATAACGTTTCGTCATTCGGCCGCGGTTCGGTGTCGCCGTCGGGTCTCGCGTCCGGTTCGCAATCGTCGTTCGTACCGCTCGGTCGTCGTGTCGCGTTTGCGTTCGCGTCCGCGCGCCGTCCGCATAATCGTTTACGACGATCGTTTTTTTTTTTTCGTAGGTTAACCCATTAATTATTATTTACTAGTAATATTACTGTCCGTCCCTGTCGCCGGTAATAATTAAATAAATACTTTTTTTTTTTTTTTAAATTTAAAATAATATTTTTTATTATTATTATTATTATTATCGTCAACTCGTCGGGCAACGTGTATACGTTTTCGGAGCGATTCCACACTCGTCGGGGTATGTATTTAATTATTTATTTTTTTTTTTTTTTTTATAACCGACATATATTATTACTAGGACCCGATTCAAAGTGCATTTTTTTAATTTTTTTTTTCCGATGATCTAAGAGATTTCAATAGTAAACTTTTTTTTTTTTTTTTTTTGCAGTGTTAGTGTTTAGTTTATAATATTTATACCCGTGTTCCCGTAGGGTATACTTAAGGTGACCCCCTTATATTTTTTTTCTGGTGATAACAGAACAAAAAATTATCCATCATTTTTATTGTAAACAAAAAAATTTTTTTTTCTTTTTTTTAATAATTATAAACAAATTTTTACATACTGTAATATTTTTACGGGACAAAAAAAAAAAAAAAATGCAATTTATTAATTACTAACTCGTTTTTATTTTAGACTAATTTTTTTTTTCTTCTATTTAATAATTATAAAGAAAATTACATACGAATACATTTATCGTTGGAACGTATTTGCTTCAATAAAGTCGGGCGACGACTTGAGGAACGAGTAAAAGACCGTAGTGTGGAATACTGTTATATTTTTACGGAATAAAAAAAAAAAAATGCAATTTATTAATTATTAACTCGTTTTTATTTTAGACTATTTTTTTTTCTTCCTATTTAATAATTATAAAGAAAATTACATACGAATACATTTATCGTTGGAACGTATTTGCTTCAATAAAGTCGGGCGACGACTTGAGGAACGAGTAAAAGACCGTAGTGTGGAACTTTAATATACGTAGCTTATGGAGGAGACCTTTATTTTTATTTTTGACACCCTGCACTTTTACACTGTTTCGTTGAAATCCTTAAAATTGTGCCGAGTATACCCCCGACAAATTTGATGGTAACATCACTGATTATACGACTTTTAATTGTTTGTCTTCAATCGCGTATTTCGTGTCGAAGTTAGCATTTTTCGGGGTAATTTTCTAAGGGCGCTATTTCGATTGTTATTAGGGCATTTAAATCCGGGCTCTAATTATTATTACATATTTAGTGTAAAAAAATTCAATCAATCAAACCCTATACTAATTACTAACGTACATTTTTTTTTTTTTTTTTATTGTGCTAATCGTACTAGTAAAATATATTTGTCGACTATAATTAAGATTTAAAAATCCAGAGGAACGATAATCGTTCCCTCCTCAAATACTAATATTGGGTAATTTATTATATTTATATGCAAACGATTCCGAGCAAAGTGCATTTAAACACGATGTTCGGTTCAAATCCATGTTTTATTTTAGATAAAAGCCAAAGTAGTTTCGAATTTTAAAACGAGTTTCTCCATCCAGGATTATACGTTTGTAAAAATATCACATTAATAAATTAGAATAAACTATTTTAACTTTATTTTAAAACATACAATCTGTAATTTAAATGTACAACAAGCATGTGTGCGGAAATACATTAATTGGCATGCGACGCGTGAAAAAAGAAGCCGCTTTATAACAGAAGTGTGTTTAATTTATAGAATTTTTTGTATTTTTTTATATATTTTTTTTTAAATTTTTTTTTTAATTTCTAATTATGGTTTAGATCGCGCGACACCATCTTCTTTTTAGCCTCCAAGAATGGAGTCAGAATTTAATGCTGATATTAGGTGATTAGGGCGGCTGGTTAGTCGTGAACGAAATCGTTTATATAGTAGCTTTGCAGTTTCGTCTACTGTGTTAACTCTTAGGTCGGTATGTAGAGTGTGATTTTAAACATAGAATAGTGCATTTGTAATTATGCGAAGAGTTATGGATTGGAAGGTTTGAATTTTATTTATATTGGTTTTTTTGGCAGCTCCCCATAACTGGAAGCCGTAAGTCCAAATAGGCAAAAAAAAAAAAAAAAAAAAAACAACAAATAACTTACAAAAAAATCACAATACACATACGTAACAAACTCTCGTAGAATACTCGCACATATTTCGTGTTCACAGATATGTGTAAATATTTCGCAATTTTTTATTATTCTGTTGTTGGATAAATCAGATAACTAAAACTTATAATTTTCTCCTTTGTAAATAACTGTGTGCGTAGATATCGTCCAATATTATCCGTGTACCGAAAACTATAATATTTTGTTGTTTGATTACAAAATAAATTACATCTGTCCGTGTTTTTCCCTTTCGAATTGTCGAAAATTTCTGAACTTCAAAAAGAAAACAAATGTTTTTATACTCGCACAGTTGAATTAATTTTTTTTTTTTTCAGTAATTTATTTTTCATGTTATTTCTTCAAAGTGAATCACTGAAATAGCCCGCCCAGTCACTGTGCGCGGCAATAATTCGCTAGACGTTCGCACATCGACGTTTATTTTTTTACAAACCGTTTTCCCGGACCCAAACCGCAATCGATTTTTGGAAACTACGTGTATAAAACCACAACGTTTTATTTTATTTTTTTTTTTTTGAATAACCATAGGTATTTTTATTTGGACGACCTGTCTTTATAAAAACAGTGCATAATGGGTGTGTAAATAATAAATAATACAAGACCAGTAAATATATATGAATACACGAACATGTCTGGAGTTGTACTAACGGCGGAGTAGTCCCGATTCTTAGCCTAAGTTACTTAAACTAAATCGCGTGCAGCACTAATCTATTCACATGTTTGTTAGCAAACTTCTTGAGTTCGTCCTGGATGGATGGATATCATCAGATCGCGGTGTTAGATGTCGTTTTTATCGAATCGATATTCTGCTACAATTGTACGAAGAGCGGTATTTCGACAACGTTTAATAACTTTGATGTTGGATGTTGCTGGCACAGCCCCACAGCCTGATGACATAAGTTCAAATCTGTTTGATGATAGCTACGTATAAGAGTCGTTTGTCAGCAAGGTCTAGGGTGGAAGAATGTCTTCCAATTTGCGCATTTTCCCTTTGATTCGGAATTTGTTCTGTCGGACATGATGCTTCCAATTTAGGCGGGAGTCAAAGTGCGTATCCAAGTGTTGAGCTCCATTTTTTTTGTGGGATTATTGTGTGATCCAGCAATACTTGAATATTCACAGTTTTACGCAAAGTAAAATTTACTTGCACCGACTTTTCACTTTTCATTGATTTGCATTTTCCAACATCTCTTCCAATGAATGAATTGATGCTCTGTCGATTGTGATTTGTAAATTATCAGTCGCAGTCTGCTAATCACAAACGTTGATTAATATTAAAACGTCTCGGGTATGCTGAAAGTGACGTTATTTTGTTTCCACCGTGGGCTCGTCATTTTACGCTAAACCGCATCGGTTTGGAGATAAAACGATTTTCCGGCAAAAAGTTTTTCGCGTTTTCGAAAACGACACGTGCGAACGGAGAACGATCGCGACCGATTCTTCGAAGAGAAAATCTCTCAGATCGTCTGTTGCGCCTTCGCGTCCCATCACTAGGATTACACAGAAAACGTCGTTGTCGGGAATAATGTGATCATTATAATAGGGAAAAGCTACCGAAAACTTTTTTTATTTTTATTTTTATTTTCATCTCCTGTCTGGCCGAAAAATCCTCCGGGAAACGTACGTCCCATGGCGGGGCGCGGAAATAATACGTGGGCCGCAGTGCGATATACGAGTAGTAAGTACTCGGTTTTCTGGGTATTTTTTATTTATTTTTTTTTTTGTTCCCATCGACCTACCTACGCGTATTCGATTTGCGCACGACGAATTTATTATACCAGAAAAAAAAAATAATTATAAATATACGTATATAATAAGGTAGGATATTATTCGTATATATGCTCGCGGTCTGATCGCCAAGTTGTAATGGCCGGAAGTCGGGCGGGTATACGAGACGTCGTATTCAATTTATTTTATATCCATTCCGATCGAGCGTCGTTTGTCCGGTTAAAAATGGTTTTTTTTTTTTTTTTTTTTTATTATAAGAAATATACAATCTATGCAAAAAGCACAACATGTATACGTAAAGTAAGAAATATAGCAGGTAGATTCGGGATTAAGATGTCACCCGTTAGTGATATTCAGCACGAGGTTAATAGAATATAAAATGTCTATGACTTGATAGGGAAACAAAAGAGAGATGAGAACAAGAAAAGAAGGGGAAAAAAAATCGTATGGCCTTATTCGAGCAGAAGATCTCTACAGTACAATCTATTTTTTAGTCAACGGCCGAGGATCGTCGGGCAGTGTTAAGGTATTTAATTTTCTGATGATTGGGTTTTCGCGGTTAGCAAGACGTGAAAATAATCGCCTATATATATATATAAAAAAAAAAAAAAACTGTGGGTTCGTCTTCTTCTTCGACAAAAAAATATGTTTTTGATACAATTATATTAGTTTGTAACCAATAAAATTAATTGCACAATTGTTCGCGATTCGTCAAGCCGGATGAGTTTTATTCGTATAAATCGGCAAACGGTACTTGAAATTACGATTGTCAAACGCTTATGGGAAAAAAAACAAATTTTCGAGCTCTTTCGACACGCCAAAACATTGAAAAGTTTTAAATAGCTTATTATACAACTCGAAAAACGCCCGAAGGTTTTTGAATATCGTATCGCGGTTTTGTGATTATTGTGTGAACAATTCTAGAGCGCTAAAATTATTTTTAAATGAATTGCAAAAACAAAAAAAATCAAAAGTACAGAAAACGTTTTTTTTTTTAAATATTTTTTTTTTTTATAGTAAATATCCCCGTTATTCGACGTATTTTAATCGTAGCTCTATATGTACTCTTATAATAATATTACTACGGTGGCAATAAAAATAAATAAATTAAACCTTCCCGCGGGCAAAACGCCGGAAATTGATATAAAAACTTTTTTTGTTTTCTACTAAACTTCACTCATTCGGTCGCTTTTTTTTTTTTTTTGTCAATAACGGAACCCGCAGCGTATAGCAAATTAATATAACAGTGAAGTGACCTGACTACAATACGACGCGGCTGAAAATTCGTTTTATACGCGAATACACCGAATAAACAAAAAAAACCCCTTGGGGAGGAAAAAAAAAAATAATAATAAATAAACGTCCGGTTTTCGACTAATGCGCCCCCGAATAAACACTAATCCGGATTTCGCGATAATTCCCGAATTTATAATTTTTTTTTTTTATATAGTTTTGAATTTTATTTATAAAAATGTCGAATTTCGGTTGGTTTTTAAGTTGTAGTATAATTTGATCTGTTAAAAAGTGATGATTTTATTATACATAAAGTAAGCAAAAAAAAATATATATATATATATATATATATATATTTTATATCTATAGGTACTAATATATTAGTATATTCGGTACAAGCTGAAGAGAAAAAAAAAACAAATAGTTTAAACTCGCTAACCTCGGGAACCACCGGTCCGATTTCTCATAAAATCTCCGCCAATCGATTCGGCAAGATCCGTAGAATGGTCGTGGGACACTTTTTAATTCCCATTACCAACCCCCTCAGACACGGGTTTTGGGCACTTAAGGTACGGAAGTCTAATAATTTTTATTTTTGTTTTTTGTCGTTTACAATCGGCGATACACCGATACGGATGAAATAGAAAATAAAGCGAAAACAACGAAAAAACCGTCGTGATTTTAAGCGATGGATAGCACAATGATAACTTGTCTATTGGCAACACTGCAAGGTCACTGCGGTTGCTTTTCCTGGCACAAGAACAAATTAGTAGAACAAAATAAATTACATTTCTATATCGCCGAAGTACTATACGTTTTCTATAAATAGTGTAAAACATACCGCCTTCGTATAAAATACGTAGTACTTCCATTCACAAGTCTCTATTTTTAAACTTTCGGATTTTCGATCCGCTCACTTTTTCCGTCGTTGTAAAAAAAATAATTTCGGTTAAATTTGGTCACGACTGCGCTCGCTGTCTTCCCGTGTCTCCGACCAGTTGAACAATTTTGTACTTGACTAAAAAAAAAAAAATTTTACCCTCAATCATATAAGTTCTATACATTTTTTTTTCGGTAAGTGCTATATTTCTTTAGTCAAGTTCAACGTTTTTCAACTTCTCGGGGGCACGGATTTATACGTCCCGCACGGCGTTGCCCGGGGGGGAGGATTTAACTCCTATCCACACCCCTCGCCCAACGTTTTTTTTTTATTATTTCTTCTCGCTAATCTCTTTATCGACGTTTATCAGCGAACAAGTGTGTGTGTGTGTGTATGGGGGGATTTGGTTTTTACTATATATATGAAAAAACGGGACATTTTTCACCGCTAAAATATTCATTCCCGTCGCTGCCTCTATAAAACGAGCATTTACGTTTCTATTGGTACTTGTTCGTTTTAATGGCGGCTAATCGCATTAACGACTCAACAGAAAAGTAAAATCGCTACACTATACTCGAGATTATTACGCGGAGAAATTTCTGTTTATAGTTTATACTCTAAAAATATGCTTGCCCTGGCGTGCTAAAAAGTATATTTATAAAATATATGCTTAGAATTTATTTAGAAATATACATCAAATTAACGTTAAGTTTATACTTAAATTAATACACTTATTAATCTATTTATTAATAATTTAAAAAATGAAAAATAATAATAATAATTTTAATTTTAAAATTTTAAAAATAAACAGCAAACCAATAAATAACATTCTCCGACACGGCCTAGGTCTAACCTTCGACAAACGCCTAACACGGGCTAAACATATTCACACAACGAAATTAAAATTAAATCAACGACTTTACTCTCTCAGACCTATTCTCGGCAAACTATCAAAACTATCCCTCAAAACCTAAAATTCAAATATACATTCTTCTTCTTAAGCCTATCTGGAAGCTCTATGGAATTCAACTCTGGGGCTCAGCCAAAAATTTCAAACACACAAAATATACAAGTGTTTCAATCGAAAATCTCCTCTGACTTATAACCAACGCTCCTCCGTATATTTCAAACCACACTCTTCATACAGATCTTCATATCCCTGTGAAGTCACTGATACAGCCAAGCTATATTATTCGAAATTTAGGTTTCGTCTCCAAAATCACACCGATCCCCATATCAAAATGCTACTATCTACCTCCATCCCAGGAAATCCTCCCAGAAGACTCAAGCGACAATGGCCCCGTGACCTTATAAAGTAAACATACTGTGAATACTTAATACCCAAGTAAATGTAAATTCACGCCGAAGTACCCTCGCTGGATGGTTTCTTCCCTCATGCCATTGCATTTAATTTTTAAAATCATGCATTATACTTATTGTACTTTTTTTTTTAGTATAGATTGTATAAAAATAAATATAAAAAAAAAAAGTTTTAAAAATACATTTTATATTGGGCCAAATACAGTTTATATTTTTAACTTGGTTATTTGAGTTGTGTTTGAGCAATGAAACAAATTTTGAACTCGGCATTAAGTTAGATTTTATAATGAAAAAAAAAAATATATATATATATATATAAAGGATGTTTACAAAAGGACGCTCTTTTTAAAAATGCCAAAATAACACTTTAATTTAATCAAAAAACAAAAAAAAATGACATCACTGGAATCAGGAGAACCTCCGGTTAAGGTATGAAATATTATATCATTCATGTGACCCCCTTTGCCTGTTGGCACACTGTCACACGGTTAAGGAAGTTGGTGATCACTGCCCTACAGTTATCCTTGGTGAGATCCTGGATGACTATCTGAATTTCTTCCTTCAAATCCGTGATCATGTGAGGTTTCCTCTCGTACACTTGAGACTTCACTAACTCCCACAAGAAGAAGTCGCAGGGAGTAAGGTCGCATGACCTTGCCGGCCAATTTTGATCTACCGAAATTCCGCCCGAGTTGCGTACGGAGACGACGAGCTGTCTCCGCATAACTTTCGCCGCTTCCGTAAAATGTTTTCACAACTAAAACACGGATCTCCACGGTCAGCTGTTGGTGATCGATCAAAAAAAAAAAAACCAAGCCGGGAAGAATAAACCGGAGTGATACTAGATAACAGATATCATAACAACAGTGTTACCAACTGAACCACAAAAAAAAAATGACGGCCAATTCAAAAAAAGCGTTCTTTTGTAAACACACATATATATATAAAATATATTGTATATTATGCTATGCATAATCTTATCCGTTCTAATCTTATCTAATTACTATATCTTATCATATCGTCTAAAAGATGCTCGCCGGATTCGCTAATTCGTTTTTTTTTTTTTTTATAGTTCACGTTTCGTATCTACCCGTACAGGGTGTTGTTGAACAGCGTGTACCGTCCTCGGCAGTTTTATACTCCACGGCGTGGGCGACAAAATTGTTCACATTTTTATAGTTTTCATTTCGGTCAAAATGTCGGTTTTTTTTGTTTTTTTATTCTTAGCCGCGTGCGTTTATGTATAAATATTCCATTATATTTCTGGCCGCGGTTTTCATACGATCGATTTTTGCACATTTCCGTGCTATTTTAACGCTTAAACACGTCCACGTTGTAAGAGAATTTCGCAGAAAATGCATTGCGGTGATTTATTTGATCAAAACTGGTTTTCCAGCGCAGTCAGTAAAAAAAAAAAAAAAAAATCAAATAAACTTGTATTGGAAAATGAATTCGATTAATAATTTTTGCCGTCCTGTGGCGCGACATTAAACGTTTACGTAAAAGTGAAAATAAAAAAGTAAAAAAAATTATACGTGACGTATCGATTTGTATAAAAAGGACTCTGCGGGGGGAATGCACGGGCTATTTATTATTAAAATCGAGTTTATATCCCAAGAGTAAATGTAAAAAATTAAATAATAAAAAATCCAGGGTTTGGAGATAGAAAAAAAAATAAAAAATCGTTTTATTAAATCGCCCGAAAAATCGGGCAAATGTTCAGAAACACTCTGTATACAAACCCTAAATCGTGCATTTTTTTACTAAAAGTCTAGTAGGCGTTTATTATATTATGTACGAGAAACAAAAATGTGTTGATTTTTCTTAATGTTTCGGTGACAATTTACGCGAAATTAAATAATATTTATAGCGTTGAAAGTTATCTATTTACCGTATCGTTCGAACAGAGTATATTCGTATTTGATTAACGATTTCCGTATAATGTTTTTTTTTTTTTTTTTTTTTTATAGTTTTTAACGCAAATAATATAATAATATCCGACGCAACGATGCGAAATGACACGCGAAATACATTGCGGTTTGCCCGATTTTTACACCTCGTTTCAATATTTGATTTTTAAATAGAACACAGCCATGATACGCAACGTAATTTTATTTTTTTTTTCTCCTAAATATGACTAAAAAAAAAAAAAAAAAATAAAAAAAATACGACGCAATGATAATTATACGGCGAAATAGTTCGCACGGAATTATCGCTCACCTTGCGCCCGGACTATTTAGTGGTTCCCAAACACACGTGTTGGCCATCACTCGCTTTGTGGCGATTTTCTCGACGGTTTTTTTTTTTTTATTATTTATATTTATTTTATCAGTATTTATCAAAAATGTATATTAAAATTATATTTTATATATATATATATATATATATATATATATATATATATTTTTTTTTACTACTCAAGTTAAAATTTATCGAATTAAGTAAATGTTTAACACTTAATACTTTTAACTTTACTAGGTATTTTATTTCGTTATATTTTTTCCAATGGCGTATGCGAAAATTACGAACCACTGAGGAGAATATTTCGGTTCGCCGTCCAACGCACGCCACGTCGTCGTGGCCAAAGTGTCGAATTCAATTGAATTTTTTATTGCCTTCCAACGAACATAAGGAAAAAATACAAAATTAATAATAACCGTCAATCGTCGTTTGTGGTTTCCCGTTTCAAATCGATACTATTAATTTTCCGTCAGACTTGTACGTATGCGACTGGGGCTTCCGAAATGGTCACACGTAAACTCCTACAAGTATATTATTATACAATATATTTAGCTAGCCAAAAAAAAAAAAAAAAATATAAAAAACATATTGTAATCTCTCCAACGTCGTTGATCTCTTATAATATCCGTTGTATGAATTGACGTGTATTGTACATTAAAAAAACCGGTAAACTAATCCAATGGCAAGTTGGATATCGTTGGCAGTTTTATTTCAATTTTATAGTGAAACCGTGGGGAATTCAGACACATTCGAATAACGAGCGAAAAATCCGCATCTTTTAAGAAACGTGGGCGGTATAGGAATTCGGAGTGGTTTTACCGGGTAACCGAGTAAACCAAAACACCAAGGCCTAGGCGTGGGGGAGGGGGGGGTGCGAACCGTTGAGAATTTTGAAAAATATTTCGAGTAGAGTAACTACCCGGTCAATCGTATCTTCAGAGAGGTACTACACGAAATTTCGAAATGATTTTTTTTATCGTTATAATAATAACCAATCGATCACGGATGAAATTCCTTTCTACACTTGTGACTTGGAATATCTTGTCGATAATGATTATTTTATTATATGCTTTGCAGTTTTACGAAAACATAATATTTCCTGTAAATAATACGTTATCGCTGTTGTGTATTATAAAAAAAAAAAAATACTGACATGTTCTTTTCGTTGTGTTTGTTTTAGTGAGCGCGGCAGCTGTCTGGGCACACGTGGACCCGCGGGCTGCGTGCGATATTGACGTCGACGGTGTTGTACGGGCCATGGCCGGAACATGTTGAACACGTCATGTCGGGAAACGGGGCCGCAGCCGGGCAACGAAAACGATGCGGTGGCGCAGCCCGGCGGCGCGGTGCTCCAGGACCCGGACAAGACGATGCGGCTGCAGGCATGCTGGATCCGGTTGTGGGACAGGTGGGCGAGCGAGCAGCGTATCATGGTCTTGTACCAGATGCACATCAATCACGTGCTGTCCCGGGAACGGTCGAAGCTCACGCTGGCCGGTGGCCGGGTAGTGGCGTGCAAGCACGTCAAACATCAGCATCATCAAGAGTCGTCGGGCGACGGTAAGGCCCACCCGCTGCGGTCTTCTTGGTCGACCATCGCGGCGGTTAACAACACCGCGACGGCGGCGTCGGCTGCGGCTGCGGCGGCTGCGGCGGCGGCGGCGGCGACGGCGGCCGACTCGACCGACGCGGTGTTACCCATGATCGCCGGCGGTCCGTCGGACCTAGCCACCGGAGCGCACGACCTGCGCATACTGTCCAGCGCGGTCGACCGGCTCCGGGGGTCCGGTTGGTATTACGAGGGCGCCCGGGCGCAGGCGTGGACGGCCAACGCGCTGGCCGGCATGCCGCCCGGCCGGTTTTGCATCCGAGACTCGAAACACCCGGAGCACCTGTTCACGATGGACGTGCACACCAGCGGCGGGAACCTAGTGAGCGTCCGGTTCACGTACGCGGACGGGCTGTTCGGGCTCGATTCGGCGCGCCAACACGGCGGCCGCGGCAACGCCCTGTCGTACCCGAAGTTCCGGTGTCCGATCGAGCTGATCGATTACTACGTCCGGCTGTCCCGGATCGAGGCGGCCCGGCAGACGCACGTCTACTCGGTGTGGATCGACGGGTGCGGGAAGTTCTTGTCGTGGATGAACCTCCGGCGGCCCATGATCAAGGTCGACCCGGTCGGGTTCCCGTCGCTCAAGCACATGGCCCGGCTGATCATCAACCGTCACAAGTGTCTGATCACCATCACTCCTACATCACTACCAAACGAACTGATTGAATATTTACTCCAGTACCCGTACAGCCTGTGATTTTTTTTTTTTTTTTTTTTTTTTTTTTTTAAATTATTTTATTATTCGTACTTGTTCGTTTTATTTATAACGTATTTGTTAGTTTTACTCGTATTATCTTATGCAATATAACCAGTGCTTGAATTGAGTGCGGACGATGGGGGGTGGGGTTTAAAAATAATTTTACCTCTTTTAATATTCGTCTAAAACCGACGGGCGTCGTATTGATGACATTTTTTTTTTTTTTTTTTTCCCACAATCTTGGGGTACGCACGTTTTTCTGGTACCCACTTTTCGTCCTCCATTTTTTTTTTTTTTTTTTTTTCGTTTGTTTCTGTTTTCTTCTATCGATTCAAGCACTGTACACAAATATTATTATTATTATTATTATTATTATTATAGGTTACCTATCGTCGTAATAATGTACACGTTTCGAATCAATATTTATTATATTATATTATATCTGTAAACGTTAATTTAATAATTATTTAAACGCGCCGAGAAGAACGGCGATATGATATCTAGATATGTACTGTTCTATTCGATATTTATTTATTTTTTATGTATTATGCACCATAAATTATAGCGATCCGGAAATTGTCGATGATCCTCGATTAAACGGTGTGCCCCTACACGTTTTCATCACAATAAACATTTGTGTATCGATACCGTATCAATCGTCGTGTGTATTATAGACAATTTCAACGAAGGGAAACCCGACCTCCCTGCCGGTTGGTTTACCCGCGGACGCGCGCTCTGGCGTAAACTTTTTTTTTTATTCGTTATTTTCGACGGTCGGGGAGAAAAAATTGTAAAAAAAAAAAAAAAAAAAATGCCCTCGTCGGCTTTGCTACACGCACGAGCAGCGCGCGACGATTGGTGATCGGCGGCCAAGGGAGACACCGAAAAACCTTCGCCTCTATTAATTCCGTTTGTTCTTATTGTATTGATATTTTATTAAATACATTTTTTTTAAATTTTTTTTTTTATCGTACAAAAAACACACGCACACGCGCTATGACACGGCGTAGACAAAAAAACAATACAAACCAAATGTTTGTACAGGTCAACGTTGTTTAAATCCGTATCGACTCGATTGAAGATCTTCGTTGATCTTCTTCTTGATCGAAATCGGTATTGTCCGTTAATCATTCTCGGGACGAAAGGTAAGTACGATTTTCGATTAATTTTTATTTTACCAAAGAGATCCTGGTCCGATTACCAAAATGTTTGGACAAGTGTGGTCGAATCGAAGTTCCGACGATTTCGTCGTTGCGTTTGAAATCAATAAAAAAATAAAAAAAATGCTTTTGTTTGATATGTAAAAAAACAACCGACCGTATTTCTAAAACTTTATCGTAGTATTTTATTGTTAATTCGACTGCGTTACAGTTACCGAGCGAATTACGGGCCGCACTAAACGGATTCCTAAATCGTTAGAAATTTTTTTTAACACATACGAGTTTTTTTTTGGTTCCCATTTTATTCGTCAGTGTTTCGCTTAAAGTTTATTTGAATCGTATTTTTCGTTCAAATCGTTGTCTCCGTGCTGTTCACGGTATCAACGGGTCTCCTCTATTCGACGGTTTTAAGTTTTGCTTCGACAATTCAACATAATTAAATATTGGTTCACATAGATATTTTAGCAGTGGGGGCTTAGCCCCCAGGGGAATTTTTCCTTGCGGCCGATCGCACCCGTTGGTCCGGTGTCCCTGCATTACTTTTGTAGAGTATTCCAACATTGAAATAATCCGAACTGTAATGAAAATTCGTCACCCAACGACGACGATCCGTGTCCGTTCGTTATTTTCGGTTTTTTGTTTGGAATTCATATTTGAAACCGACTTTTTCACAATAACGCAAATCGTTTCTCGGTGAAAAACATCAAACGATTTTAACATTTTTAACGCCAGACCAACACTGGTAGTCGTCTTCCAGCCACACAACGATACACGTCCTAATTTATAGGGTACGTGAATTTATGTAACTTTAGTTTAATTAAGATTGTTTTAGGCTAAATCGTACAACGAAGCCGCTATCGAGAATAAACGATTTTTCGACACGACGTTTTCATTATCGAGACAATCCTAAAATCCTCTTAATAACTCGTATTATAAGTCCTTAAGCCGTGGGCCGGAATTTTAAGAGCCTTAAAATTAAAGTTTAACATTTTTAAAAAAAATAAATCTCCAACGAAATATATGAAAATTAGCTTTGAGTAAAAATAATACAATTTCATCAATGAACATTGGATTCTAAATGTTAAACTAACGAAAATTATATCGTTTTCTGGTAGAGAAAAATTAAAAATAGTTAAACTTCTTTTACAACATTGGAATAATCCGAACTGTAATGAAAATTCGTCACCCAACGACGACGATCCGTGTCCGTTCGTTATTTTCGTTTTTTTGTTTGGAATTCATATTTGAAACCGACTTTTTCACAACAATGCAAATCGTTTCTCGGTGAAAAACATCAAACGAACATTTTAAACTAATGAAAATACATCGTTTTTTGTAAAGAAACATTAATAATAGTTAAACTTATATTAGAGTACGTGTATTCGTGTAACTTTAGTTTAGGATTAGTTTTTTTACATAATTATAGCAAATATTTAAGAGCTAATAGAATTTGTTTTTCTATTTCAATCCCCAGATCGGTCCAACGACTTCGGCGCACCTTCCCCATAGTGTTTTCCGTTAAGGCGTATACATTTTTCCTTTTTTTTTTGGGGGGGATTTTCAGCGTCCATTTTTTGTCCGCCCCGTAAAAAATTATTTATAAGAGTTTTTCCCGTCTTTAGACTAATAATAATAACAACGCCCGATTATTTATAAGTTAAAATTTTGATCGAATATCTAAACGCAACGAAACTTTTTTATTATTATTATTATTTTTTTGTTTTTTTTTAAAAAACTAATTCGCCCGCGGTCTAATAATAAAAAATAATAAAAAAAATCATAACAATAATTTATAGGTAATATCAATATTCAAAATTAATTTCGTCCGGCACTTTGCGGACGGGTGTAATTATAGTACGAAATGTTGCGGCATCCCGGGTTTTTTTTTTCAGCTTTTTTTTTTTTTTTTATTTTCCTTCTCAATTTTATTTATATATTTTTACAAAACGTAATTACGGCGGAACGTCGACGGGGTGGGGGGGGATTTTTTATTATTTTCCCGCCGCGAGTCTAATAAACCCGCGTGCACTTTGCGGTTTTTTATTTCGTTCTCCCGCCCGCGGTGTTGGAAATCGCTTTCCGTACGCACAAAACTAAAAAAAAAAAAAAAAAAAAACGTATTATTACACGACGTAACACGCGCGTTTATTATTACTGTTGTTATTTTTTTACCGATAATAATATTTCAATCGTCGTAGTTATCGTTGTTATCAATTGAAATCGTTTAATTACATAAAAAAAAAAAAAAATACTCGTGTGTACATAACGGCGTGTAAACCGTTTGAAAAAAAAAAAAAAATAATAATAATAATAATAAAAATATTCCCATAAACCGCGCGGTAATAGTTTTATACGTATTAAATTAATTTAATTTTTTTTTTTTATTAGAAAAATAACGTTTACACATTCCGTACAACATTGGCACAATAAGCGAATTTGCAAAAATAACATAAACACAACACACGAAAACGGTGATAAGGGAGGCCATCCAGTGATAGGACCAGTGATTGAGTAGAATTTTTAAACATTATTTTTTTGTTTTAGGAATGGAGAAATAATCTGGAGTGGGATTTTTTTGGTAGTATGCTTCGGTAGCGTTATCGACTGTCTCGATATTAAGGTCTTTATGGAGAGTGCGGCCGCTGCTGACGAACCGAGGACCAGAAGTTATTTGGCGTAGGCAAACCGATTGGGAAGATTGGATATTTTTTTATTTGGGTTGGCTCGGCGCAACAACAATTAATTAAATTAAAAAAATATCATACATTTGTTTTATGTCTTTCGTTTCCGGTTGCCGAACGAACGGGTTATATCACCTAACAATATAATCGCGCAAGCATAAGAAAAAAAAAAAAAAAAAAACGAAAAACGAAACGTCCTACAACGGACAGTTTTTTCTCAATGGACTTGTATCGTTGTTCGTGCAATTTCTGTCGGTCGGGGAATTCTGTAGCAAAAATTGCATTTATTCAGTACGATCGTTTTGATAGAGTCCACCATTGGATTACATAATGCGTAAGCAAACGTGTATTTTTTATTTTTATTTTTTTTTAATCGATATTTGACCGTAACGAAATCAATTTGAATCCCTCGATGTGTGTACGATTTTCGGAATTTTAAAATAAATTTATCTACGCTAACTGGACGTTTTTTACTTTGTACCGGGAGGGTATTAGTCGACTAGTCTAAGTTTGAATAGATTTTCACAAAAAAAAAAAAAAATAGTGATAATCTATTATGCACACCAATTCGGTTCTCGATAAAATTATCAGTTGTAAGAGCGTCCACTGCTCGGCAATAGGTAGTGTATTAAAAAAATTGAATTATTCGAGTTATTTACTATCCAATAAATACGACCTAAAGAAAACCGGCGGGCACATCGATAATAATTTTACTGATGCTTTGTCGCATTTCAAAACGAGAATAATTGCCACAAAAAAATAAATAAAAATTATACGCAACTATACACCCGATATATGTGTTCGACTCGATTTTCTATATAAATAATTTAGTGAGTAATTGTAGATTTAGAGGAAAGTAGTAAAAAAAAAAAAAAAAAAATGCCCAGTGAACCTAGTGAAAACCACTCTGAAACCCGGAGGTTTTCGTACGCGAGCGCGGATTGTTTGGTTGGACTTGTTTTTTTTTTTCGCCTTCCAATAAATCGCAGCGCATAAACAATTTTTTTTTTTTTTTTTTTGTTAAATACTCGGAACGCGCAACACAGTTACAACTACGAAATTCTTTAATAAAAAATACCGAGAATAATATCTAAATTTCCTGTCTTTTTGTTTTTTTTTTTTTGTTTTTTTTGTTTTCTACCCGTCGTCCGGCCAACCGCCGGTCCCGAGAAACAGTAATTTTTACGGCACTCGATACGGAACAAACGACAACAGTTTCTGAACAAATCACATCTTTTCGTGGTCAACGGACTTTTGAACACGTTTGCAATGCGTTTCCGCATTTATACGACGCCCATTTTTTATTATATACGTATAGGAATAAAAAAAATGAATAATTAGACAATTGAGCGCGAGTGCTCGGCTGTGTTTCCTTCGTTAAAAAAAAATCGTTTACGTGCATTTATTTGTGTGGGCTGTGCAAATAATTCCGTCGATATAATAATAACCAATCGGATTTCGGATCTCTCGCATTGACAATGGTTACTTTTTTCAACGATTCATTCGGAAATTATATTTATTTTAAAATTAAAACGTAAACACATAACACTACTATACAGTTTTTTTTTTTTTAAATAAATAACAATTTGTCGACGAGCTCAGTTTTCGTAGATCCGTGCAAAACTGGCGGCGGCATCTGTACGACAAGAACGATTTTTTAATTTTTTTTTTTTATTGGGGACGCTTTTCGATCAGTTTTCTAAGTTTTAAGAGCAGGGTCACACACTGCCGTTGCTTAAGGAGTTGCGCGTAGGCAATTTAAACGAAACGTTTGAAAATAAATGGAAATTGGACTGACTCCCCCGACCACCTTCGAATTTACTTTCATAAAATAAATTTAAAAACGATCCCGGGTATTTGTTATCCACAAGTATTTCGTTGAACAATTGTAATTCACAAACACCGCGTTGACGTAAAATGGACAAATGTTAACCCAACGATCAAATTGATTTTAGAATTTGTATGACATATTTATTTTGAATTTATACTTCAACGAGACTGTAGATGTTTAAGGTTAAAATGTAGTAAAAAACCCAAACAAAATAAACCGTAACCTTTTTGTTTTTTTTTATAAATCAATATTTAAGGTTGTGTTCTATAATTTTCATCGTACGCTGTTTTACGCTAAATCGTACAACGAGGCCAATATCGAGATTCAACGATTTTTCGACACGACGTTTTTATTATCGAAACAATCCTAAAATCCTCTTAATAACTCGTCTTATAAGTCCTTAAGCCGTGGGCCGGAATTTTAAGAACCTTAACATTTTAAAAAAAAATAAATCTCCAACGAAATATATGAAAATTGGCTTTATGTAAAAATTATACAATTTGATCAATGAAAATTTGATTCTAAATTTTAAACTAACGAAAATTATATCGTTTTCTGGTAGAGAAAAATTAAAAATAGTTAAACTTCTTTTACAACATTGAAATAATCCGAACAGTAATGAAAATTCGTCACCCAACGACGACGATCCGTGTCCGTTAGTTATTTTCGTTTTTTTGTTTCGAATTCATATTTGAAACCGACTTTTTCACAATAATGCAAATCGTTTCTCGGTGAAAAACATCAAACGAATTTAACATTTTTAACTCTGGTAATTTTCCAGCCACACAACGACACGCGTCCTAATTTATAGGGTACGTGTATTTTGTAACTTTAGTTTAGGATTGTTTTAAGCTAAATCATACACCGAGGCCGCTATCGAGATTAAACGATTTTTCGACACGACGTTTTCATTATCGAGGCAATCCTAAAATCCTCTTAATAACTCGTCTTATAAGTCCTTAGGCCGTGGGCTTAATAATAATACAATTTGATCAATGAAAATTGGATTCTAAATGTTAAACTAACGAAAATTATATCGTTTTCTGGTAGAGAAAAATTAGAAATAGTTAAATTTACTACCCGATTATAGATACATTAATAAACTCGGTTAAAAAATCGAGTTAAGTCATACAAATCAATAAATAAACTGTTTGGATTACGTTCTAATTGGAAATGTTTAGAGATAAATGAAATCAACACAAGTCCGGTGTGAAACATTTGCGGAATTTAATCTCGTAGATAAGATTAATGAAAACGAATTAATTTATGTGTATAATTTAAGTATTTAAAGGCCCCTGAAATATATTGGGGCCTCGCGTAACGTTAAAACCTATCAGCTTATAAATCGACGGGTACATATCTTTAAATAATTATTGTTTAATATGTTTACAAGACGCTTTTGGTGCTTTCGATTAAGGCTGTCGAAATGAATTTACCTCTTCATTATCTCAATTTTAAACCGAGAGTTAAAACCGTTATCCGCGCGTTTCTACGTAGGCTTTTCTCTCTTGTTCTCCATATTTTTTTTCCATTACATCGAACGAGACAGACGAGCGCGTGTGAAAAACACAAACGGCTTTCGGTCGGCCGGTTTTTTATAATTAATTATTGAAAAAAAAAAATAAAAAATAAGGAAAAAAAAACTGCTCAGCGTTACGCAATAATTATTCACTCCGATCCGATATATTAAACCGGTGTCGAGATTAGAAGAGGACCGATTTTGCGCCATCAGTATTAATAATATAATTATTGATAGCGGATTGACCAAGCTACCGAGAGAATAGTAACGCACGTTATCCGTTTGTTTGTACGTCGTTTGTTTTACTTCTCGATTTTTTTTTCTATCTTTTGAACGAGACAATATAAGTGTTTGCAGAGATTTGAAAAACCTATCGCCTCGCAATAATCCTCTCGTCTTTGAAAGTTTGATCGTATTCGTATTTCGTAAATGCACTCTATAATATATAATAAAAAACAAAAAACAATTAGTTTCTAATAATATCGGTACTGCTAAACGACAAATACTCGAATTTCGGGGTGCTTTTGTCAGACGAAGACGTCATTTGTCTTCTTTGTCTCGACAACGCCTTTTTGGATGCATCGGATCGAAGTAAGCGAATTATTGCGAAACGCTTCAATACGTTTTAATTGAGCGCGTTTAGTTTTTTTTTTTTTTTTTTTTTTTGTCTTCTCGTCATTCAATGATCTCGGAATTAAATTAAGACTTGCCGAGCGAAAGTCGTTCGTGTTTTTTCGCGAGCACGGAATTCCGCCAATTTAAAATGCATTACGGTTATGATATTTATAAAACTTGTCCGTACTAACGAGAGAAAGGAAAAAAAAAAAACAAATAAATAAAATAGTTATATTTTAGGAAGGGGGCAGGGAACAAAAAAAAAAAAAAAAAAAAAGGAGGGTATTATTTAATATGCGAGTCGTTGGACCGAACTGCATCGGGAATAAAGTCGTATTGCGACCGGCCATTATTTATTTTCATCAATAATTATTATCTTTTAAGTGAATATTTTTTTACTATTATTATTATCCATTGATACATTCGCGCGGTGGTAATCATAAATAAGACGCATAAAAAAAAAAAAAAACAAAAAAAAAAAATAATTGTTTTACACAATTTCTGTTTCGCGCGACGTGGCCGGTTTTTTTTTTTTTTTTTTTTTTTTTTTAAACGTAAGGTAATACTAGTGATATTGTTTGATGGGATTTTCGATACGCCGTGTCGTCGACAGTATACTAAAACGTAATTAACTGTTAATAATGAATCTCTCTCTCTCTCTCTCTCTTACTCACTATTATTATTGATCAATTTCCGTTACAGAGGTTATTACTTTTGTACATTACAATAACCGTGTACTTATACGAACGATTTTGTATACAATTACTTATAGCAATAAATAATGGAGGTTCTGGGGCTGTTGTTAATGACTTTCACCCCCCCCCCCCCCTCCACTCCCGGACCATCAACCCATTCGATTTCCGAATTCTTTTATAATTTCCAAGTAGTCGTTTTGTTTATAGTCTTGTCGGTTTCGACCGAATGAATAACGCTCAAAATAATAAATGTACGGTTTTCGTATTGGAATTTTGAACGCAGGTGTATTTGTCTGTGTACGTTTTTAATTTCGCAAGACTTCCCGGCACCGTGAACCGGGAGGGGCGTTAGTATAATTGTAATCCGGGCGAGGTCTGATTGTCGATTGCGCTAGATTACGTTTAACTGACAAAAAAAAAAAAAAAACGCCATTTCGTACTCCGGCTACTGATTGTACTGTTTTCATGTTCTCATGTAGCTAATCGGAAAATTTTTTTTCTTCAAATTGCACGCGCGATCATACGGGGTGACTCAATGGACGTGTACCGTTGTTCGTGCAATTTCTGTCGGTCGGGGAATTCTGTAGCAAAAATTGCATTTATTCAGCACGATCGTTTTGATAGAGTCCACCATTGGATTACATTATGCGTAAACAAACGTGTATTTTTTTTAACTGTCTCAATATTAAGGTCTTTATGGAGAAAGTGGCCGCTGCTGACGAACCGAGGACCAGAAGTTATTTGGCGTAAGCAAACCGATTGGGAAGATTGGATATTTTTTTATTTGGCTTGGCTCGGCGCAACAACAATTAATTAAATTGAAAAATATCATACATTTGTTTTATGTCTTTAGTTTCCGGCTGCCGATCGAACGGGTTATATCACCTAACAATATAATCGCGCAAGCATAAGAAAAAAAAAAAAAACGAAAAACGAAACGTCCTGTGTAATTTTTTTTTTTTTTTTTTTTTAATCGATATTTGTCCGTAACGAAATCAATTTGAATCCCTCGATGTGTGTACGATTTTCGGAATTTAAAAATAAATTTATCTACGCTAACTGGACGTTTTTACTTTGTAGCGGAGGGTATTAGTCGACTAGGTTAAGTTTGAATAGATTTTCACAAAAAAAAAAAAAAAAAAATAGTGATAATCTCTTGTGCACACCAATTCGGTTCTCGATAAAATTATCAGTTGTAAGAGCGTCCACTGCTCGGCAATAGGTAGTGTATTAAAAAATTGAATTATTCCAGTTATTTACTATCCAATAAATACGACCTAAAGACGGGACATTGATGGTCTATCGATAATGTAACTAATCGGGATTTCGAAATGGAGTTGGGGCGTTAAACCCCCAACTGCCCCTTACCTTCACCTCTTGTAACTACAATCGGAATTGTTAATGAAACTCTCGTCGTATCTGGCGCAGATCTTGGTCCTAACCAGGCGTTTCGTATTACCATGGATTTTGCATCGATAATTGTGCAATATCGGAATGTGATAAAGCGAGTATTGAGGAAGCAAAGGTAGAGGAAATCATCCGTGCAAAGAGATCTGGCGCGGAGGAGGAGTTAAGCAAAACGTTGAAATTATTGTGGCGAGGAAAGACGAACGGGGAGGGAACAGAATGGATACTTTTGAGATCGAAGCACTTTGTGATTTGGGCGTTTAAGCTTTAAGCCTAAAAACATATCAGCTTGATTCTATATGTTTTATAAGAGACGATTTACACGTTTTTCTAACACGCAATCCTCTAATATTGCATTCAAACGATATTGTAAAGGCCAACAGAACGCGGAAGGTCCGTATAATTTTTTTTTTTTATTATCGACCACATAAAATAACACTATTTTTTTCTAAATAACCGATAAGTCCCCTCCCTAATCGTGTCCACTTTATATGCACCTGTAAATGTTACTTTATTCCCATTTAAACGTCTATTATTCTCCTCCGTCGCTTTTATATTATTATTAGCAATACTCTTATTTACCATTTCGTATCTCCGATCTCCCCTGTTTTACTGTTTAAAGTACGATAACGAATGAAATATTCATAGTTTTTTTTTTTTATTCTCGATTCGTTCCATATTTAAATTTTAAAGTGTAAGGAAATTATATTTTCCGTCACGTACAATATTATAGATATTCAGTAAACTTGCGTTATATTGAGTCTCAGGGGTACAGAAAGAACTTGCGGGATAATGAAACATTCGAGATATGAGTTATATTAAACGTTTAAAAAGAAAATGCAATACATTATAAATAATGTATTATCATTGCATATTTTAAATTCGTCGGTAAAATTTGTATTTTTTTTTTCGCTTTCTATCTTCAACGATGTTTTCCGAATTCAATAATGAAGAAAAAGTTTCAGAAAAAAATTCGTTATCTGTGGAACACACGCACGTACATTATCGTTGTCGGTTTTCGCATGTCCGTGTAAAACTGCTATTGTCCAAATTATAAGACGACCGGCAATGAAATTCCATTTACCAACACACGTGAGAAATCTATTGGAATGTACTCGATAATAGGAGGAGGGGGTGGGAAACGATTAGTTTTATATCGAGAGTTTGAGTGAAATGGTATAGTTTTGAGGGGGATTTCAAATGTAGTTCGAGATGATGAATAATTCGAAATGGCGACGTTCGACATATATAATAAAAAATATGCTGTATATATATATATAACTGCAGCAGACGGGAAAATTCGAAATTACGAAACTTTTAACGTTTTTGCCGTTTTCTGGTTGCGTCGTGCCACCTGTTGATCGTGAATTATTTAATGGAAGCGGTCGAGTGACCGCACGGGGAAAAAAAATAAAAAAAATGAAAACATATTCAATTTTTTCGACCGTTCTATATTTACGAGTTACGACTACAGCAGGTAATAATAATTATCGCGTACACCGTGTTTTATGGCGTGACCGCAAAAACCATAAACACAATTTTTTATCGGCGACTCCGGATCGTTTGAAATTATGTATTTTTTATTATTATATTTTTTTTTTTTTTAGATTTTCAACGGAACACGGTCGTCCGCGACGCCCAATTATTACTGTTTATCCTTGGGGGGGAGGAGGAGGACGTGGTCACGACACCGTGACGTTTTCACGCTGTACGGTGGTATATACAGACGACTTTCGACGAAATATACGAGGTGTGACAACAAAATAACGAGACTTTTTGAATAAAAGTTGTTTATTTTTAAAAATGTTATAATTTAATGATTATCACCCTCAAAGTACCTTACCTCAGCATCAATACACTGTTGCATACGTCGCTGCCATTCTTGAAAACAGTGTTGCCAATTGCTTTCATTCAGCCCTTTTAGAAGTTCTGCCGTTTTCATTTTTACGTCATCAACTGTTTGAAAATGGGAAAAGAAATAAGAAGGAAATAAGAAGAAATCACAAGGAGCAAGGTCTGGCGAGTACGGGGGATGTTGAAGTACAGAAATTTTTTTTTCAGTTAAAAAACGTTGAATTGAAAATGCACTGTGAGCTGGAGCATTGTCTTGGTGAAGAACCCAGCCATTTTTCCATAGATCTGGTCGCTTCTTTCTGACACGTTCTCTTAATTTAATTAATACCTCTTTATAATAATATTGATTAATTAATTTTGTCGATTTTTTCAACGTTTTCGTTTGTTGAAGACGTGGTAGGACGTCCAGAACGATCATCGTCTTCGACGTCCTCCCTTCCACTACAAAACCGTTTGTGCCATTCAAAAACACGAGCTCTTGATAAACATTCTTCACCATAAACTTCACATAACATACGAAACGATTCCGCGGCAGTTTTTTTTAATTTAACAAGAAATTTAATGTTGACACATGTTGTTCGATTTTTATATCTAACATTTTTCGGCAGTATAGTCGAACTCGCACTAATAACAAGGCTACTAACGTATAAGAAAATGAATCGATGCCATCAGTGTTCATAGTACTTTTAGATAAGTGTTTTCTAATCATATTTCAATAATCGTTTTATAGATAACGTTAATAGTTTAGGTTATATTCAAAAAGTCTCGTTATTTTATTGTCACACATCGTATAACACGAGTACAATACATACGGGCGGTGGCGTAGCCGGCGGGGTGGTTTAGTGGTTTTGACCGCCACCCCCTAATACGCCCTTGAAATATCTCCGAAAACTCCTCTTCGAGCGTGTAAAAATTACGTACTAATTTGTAATATTTTTTTTTTAGATACAAGTATAAGATAATCAAATGCAATTTACTGCACCGTATAAACGTGGAAAATTGCATTTTTTTTTTTTTTTTTTTTCATTCTTTTAAGTGAACACATAAGGAGGATTGCAAAATTAACAACACTCCTTGATGTATTGTTTTAAAAATTGATATTCGTAACCGGAACCGATTGTAAATCCGGATTTTGGATTCTCTTATGTATTTTATAATATCTATATTATAAAAAATACCACTATAACTAAAATTGTGTTCAATTAATCAAATATGCTTATTACTAGCTGGGGTAGTAGTCTATGGTTTTGTCTAATCGAACGAGACATACGTGTTATTTCTAAAATAAAAATCATTTTGAACGGTGTTCGTGCCAAGGCAACCCGTAAATCAAACAATAAAATATTACATTTTTGTATAAAAAATACCAAGACGCCGTGCGAACAACCCAACATATGGGGACTATATGTCTCATCCGGGAATAATGGCAGAGGTGTCTTATCGGTGATAAAATTTTTAGAATCGGATCAGCAGTTCCAGAGATTGTCTCCGGTAAAATTATAGTACATACAACATTTTATAGTACTATTAGTATAGATGAATACAACAACTCAAATATATTATTATTATTAAATATCATTTGTATCGTTTAAGTTCGCGCGCAATTCAAAAAGTACATTTTTAATTTTCCGATTAAAAATACGGGGGGAGGGGTGGGGGGAATAGAAAAAAAAAAACACTCGGAAATCTGAATAGTAGTAAAATCTAAAACCACATCCACCACGATATCGTCCAACAATATTGTAAACACAATAATATTCGTAATGCGATTACCCGTTTGTTCGAGTGGGTCCCGCGATCCACTTACGGACCGGTGGCACGCCGATTCGAGTGTACGTATTGTTGCCGTTCTGCAGATAGCACATCGATTTTCAGACGAAAACGGTGTCACGGTGAAAGTGCATCCATCGAACAGTAGGCACCACCTACCTAACCCAATGATGTTTTTCGCATTTTTAATGCCATTGTAATATAAGTATTTGTAAACAGACGTAAATACACCGGCCGGTGTTTCTCAATCGTATTTCTCTCGGTCGTACCCCTTGATCTACCGCCACTGATTCACGTACCTCCCCCTACTGTGTCAATTCATTAATTTCCACACGGAAAACGGCCAATAGATGGACAAATAAACGTTTAGTAAATCTGGAAATATTTATTCATTTTAATCGGCATACACGGCGTACAATATAAATAATAATAACAACAGTTCAATTTTAATGCGACCCTTGTTTGGTCGCACTTAAATTATTTGAAATCAGCATCCGCTAACTAAAAGTAAATTCGTGAGTATGAACTTACAGAGAGTCTATTACGATATTAATTTGTAATGAACGCGTACGACGAAAAAACCCTCTCCGCCAAGCACCAGTGCTCGTGAAACGGTAGTAGACCGTTAAATACTTTTTACGAAATCTCGGAATATTCTTGTTTCATGTCCGCCCAGAAACTGATGAGGGATTTTTTGTCAAATGCTGCCTCAAGCGAAGAATCCGTTTTCTGTTCAATCAATTTATCTTTTTCTCAGATTGCTGCAATCTGCAGATTGGAAATGATATTCGCTAAAAGAGAATGCAATCCAGTGGTCTTATTCACCACGCGTAGAGAAGTGTTTTTCGAAAGCCGTCTTGAGTGTAAACTTTACACGATTATTTTTTTACTAACAACAATAGTATAGGCTAGTGGTGTTCACATTTAATATTCACCCCCAACATTTTTCAGTAAGACAATATTTATTGTCTTTTTTTTTTAAATGAAGGAAATACAAGAATATAATTAAAAACGTATAATTTTATACAGATCTGGTGAAATTACTTAGTATGAGTTTATGAAAACCATGGGTCGAACGGATTTAGTAGAGAAGTATTAAAATGAATTTGGATATGGTCACGAAAAATATATAATGACCGGTGTTTTAGAAAAACAACAAAATTACTTCAAATTTTAAGGGCAAGTAGCCTTAACGGTTTCTTTATGCAATGAATTTCCTGTTTATAGGCGTTGGAACTGGTGATTTTCTGTACCTTTGTCGACAACAAAAGATGTTTACATGGAAAGACAGCATAGGAATTTAGACGTGTTTTTGTTCCAACCTCAACGTACCGATTGATCTATAGTGTAAAACGAAAATAATCCCACAAAGATATTCGAATTTGTCGTCGAAGTGTTACTCGATATCTGACTTTACCACTTTTTTTAGATTTTTGTTTTATTCATTCTACCAGAAATATTGATCTGGCGGATCAACTTCAGAGGCGGTTTCTGGTAGAAAATGTTGTCTAATTGGTGCGATGAGACATTGGTCATTTTTTAATACTCCTTGTAGTTTTCATAATAATTGGGAAAAGCCAGAAAAATGTATGCAATAACGGTTTCTATTATTTTATTGCGATTCGTTTTCAAATAATCGTAGAGATCTGAAACATTATCGATTTTTTTTTATGATTTTATGTACTAGTTCAATTTTAGCCCGGTAAAAATACTCGAAAATTCGACATATGGTTCATCACAAGTTGTATTAACTTATGTGGAATTATTTTTTTTTTATAGTTTTATTAAGTTCAAATTTTGATGAATATCATATAAAGTACTATTTTTGCGTACGCTTCTGATTTCCGATTTGTGTGGATAATAAAACTTCTTTGGCTCCATAAAAATGCTCAAAAAACACAGACAATTGTAATTTATTTTGTAGTTACGAATTAACATAATTTAAAATTTTAATTTATCAAAACATTTTTAATCGAACTTCGCTCGGAATATTTTTATTTTTATTTTTTTTGTTTTGTTCATCGGGATTACATCACTTAAATAATTAATTCGGTAAATTTCAAGTCTTTACGATTATTGAATAACAACAAGAAATCCAAATCGAAAATAACAGAAAACCGTTATTGCGAAAATATTCTCATAGCCCCTCACCACATTATTAATGAAACTACAAGGAAAATCGAAAAATGACGACCTCCTCTATCCAATAACTAGATCAAAAATGCAACGAAAAAATCTCTTTGTCGTTTTTTGATCGGAGCAAGATTTCTAGTAGAAAAGTTGTTCAAAAAAAAAAAAAAAAAAAAAAACTGCCCCAGTGTAATAGTATTATGATTTTCTACAATATATTATTTTATCTCGTTTATATTTTAGTCGCTGTTTCTTTTCTTTTACGAAATGTACAATATGCAAGCATACGGATTTCATTTTATTTAGATTACTTTTGTATTGAAATACCGTGAATTTTTACGGCTTTGTGGACATTTTACGAGTGAATTTTCGTTTTATTATTATAATTATTTACTGCGTATAAAATATTCTCTATGCGATAGAATGCAAAAAAAAAAAAAAACCAATATATATTATTTCCTAAAAACATTTACGAGAACAATTTTGTGTTGTCTGGATATTGGCGAAAATAATTAATTTCCCCGCGTATGGTGTTTTTTTTTTTTTTTTTTTTAAATGTTTTTGTTTTGTGAAACGCTATTTCATGCTATTTAGTCTACGGTCCCGCTCCCTCCCCTTTGGAACTTTTTATACATTTAATTACAATGTACTTTGAAACATTTCCTAGAACCGTGCAGTAGTATGGTAATGATACGTGTCGCGGGAATGTGTACACGTATATATTATATTATAGTAGAAACAGAGAATTTATTTAAATTAGTGGAAATAATGATTCTAAGCAATAATTTGATTTCGCCACGAACACGGCACGTAGCCCCACGTAGCACCAAGCGCGCACGCAGCGACGGGGCGCCGAGGGCAACCGAAAGAAGAACAAATAAATAAACGGGGAAATGGAAGAAAATAAAACTTTATTTTTCTTGAGGTTATAGTTACCTCCTAGGAGGGGTACGGTTTGCCTGTTCCGCCGTCTGCACGACAGGACCTCGGGCGTCCTTCCGGGCGCGTATCGTCGACGTTACCTTCTGGTCTTCCGGTACTCAATTTGCGAATATTCCTTAAAATCAATACATTTCAAGGGATTTCAATAAATGACCGACACTCACTACGTTGTTGTTTAACGGACGCGAGTTGCCGATAGCAGTGTGGTTTTAACGCAAAAAAAAAAAAAAAATAATAATAATAATAATAAACTCGGGACCCCGCCGCACTAGTCCAATTTACAGTCGGATATCAGAAAATACATTCCCGTACTTTTACAGTGACGATCAGATAATTTACTACGGGCAAAGGGATTTTATGAAATTCATCTGTGTAAGGGACGTGCGTGGGGGTCTGAACCGCTTCCTATCAACAAATCCTTTATACTCGGTCCGAAAACCACGAAGACCAAGTGGGGGGGTACTTTTACTATTAACCGTGCACATTAAGACGAGTAAAGACGCCGAACCCGCGTCCGTTGAAAAACAACCGAGTTACTCTATGAATGTCGTTTTATAAAATCGTAAGGAATGGTCGAAAACCAGGTGTACCAGGAGATCACGGTACCTTTTTTCCGATTTTCAGACGGAATTCCAGGTTATCTGTTAAATTGTGTTCGCAGTTGTGTTGTATTTCGATAGGTAGGTAACTATAACAATAGCTTAGGTCGGCGGTTTCCGGAGCGTGCGCCGCACCGTCGACCGGACAACTCTGGTCTAGAAATATATGTGATTATTATAAAATAAATATTTCCAAATTATCCGTTAAAATTCGTTTATAAAAAAAAAAAAAAAAAAAAAGGTGGGGGGATATAATATACTATACTGTAGCGGTATATTTTAAGGGCTGCCCCTCGATCGACTAGAATCGTCAAACCGTCTCTGATACGGATTTATTGAAAATAATAAACAGATACGTATAAATCCTGTGACGGATTCGGTCGCCGAAAACGAGTTTGCTTTGTGTTGTACTCCGAACAAACGCGAAAAATGAAATAAAAATAACATTGAAAAAAAAAAAAAAAATAATAATAAATAATAATAATAATAATAATAAAAACGACGGGGCGAGCTTCCCACGGGGATTTATCATCCGGTCGGTGCATAATAACGGCCGTAATATTATAATGGTGTTTAAATTGTTATGCTCGCGTTATTCGCCAAAAGCATCGTAACGTTTCTGAAGAATACCAACGCTCTCGGGGCCCGCCGTCATAGTCCGCGGCTACGGGGTGTGCCGGTTGTGGAGTCGCACGACCCGCGGGCCGTGTTCAAGATCCACAAGTTGGAAATATAACGTTGTCGCCAAATAAAATCTGAACAATTCTAATAATTAATATCTTGATGTCGACGTTTGACGCGTAAAAAAAATTAAAAGCGATTGTCGTTTGAATGAGTTTTTAAGATCTTCTTGACACATCGAATCAATTATATCTTAAATTTAACAGGAACACCGTCAACATCAATGGATTGGCTAGTAATTGAAAATATCGCGAATATCGTTTAAAATCACGATAGCGAGTATTAGATTCGTATTGATAAGTGTTGATATAGTGTGTATTCAACGAATTTAACCGATTGAAACGAAATTGTTGACGGTTCAAAAACATGTTTATAAACCGGAGAATGTGTTAATTGATTTTTTTTTCAATATACGACCGTAAATGGTTCAACTTTACTTCAAAAAAATTTTTATACGATACCGCGTATCAGGAATAAGTACCCTGTAGTTTTATTTTAAGTCCATTCACATATACTTCAATATATCAATCAAAAAAAGCCAGTTCAGAAATCCAAACTTAATTTTGATGCTTGTAAGTGTCTTTTCCCTTTTCGTTTAGACTTTAGACTTTTATAGACATCAAACGCGTGTGGATTTCAGAAAATAGCTAAAAATATCAAATATTCGATTTACTTGTCATTTTGGAAAGGCCCGCTGGTTGTCGACCAGTTAGATGCTAAACTATACATTTTTTTATTAATACAAATCGGAAACTAGTACGCAAATTTCCGTGATTTGTACGATTTCCGTGTTAAAATCTGAACTTCAAACTAAAAAAAATAAAAAAATGTGCCCACGGATTACTGATTTTTTCTTTTTATACGGCCGTGAACGACTAGAACGACCTTGTTACAAATTGTCGAGCATTTTTAGAAGCCGAAAAAATGTTTTCCATATATACAAACCAAACAAAAAGTAAAAAAAAAAAAAAAAAAAAAAACCGAATGGAAAATTTGAAATAATTACCAACTCGGAAAAATAAAAGGAGGATATTTTTTACAATGTACCGCGTTTACAAAGTGCTAGTATAAGTATTCGGTGAAATCGTCAGGTTTCTACGGTTATTTTTCACCGAATTACAACAATACAACAAAAACGAAAATAATAGAAACCTTTTTGCGTAAATGTTCTATGTTTTAGACATTTTTTTACTTGTTTTCTTCCCATTATTTATAAAACTACTTGGAAAATCTGAAAATTGCCCGCTCGATGATACCCCCGTTGGAAATAACGAGTATATATATATAATCATAGGTTTTTAAAATATCACGGGCGTTCACTATTTTAAATATTCTTGTACAGTTAAACGAATTCAAACAGAAATTCGATAAACAAAACTTATAAAAAGATCATCGGTAAAAAACCGATGTGGGCCGCCACTAGAAGAGTTTTTTTTTACCACAAAAATACTTAGAGAGTTTTGCTTTTTCGTTTTAATTAAATATATAATATGTGAATTACGGTTTTTTTATACGTTGATATACCAGTTTTGGTGTGATAATGTTAATCGGTTATGGATTGTGACGTGATAAAAAAGATAGTCTATCATCTTCAATCGTGCGAATTACCAAAATCTATACGCACACTATTCAACCCATAGTTGAATTTCTTCGATCAATGTCAACAATGTAACAAACGGCTATTGTTATTATTTTGTCACGTCGAAAATAAACTTATTGTTTTTGTGGAAGTTGGCGGCGGATTTTTTTTTTTTTTAAATTAAATAAGAACCACGGGTGTAGGGGGGGACCGAGGGCCCCAGTCTCATAAATCTCACGGAGGGCTTCTACGCCCCGGCCCGTCCTATAATCCCGATTCGAACCGATACGCGGCACACCGATTTAGAAAACATCGACGGTTTTAAAAATCCCGTCTTCCATTCGAATATTTGATCGGTTTAAACAAAAGCACGACCGATATATTTATATATATATAATAACGTATTTACGCTCTCGTCGTAATTACACTATTTTTTATGTGCGCGCGTAACACGAACGCATATTTGGCCACCAATGATTTTTATTATATTTCATTGTATTACTATAAAATATTATATGTATGTACGTCAAATATTACTTGCCATGTAATGCGTTTCGTTTCCGTGAAATCTGTCGCTTCTTGGATATCCTTTCGCGCCAGCGCACAAACACACACGCGTGTGGATTAAAAAAAAAAAAAAAAAAAAAATTATAGTAATAATACGCGTGTAATAAACGACGGCGAGCACGGCGTGACGCACACACGCATAATATTATTATTATTTTTTTTTTTTTTTTTTTTAACCCCTAACCGGCGTGTTTACAGTGGGCGTGACCGCGGCAGGGCGCTTGTCACACCGAGGAATTTTTGTTTTGTCATTTCGAAACGGTCGTAAAACGAAAACCGTAAAAAAAATTATAATTTACGCGGCTGACTGCCGGCCGTCTGCTAATGGCTGATAAGGCGCATTGCGAGATAAGGACAATACGGTCGAATAAATATGAATTAATTCATTAAACGCAAAGTAGACCACATAGGTCTATAGGTTTAGTAAGTCGTCGGCTAGGAGTTGTAAACACGGCACTGACCGCGTGCGCTTTAATAACCTAACCTAACATATTACGCGTATTCGTAGTTTGGACTATACGAGTATACGAGACAAGGCCGCGGCTAACCGGGCAAATTTCAGATGCACATCCGGGGGGGGGGGTTTTCTTTTTTTTTTTCCACCCGTATTTTAATGTTTATTAATTGTTTTACGACGGTTGACCCCCGGACACCGATTATTGGTGGGCAGATCACTGGTAGCTCTACAAACAAACCGGCGCAATCGCTTATGCCCTTAAAAACCCTACAATATGCCCGAATCGTTATCGTAATCCTATCGGGAATTTCATGATACAGACTAATTTAGAAAAAAAAAAAAAATAAATTAATAACCGGAAAATTAATCTAATTGGCGATCCTCAAGCGTATCCGAGGAAAAACGTGCGTTCGCCAACAGTCCGCCCATATTATACGATAAAAATTAATAAATTCAAAAAAAATTCAACACTTTTGCTTGTGTTTATATTAAACGATAGAAAATTACTGATGGAGAAAATATTAATTGTATTAGATATTTCTCAAAAACTATAAAATGCAAAAAATATGCCTAAACAAAAAAAAAAACAAGCATTTATATGGAAAATAATAATAAAAATCTTACTCTGCTTTTTTTTTATTTTTGATCGTGTAAAACAAATGTGCAAATGCTACAAGTCCCCTGTCCTATTGAATGTTATTATTGTATACGATAAATTTTCTAACGTTTTCAGTACATTTTTTCGCTAGTACTTTGGTTCCGTTAATTTCATAAAACGCGGATTTTCCGCCCAACGCGCGGTACCGATTGTTATCGATACGTTTACCGAAATTCTCAACAGTTTTTCCGAAACAATTTTATTTTTACGTTTTCTTTGAAAACGCTTGATGTCGGTTGGTAAATTTGCCCGGATTTCTCACGTAGTCCGTCAAAAGATGCGCCGTATAGTCTTCGTCCGATAAAAAACGGGTGGGTGGGGACGGAAAACTGACAAAAAACGTGGTTTTTGTTTTTTTTTTTTTTTTTTGTTGTCGATTTCTAGGTTACTTTGGCCACAACGGGTATCGGGGCGAGTAGGGAAACGCAACTTATACACCCCCTACCGATACTATTCCGCTCCGGACCGTTTCGGCAGAGGTATAAAACGAACATAAATACGAACGATTTAACTATTGTAAAAAATTCAAATCTCTCATTGGTGTACCCGCGTCGACCGGGGTCGCTAAATACGATTGCCCTTAGGCGCGTACACACACACGCACACGACAACACGAACAATATTGAAACCGTATCACCGCCGGACGGATAATATAATTTAATTTTTAATAAGGTTTCGGTGTAACGGTTCGATTATTATTGTAGTAACAACGTAATTTCTACAAATATTTATTATTGACATTAAGGCGCGTCTTCGCCGGGTTCGGCTTTACGGGCGTCTTGTTGCGCCGAAACCGACACCGCGCCCCGGTACGAGATTCGTAGTTTTCCACGGGCGAAACGCGTAACGACGGGTTTACCGACTTGGCGGTCGGTGGGTCCGGCGGTCGGTCGGCTGTGACCGCGGCCCGACAACCGGATAATCAAACGGTTTCGTTACCGTTGGTGGGAACGTCCCTAAATAAATAATAATAATAATAATAAAAAAAAAAAAAAAAAAAAACACTATACAAAACAAGATTACGTTACGTAGAACACGAATAGTAGCGGCGTCTAGGTCGAAATTAGAGTTTAATCGCACATTGAGGAATTTAAAGAGGATAATATAATGTTTCCGAAGGCTGCGGGGGGACACGTTGCTGTTTTCGTTTTACCGAAATATTGTCTAAACAAAAAAAAAGTAAGTTTTCGATAAATTATTTTTAAATACCCGCTGATTGTGGTTTTTTTTTTTTTTTTGACATGTATATGTCTTATGGCTGGGGGTCATTCTGTTAATTTGTCCGACACCGAGAACGTTACCGTGTTAACAAGCTCAAAATCGTCATTCCGATAACCGAACCGCCGCGAAATGTCTGTATTGACGAATTTCCCGTCGCTGATAACGAATTCAATTTTCGTTTTATCCAAAACGAATTCGGTGTTTCCTGCGCTGTTTGCGATCGCCTTTGGTTCGAGAAAGATATGAAGCACGTTCCCCAGAAAGCCGTAGATTTTTTGTTCGAAAAATACCCAGACTTAGATTCTCATAATACGAGCGTGTGCAATACTTGTTATAAAACCTCTACTTCGCGCAATTCAACTTGTATCGACGCCGTATTTTATCGACACATCGAGAAGCTTGAAACCCGTGAGTACGTTTCATATTTCAGTACACACCGTCCTTTATTACCCATCACTAAAAGTATTTGTAAATGACGATTCTGTAGTTTAAATTAAAAATTTAAATAAAAATTTAGAAAAATGTATACTCAATAAAAATAATTGCTGTCTTTGAAAAATAAATAAATAATTATACGATGTTCAGGTGTTTTACAATTTATATATATGTGTTAAATATCTACAAATTGATTGGCTTAAAGTTATAATATATTACCAAGAGAACTGAAATGTGTGTTTACATTCAACTACCTTTATATTTATTTATATTATAATAGTATTTATATAATATAAAACAGAAAATTGCTTTACAGAAGTATTTGTAATTTTTGTTTTCTTGGCGCATTCGGTGAAGTTGGGACCGTTACCGTTGTGAGCGGCGTCAACTCATTCGGTGGTAATGGAACCTTCGGTGTTGTTAACGTTGCCCACGACTTCGGCGTTGTTCACGCCTTCGGTGGTGTCTGCCCCGATACCGGTGTCTGCGGCTGTAGCGCTTTAATTGTCATTGCCGCTGTTGGCACAGATACCAGTACACGCTCATGTGACGACAGTGCCGGTGACATAGGCGATGTCAAGGCCTTCGGCGTTGTCAGAACCTTTTTCCTTTTCTGCTTTTTCGACGATTGCGACGGTGTCAGCGCCGGTGGTGATAACGCTTTCAGTGGAATCAGTGTATCGCCGGGCAAGTAATCAACATTCCAGTGGACGTTAACTCGATGGTATCGGCACTGCCTCGCCAACTGGATGGCGATCTTGCGTTCAATGTTCACATTAAACGACATTTAATTCATAAATCGACCTACTTGACGGGATACGTGAAAAGGTCGGTAGTAAAAAGGTGGCTCCGATTTCTCGTCACTAAACCATTGTACCTCGGAATTCGTATCAACGAGTCTTTGTACCGCGAGTATGATAATTCACCCGCTTTGACACTCGTTACTGAGGCAGAAGCTGGTGCTCAAAAAGTATAATAATCACGATTTACCCGTGATCGTTGGCGGAGACTTAAATTTGGATTTACGAGGATCACACGGAACTGAATTCATCGAATTTATGCGTTGGATTAGAATTAAGTAACGATCTCGCAACCTCTACTTCGCGCAATTCAACTTGTATCGACGCCGCATTTTATCGACACATCGAGAAGCTTGAAACTCGTGAGTACGTTTCATATTTCAGTACACACCGTCCTTTATTACCCATCACTAAAAGTATTGTAAATGACGATTCTGTAGTTTAAATTGAAAATTTAGAAAAATGTATACTCAATAAAAATAATTGCTGTCTTTGAAAAATAAATAAATAATTCCTGTCTTTGAAACTTGTTTATTTTTTACACGTGTTAAAAAAGTTACCTACAGTTTAATCCTCGTCTCCTCGTATCTAATACCAAATTGACATCGACATTCTTATGTCAACTATATTCAGTAGAAACGAGACATATACATGTACCGATGTATCTGTATGTAGTGTAGATACTCTTAGTTATTTTTTTTTGACAATATTTCGGAAAAACGACGGGTTCATGGAGGGGAGGGAAGTAGTGATAATAAAAACGACTCCGCCAACCCCACCCTTGGACTTTTATATTTCGTTTGTTAATCGTCACCTACCGGAAACCAATTCGTATAGTTTTACAATGCGAAATTTCGGAATTTTTTTAAAAATGCATTTTTCCATTACGTATTAGTATCCGAACGAAAAAACCTACGTCATTGGCACCGTTGTGTTTGCATTGTACGGATTTAATTTTAAATCAATTTTAACGGAATTAATACCGCTTTGGTGTATAGAAGAACGATAACATAATATTATATAGATTATGTTCCGTAGATACGGCCACCGGCGTACGTAATTAAAACTAGAAATTCCGAATTTCCATTTGCGCCCAATAAAAAAAGTCAATAAAATACGAGACCGGTTAGTAAAAAAAAAAAAAAAAAAAATGAAAAAAAAAATAAAGTAAAAATATGTGGTAAGGACAGCGTCCGTTCGGTGTATTGGGTTTCTCGCGAGCGGTCAAATTTGTACTCCGCCGTTTCTCCGATCGGACTACGCGGTAACAGTAATACGACAAGGATACCGAATACGTGGATTTGATTACATTATGAAGTTTGCCCGGCGGCTATTGGATTTCTCGTGTTTTTTTTTTTTTTTTTTTTGTTATCCAATACTGCTATGGACAACTATCGTTTACCCGAGTGGGTATCCGGTAAATCGAAAATATTTTTTAAACCTTACAAGTTCCCACACGGGAGAACACCTACCGTTCTCGGTATTCTGCACTGCGAATAAAATACAAATGGACAAATCGATTTCCAAGTGTAAAAAAACCCTATTTCAAAACGCTAGTGGCCTCTATAATTATAGGTGCCTATAAATATAATACAACTGTTCGAGGCCGAACTGCCACGACTGATGGACTGTAGTGCGTGTACCGCCCAGTGGCGCACACCGGAAGGGTCGTTCTGGGATGGCGGTCACCACCCCGGAATTTCATCTATACTTTATGTTGGAAATCATAAAAAAAAAAAAAATAAAAAAAAATCGAATTTATAAATTACTAGGTGCCATTATCCGGGCTCGCTTGCGACAAATTCGGTCATCCAGAATCGTTGCTAGAAATGGTACCTTTATAAATCCAGACAAATCTATTTATGTTCCATTCAATTTAAATAGAACAGACCCTCCACATGTTTATTTTCAAGGCACTCGAATTCCATCAAATTCAAATGTCAAATATCTTGGCATTACGTTAGACAAAAGATTAACTTGGGACCGCCCCCCCTCCCTTAAGTTTAAAAGAGAAACCCCCAACAGCCGACTACACCTACTTCGTCCGATTCTAAAATCAAAACTCCCAATGCATACCGAGCTTTATTATTATGTATAAATCCCTTTTGTGACCAATATGGGCATATGCGATCCAAATTTGGGGTTGTGCTAAGCCGTCACAAATTCGCACTATACAAGCATATCCAGTCTATTACTCTCCGTATGATAACCTCCGCACCTTGGTTCGTATCCAACTCTACACTGCACTCTGGCCTAAAAATCGAGACAGTTGACCAATTAGCCACCAAACATTACAGATCTTTTTATTCTAAACTACCTTCCCATACTAACCCATTAGTATCGCAAATCATAGTCAAAATTGTACAGAAATTATCAAATTTACTTATTGTGATGTTCAAACACATACTGTAAATATTCTTTATAAATAAAAAAGAAAAAAAAAGAAATGCTACCTAAAAAGGGTCAACAATTTTTTCTTTTTTTTTTAATCTTTTCAATCTATTTTAAAAAACGCCACTCTCTTTTTCGTGACGACTTTCCTATCGGTCAGTGTCGTACCGTAGGCCCTTCTTATCGGTTGATTGAATGGGGGGGGGGTGGGCGGAGTACGAAATGTATTTTGCTTTCTCTCTTATTATAAGAGAAAATTCCCCAACAATTTCCATGTAACAACTTATTACAACGATATTACTAATAGGTACAGCATTATGCAAACATTTTCATTATTTTAATGTATAAAATAAGCGATTTTTATTTCATTATAAATCGATAATTTCAGATAATTATAGTCGGAATAATATTATAATGCGTGTTAAAAAACAAAGAATAATTTTCGGGCTTTCGTCTTACAATAATAATATCTATTGGCGTAATATTATTGCTTGATTTATACGCCAGCTAGCCCGCATAAACGATCCTGGCCCATTTTTTTCAAGCGTAACAATTTTTTTTATTTTTTATTTTTATATATATATATATATAATCTACAGCTGGAGCACAAAGCAAATAGTAATCATAGATCCGTATACAGTCTTAATGTTTTCAAGACAATTATTTTAATTTTACATTTTACGGGACGATGCGATATTCGAGTGTAACCAAAAATTAAATATACTTTTTATTCGCCTAAATGTAATTAATGAAATCGGTTTGGAAATATAAGACAAAGCTTTCTCGTTTTCAAAGATTCACGAGACGTTTTCGAAGAAACTAACCCCACGAATAACAGGGGGGGGGCAGATGGCGGTCGAGTACTGCCCTCCAAATACGTCGCTGCGACCGGTGGTTGTTCCTCTTGAGAGAGGAAGAGATAGAGAGAGAGATAGATAGAGAAAGAGAGAGCAAGAGAGAGAGAGAGAGAAAGAGAGAGAAGAAGAGATAGAGAGCTAGAGAGAGAGAAAGAGAAATAAATATGGATAGGTAGGTAGGCGTACTACCTTATATACAATATTATATAATTTTACAAGTCGTTCGGAATTAATTATTTACGGTAAAAGAACAGAGAGAAATAGAACCGAAAAAATGTATAATAACCAGTAATATACATTTCGTCTAGCGTGATGTTTACGCCACTGTGTGTTTTTAACACGCGAAACTATTATAATATTATAGCCGAATGCATATTATCTCGTCGAGTGTATAATAATGTGTGTCAATATAATTATTTCCACTCAAAGATAATTATAGACGAGAAGGTATAAAATAGTTGTGGTGTTCGGAATATATTTTCTTCGTGTGTATACAAACCAGCAAAGAATTCGTGTAAAACCGTAGGTATACGAGGTGTGTTCGGTTTATATCCGGACTTCAATTATTTCAGAAAAACTTTTAACGCTATCGGTAATGTTGTTATACCGAAACAATAAAAAAAAAATTTAAAACAAATCAATTAATACGGGTGATGAAACATGGTTATATGGATATGATCCCGAAACCAAAATTTAATCATTGCAATGAAAGACCGAAAATTTACCTCGTCCAAAAAATATCGTCAGGTCCGGTCAAATATCAAAGCAATGGTCATTGTGTTTTCTGGTTCATGGTCCACAATGAGTTTGTACCTACAGGTCGGCCAGTGAATCAAGTTTTCTATAAACAAGTACTGGGAAGATTAAGAGAGAAAGTACGCCGTAAAAGGCCAGAGAAACATGGAAATCACAGTTATGGCTTTTGCACCGTAAAAAATGCACCAACGCATCTGTGAATCCAAAAATATACCAGTTGTATGGTCTCATCGACCATTCACTTGACTTCGCTCTCTGTGATTCCTTTTTTGTTTCCGAGACTAAAAATTACCCTCAAAAGTTAGACATTCGAAGACGTAAACGAAACAATCCATAACGCGACAGAAGAGCTAAAGGTTATAACCGTGAAGGAAATTCAAAGGTGTTTTCAAAAATAGCAAGACCATTGGCAGCATTATATAGAAGCTAAACAAGAATATTTTGAATTTAAATTGTTTGTAAATTTGTAATATAATTTATAATCAAATTTGCTGGGTCTTTATGGAACAACATCGTATGACGCCCACGGCAACAAAAAGTATCTCACTTTTCCCAATATTAATCTCTAATCTTCAAATTTCTTCAAATACCTATCATCTGCGTTGATAAAAATGATCGTATCTCAATTAGAATCGTGAATTTTTCCAGCATCGACCGCGGAAAAAGTCTTATCACCCTACTTAGTGCCCAAAGTGAGATTTTTCGTCATTTTACAGTTACGGCAGACGTTTGTAATACGCAACAACGACATTTAATACTCCCAACATATGTTGCAGACATTAAAGGGGTCGCGTATAGGCAACTTTCATGAATTTTAAAAAAAAAAAAAACAAAAATTTACATTCATACAAATCGTAAAATGATACCGGGCCCATGTAAATATCGTGTAACAGTTAAATATGTTCAAAAACACATTCGCGTAAACATGAAAGACAGAAAGATACACTTAAAAGTGATTTTAGAATTTTCACTCGTCGTTAGGTATTTAACGTTAAAAAATGAAGTGACTATGTTGTAAACTAATAAAGGCGCAGACCTTTGGTTTTTATCGTAGACTGTGTTACGCTAAATAGCATCGCATTCGAGATAAAACGATTTTTCGAACACAACGTTTCCGCATTATAAAACCGCGAGCGCTGACATCATCGTAACGTGTACACGAATAATGTGAACACTAGCCATGTGTTTAGGATAGAGTAATAATTCGTTTGTAATTTAGTTATTTTAACATTATCCTGCCGATACCCGGGCAGTACCGTCAGTGACGTTATTCGGGTTATCGATGTATTTTTAGTTGTTTCCATTAAAACACACAATTCGTAGTAAAAATAAATAATGTATGTATTATGTTTCGAAAAAAAAAAAAACATTGGAAAATAATAAACGTATGAACGAGTGATATATGAATATGGATGCATCGTACCAACTGACGACTAGTGGACTGGTTGCGATCGCCGATTTTAACACTGAGAATATCGGCTACGAATTAACCCGTACCGACCGTGTCGTAAATGCCGTCGGTTTACCGTCTGTACGTCCCGAGGAATCCTCCATTATTCGCGATCGGAACGAATAAATTCCAGTCATAGTTCTCGACCGGCTTGTCGCTGACAAATGACTGCAGGAAACGTCTTGCTTTTGCCCCGGTCGGTTTGTTTGTTTTCGGTACCGGCCGCTTTGTCCGGTGCCACTGATTCGTAAAGTACTCGGTGAAGTGCCCCAGCCAAGTGCGAGTCGTGGATGCCGTGGCCGACGACAATTGTCCCGCGATGCGTCGGCCTCGGACGTGTGTCATGGGACCGCCGATTTTTCCTTTTAAAACCGAATTGTGCGATTCGGTGGCAAGCGCTGTCGTTGTGCGGATTCTCCGATTGGTTTTCGTTCTCGGCGATTTACCAGCCGTTATTGACCATTTCCTTGTATGCACATAGCTCGTCGTCATAAAAGACCAAATCGTCTTGCCGTCCGTACTGTCGACATTCACGGTTGCAGTGTTTAAATGCGACACCGAGACCGTATCGCGGGTCCTGCCGCCGTTCACTGTTGTTTTTTTCGTGGCCGTGTTTTTTCCGGACATTGCAATCGGACGATCGTTTAGGCTAATTTTGACTCGCCTGTTTATAATGCCGTTACGCCCAAAAGCCGCGGTGGTAGGCGTCCGTTGGTTCCCCATCGACAACGTCCGGTGGGCACTGCGGCTGCCCGTAACAATTGCCGCCCCTGTACGTTTCTTCGCAAAATACATACCGCGTTTCTAACTGTGTTGTCCGGCGTAATTTTTGGGTTTCGACGTGGCCGGTTGCGTGGATTTAGCGGTCGCGGTATTGATGGCGTTAGTGGGATCAGTGGCGTGAGTTGTAGTACTCCCTGACGGAAACAAATAGTTTGTCAGCTTTGTGACGAACGGGATGGCGGCGACGGAGTGTTTTGGTGTAAGGCAACGACACGGAAGGAACATTCGACGGGCATTGACGCGAAAAAATAGAATTTACGCCGTACCTGCCGTTGATTTCATTTGTCGAGTTTGTCAATGATTTATAATCGTAAATTCAATTAATACTTAAGCTCATATACGTGTATTTGTTACCTAATGCTGTAATAGGAATCGGAAGTCCTTTCACTGTTATTCCATAAATAACCACAATGGAAATAATAGTCCTATAGACAGTGTAATACATTTTCAAAAAAACCTTGAAAACTGTTATACTTAGGAAAACAAAAATTACAAATAACTGTATAATGCAATTTTCAGTTTTATATTTTTTAAATTATTTTATAATATAAATAAATATTATGGTAGTTAACAGTAAACACATATTTCAGTTCTCTTGGTGATATATAATAACGTTAAGCCAATCAATTTATTGATATTTAACACAAATATATCAATTGTAAAACAGCTGAACATCGTAAATTTAAAAAAAAAAAAAAAAGCGTTCCTAGATTAAACTTATCCAATGAATTATCCATAAGAAGCATGGTTTTGTGTTGTTCTGGAACCCATATTTTTTTCTTGTGTGAGGTGGATAGCCTAACCTACCATGTAAAACCCCTATTATTAACGGGGTGGTTAGGGGAATTTTTCTCCCCTCATTGCTGGATTCGTTCACCTAGAGTTTTCCACCAAAAAGGGGCTATTGCGATACATTAGTATCGGGCGATAGGCGCGCCAATTCCCCTACAGCTTGTAGTAAATTTATGCTTGTATATAAAATATAGATTGCAGAGGTGGATTTGATTTTTATGTCGATGACAATGTTTAAATCCCAACCTGGCCTCCAGCTGTTATCACAAAACAAAAAATAAACACATGAAAATTGTTTTGAACAATCAAAACGATTTTATTACTTTACTAAAAATGAACACGAAATATATATAAATGACTTTTTAAATTAGGTAATATAGGTTAATAAAAATTATTTTAGTTAAATATCGTGAATTTTTGTACGTAAAACATGCCGCAGGGGTTTTAGTTCCTTAGATTTTTCATTTTTCCGGAATGCTGCGCTCATCTGATAACGTAAGGTCTGCCATCAAATCAACCAATTGCTCAATCAATTCATGCTGTTTTAGTGTTTACAAAAAACAAACGATTACTTTGGTTTCTTATTACGTATAGTCGTACACTTTACCTGGACATTTGCATCAATATCGTTTGATAGATTAGATTTGTATTGCATTCTTTTGTTGATAATTTTAGTTTTCGATTTGAGTTCATGTAATTTATAAACAAACACGGCGTAAAGGAAAATTATAATATAAATAATTTCTTAATAAGATAAAAGTATCTTTGTCACGAAAATATTGTAAATCAACAATAATTCACTATATTAAAAAGTCACTTACGGTTCATATTGTTTTACGTATGGTAGATATTCATTGTTATTAATAAATCCTACCACACTTTCATGTCTTAAAAGACCACTATAAATAATCGTAAAAATATTCGATTTCAGTTTTCAGATTTATCTACAATTTATTAACCACATCTAAATTTTACATGCAATAAAAACGATTATTTTATTCCCATTGCATTATGTCATAGCTTATCTAAAAATAAATGTAAATCTTATTCATGTTTAATAAATAAAATTGAAGTTATCTATGAACACTAATAACTGTATAGATCCACAAACTAGAACCATACACTGCATGTTGAACACTGGTTAAATGGTTAGGATAAAATAATAATACGTTTGTAATTTATTTATTTTAAAATTATCCTGAAAATACCCGAGCAGTACCGTTAGTGACGTTATTTGGGTTATAGATGTATTATTGGTTGTTTCCATTAAAACACAATTCGTAGTAAAAATCAGTGTATGTATTATGTTTTGAATACAAAAAAATTATTGGAAAAGCGAATGGAAGATTTATATATGAATATGGCCGCATCGTACCAACTGGCGACAATTTACTTGTTATGATCACCGATTTGAACACTGATAATATCGGCTACGAATTAACCCGTTCCGCTCGTGTCATTATCGCCGTCGGTTTTCCGTCTGTACGTCCCGAGGAATCCTCCACTATTCGCGATCGGAACGAATAAATTCCAGTCATAGTTCTCGACCGGCTTGTCGCTGACAACGATCGCGGGGGGCGGTCTGTATGACTTTAGGAAACGTCTTGCTTTTGCCCCGGTCGGTTTGTTTGTTTTCGGTACCGGCCGCTTTATCCGGTGCCACTGATTCGTAAAGTACTCGGTGACGTGCCCCAGCCAAGTGCGAGTCGTGGTTGCCGTGGCCGACGACAATTTTCCTGTGATGCGCCGGCCTCGGGCGTGTGTAAGGGGACCTCCGATTTTTCCTTTTAAAACCGAATTGTGCGATTCGGTGGCAAGCGCTGTCGTTGTGCGGATTCTCCGATTGGTTTTCGTTCTCGGCGATTTACCAGCCGTTATTGACCATTTCCTTGTATGCACATTGCTCGTCGTCATAAAAGACCAAATCGTCTTGCCGTCCGTACTGTCGACATTCACGGTTGCAGTGTTTAAATGCGACACCGAGACCGTATCGCGGGTCCTGCCGCCATTCACTGTTGTTTTTTTCGTGGCCGTGTTTTTTCCGGACATTGCAATCGGACGATCGTTTAGGCTAATTTTGACTCGCCTGTTTATAATGCCGTTACGCCCAAAGGCCGCGGTGGTAAGCGTCCGTTGGTTGCCCATCGACATCGTCCGGTGGGCACTGCCGCTGCCCGTAACAACTGCCGCCCCAGTACGTTTTTTCGTAAAACAATTACCGCGTTTATAACTGCGTTGTCCGGCGTAATTTTTGGTTTTCGACGTGGCTGGTTGCGTGCATTTAGCGGTCGCGGTATTGATGGCGTTAGTGGGATCAGTGGCGTCGGTTGTAGTACTCCCTGACGGAAACAAATAGTTTGTCAGCTTTGTGACGAACGGGATGGCGGCGACTGAGTGTCTTGGTGTAGGCAATGACACGGAAAGAACATTCGACGGGTATTGACGCGAAAAAATAAACTTCACGCCGTATCTGCCATTGACTTCACTCGTCAAGTCTGTCAATGATACACAATTGTAAATTCAATTAATCGTTATGTTCATATACGTGTATACGTTACCTAAACCTGTAATAGGAATCGGAAGTCCTTTCACTGTTATTCCATAAATAACCACAATAGATGCAATAGTCCGATAGACAGTGTAGTACATTTTCAAAAAAACCGTGAAAAATGTTATACTTAAGAAAACAATAATTACAAAAACTGTATAATTCAATTTTCTGTTTTAAATTATTTAAATACTATAAAAAAAAAATAAATATAAAAGTAGTTGACAGTAAATACACATTTCGTTTCTCTTGGTGATATATTATAACGTTAAGCCAATCAATTTATAGATATTTAACACAGTTATTTCACATGTAAAACAGCTGAACGTCGAAAATATATGCAAAATAATAAAAGCGTTCCTATATTAATCTTATTCAAATATATATTCATCCGAAGCATGGTTTTGTGTTTTTCTGCAACGCATAATTTTTTCTTGTATGAGGTAGTTAGCCTCACGCCAAACACCCATTAATGGAGGGCCCAACAGTTTGGATGATTTCTACCCTCTCCTTGCTGGATATGTTCGCATGTTACTTTCCACCAGCAAGGGGCTATTGCGATATCTTAGTATCGGGCGATGGGGGCGCCAATTCCACTACGTCTGGTAGTACATTTAAGCTTGAGTCATTCTCATGTGACTTACGGTTTATAAAGATTTATTTAGTGAATACAGTAGAACGTTATATAGAAGCTGTAGTACATTTATGCTTGTATAATTATATTAGATTGTAGAGGTTGATTCGATTTTTATGTCGATGACTATATTTCAATTCCAACCGTGCCCCCGGCTGTTATCACACAACATAAAATAAACACCCGATAATTGTTTTAAACAATCAAAACTATTTTATTACTTTATAGTTAAATAACTAATTATATAAAAAATATAATAAATCATGGTATCGAAACATTTTGTGAATGATTATTTATATATGAACAGATTTCAATAAACACGGACATACAACTGTACAAAATGAATACGTAGTAAACACACATATTTTGAGAATATTATACTTAAATTTAAAAGCCGTCGTTCGTAAAGATGTTCGTTCGTCGTTTGTAGTGAAAAAGCCGTATACCACTATGGAGAGAACAAAAAATGAAAATCGTATTTTGAAGTTGAAGCTTGTGGACTTGACGAAACAACTCAGTATTGCTGAAACGATATGGAATCGATAAATGATCACGAAGCCAATCAAGGGAGATTATTGGACGAATTAATCGAAAAATATGAAGAATTAAAAGAAGGAAAATTATTAATTTCGTATCAGATCAACCGATTAGATGATTGCGTTGAAATTAAACATGACGAACACAGGTTCACGGACCTTATTAGTATGCTACTGTTAATAGTAATCGAACTAAAGGAAAAGGAAAACGAAGAAATAAATAAAAACCGTCTTGTAATGAATAACGAAATCGACTTGAAAAATGAAAAAATAAACGGTTTAATACGTAAGACAATAATAATTATTTCTTCTAGGCCTTATTGACAATGTGTGTCAATGATTTCATTTTTCAGAGGCAGAGATTCGTCTAATGAATCGAGTGCATCTGTTAGAAGAGGATATGTATTGGTTGAGCTCGGAGATGAGTGTTGTGAAAATAATGAAACGTTTACGTGTAAAAAAAAGTGATAGTATTGTATAAAAATTTACACGAAAATGTCAAGTATATAGTCAATTAGTGAACGTTTCTCGAACAATTTTAATTATTCAATATACATTATTAGTTATTTAGTAAACAGATTTGTTTATGAAATAAATAACGATCTCAGTGACTTTAATTTGTGTTTATTTACAATATTTTCGTGACAAGGAGTATACTATAATCTTGATAAGAAATTATATATATATTAATATTTCTATTATTTCATTCTATTATAAAATTATAATTTTCCTTAACGCCGTGTTTGCTTTAATTTACAGGAACTCAAATCCAAAACTAAAATTATCCACAAAAGAATGTCCAGGTAAAGTGTACCACTATACGTAATCGTATATTTTTTGTAAACACTAAAACAGCCAGAAATGATTGAGCAATTGGTTGATTTGATGGCAAACCTTACTTTATCAGAAGAGCGCAGCATTTAGAAAAAGAAAAATCTAAAAAATTAAAACCCTGAGGCGTCGTTCGCGTACAAAAATCTACGAAATTGAGCGAAAATAATTGTTGTTAAAACTATATAATATAATTTATAAAAGTGAAATAAATATATTTCGTTTTCATTTTTCGACTAGACTATATAGATTATATATAATTGATATTTGATTATTGACACTTCCCATTATAATTTAAATATAATATTATCAAAATATGTGTGTTTACTACGTATTCCTTTTGTACAGTTTCTACGTCTGTGTTTATTGAAATTTGTTCATACATAAATAATTATTCACAAAAAGTTTCGACACCATTATTTATTATTATAGTTATTTAACTATAAAGTAATAAAAATCGTTATGAACAATTCAAAACAATATTAGGGTGATTATTTTTTGTTGTGTGATAACAGCCGGAGGCCAGCTTGGGATTTAAACATTGTCATCGACATAAAAATCGAATCAACCTCTATCTAATATTATATATAAGCATAAATGTACTACCAGGCGTAGAGGAATTTGCGCCCCCATCACCCGATACTACGTTATCACATTAGCCCATTGCTGGTGGAAAGTTCCAGAAGAACGACTTCAGCAAGGAGAGGGGAAAAATCACCCAAACTGTTGGGCCCTCTATTAATGGGGATATGGCGTGAGGCTATCCACCTCACACAAGAAAAAGATGTGGGTTCCAGAACAACACAAAACCAAGCTTCGGATGAATATTTATAAGGATAAATTTAATCTAGAAAAGCTTTTTTTTTTTTGCATATATTTACGATGTTCAGCTGTTTTACAATTTATTAATATGTGTTAAATATCTACACATTGATTGGCTTAAAGTTATAATATATTACCAAGAGAACTGAAATGTGTGTTTACTTTCAACTACCTTTATATTTATTTATATTATAAAAGTATTTATATAATATAAAACAGAAAATTTCTTTACAGAGGTATTTGTAATTTTTGTCTTCTTAAGTTTAACAGTTATCACGGTTTTTTTGAAAATGTACTACACTGTCTATCGGACTTTTGCTTCTATTGTGTTTATTTATGGAATAACAGTGAAAGGACTTCCGATTCCTATTACAGGTTTAGGTAACGTATACACGTATATGAATATATAAGTATATAACAACGATTATTTGAATTTACAATTGTATAACATTGACAGACTTGACAAGTGAAATCAATGGCAGATACGGCATGCAGTCTATTTATTCGCGTCAATACCCGGCGAATGTTCCTTCCGTGTCATGGTCTACACCAAAACACTCAGTCGCCGCCATCCCGTTCGTCACAAAGCTGACAAACTATTTGTTTCCGTCAGAGAGTACTACAACTGACGCCACTGATACCACTAACGCCATCAATACCGCGACCGCTAAATGTACGCCACAAGCCACGGCGAAACCCAAATATTACGCCGAACACAGTTACAAACGCGGTAAGTTTTTTACGAAGAAATGTACAGGGGCGGCAGTTGTTACGGGCAGCGGTAGTGCCGACTTGCTGATGTCTATTGGGAACCAACGGACGCCGACCAACGCGGCTTTTGCGCGTAACCGTATTATAAATAGACGAGTCAAAATTAGCCTAGACGATCGTCCGATTGCAATGTCTGGAATATACACGGCCACGACAAGAACAACAGCGAACGGCGACAGGTCCCGCGTTACGGTCTCGGTGTCGCCTTTGAACACTGCAACCGTGAATGTCGACAGTACGGACGGCAAGACGATGTCGTCTTTAAAGACGACGAGCAATGTGCATACAAGGAAATGGTCGATAACGGCTGGTAAATCGCCGAGAACGAAATCCAACCGGAGAATCCGCACATCGACAGCGCTTGTCACCGAATCGCACAAGTCGGTTATAAAGGAAAAAAACGGCGGTCCCATGACACACGTCCGAGGCCGACGCATCACGGGACAATTGTCGTCGGCCACGGCCACCACGACTCGGACTTGGCTGGGACACGTCACCGAGCACTTTACGAATCAGTGGCACCGGACAAAGCGGCCGGTATCGAAAACAAACAAACCGACAGGGGCAAAGGCAAAACATTTACTAAAGTCATACAGACCGCCGCCCCCGATCGTTGTCAGCGGCAATCCGGTCGAGAACTATGACTGGAATTTATTTGTTCCGATCGCGAATAGTGGAGGATTCCTCGGAACGTACAGACGGAAAACCGACGGCATTGACGACACGGTCGGTACGGGTTAATTCGTAGTTGATATTCTCAGTGTTAATATCGGCGATTGCAACCAGTCAACAGTCGCAAGTTGGTACATGGCAACCTATTCATATATCACTCGTCCATACGTTTATTATGTTCCAATCTTTTTTACATTCGAAACATAATACATTGTTTATTTTTACTACGAATTGTTTGTTTTAATGGAAACAACCAAAAATACATCTATAACCCGATTAATATCACTGACGGTCCTGCCAGGTATCGTCAGGATAATTTAAAATAACTAAATTACAAACGAATTATTACTTTATCCTAACCACATGGCCAGTGTTCAAAAATATTCGTGTACATGTTACGATGATGTCATTGTTAGGTCCTGACCTCAACTTACTGTGTCCTTATGGAACTAATATTTCAAATATCAAATATTTAATTCTTAGACGAACACATTGATCTTCGCCGTAATTATTGTCTTTTCAAGCATATGTAAAAGCTCCATTTAATCAGTTCAACATGCTGTGTATTGTTCTAGTTTGTGGATCTATACAGTTATTAGTGTCCATGGATAACTTGGACACTAAGTTTATTTATTAAACTTGAACACGATTTACATTTATTGTTACATAAACTATGAAATAATGTATTGCGAATAATATAATCGTTTTTATTGCATGTAAAATTTAGATATAGTAAATACATCGTAGATAAATCTGAAAACTGACATCGAATAATTTTACGATTATTTATAGTCGTAGTCAAAAACATGAATGAGGGTTAGGATTTATTATTAACAATTAATATCTACCGTACGTAAAACAATTTGAACCGTATTGTGATAGATTATGTTATATCAAACTTGAATGTAAACATATGAATTTAACAATAATAAATGGCAATGCGCCTATAGAGGACAAACTACATGACGAAAAAGAAGTATTTTGTAATGATCTTAATACTATATATGAATCATTAACCAAAAAGAATCCGATGATAACCCTCGAGGATTACAACGCAAAAGTTGGAAAGGAGGAAATATGCAGATTAGATAAGAAACCCTCCACATACTTTCAAACGATAATGGTAACAGAATAATTATTTTTGGAATATCAAAATGGCTAAGAATAAGTAGTACTCTTTTCCCACACAAAAATATCTATAATGAAAATGGGTCTCACCTGGAGGCAAGATCAAAAGACAAATTGATCACTTTAAAGATCCGAAAATTAGTAATAACATAAAAGATGCCAGGATTTATCGGGGGGTATCTGCCCAGTCACACCGTTTCTTAGTTAATACTATAATCAAATTTAAGTTACCACGAAAATGAACAAAAAAGGTGAATATAGAAGAAAAAATCGATACTGACAATATAATAAATTTAGAAATATTACATCAATATAAGAACGATCTAAAAAATAAACTAAAGGACGGAGTAGTAGTTGAAAATATTAAAAATCGTTTAAGAAATTAAAGAATATAATAAAAACAACTGCTGTGGAACACCTAGGAAAAAGAAAAGAGTAAAAAAACATAAAAGGTGTAACGATAAATGTCAGAGAGCTTTCGTAGAATGATATCAAGATCTTTGATGCTTTCAAATCCAAACGCAGAAAACAATAATACATTTTCTTAAATAATACATTTTGATAAATGGATTGAAAAGCAACAAATCACCTGGTGGAGATGACTAAACCGCGGAACTTTTTATGTACGATGGAGAAGTATAATTGATAAATGAAATATGTTAATTAATCAGAGAAATACGGAAAACAGAAGAAATACCAAACGAATTGCAATTTTTCAATAATCTGTTCAATCTATAAAAAGGGAGACGTTTCAAACTATTAAAACTACACAGGAATATCAATGTTGAATACATAGTATAATGTATTATCAGGTTTCATATTAAACAGGATTACGCCGTATACAAAAGACATTATTGGGGACATTTTCACTGTTAAACAATTAGTTGAGAAACATTATGAATTCGACAGGGATTTACATTTATTGATTATTGATTATGAACAAGCATATTTCTCAGTCAATAGAAAAAGTTGTATAGAATGCAGTCATAATCTTCGGAATACTGTCCAAAAAAGTGAAAATGATAAAACTATGCATGGATAAAACGAGATGTATAATTAAATTCAACCAATATATGTCAGATGATAAAAAATTGAAAACACTGTTAATACCCCAACAAATTCGCCACTGTATTCAAGCTAAATAAACAGATTTTATGTTTAACCAATCGACTTAGAATCAAAATTGAATAATTAATTTTGTAAGCATTTGTCAAAAACAATAATAATGTAATATAACCCTAGTTAATGAAGCATTATATTTTCGAACTTTAAATAATTAAACCTATTTCCATTCCCCGCCAATTTGTATTATTATATAATATCACAAGCCGTCAACCAACCAAGCACCTCGGTTAATTACAGGATAGCGTTATGCAAAGACACAATCCCGTTCCCGCTCACCACTTCCAGTCCCAGAAAAAGTACCAGTGAAAATAGGGTAGCTGGGACCATAGGTAAACACTATTTTCAAGACGAAATCGTCAATAGCAGAGGAAGAACAATGGGTTAAAGTGTGAATAACCAGGGGACGCGCCGAGATTCAATTGGCGATTCGGGGTCAAGCATCCGAAATAGCACATCTTACAGCTACACCCTGCCCCGGACATATTTGTTCAAGCCACATCTCCCAGACTAAAATCTGATTGTAAATGCCACTTGCCTAAGCTGGTCTATAACCGACGGGTGCTCCCTTTCTTGACCAAATTTAGGAACCGACATTCCCGCAGGATATAACTTGTGCCAGTGGTGACCCGGGTTCACTCACCCTGACCGGTTCGTCAGACGGGTCCGGAGCTACAGACCACATCTTTTGTAAATTTAATATTATCTATGTAAAAATGAAGCGAAATTTTATATCATAAACCAACAGGTTTTATTCTTTCATGAAGCGGTGACGTACCCAGCAGGTCACACGTTTCTAACTGTCGATATCATGGGCGACTATGCTTGATGGTATGCCCTCAGGTTATTTTACATTCACTTTTCGGATCGATGTGCATCGTCTAACCAGTTGCACCAGTAAATTAACATCCAGAAACGGGCCACGCAACCTCTTGGAGCACTTCTTGGTGTACCCTCATTACTTCGGCTGTTTGTAATTACTGATAATTTCCTTAGTATCGGCCGCTTATATAGAACACGATAACTTCAAATCCATTGAAAAAAAATATATATACACAACAGATATATCGGATTGTTACAAACATCGCAACAGAATTGTTTTATTTTTAAAAAAAGTCGCCAGAAAGTGCATTTTCAAATATATGTTGGCCATTACAGAATGATTTCTATAATTGTAAAACAACAGAGCCTTACTTGGATACCAGGCCAAATAAAACATTTCTGTTATCCTGACATAAAAGAAAAAAAAAACTAAGAGTATCTACACTACATACAGATACATCGGTACATGTATATGTCTTGATTCTACTGAATATAGTTGACATAAGAATGTCGATGTCAATTTGGTATTAGATACGAGGAGACGAGGATTAAACTGTAGGTAACTTTTTTAACACGTGTAAAAAATAAACAAGTTTCAAAGACAGGAATTATTTATTTATTTTTCAAAGACAGCAATTATTTTTATTGAGTATACATTTTTCTAAATTTTTAATTTAAACTACAGAATCGTCATTTACAATACTTTTAGTGATGGGTAATAAAGGACGGTGTGTACTGAAATATGAAACGTACTCACGAGTTTCAAGCTTCTCGATGTGTCGATAAAATGCGGCGTCGATACAAGTTGAATTGCGCGAAGTAGAGGTTGCGAGATCGTTACTTAATTCTAATCCAACGCATAAATTCGATGAATTCAGTTCCGTGTGATCCTCGTAAATCCAAATTTAAGTCTCCGCCAACGATCACGGGTAAATCGTGATTATTATACTTTTTGAGCACCAGCTTCTGCCTCAGGAACGAGTGTCAAAGCGGGTGAATTATCATACTCGCGGTACAAAGACTCGTTGATACGAATTCCGAGGTACAATGGTTTAGTGACGAGAAATCGGAGCCACCCTTTTACTACCGACCTTTTCACGTATCCCGTCAAGTAGGTCGATTTATGAATTAAATGTCGTTTAATGTGAACATTGAACGCAAGATCGCCATCCAGTTGGCGAGGCAGTGCCGATACCATCGAGTTAACGTCCACTGGAATGTTGATTACTTGCCCGGCGATACACTGATTCCACTGATAGCGTCAACACCACTGACACCACTGAAAGCGTTATCACCACCGGCGCTGACATCGTTGCAATCGTCGAAAAAGCAGAAAAGGAAAAAGGTTCTGACAACGCCGAAGGCCTTGACATCGCCTATGTCACCGGCACTGTCGTCACATGAGCGTGTACTGGTATCTGTGCCAACAGCGGCAATGACAATTAAAGCGCTACAGCCGCAGACACCGGTATCAGGGCAGACACCACCGAAGGCGTGGACAACGCCGAAGTCGTGGGCAACGTTAACAACACCGAAGGTTCCATTACCACCGAATGAGTTGACACCGCTCACAACGGTAACGGTCCCAACTTCACCGAATGCGCCAAGAAAACAAAAATTACAAATAATTCTGTAAAGCAATTTTCTGTTTTATATTATATAAATACTATTATAATATAAATAAATATAAAGGTAGTTGAAAGTAAACACACATTTCAGTTCTCTTGGTAATATATTATAACTTTAAGCCAATCAATTTGTAGATATTTAACACATATTAATTAATTGTAAAACAGCTGAACATCGTAAATTTATGCAAAAAAAAATTCATCCGAAGCTTCGTTTTGTGTTGTTCTGGAACCCACATCTTTTTCTTGTGTGAGGTGGATAGCCTCACGCCATATCCCAATTAATGGAGGGCCACACAGTTTGGTTTGAATTGTATTGAATTGTTCAAAACGATTTTATTACTTTATAGTTAAATAACTATAAAATATAAAAAAAATAATGGTGTCAAAACTTTTTGTGAATAATTATTTATGTATGAACAAATTTCAATAAACACGGACGTACAACTGTACAAAAGGAATACGTAGTAAACACACATATTTTGGTAATATTATATTTAAAATATAATGTCAGTAATCAAATTTCAAATATATATAATCTATATGTAATCTATTTCGCTAATGTAAAATTATGATATTACAGTACGATTATTTTTTAGTAAAACTGTTCATAATCTTGAAAAACAAAAATGACAAATAATGTACCGCACGGAGAAGAAATTAAATCTTGGATTTCGGCGATGAATTCAATTTCCCAGCCCGAATTTTGGTTCCCGTTCCGTCACCCGTCTTTGCGTACGTAATATAGTCATGCTGCCCGTTAGGACACCCGGGATAGTAAAATACAGGCGTTAATGGCGTTCTCTTGAGAATATATTATAATATGATTATTACTAGTTGTAAGGTACAAACTCCAGCATTATTTCTCATCCTCGTAAACGCTTGAAATCCAAAAATGCAAATATTTGATATTATATAACGATTATTATATTAGGAAATATTAAGTTTTTAAAATTTGTATCATTTGTATTTATAGGCACGATCATGTAATAATATAGGTCGTGTTGACATACGAATAATAACGGAGTTTTTCGTACAGATCTACACGAATTATTATTGTAATCCAAAATTAAAATTGTTTCAATGACGACTCTCTAAATAGGTTTGCAAAGATACTGCTTTTATTTGTTTAAATAAAAACCTTTTTAGATTCAGATCGGAGCGAGATGTTTTGTGGTTTAATAATGATATAAATGATATAAACGGTTTTTTTTTTCAATAAAACATTTTTTAACAAAAGACCTACTCCGATCGATACAGTTTTGAACTGTTTCCGTTAGCAAATTTTGTGTTGTCGGTACTTTAAAGTAAACATTTATGGATTAACTATTAGTTATTTAACGCAGTAGAAAAAACTACCAAAATAATATCGAAAAAACGACAAAAACACGATTTTGTTAAACTCGAGTTTTATACTATATATTTTAAATATGTTAATTTCTGAGTTTTCCTGGTAAATTGAAAAAAATATTACTAACATTACTTCTCTCAGAATCGTTTTACGTTTGCAATTTATCGTTGTATACAAATATAAATTAAATTCATATCTATATAATAATTTCTCAACATCCCCAAATTAAAAGTGAACCACACATAGTGAGAAGTATCAACACTTTTTTTTTTTCGCATAATTTACGATATTCAGCTGTTTTACAATTGATATATTTGTGTTAAGTATCAATAAATTGATTGGCTTAACGTTATTATATATCACCAAGAGAATTGAAATGTGTTTTAACTGTTAACTACATTTATATTTATTTATTTTCTGAAAGTATTTAAGTAATATAAAACAGAGAATTGCATTACAAGGTTAATTGTATTATATATATTCTTAAGTATAACGTCTTCAAGTTTTCCTTCGAAAATGTATTACACTGTCTATAGGACTATTGTTTCCATTGTGGTTATATATGGAATAACAGTGAATGGACATCCGATTCCTATTACAGATTTAGGTACCGTATACTCGAGTATGAGCATAACGATTAATTGAATTTACGATTGTTAATCATTGACAGATTTGACGAATGAAATCAATAGCAGATACGGCGTGAAGTCTATTTTTTCGCGTCAATACCCGTCGAATGTTCCTTCCGTGTCGTGGTCTACGCCAAAACACTTAGTCGCCGCCATCCCGTTCGTCACAAAAATGACGAACTATTTGTTTTCGTCATCGAATACTAAGACTGACGCTAATGATACCACTAACGACATCAATTCCGCGACAGCTAAATGCACGACAAGGGCCACGGCTAAACCCAAAAATAATGCCGGACAACGCAGTTACCAACGCGGTAAGTATTTTACAAAGAAACGTACAGGGGCGGCAGTTGTTACGGGCAGCAGCAGTACCGACCGGCCGATGTCGATAGGCAACCAACAAACGCCTTCCACCGCAGCTTTTGCGCGTAAAAGTATTATAAACAGGCGAGTCAAAATTAGCCTGGACGATCGTCCGATTGCAATGTCCGGAAAAAACACGGCCACGACCAAAACAAAAGTGAACGGCGACAGGTTCCGCGATACGGTTTCCGTGCCGCCTTTGAACACTGCAACCGTGAATTTCGACAGTACGGACGGCAAGACGACTTCGTCATTTAAGACGACGACCAATGTTCGTCCACGGAAGTGGTCGATAACGGCCGGTAAATCGCCGATGACGAAAACCAACCGGAGGATCCGCACATCGACAGCGTTTGCCACCGAATCGCACATGTCGATTAAAATAGAAAAAATCGGCGGCCCGCCGACACACGTGCACGGCCGACGCATTACGGGACAATTGTCGTCGGCCACGGCGACCACGACTCGCACTTGGCTCGGGTACGTTACCAATCAGTGGCACCGGACAAAGCGGCCGGTATCGAAAACAAACAAACCGACCCAGGCAAAAGCAAGACATTTCCTAAAGTCATACAGACCGCCGCCCGCGATCGTTGTCAGCGACAAGCCGGTAGAGAACTATGACTGGAATTTATTTGTTCCGATCGCAAATAGTGGAGGATTCCTCGGGACGTACAGACGGAAAACCGACAGCATTAATGACCGAACTAAATAAGACGACCGGACAAATCCGTCGTTTGTAAAGATTGTTCGTTCGTCGTTTGTAAAGAAAAAGCCGTACATCGCTATGGAAAGAACCAACGATGAAAATCTAAGATTACAAATTGATTATCATAATTTGAGGCTGAAGCTTGCGGATTTGGCAAAACAACTTAGTATGGTTAAAACAGAAATAAAAAAAAAAAGATAATCAAATAACGCACCTCATTAACGATATGGAATCGATCAAAGATCACAAAGCCAATCAAGGAAGATTATTGGACGAATTAATTGAAAAATATTAAGAATTGAAAGATGGAAAATTATTAATTTCGGATCAGATCAACCGATTAGATGATTGCGATGAAATTAAACATCGGTTGATTGCGATGTTTTATCATGACGAACACAGGTTCACGGACCTTATAAATATGCTATTGTTAATAGTAGTCGTACTAAAGGAAAAGGAAAACGAAGAAATTAATAAAAAACGTCTTGAAGTGAAGAAGGAAATTGACTTGAAAATTGATAGAATTAACAGTTTAATACGTAAGACAATAATAATCACTTCTTCTAGTCCTTATTGACAATATTTGTCGATGATTTTATTTGTCAGAGACAGAGATTCGTCTAAAAAATCGAGTGCATCTGATAGAAGAGAAAATGGATCGTTTGAGCTCAGAGATGAGTGTTGTGAAAAAAATTAAATGTTCACGTGTAAAAAAAAGCGATAATATTGTAAAAAAATTTACACGAAAATGTCATGTATGTAGTCGATTAGAGAATATTTCTCCAACTATTCATTTTAATTAGAAAATATACAACAGAATCTCTCATACTGTGGTTTAATTGGTTATTTAGTAAACAGATTTGTTTATACAATAATAAATAATCAACCGAGTGACTTTTTAGTTTTAATTATCCTTTACGTCATTTTTGTTTGAAAAGTACAGTAACTCTAATCGAAAACAAAAATTATCAACATAAGACTGTAATACAAAACTCATCTGTCGCACGATATTGACACAAATGTCCAGGTAATGTGTACCACTATACGTAATAAAAAAACGAAGTAATCGTTTATTTTTTGTAAACACTAAAACAGCATGAAATGATTGAGCAATTGGTTGATTTAATAGCAAACATTACGTTATCAGATGAGCGCAGCATTCCGGATAAAAGAAAAATCTAAAGAATTAAAACTCCTGAAGCGTGTTCACGTACAAAAAAACACGAAATTTAGCTAAAATAATTATTATTAAACCTATATTACCTAATTTATAAAGTCACATAAATATATTTCGAGTTCATTATTTGTAAAGTTATAAAATCGTTTTGATTGTTCAAAATAATTTTTGGGTGTTTATTCTTTGGTGTGTGATAACAGCTGGAGGCCAAGTTGGGATTTAAACATTGTCATCGACATAAAAATCAAATCCTCCTCTACAATCTAATATTATAAACAAGCATAAATATACTACAAGTCGTAGTGAAATGGGCGCACCTATCGCCCGATACTAATGTGTCGCAATAGCCCCTTAGCTGGTGGAATGCTCTAGGCGAACGATTCCAGCAAGGAGAGGGGAATAATCCCCCTAACAACCTCTTTATTAATAGGGATTTTACGTGAGGATAACCACCTCACTCAAGAAAAAAATATGGGTACCAAAACAACATAAAACCATGCTTCTTATGAATAATTCATTGATTTTTTTTTTTTTGCATAAATTTACGATATTCAGCTGTTTTACAATTGATATATTTGTGTTAAGTATCAATAAATTGATTAGCTTAACGTTATAATATATCACCAAGAGAACTGAAACGTGTGTTTACTTTCAACTACCTTTATATTTATTTATATTATAAAATAATTTTAATAATATAAAACTGCAAATTGCATTACACAGTTATTTGTAATTTTTTTTTTCTTAAGTATAACAGTTTTCAAGGTTTTTTGGAAAATGAATTACACTCTTTATAGGACTATTATTTCCATTGTGGATATTTATGAAAGGACTTCCGATTCCTATTACAGCATTATGTAACAAATACACGTATATGATTAACTATTAATTGAATTTACGATTATAAATCATTGACAGACTTGACGAATGAAATCAACGGCAGGTACGGCGTAAAGTCTATTTTTTCGCGTCAATACCCGTCGAATGATCCTTCCGTATCGTTGTCTACACCAAATCACTCCACCGCCATCCCGTTCATCACAAAGCTGACAAACTATTTGTTTCCGTCAGGGAGTACTACAACTGACGCCACTGATCCCACTCACACCATCAATACCGTGACCGCTTAATGCACGCAACCGGCCACAGCGAAAACCCAAAATTACGCCGGACAACACAGTTACAAACGCGGTAAGTATTTTACGAGGAAACGTACAGGGGCGGCAGTTGTTACGGGCAGCGGTAGTGCCGACTGACCGATGTCCATCGGAAACCAACGGACGCCGACCAACGCGGCTTTTGCGCGTAACGGTCTTATAAACAGTCTAGTCAAAATTAGCCTGAACGTTCGTCCGATTGCAATGTCCGGAAAGAACACGGCCACGAAAAAAACAACACTGAACGGCGGCAGGACCCGCGATACGGTCTCGGTGTCGCCTTTGAACACTGTAACCGTGAATGTCGACAGTACGGACAGCAAGACGATTTCGTCTTTTATGATGACGAGCAATGTGCATACAAGGAAATGGTCTATAACGGCCGGTAAATTGCTGAAAGCGGAAACCAACCGCAGGATCAGCACATCGACAGCGTTTGCCACCGAATTGCACAAGTCGTTTCTGATGGATAAAATCCGCGGCCCCATGACACACGTTCGTGGCCGACGCATAACGGGACAATTGTCGTCGGCCACGGCGACCACGACTCGCAATTGGCTCGGGCACGTCACCGAGTATTTTAAGAATCAGTGGCACCGGACAATGCGGCCGGTATCGGAAACTAACAAACCGACCGGGGCAATAGTAAGACGATTCCTACAATCTTATAGACCGCCGCCCGCGGTCGTTAGCGACATGCCGATCGAGAACTATGACTGGAATTCGTTTGTTCCGATCGCGAATAGTGGAGGATTCCTCGGGACGTACAGACGGAAAACCGGCGGCGTTAAATACAGGGTCAGTACGGGTTAATTCGTATCCGATATTCTCAGTGTTAAAATCGGCGATCGCAACAAGTCACCAGTCGCCATTTGGTACGATGCGGCTATATTCATATTTCACTCATCTATTCGTTTATTGTTTTTGAATGATTTTTTTATATTTGAAACATAATACATACATTATTTATTTTTACTACGAATTGTGTGTTTAATGGAAACAACCAAAAATACATCGATAACCCGATAAACGTAACTGACGGTAGTGCCCGGGTATCGGCAGAATAATGTTATAATAATGAAATTATAACGAAAAAATTAAACTTTATCTGAAACACATGGCCAGTGTTTGGTCATTATTTGGCCAACGCTACGATGAGCGCTTGCATTTTATATATTTGGAAACGTTGTGTCATAAAGTCGTAAGCGGGATACCGTCCAAAACAGTGAATATCAACTATGCGTGGATAAAACTAGATGTAAAATTATTTTCAACTAATATATGTCAGATGAATTTTAAGTTAAGACTTGATTCCGACAGGGGGATGCTTTATCCCCAACACTTTTTAATATAGCCCAAGAAACGGTAGTGATGAAGCCGAAAAACATGTAAGATGGGTTAAACTTGGAAAAATACGAAAATGCTGAAACTTAGTATATGCAGATGATATTATCATAATAGTATCATATAAACCTAGAAGAAATATTTGTGTTGCGGTTATGGGCCTCAGTGGCCTTTAAAAACTGGTGAAGAAGGAGAAGAAGAGTAGTAGATAATTGTAGATAGCATACAAGACCGGTTAACTGCATCGTAGATAACTTACGAGACCGCTACACTAATTTTAATTTAAACGCCACGTGATTTATGTTTTATACGGGTGCCGGTTAAAATATAGGCAAATATATCCATAAAGAATCATGGGTCTCACCTGGAAGCAGGTCTGAATGTCAAATTGATCACATCATAGCAGAATCGAAATATATCAATTACATAATAGATGTCAGGAGTTATCTGAGGGTATCTGCTCAGTCAGGCCGTTTCTTAGTTAATACTATAATCAAATTTAAGTTACCAAGAAAATGGACAAAAAAGGTGAAAATAGAAGAAAAAATCGATACAGACAATATAATAAATTTAGAAATATTAGATCAATATATGAACGATCAAAGAAATAAAGTAAGGACGAAGTAGTAGCAGAAAATATTAAAACCCGTTTAAAAAAAATATAGGATATAATAAAAACAACTGCTGTAAAACACCTAGGAAAAAATAAAAGAGTAAAAAAACATAAATGGTTTAACGATAAATGTCAGAGAGCTTTCGTAGAAAGTTATAATGCAAGATCATTGATGCTTACAAATCCAAACGCAGAAACAATAATACATTTGCTTAAATAATATAATATGATATATGGATTGAAAAACAAAAAATCTGGTGGAGATGGATAAACCACGGAACTTTTTATGTATGATATAGAAGAATTTAGTCTAGTCGAAAAATGAACACGAAATATATTTATTTGTCTTTTATAAATTAGGTAATATAGGTTTATAAAAATTATTTTAGTTAAATTTCGTGGTTTTATGTACGTGAACACGTCTCAGGAGTTTTATTTCTTTAGATTTTTCTTTTATCCGGAATGCTGCACTCATCTGATAACGTAAGGTTTGCCATCAAATCAACCAATTGCTCAATCAATTCATGCTGTTTCAATGTTTACAAAAATTAAACGATAACTTTGATCTTTTATTACGTATAGTGGTAAACTTTACCTGGACAGGGGTGTCAATATCGTGCGACTGATAAGTATTGTATTTCATTCTTTTGTGGATAATTTTAGTTTTTGATTTGAGTTCCTGTAATTTATAAACAAACACGGCGTTAAGGAAAATTATAATATAAGTAATTTCTTATCATGATAAAAGTATCGTCTTGACACGAAAATATTGTAAATAAATAATAATTCACTAAATTAAAAAGTCACTTGGTTAATAATTTATTAAAATATAAACAAATACGTTAATAAAATAACTAATTAAACCTCCGTAGGAGTGATTCTGTTTTATATTTTCAAATTAAAATGAATGGTTCGAGAAATGTTCATAATTAACTACATACTTGATATGATCGTGTAATTTTTTTTACAACACTATAGCTTTTTTTTACATGTGAACGTTTCATTTTTTTCACAACACTCATCTCCGAGCTCAACGATCCATATTCTCTTCTAACAGATGCACTTGTTTCTTTAGACGAATCTCTGCCTCTGAAAAAAGAAATCATCGACACACATTGTCAATAACGTCTAGAAGAAGAAATTTTTTAGTGTCATACGTATTAAACTGTTTATTCTTTCATTTTTCAAGTCGATTTCGTTATTCATTTCAATACGTTTTTTTATTTATTTCTTCATTTTCCTTTCCTTTAAGTTCGATTACTATTAACAGTAGCATAATAATAAGGTCCGTGAACCTGTGTTCGTCATGTTTAATTTCAACGCAATCATCTAATCGGTTGATCTGATCCGAAATTAATAATTTTCCTTCTTTCTATTCTTCATATTTTTCGATTAATTCCTCCAATAATCTCCCTTGATTAGCTTCGTGATCTTTAATCGATTCCATATCGTAAATGAGGTGCGTTAATTGATTATCTTTTTTTTTGATATCTGTTTTAGCCATACAGAGTTGTTTCGTCTAATCCGCAAGCTTCAACGTCAAAATATGATTTTCAGTTTGTAATCTTTGATTTTCTTTTTTTGTTCTCTCCATAGCGGTATACGGCTTTTCCTCTATAAACAATGAACGAACAATCTTTACGAACGACGGCTCTGTCTGGACATCTTATTTAGTTCGGACAAAAAATTATGTTAAATTCTTTAACGAGTTTAATTCAATAAAACAATCTCGCACAACGTTTTGTTTAAATATATTATATCTAGTTATCATTCTATAGTAACGATTTTTTTTTTTTAAAATTTGCTGACAAGTAATATCAATATCGAATTATACCTTACCAATGATATTATATAATAATACAAATTGGCGGGGAATGAAAATAGGTTTTATTATTTAAGGTTTGAAAATATAATGCTTCATTAACTAGGGTTATATTACATTATAATTGTGTATTCCAAATGCTTACAATAATTAATTATTCAATTTTGTTTCTAAGTCAATTGGTTAAACCTAAAATCTGTTTATTTAGCTTGATTACAGCGGTGAATTTGTTGGGTTATTAACAGTGTTTTCAATCATCTGACATATATTGGTTGAATTTAATTATACATCTCGTTTTATCCATGCATAGTATTATCATTTTTACTATTTTGGACAGTATTCCAAAGATAATGACTGCATTCTATACAATTTCTCTATTGAAATATGCTTGTTCATAGTCAATAATCAATTAATTTAAATCCCTGTCGAATTCATAATGTTCCTCAACTAATTGTTTAACAGTGAAAATGTGGACTATGGTGGATTCTCTTCTCATAAAACTACTCTAGTAGTCCCCAATAATGTCTTTTGTATACGGCGTATTCCTGTTTACTATAAAACCTGATAATACTTTATACTTTGTGTTCAACAGTGATATTCCTGGGTAGTTTTGAACATTTCCTTTTTATAGATTGAACAGATTATTGAAAAATTGCAATTCTTTTGGTATTTCTTCTGTCTTCCGTATTTCTCTGATTAATTAACCTATTTCATTTATCAATTCTTCTCCATCGTACATAAATAGTTCCGCGGTTTATCCATCTCCACCGGGCGATTTGTTGTTTTTCAATCCATTTATCAAAATGCATTATTTAAGCAAATGTATTATTGTTTTCTGCGTTTGGATATGTAAGCATCAAAGATCATGCTTTATACCTTTCTACGAAAGCTCTACCTAAACCATATATGTTTTTTTACTCTTTTTTTTTCCTAGGTGTTCCACAGCAGTTATTTTATTATATCCTATATTTTTTTCAAACGGTTTTAAATATTTTCTAATATCCCTCGATTACTGCAGATATCTTTCATGTAATAACTTCTTGTTGAATCTGCTATGATGTGTGTCAATTTGACTTTCGGTCCTGCCCCCAGTAGAGACCCATGTTTCAATATGGATATTTTTGTGTGGGAAGAGAGTACTACTTATTCTTAGCCCTATTGATATTGAAAAATTAATAATTCTGTCACCATTATCATTGGAGAGTATGTGGAGGCTTTCTTTTCTAATTGTAGGTCTGTATATTTCCTCCTTTCCAATTTTTGCGTTGTAATTTTCGAGGGTTATCTTCGGATACTTCTTGGGTAATGTTTCATATATAGTATTTAGATCTTCTCAAAATACTTCTTTTTCGTCATTTAGTTTGTCCTCTATAAGCGAATAGCTATTTATTATTGTTAAATTCATGTGTTTACATTCAAGTTTGATATAACGTAGTCTACCACTATACGGTTCAAATTGTTTATATAAATCATATTCCTCATTCATGTCTTTGACGACCACTCTAAATAATCGTAAAATTATTCGATGTCAGTTTTCAGATTTGTCTACAATGTTTTTACTATATCTAAATTGTACATGCAATAAAAGCGATTATATTATTCGCATTGCATTAATTCATAGTTTATCTAAAAATAAATGTAAATCATGTTCAAGTTTAATAAATTAACTTGATGTTATCTATGAAACACTAATAACTGTATAGATCTAAAAAACTAGAATCATACACAGCGAGTTGACCTGATTAAATGGAGCTTTTAAATATACTTGAAAAGACATTAAAAGAATTATAGCCGAGATCGATGTTTTCGTATAAGGATTAAATATTTGAAGAGTTCCATAAAGACACAGGGTAAGTTTTGGTTAGGACCTAACCATGACATCATCGTAACGTGAACACATATAGTGTGAACACAGGCCATGTGTTTCAGATAATGATTAATTATTCGTTTGTAACTTCGTTATTTTAACATTATCATGCTGATACACGGGCAGTACCGTCAGTGATTTTATTTGGGATATCGATGTATTTTGAGTTGTTTCAATTAAAACACACAATTCGTAGTAAATATAAACTTTGTATGTATTATGTTTCAATATAAAAAATCATTAGAAAATAATAAACTGGTTGCCATGGCGACTGGTGCCGGTTGCTATCGCCGATATTTACACTGAGAATATCAATTACGAATTAACCAGTTCGGACCGTGTCGTCAATGCCGTCGGTTTTCCGTCTGTACGTTCCGAGGAATCCTCCACTATTCGCGATCGGAACAAATAAATTCCAGTCATAGTTCTCGACCGGCTTGTCGCTGACAACAGTCGCGGGCGGCGTTCTGTAGGACTGAAGGAAACGTCTTGCTTTTGCCCCGGTCGGTTTGTTTGTTTTCGATACCGGCCGCATTGTCCGGTGCCAATGATTTGTAAAGTACTCGGTGACGTGCCCGAGCCAAGTGCGAGTCGTGGTCGCTGTGGCCGACGACAATTGTCCCGTGATTCGTCGGCCACGCACATGTGTCGTGAGGCTGCCGAATTTTTCTTTTATAACCGACATGTGCGTTTCGGTGGCAAACGCTGTCGATGTGCGGATCCTGAGGTTGGTTTTCGTCTTCGGCGACTTCCCGGCCGTTATCGACAACTTTCGTGGATGAACATGAGTCGTCGTCTTAAAAGACGAAATCGTCTTGTCGTCCGTACTCTCAACATTCACGGTTGCAGTGTTCAAGGGCGACCCCGACACCGATCGCGGGACCTGTCGCCGTTCACTGTTGTTTTGGTCGTGGCCGTGTTTTTTCCGGCCATTGCAATCGGACAATCGTTCAGGCTAATTTTGACTCGCCTGTTTATAATACCTTTACGCGCAAAAGCTGAGGTGGAAGGCGTTTGTTGGTTGCCTATCGACATCGGCCGGTCGGTACTGCTGCTGCCCGTAACAACTGCCGCCCCTGTACGTTTCTTCGTAAAATACTTACCGCGTTTGTAACTGCGTTGTCCGGAGTAATTTTTGGGTTTCGCCGAGCCGTTGTCGTGCATTTAGCTGTCACGAAATTGATGTCGTTAGTGGTATCAGTAGCATCAGTCGTAGTATTCGATGACGGAAACAAATAGTTCGTCATCTTTGTGATGAACGGGATGGCGGCGGCTAAGTGTTTTGGCGTAGACCACGACACGGAAGGAACATTCGACGGGTATTGACGCGAAGAAATAGACTTCACGCCGTATCTGCGTTGATTTCACTCGTCAAATCTGTCAATGAGTTACAATCGTAAATTCAATTAATCGTTATGGTCATATACGTGTATACGTTATCTAAATCTGTAATGGGATTCGGAAAGCCTTTTACTGTTATTCCATAAATAACCACAATGGAAACAATAGTCCTATAGACAGTGTAATTCATTTTCGAAGAAATACGTGAAGACTGTTATATCTAAGAAAACAAAAATTACAAATAAATGTGTAATGCAATTTTCTGTTTTATATTATTTAAATACTTTTAGAAAATAAATAAATATAAAGGTAGTTGACAGTAAAAACACATTTCAGTTCTCTTGGTAATATATCATAACGTTAAGCCAAACAATTTATAGATACTTAACACAAATATATCAATTGTAAAACAGCTGAACATCGTTAATTTATGTGAAAAAATAAAAAGCGTTGATACTTTTAACAATGTAGTTCACTTTTGATTAGGGGAAGTTGAGAAATTATTATATAGATTAGATTTATATAGATAGAAAATTAATTTATATCTGTATACATAGATAAATTGCAAACGTAAAACGATTCTGTGAGAAGTAATATTAGTAATATTTTTTTCAATTTACAAGGAAAAACCAGAAATTAACATATATAAAATAGATAGTATAAAACTCGAGTTTGACAAAATCGTGTTTTTGTCGTTTTTTCGATATTTTTTTGTCAGTTTTTTCTACTGCATTAAATAACTAATAGTTATATCTAAAAATGATTTTTTAAAGTACCGTCAACACAAAATTTGCTAACGGAAACAGTTCAAAACTGTATCGATCGGACTAGGTCTTCTTTTAAAAAACCGTTTAAATCTTTTATATCTTTATCAAACCACAAAACCCCTTGTTCCGATCAGAATCTAAAAAGCATATTATTTAAACAATAAATAAAAACAGTATCTTTGCAACCCTATTCAGAGAGTCGTCAATGAAACAATTTTAATTTTGGATTACAATAATAATTCTTATAGATCTGTACAAAAAATTCCGTAATTACCCGTATGTCAACACGACATACGAATAATTACATGTTCGTGCCAATTAATACAAATGATACAAATTTTTAAAACACAATATTTCCTAATATAATAATCGTTATATAATATCAAATATTTGCATTTTGCGAAAGTTCTTTGACATCTAACGTTAATCCATTTATGTATTTTTACTCTTTCCTTTATTCCTAGGTGTTCAGGAGTTGTTTTTATTATATCCTCTGTTTTTTAAATTTAAAAAGTATTTTAAATTTATGTTTCAATATTTTCTGCTTATACTCCGTCGTTTAGTTTATTTTCAAGATTGTTCTTATATTGATGTAATATTTCTGAATTTATTATATTGTCGGTATCAATTTCTTCTTTTATTTTTAACTTTTTTGTCCATTTTCGTGGTAACCTTATTTTGATTTTTGATTTAACTAAGAAATGGTCTGACGGGCAGATAACCCCCGATAACTCCTGACATCTTTTATGTTATTGCTAATTTTCGAATCTGCTTATGATGTGTTTAATTTGAATCATTGTCCTGCCGCCAGGTGAGACCTATGTTTCGTTATAGATATTTTCGTGTGGGACGAGAGTACTACATATTCATAGCCCTTTTGATATTGCCGTAATAATCAGATTTCCATCTCCAATCAGTCTTAACTTCTTTAATTGCCGCTATTTCAATTCTATATCGGTCTAAATTAGTCGTTACAACTGCCAGTGCGCCCGTTATATAAAGCGACCGTAAATTCCATGTTCCTAGATAAAACTTATCCAAATATTTATTCATCAGACGCTCGTTATTGTGTTGTTCGGAAACAATTATCTACTATTATTTACAATATCTAAATTTTACAAGCAATAAAAACAAATATATTATTTGCGTTGTATTATTACATAGTTTATCTAAAAAAAAATGTATATCATATTATTTATTAAACTTGAATTAATCCATTAAACACTGATAACTGTGTAGACCCACAATCTAGAACTATACGCAGCACGTTAAACTTATATGGCGATATACAAATCAGAATTTTGGTATACGGTTAAAGGGAGCATTCAAATTTGCTTGAAAAGACATTATAAGAATTACAGTGGAGATCGATGTGTTCGACGAAGGATAAAATATTTGAAGAGTTTCATAAGGACACGAGAGTAACCTTTTGTGAGTATTATTATCGTCTTACATTCGTCTAACGTTTCCGTATAAAAAGACAGCGAGAGCTTACATCATCGTACCGTGTACATGAATACTGTGAACACTAGCAATGAGTTTCGGATAAAATTTAATTATTCGTTTGTAATTTCTTTATTTTAACATTATCCTGCCGATATCCGTACAGTACCTTCAGTGACGTTATTCAAGATATCGATGTATTTTTGGTTGTTTCCATTAAAACACACAACTCGTAGTAAAAATAAATAATGTATGTATTATGTTTCAAATATAAAAAAATCATTCAAAAACAATAAACGAATGGACGAGTGAAATATGAATATGGCCGCATCGTACCAAATGGCGACTGGTGACTTGTTGCGATCGCCGATTTTAACACTGAGAATATCAGCTACGAATTAACCCGTACCGACCGTGTCGTCAACGCCGTCGGTATTCCGTCTGTACGTTCCGAGGAATCCTCCACTATTCGCGATCGGAACAAATGAATTCCAGTCATAGTTCTCGACCGGCTTGTCGCTGACAACGACCGCGGGCGGCGGTCTGTAAGACTGTAGGAATCGTCTTGCACTTGTCCGGGTCGGTTTCTTTGTTTTCGATAACGACAGCTTTGTCCGGTGCCACTGATTCGTAAGGTACTCGGTGACGTGCCCGAGCCAAGTGTGAGTCGTGGTCGCCGGGGCCGACGACAATTGTCCCGTGATGCGTCGGCTGTGCACGTGTGTCCTGTGGCCGCCGATTTTTTCTTTTATAACCGACTTGTGCGATTCGGTGGCAAGCGCTGTCAAAGTGCGGATTCTCCGATTGGTTTTCGTTCTCGGCGATTTACCAGACGTTTTGGACCATTTCCTTGTATGCACATTGCTCGTCGTCTTAAAAGACGAAATCGTCTTGCCGTCCGAACTGTCGTCATACCCCGTAGCAGTGTTTAAAGGCGACAACGAGACAGTATCGCGGGACCTGTCGCCGTTCACTGTTGTTGCGGTCGTGGCCATATTTTTTCCGGACATTGCAATCGGACGATCGTCCAGACTAATTTTGACACGCCTGTTAATAATACCATTACGCGCAAAAGCCGCGTTGGTCGGTGTCCGTTTGTTCCCTATCGACACCGGCCGGTCGGCAATGCCGCTGCCCGTAACAACTGCCGCCCCTCTACGTATCTTCGTAAAATAATTACCGCGTTTGTAGCTGCGTTGTCTGGCGTAATTTTTGGGTTTCACCGTAGCCGGTGGCGTGCATTTAGCGGTCGCAATAATGATGGCGTCAGTGGTATCAGTGACGTCAGTTGTAGTACTTGCTGACGGATACAAATAGTTTGTCAGCTTTGTGACGAACGGGATTGTGGCGACTAAGTGTTTTGGCGTAGACCACGACACGGAACGAACATTCGCCGGGTATTGACGCGAAAAAATAGACTTCACGGCGTATCTGCCATTGATTTCACTCGTCAAATCTATCAATGGTTTACAATCGTAAATTCAATTATTGTTATGTTCATATACGTGTATACATTACCTAAACCTGGAATAGGAATCGGAAGCCCATTCACTGTTATTCCATAAATTACCACAATGGAAACAATAGTCCGATAGACAGTGCAATACATTTTCAAAAAAACCGTGAAAACTGAAATACTTAAGAAAACAAAAATTACAAATAACTCTGTAAAGCAATTTTCTGATTTATATTATATAAATACTTTAATAATATAAATAAATATAAAGGTAGTTAAAAGTAAACACACGTTTCAGTTCTCTTGGTAACGTATTATAATTTTAAGCCAATCCATTTGTAGAAATTAAACACATATATATAAATTATAAAACAGCTGAACATCGTAAATTTATGCAAAAAAAAAAAAAGCTTTCCTAGATTAAACTTATCCTTATAATTATTCATCAGAAGCTTAATTTAATGTTGTTCTGGAACTCATATTTTTTCCTTGTGTGAGGTGGATAGCCTCACGCTATAACCCCATTAATGGAGGGCCTATCAGTTTGGGGGATTTCTCAACTCTCCTTGCTGGAATCATTTGATTGAAACTTTCCACCAGCAATGAGCTATTGCGACCTACCTCTTAAGTATTAAACCGTTTATTCTTTCATTTTTCAAGTCGATTTCGTTATTCATTTCAATACGTTTTTTATTTATTTCTTCGTTTTCCTTTTCCTTTAGTTCGATTACTATTAACAGTAGCATACTAATAAGGTCCGTGAACCTGTGTTCGTCATGGTTAATTTCATCGCAATCATCTAATCGGTTGATCTGATCCGAAATTAATAATTTTCTTTCTCTTAATTCTTCATATTTTTTAATTAATTCGTCTAATCATATCCCTTGATTGGCTTCGTGATCATTGATCGATTCCATATCGTTAATGAGGTGCGTAATGTGATTATCTTTTTTTTTGATATCTGTTTTATCCATACTGAGTTGTTTCGACAAATCCGTAAGCTTCAACCTCAAAATATGATTTTCAGTTTGTAATCTTTGATTTTCTTTTTTTGTTCTCTCCATAGCGGTATACGACTTTTCCTCTATAAACAATGAAAGAACAATCTTTACGAACGACGGCTTTGTCCGGACGTCTTATAAATGCTTGGACAAAAAATTATGTTCATTTGTTTAGCGAGTATAATTCAATAAAACAATCTCACACAACGGTTTGTTTAAATATATTATATCTAGTTATCATTACTATAGTAATGATTTTTTTTTTTAAAATCGGCGGACCATTATTATCAATATCGAATCATTACCAATGATATTATATTATAATACAAATTGGCGGGGAATGTAAATAGATTTTATTATTTTAGGTTTGAAAATATAATGCTTCATTAACTAAAGTAGTGTTATATTACATTATTTTTGTTTTTGACAAATGCTTACAATAATTAATTATTCAATTTTGATTCTAAGTCGACTAGTTAAACCTAAAATTTGTTTATTTAGCTTGAATACAGCGGCGAATTTGTTGGAGTATAAACAGTTTTAACAAGTTATTATCATCTGACATATATTGTTTGAATTTAATTATACATCTCGTTTTATCCATGCATAATTTTATCATTTTCACTTTTTTGGACAGTATTCCGAAGATTATGACTGCATTCTATACAACTTTTTCTATTGATTGAGAATTATGCTTGTTCATAGTCAATAATCAATAAATGTAAGTCCCTGTCGAATTCATAATGTTCCCCAACTAATTGTTTAACAGTGTAAATGTGGACTATGGTGGATTCTCTTCTCATAAAACTACTCTAGTAGTCCCCAATATTGTCTTTTGTATACGGCGTAATCCTGTTTAATATGAACCCTGTTAATACTATGTACTTTGTGTTCAACAGTGATATTTCTGTGTAGTTTTGATAGTTTAAAACGTCTCCCTTTTTATAGATTGAACAGATTATTGCAAAATTGCAATTCTTTTGGTATTTTTTCTGTCTTAAGTATTTCTCTGATTAATTAACTTATTTCATTTATCAATTCTTCTCCATCGTACATAAAAAGTTCCGCGGTTTATCCATCTCCACCGGGTGATTTATTGTTTTTCAATCCATTCATCAAAATGTATTATTTAAGCAAATGTATTATTGTTTTCTGCGTTTGGATTTGTAAGCATTAAAGATCTTGCTTTATACCTTTCTACGAAAGCTCTCTGACATTTATCGTTAAACCATTTATGTTTTTTTACTATATTCTATTTTCCTAGGTGTTCCACAGCAGTTGTTTTTATTATACCCTATATTTTTTTCAAACGGTTTTTTATATTTTCTGCTACTACTCCGTCCTTTATTTTTTAGATCGTTCCTATATTAAAGTATTATTTCTGAATTTATTATATTGTCTGTATCGATTTTATCTTCTATTTTAAGTTTTTTGTGTTCTTTTTCATGGTAGGTTAAGTTAGAGTACAACATATTCATTGCCATTTTGATATTCCAAAAATAATTAGTCTGTTACCATTATCGTTGGAAAGTATGTGGAGGCTTTTTTTTCTAATTGTAGGTCTGTATATTTCCTCCTTTCCAACTTTTGCGTTGTAATCTTCGAGTGTTATCTTCGGATGTTTCTTAGGTAATGATTCATATATAGTATTTTAATCATCACAAAATACTTCTTTTTCGTGATGTTGTTTGCCCTCTATAGGCGCATAGCCATTTATTATTGTTAAATTCATGGTTAACACATTCAAGTTTGATATAACATAGTCTATCACTATACTGTTTAAATTGTTTTACGTATGGTAGATATTTATTGTTAATAATAAATCCTACACCTCATTCGTGTGTTTGACGACCACTATAAATAATCGTAAAAATATTCGATGTCAATTTTCAGATTTATCTACAATGTATTTACTATATCTAAATTGTGCATGCAATAAAAACGATTATATTATTCGCAATACATTATTTCATATTTTTTCTAAAAATAAATGTAAATCATGTTCAAGTTTAAAAAATAAACTTGATGTTATCCATGTTAACACTAAAAACTCTATAGATCCACAAACTAGAACCATACGCAGCATGTTGAACTGATTAAATTGAGCTTTTACATATGCTTGAAAAGACATTAAATGAATTGCGGCCGAGATCGATGTGTTCGTCTAAGGATTATATATTTGAAGAGTTCCATAAGGACACAGGGTAAGTTTAGGTTAGAACCTAACAATGACATCATCGTAATATGTACACGGATACTTTTGAACACTGGCCATGTGGTTAGGATAAAGTAATAATTCGTTTGTAATTTAGTTTTTTTAACCTTATCCTGCTGATACCCGGACAGTACCGTCAGTAAAGTTATTCGGGATATCGATGTGTTTTTAGTTGTTTCAATAAAAACACACAATTCGTAGTAAAAATAATCAATGTATGTATTATGTTTCGAATATAAAAAATCATTAGAAAATAACAAACGTATGGACGAGTGATATATGAATAGGTTGCCATGTACCAACTGGCGACTGTTGACTGGTTGCAATCGCCGATATTATCACCGAGAATATCAACTACGAATTAACCCATACCGACCGTGTCGTCAATGCCGTCGGTTTTCCGTCTGTACGTTCCGAGAAATCCTCCACTATTCGCGATCGGAACAAATAAATTCCAGTCATAGTTCTCGACCGGCTTGTCGCTGACAACTTTCTTGGGCGGCGGTCTGTATGACTTTAGGAAATGTCTTGCTTTTGCCCTGGTCGGTTTGTTTGTTTTCGATCCCGGCCGCTTTGTCCGGTGCCACCGATTCGTAAGGTACTCGGTGACGTGCCCGAGCCAAGTGCGAGTCGTGGTCGCCGGGGCCGATGACAATTGTCCCGTGATGCGTCGGCTGTGCACGTGTGTCTTGTGGCCGCCGATTTTTTCTCTTATAACCGACTTGTGCGATTCGGTGGCAAGCGCTGTCGATGTGCGGATTCTCCGATTGGTTTTCGTTCTCGGCGATTTACCAGCCGTTGTCGACCATTTCCTTGTATGCACATTGCTCGTCGTCTTAAAAGACGAAATCGTCTTGCCGTCCGAACTGTCGTCATTCCCTGTAGCAGTGTTTAAAGGCGACAACGAGACCGTATCGCGGGACCTGTCGCTGTTCACTGTTGTTGCGGTCGTGGCCATATTTTTTCCGGACATTGCAATCGGACGATCGTCCAGACTAATTTTGACACGCCTGTTAATAATACCGTTACGCGCAAAAGCCGCGTTGGTCGGTGTCCGTTGGTTCCCCATCGACATCTGTCGGTCGGCACTGCCGCTGCCCGTAACAACTGCCACCCCTGTACGTTTCTTCGTAAAATAATTACTGCGTTTGTAGCTGCGTTGTCCGGCGTAATTTTCGAGTTTCGCCGTAGCCGGTGGCGTGCATTTAGCGGTCGCGGTAATGATGGCGTCAGTGGTATCAGTGACGTCAGTTGTAGTACTCGATGACGGAAACAAATATTTTGTCAGCTTTGTGACGAACGGGATTGTGGCGACTAAGTGTTTTGGCGTAGACCACGACACGGAACGAACATTCGCCGGGTATTGACGCGAAAAAATGGACTTCACGCCGTTGATTTCACTCGTCAAATCTATCAATGATTTACAATATTAAATTCAATTAATCGTTATGCTCATATTCGAGAATACGTTACCTAAATCTGTAATAGGAATCGGAAGTCCTTTCACTGTTATTCCATATATAACCACAATGGAAACAATAGTCCGATAGACAGTGCAATACATTTTCAAAAAAACCGTGAAAACTGAAATACTTAAGAAAACAAAAATTACAAATAACTCTGTAAAGCAATTTTCTGTTTTATATTATATAAATACTTTAATAATATAAATAAATATAAAGGTAGTTAAAAGTAAACACACATTTCCGTTCTCTTGGTAATGTATTATAACTTTAAGCCAATCAATTTGTAGATATAAAACACATATATATAAATTGTAAAACAGCTGATCATCGTAAATTTATGCAAAAATAAAAGCTTTCCTAGATTAAACTTATTCTTATATAATTGTTCATCAGAAGCTTGGTTTAGTGTTGTTCTGGACCCCATATTATTATTTTTTTGTGAGGTGGATAGCCTCATGCTATATCCCCATTAATGGAGGGCCCAATAGTTTTGGGGATTTATCCCCTCTCCTTGCTGGAGTCATTCGCCTGAAACTGTCCACCAGCAATGAGCTATTGCGATAACATAGTATCGGGCGATGGGGGCGCAACTTTCTCTACACCTGGTAGTACATTTATGCATATATATAATATTAGATAGAGGTTGATTCGATTTTTATGTCGATGACAATGTTTAAATCCCATGGTGGCCTCCGGCTGTTATCACACAACAAAAAATAAGCCTACCCGAAAATGGTTATGAATTGTTCAAAACGATTTTATTACTTTATAATTAAATAACTAGAAAATATAAAATAATTAATGGTATCGAACCTTTTTGTGAATAATTATTTATGTATGAACAAATTTCAATAAACACGGACGAATGTCTAATAAAACTGTACAAAAGGAATACGTAGTAAAAACACATATTTTGATAATTTTATATTTAAAATATAATGCGAAGTGTCAGTAATCTAATATCAAGTATATATAATCTATATAGTAAAGTCGAAAAATGAACACGAAATATATTTATATGTCTTTTATGAATTAGGTAAAATAGGTTTAATAACAAGCTAAATTTCATGGTTTTTTGAACGTGAACCATGCCTTAGGGGTTTTATATTCTTTAGATTTTTCTTTTTTCCTAATTGCTGTGCTCTTCTGATAATGCAAGGTTTGCATCAAATCAACCAATTTCTCAATCATTTCTGGCTGTTTTAGTGATTACAAAATATAAACGATTACTTTGTTCTTTTATTACGTATAGTGGTACACATTTCCTGGACATTTGTGTACATATCGTGCGACAGTTAAGTTTTGTCGTGCATTCTATTGTTGATAATTTTAGTTTTCGATTTGAGTTCCTGTTATTATACAAACAACGGCGTAAAGGCAAATTATAATGTAAGTAATTTCTTATCAAGATAAAAGTATCCTCCTTGTCACGAAAATATTATAAATAAACAAAAATTAAAGTCGCTGTGATCGTTATTTAGGTTTAATTATTCATTAACACATCTGTTTACTAAATAACTAATTAAACCTCAATAGAAGAAATTCTGTTGTATATTTAAAATTAAAATGGTTCGAGAAACGTTCACTAATCGAGGACACACTTGACAATTTCGTGTAAATTTTTTTACAATACTAACGCTTTTTTTTACACGTAAACGTTTCATTTTTTTCACAACACTCTTCTCCGAGCTCAACCAATCCATATTCTCTTCTAACAGATGCATTCGATTCTTTAAACGAATCTTTGCCTCTGAAAAATGAAATCATCGACATATATTTTCAATAAGGCCTATAAGAAGTAAATATTATTGTCATACGTATTAAACCGTTTTTTCTTCCATTTTTCAAGTCGATTCGTTATTCATTTCAATACATTTTTTAGTTATTTCTTCGTTTTCCTTTTCCTTTAGTTCGATAACTATTAACAGTAGCATACTAATAAGGTCCGTGAACCTGTGTTCGTCATGATTAATTTCATCACAATCATCTCATCGGTTGATCTGATCCGAAATTAATAATTTTCCTTCTTTCAATTCTTCATATTTTTCGATTTATTCGTCCGATAATCTCCCTTGATTGCCTTCGTACTATTTTATCGATTCCATATCGTTAATGAGGTGAATAATTTGATTATCTTTTTTTTTGATATCTATTTTACGAATTAGTGTCACCGGACAAAGCGGCCGGTATCGAAAAGAAACAAACCGACCAGGGCAAATGCAAGACGATTCCTACAGTCTTACAGACCACCCCCCGCGATCGTCAGCGACAAGCCGGTCGAGAACTATGACTGGAATTTATTTGTTCCGATCGCGAATAGTGGAGGCTTCCTCGGGACCTGCAGACGGAAAACCGACGGCATTGACGACACGGTCGGTACGGCTTAATTCGTAGCTGATATTCTCATTGTTAATATCGGTGATTGCAACCAGTCGCCAGTCACTAGTTGGTACATTGCAGCTATATTCATATATCACTCGTCCATACGTTTATTATTTTCCAATGTTTTTTTTTTTATTCGAAACATAATACATACATTGTTTATTTTTACTACGAATTGTGTGTTTTAATTGAAAGAACTAAAAATACATCGATATCCCGGATAACTCCACTGACTGTACTGCCCGGATTATCAGCAGGATAACGTTAAAATAATGAAATTACAAACGAAAAATTAAACTTTATCCGATACACATGACCAGTGTTCACACTATTCGTGTTCGCGTTACAATGATGTCAGTGATTGCAGTTATTTAATTCGTAAACTTTAAACGAATGTTAGACGTTAATAGGTTACTCTATGTCATTAAGGAAATCTTCAAATAGAAGATTGTACTATTGACAAATCACAAAGATTCGTTTATCTCAATTGTTTATTTTTTTTTTTTTTTTTAACTAATCTTAAATATCATGCTTGGCCCTGTTCACGGGGCAAGTCGAAAATCTTCCATTACAGATCAGAAATAAAAAAAACCTAATAATTTATGAAAAATGTAATATCAGTAACGTCACAGTGCATCTGATTTTAACTACAGATTCCTTATAACATTTTCCACCATTCACTAAGGTTTAATTGCAGCCCGAGTACGTCTTGCACCCCTGAATGTTGGTGGCGTTGGCCTGTCAATGCAATTGGTAAACACATCGATTTTCACCGTAGTTCTTGTAATAGCTATACAAGACTATGGGAAAGTTCCATTTAATCGTATACCAAAAAGTAACTTCAACATGCTGGTTATAGGTTCTAGTTTATTCCCTCCGAAGTATTGCCTCACGGCCAGTCCGGGTGTAGGGGGTATTGTCGGTTCAAAAAGGGGGGAAAAGAAATGGTTCTAGTTTTAGGTATATAAAGTTACCAGTGTTTCATGAATAAATTCAAATTTGGGTTACCACGAAAATGGACAAATAAGACGAAAATAGAAGAAAAATTGATACAGACAATAAAATAAATTCAGAAATAATACATCAATATAAGAACAATCTAAAAAATAAACTAAAGGACGGAGTAGTAGCAGAAAATATTAAAACCCGATTGAGAAAAATATAGGATATAATGAAAACAACTGCTGTGGAACACCTAGGAAAAAAGAAAATAAAAAAAACACATAAATGGTTTAACGATAAATGTCAGAGAGTTTTCGTAGAAAGGTATAAAGCATGATCTTTGATGCTTACAAATCAAAAAGCAGAAACAATAATACATTTGCTTAAATAATAAATTTTGATAAATGGATTGAAAAACAACAAATCACCTGGTGGAGATGGATAAATCGCGGAGCTTTTTATGTACGATGGAGAAGAATTTAGTCTAGTCGAAATATGAATACGAAATATATTTATTTGACTTTTATAAATTAGGTAATATAGGTTTAATAACAAGCTAAATTTCGTGGATTTTGTACGTCAACACGCCTCAGTAGTTTTAATTCTTTAGATTTTTCTGTTATCCGGAATGCTGCACTCATCTGATAACGTAAGGTTTGCCATCAAATCAACCAATAGCTCAATCATTTCTGGCTGTTTTAGTTTTTACAAAAAATAAACTATTACTTTGTTCTTTTATTACGTATAGTGATACACATTATCTGGACATTTGAGTCAATATCGTGCGACAGATGAGTATTGTATTGCATTCTTATGTTGATAATTTTAGTTTTCGATTTGAGTTCCTGTAATTTATATACATACACAGCGTAAAGGAAAATTATAATATAAGTAATTTCTTATCAAGATGAAAGTATACTCCTTGTCACGAAAATATTGTAAATAAACAAAAATTAAAAAGTCACTGTGTTATTTATTTATGTTTTAAACAAATCTGTTTACTAAATAACTAATTAAACCACAGTATGGGAGATTCTGTTGTATATTTTCTAATTAAAATGAATGGTTCGAGGAATGTTCACTAATCGACTACATACTTGATATATTCGTGTAAATTTTTGTACAATACTATAGCTTTTTTTTACACGTGAACGTTTCATTTTTTTCACAACACTCATCTCCAAGCTCAACCGATCCATATTCTCTTCTAACAGATGCACTCGATTCTTAAGACGATTCTCTGCCTCTGAAAAATAAAATCATCGACACACATTGTCAATAACGTCTAGAAGAAGAAATTATGAGTGTCTTACGTATTAAACCGTTTATTCTTTCTTTTTTCAAGTCGATTTCGTTATTCATTTCAATACGTTTTTTATTTATTTCTTCGTTTTCCTTTTCCTTTAGTTCGATTACTATTAACAGTAGCATACTAATAAGTTCCGTGAACCTGTGTTCGTCATGTTTAATTTCATCGCAATCATCTAATCGGTTGATCTGATCCAAAATTAATAATTTTCCTTCTTTTAATTCTTCATATTTTTCAATTAATTCGTCCAATAATTACCCTTGATTGGCTTCGTGATCTTTGATCGATTCCATATCGTTAATAAGGTGCGTTATTTGATTATCTTTTTTTTTGATATCTGTTTTAGCCATACTGAGTTGTTTCGTCAAATCCGCAAGCTTCAACATCAAAATATTATTTTCAGTTTGTAATCTTTGATTTTCTTTTTTTGTTCTCTCCATAGTGGTATACGGCTTTTCCTCTATAAACAATGAACGAACAATCTTTACGAACGACGGCTTTGTCCGGACATCTTATTTAGTTCGGACAAAAAATTATGTTAAATTCTTTAACGAGTATAATTCAATAAAACAATCTGGCACAACGGTTTGTTTAAATATATTATATCTAGTTATCATTACTATAGTAACGATTTTTTTTTTAAAATCACCGGACCATTAATATCAATGTCGAATTATACCTTACCAATGATATTATATAATTATACAAATTGGCGGGGAATGGAAATAGATTTTATCATTTTACGTTTGAAATTATAATGCTTCATAAACTGAATTAGGGTTATACATTTTCTTTTTGACAATTGCTGATTATTATATATTATTTAAGTTTGAATGTATGTTGATTTGTCAATCCGAAAATCAGTTTACTTATCTTGATAACACCGGTGACTTTGTTGGTCAGTGTTATATATGAAAAAAGTGTTATCAGTTTATTGTGAATTTACGCTATAGACACCGTAACCATATAATATTTATACGCATTGACTCATGTGACTTTCCGTTTAATTATATTTATTTCGTGATTACGGCAGATGGTTAGATAGAAGCTATAGTACATTTCTTCTTCTTCTCCGGTTTTTAATGGCTATTGAGGCCCATAACCGCAACACAATTTTGCATCCACCTGTCTCTATCTAGGGCTACTACTTCCATATCTTGTATATCAAATTCTTCCAAAGACTTTTTTACTTTGTCTATCCATCTTTGTTTGGGTCTGCCTAGTGGTCATTACCTAAAGGGTTTCCATTTAAATAGCGCTTTCATTAGGCTATTTGTGTCATTTATTTGTGCTATTTATTTCATATTATTGTGTTATATTGTTACGTTTTGGCCCATATATTCTTCTTAATATTCGTCTTACAAAGATCGCTATTTTGTCTTCATCTCATTTGGTCGTTGGCCATATATCACAAGCATATACGAGAAGAATTCTCGTAGAAGAATGTATTATTGTTTTCTGCGTTTGGGTTTGTAAGCATCAATGATCTTTCCTTATCCCATTCTTTGACAGCTCTCTGACATTTATTGTTGAACTATTTATGTTTTTTTACTCTTTACTTTTTTCCTAGGTGTTGAGGGGTTGTTTTTATTATATCCTCTGTTTTTTTTTCAAAGGGTTTAAATATTTTCTGCTAGTACTCCGTCCTTTATTTTATTTTTTAAATCGTTCATATATTAATGTAAAATTTCTGCATTTATAATATTGTCTGTATAGATTTTTTCTTCTGTTTTCACTTTTTTTTGCCCATTTTCGTGGTAATTAAAATTAAAATTTTTGTTTTAAATAAGAAATGGTCTGACTGGGCAGATATCACTCGATAACTCCAGACATCTTTTATGTAATTGCTACTTATCGAATCTGCCATGATGTGATCAATTTGACTTTCGGTCATGCCTCCAGGTGAGACCCATGTTTTTTTATGGTTTTTTTTTGTGTGGGAAGAGAGTATGTAGTTCTTATTCCTTTTGACATCTCAAAATCAATTAGTCTGTTACCATTATCGTTGGAGAGTGTGTTGCTGCTATCTTTTCCAATGTAGGTTTGTATATTTCCTCCTTTCCAACTTTTGTGTTGAAATCTCCGAGGATTATCTTCGGATGCTTCTTGAGTATTGATCCATAAATAGTATTCATTGTTAATAATAAATCCTACCCCTCTTTCATATCATTGACCACCACTATAAAAAACCATAAAATTATTCGATTTCAGATTTCCATCTCCTATCCGACTAACTTCTTGAATTGCCGCTATTGCAATTCTGTATCGCTTTTTATTCGTCTATAAAACTGTCAGTGCGCCCGCCATAGAAAGCGACCGTACATTCAAGGATCGTAGATTAAACTTATCCAAATAATTATTCATCCGTAGCTTGGTATGGTGTTGTTCTGAAATAATTATTTACTACTATTTACAATATCTAAATTTTTCAAGCAATAAAAACGACTATAATATATGCGTTATATAATTTCATAGTTTATCTAAAAATAAATGTAAATCATATTGAAATTTTATAAATAAACTTGAATTTATTCATGAAACACTGAACACTTTATGTTCCTACAAACTAGAAACTATAACCAGCATGTTGAAGTTATATGATATTATACAAAACTGAATTTTGGTATACGTTTAAATGGAGCTTTCCATATGCTTGAATAGCTATTACAAGAAATACGGCGAAAATCGATGTGTTTGACAAGGAATTAAATATTTGAAGAATTCTTTATGACACCTTAAAGTAACCTTTTTTGAGTATTATTAACGTCTAACATTTGTATAACGTTTCCAAATTAAAAAACTGCGAGCACTGACATCATATTAACATGAACAGGAATAGTGTGAACACTGGCCATGTGTTTCAGATAATGATTAATTATTCGTTTTTAATTTCGTTATTTTAACCTTATCCTGCTGATACCCGGGCAGTACCGTCAGTGAAGATATTCGGGATATCGATGTAGTTTTAGTTGTTTCAATTAAAACACACAATTCGTAGTAAAAATTAACAATGTATGTATTATGTTTCAAATATAAAAAATCATTGGAAAATAATAAACTTAAGGACGAGTGATATATGAATAGGTTGCCATGTACCAACTGGCGACTGTTGACTGGTTGCAATCGCCGATATTAACACTGAGAATATCGACTACGAATTATCCCGTACCAACAGTGTCCTTAACGCCTTCGGTTTTCCGTCTGTACATCACGAGGAATCCTCCACAATTCGCGATCGGAACAAATGAATTCCAGTCATAGTTCTCGACCGTCTTGTCGCTGACAACGATCGCAGGCGGCGGTTTGTAAGACTGTAGGAAACGTCTTGCTTTTGCCCCGGTCGGTTTGTTTGTTTTCGATACCAGCCGCTTTGTTCGGTGCCACTGATTCGTAAAGTACTTGGTGACGTGCCGTAGTGCGAGTCGTAGTCGCCGTGGTCGACGACAATTGTCCCGTGATGCGTCGGCCGTGTACGTGTGTCGTGGGGCCGCCGATTTTTTCTTTTATAACCAACTTGTGCGATTCGGTGGCAAACGCTGTCGATGTGCGGATCCTCCGGTTGGTTTTCGTCTTCGGCGATTTATCGGCCGTTATCGACCACTTCCGTGGATGAACATTGGTCGTCGTCTTTAAAGACATAATCGTCTTGCCGTCCGTACTGTCGACATTCACGGTTGCAGTGTTCAAAGGCGACAATGAGACCGTATCGCGGGAATTGTCGCCGTTCACTATGGTTTTGGTCGTGGCCGTGTTTTTCCCGGACATTGCAATCGGACGGTCGTTCAGGCTGATTTGGACTCGCCTGTTTATAATACCGTTAAGCACAAAAGCAGCGGTGGAAGGAGTCCTTTGGTTGCCCATCGACATCGGTCGGTTGGCACTGCCGCTGCCCGTAACAACTGCCGCCCCTGTACGTTTCTTCGTAAAATACTTACCGCGTTTGAAACTGCGTTGTCCGGCGTTATTTTTGGGTTTCGCCATGGCCGTTGTCGTGCATTTAGCAGTTGTGGAATTGATGTCATTAGTGGTATCAGTAGCGTCAGTCGTAGTATTTGATGATGGAAACAAATAGTTCGTCATCTTTGTGATGAACGGGATTATGGTGAAGTGTTTTGGCGTAGACCTCGACACGGAAGGAACATTCGACGGGTATTGACGCGAAAAAATAGACTTTACGCCGTATCTGCCATTGATTTCACTCGTCAAATCTGTCAATGATTTACAATCGTAAATTCAATTAATCCTTATGCTCATATTCGAGTATACGTTACCTAAATCTTTAATAGGAATCGGAAGTCCTTTCACTGATATTCCATATATAACCACAATGGAAACAATAGTCCGATAGACAGTGTAATACATTTTCGAAGAAAAACGTGAAGACTGTTATACTTATGAAAACAAGAAATACAAATAACTGTGTAATGCAATTTTCTGTTTTATATTATTTAAATACTTTTAGAAAATAAATAAATATAAAGGTAGTTGACAGTAAAAACACATTTCAGTTCTCTTGGTGATACATTATAACGTTAAGCCAATCAATTTATAGATACTTAATACAAATATATCAATTGTAAAACAGCTGAACATCGTAAATTTATGTGAAAAAAAAAAAGCATAAATACTTCTCACTATGTGTGGTTCACATTTGATTAGGGGAAGTTGAGAAATTATTATATAGATAGGCAATTAATTTATATCTGTATACAAAGATAAATTACAAACGTTAAACGATTCTGAGAGAAGTAATATTAGTAATATTTTTTTCAATTTACCAGGAAAACCCAGAAATTAACATATATAAAATAGATAGTATAAAACTCGAGTTTGACAAAATCGTGTTTTTGTCGTTTTTTCTACTGCGTTAAATAACTAATAGTTATATCCAAAAATGATTACTTTAAAGTACCGACAACACAAAATTTGCTAACGGAAACAGTACAAAACTGTATCGATCGGACTAGGTCTTTTGTTAAAAAACTTTTTTTTTTTTTAAAAAAAAAACCGTTTATATCTTTTATAATATTATCAAACCACAAAACTCCTCGCTCCGATCGGAATCGAAAAAGCTTTTTATTTAAACAAATAAAAACAGTATCTTTGCAAGCCTATTCAGAGAGTTGTCAATGAAACAATTTTAATTTTGGATTACAATAATAATTCTTGTAGATCTGTACGAAAATCTCCGTAATTATCCGTATGTCAACACGACCTACATTATTACATGTTCGTGCCTATAAATACAAATGATACAAATTTTAAAAACACAATATTTCCTAATATAATTATTGTAATATAATATCAAATATTTGCATTTTTGGATTACAGGCGTTTACGAGGATGAGAATTAATGCTGGATTATGTACCCTTCAACTAGTAATAGTGACATTATAATTTCTTCTCAATAGGACGCCTTTAACGCCTGTATTTTACTATCTCGGTGGTTCTGACGGGCAACATGTCGATATTACGTACACAAAGAAGGGTGACGGAAAGAGAACTATATTTGGGCTGGGAAATCGAAATTCATCGCCGAAATCTAAAATTTAATTTTATCGCCACGCGGTACATCATTTTTTTGTTTATCTAGATTACGAACAGTTTTTCTAAAAAATTTTCGAACTGTATTATCATAATTGTTCAATAGCTATTTTTCTGGGCAAACATTTGTTTGCAAGTATAAAAATAAATAACACCAGTTCCCATTTCCAGACGGGCAATTCCGTGCCCTCCTAGAACATAAATCACGTGGCATTTAAATTAAAATTAGAGAAGCAGGCTCGAAAGTTATCTACGATGCAGTTCACCGGTCTTGTATGCTATATAAAGTTATCTGCTGTTCTTCCGCTTCTTCTCCTTCATCTCCGGTTTTTAAAGGCCATTGAGGCCTATAACCGCAACACAAATTCGCTTCACCTATCTCTATCCTGAGCTTCTATTTCCATATCTTGTATTCCAAATTCTTCCAAAGTCTTTTTTACTTTGTCAATCCATCTTTGTTCTGGTCTGCCTAGTGGTCATTTCCTAAGGGGTTTCCATTTTAATACCGCTTTTATTAGGCTATTTGACCTCCATACGTGTGCCGGCCCATCCGATTCTTATATATTGTATTTCTGCTACAATTTTTGGTTTTTTATATAGTTGTTGTAATACTATGTTGCTTCATATTTCATATTGTTGTGTGATATTATTTTGATTTGGCACATATATTCTACTTAATATTTGTCTAACAAAGATCGCTATTTTTTCTTCATCTCCTTTGGTCGATGGCCATGTTTCACAAGTATATAGAAGAACTGGTCTGATAATTATTTAGTATAGTGTAATTTTCTATGGTGGATTTTCCTCTCATAATACCACACTGGTACTCATTAATAATGTCTTTTGTATACGGCGTTATCCTGTTTAATGTGATACATGATAATACTTAATACATTGTATTCAACAGTGATATTCTTCGGTAGTTTAGATAGCATGAAACGCCTCCTTTTTAATAGATTCGACAGATTATTGCAAAATTGCCATTCTTTTGGTATTTCTTCTGTCTTCTATATTTCTCTGATAAATTACCTATTTCATTTATCAATTCTTTTCCATCGTACATAGAAAGTTCCGTGGTTTATCCATCTCCACCAGGTTATTTGTTGTTTTTAATCCATTTATCAAAATGTATTATTTAAGCAAATGTATTATTGTTTTCTGCGTTTGGATTTGTAAGCATCAAAGATCTTGCTTTATACCTTTCTACGAAAGCTCTCTGACATTTATCGTTAAACCATATATGTTTTTTTACTCTTTTTTTTCCCTAGGTGTTCCGCAGCAGTTATTTTATTATATCCTATATTTTTTTCAAACAGTTTTAAATATTTTCTAATATCCCTCGATTACTCCAGATATCTTTCATGTAAAAACTTCTTATTGAATCTGCTATGATGTGTATCAATTTGACTTTCGGTCCTGCCCCAGTAGAGACCCATGTTTCAATATGGATATTTTTGTGTGGGAAGAGAGTACTACTTATTCGTAGCCCTTTTGATATTGAAAAATTAATAATTCTGTTACCATTATCGTTGGAGAGTATGTAGAGGCTTTCTTTTCTAAATGTAGGTCTGTATATTTCCTCCTTTCCAATTTTTGCGTTGTAATCCTCGAGGGTTATCTTCGGATACTTCTTGGGTAATGTTTCATATATAGTATTTAGATCTTCTCAAAATACTTCTTTTTCGTCATTTTGTTTGTCCTCTATAAGCGCATAGCTATTTATTATTGTTAAATTCATGTGTTTACATTCAAGTTTGATATAACATAGTCTATCACTATACGGTTCAAATTGTTATACGTATGGTAGATATTCATTGTTAATAATAAATCCTACCCTTCATTCATGTCTTTGACCACTACTATAAATAATCGTAAAATTATTCGATGTCAATTTTCAGATTTATCTACAATGTATTTACTATATCTAAATATTACATGCAATAAAAACGATTATATTATTCGCATTGCATTATTTCAATAGTTTATCTAAAAAGAAATGTAAATCATGTTCAAGTTTAACAAATAAACTTGAAGTTATCCATGAAACACTAATAACTGTATTGATCCACAAACTAGAACCATACACAGCGAGTTGAACTGATTAAATGGAGTTTTTACATATGCTTGAAAAGACATTATAAGGATTACGGTGGAGATTAATGTGTTCGTCTAAGAATTAAATATTTGAAGAGTTCCATAAGGACACAGGATAAGTTTAGGTGAGGACCTAACAATGCCATCATCGTAACGTGAACACAAATAGTGTGAACACAGGCCAAGTGTTTTAGATAATGATTAATTATACGTTTGTAATTTCGTTATTTTAACCTTATCCGGCTGATAAGCGAATACTTTTGAACACTGGCCATGTGGTTAGGATAAAGTAATAATTCGTTTGTAATTTAGTTATTTTAAATTATCCTGACGATACCCGGCAAGACCGTCAGTGATAATATTTGGGATATCGATGTATTTTTAGTTGTTTCAATTAAAACACAAAATTCGTAGTAAAAATAAACAATGTATGTATATTTTGTTTTATTATGTTTCGAATACAAAAAATCTTTGGAAAATAAACGTATGGACGAGTGATATATGAATAGGCTGCCATGTACCAACTGGCGACTGTTGACTGGTTGCAATCGCCGATATTAACACTGAGAATATCGACTACGAATTAACCCGTACCGACCGTGTCGTCAATGCCGTCGGTTTTCCGTCTGTACGTTCCGAGGAATCCTCCACTATTCGCGATCGGAACAAATAAATTCCAGTCATAGTTCTCGACCGGCTTGTCCCTGACAACGATCGCTGGCGGCGGTCTGTAAGACTGTAGGAAACGTCTTGCTTTTGCCCCGGTCGGTTTGTTTGTTTTCGATACCGGCCGCTTTGTCCGGTGCCACCGATTCGTAAAGTGTTCGGTGACGTGCCCGAGCCAAGTGCGAGTCGTGGTCGTCGTGGCCGACGACAATTGTCCCGTGATGCGTACCTGGCCGCGGACGTGTGTCGTAGGGCCGCCGATTTTTTCTATTATAACCGACATGTGCGATTCGGTGGCAAACGCTGTCGGTGTGCGGATTCTCCGATTGGTTTTCGTTTTCGGCGATTTACCGGCCGTTATCGACCATTTCCTTGTATGCACATTGCTCGTCGTCTTATAAGACGAAATCGTCTTGCCGTCCGAAATGTCGTCATACCCCGTAGCAGTGTTTAAAGGCGACACCGAGACCTTATCGCGGGTCCTGTCGCTGTTCACTGTTGTTTTGGTCGTGGCCGTATTTTTTCCGGACATTGCAATCGGACGATCGTCCAGGCTAATTTTGACTCGCCTGTTTATAATGCCGTTACGCGCAAAAACCGCGTTGGTCGGCGTCCGTTGGTTCCCTATCGACATCGGCCGGTCGGCACTGCCGCTGCCCGTAACAACTGCTGCCCCTGTACGTTTCTTCGTAAAATACCCACCGCGTTTGTAACTGCGTTGTCCGGCGTAATTTTCGGGTTTCCCCGTAGCTGGTGACGTGAATTTAGCGGTTGCGGTTCTGATGGCGTTAGTGGTATCAGTGGCTTTAGTTGTAGTACTCGATGACGGAAACAAATAGTTTGTCAGCTTTGTGACGAACGGTATGGCGGCGACTAAGTGTTTTGGCGTAGACCACGACACGGAACGATCATTCGAAGGGTATTTACTCGAAAAAATAGACTTCACGCCGTGTCTGCCATTGATTTCACTCGTCAAATCTGTCAAAGATTTATTATCGTAAATTCAATTAGTCGTTATGCTCATATACGAGTATACGTTACCTAAACCTGTAATAGGAATTGGTAGTCCTTTCACCGTTATTCCATAAATAACCACAATGGAAACAATAGTCCGATAGACAGTGTAATACATTTTCGAAGAAAAACGTGAAGACTGTTATACTTAAGAAAACAAAAAATACAAATTACTGTATACTGCAATTTTCTGTTTTATATTATTTAAATACTTTTAGAATAAATTAATATAAAGGTATTTGACAGTGACACACATTTTAGTTGTCTTGGTGATATATTATAACGTTAAGCCAATCAATTTATAGATATTTAACACAATTATATCAATTGTAAAACAGCTGGTTAGTTTAGGTTAGGTAATATTATTAAATATTTGAAGAGTTCCTTAGGGACACAAGAGTAACCTTTGTGAGTAATATAAACGTTAACATTTTTTTCATATAATTTATTACAATAATTATATAACGTATACAACTGTGATGGATCGCGTACGAGACCATTATCCTAATTGGGGTTTAAACTAGCGATTGGCACGAATGGGTACTGTTCGTTACTCTATCGAACAATTCGATAGATTGAAAACTATTCCATAGTAAAACTATTTGTTAGTTTGGAATAGAACGAATCGTTTTAATTTTAATGGTTTTTTATACCGACTGGTATACAAGTGAAAAACTAAAAAGGTCATACCGGCTATTATATCAATTTCCTTGTTAGTAGATAGCTGACCGTGTTCCACAATGGCGGTTAGGTATTGTATTGTTATATTGTAGTATAATTCGTAGAATATCGTATAATACCTAAATCGTTTTTTGTACCTATAACGAAGATCAAATTTCGCACGAATAGTTGGTCCAATGAATTTATTCAATCGTTTTAAATGTTTTAATAAAAAATAATTTTAAAAATATAGGGACAGACATTCGATTAGATTAAATTCGGTCGCGAAAAAACGAAATTCCAACATATAATATAATATATGAAATTATTACAACTAGGGTTGGTAACGTAATGGCCAAAAAACCCCTAATAAAAAAAAATTAATCGATGCCATAAAAATTCTAAATAATGCACTCACCTTTTTTTTTTTTTAATAACTTCGGTATATATGATAGTTAACAAACATAAAACATATTACAGACGGACAGTTTTCCTAAACTGTAAAAATGCAAACGAAATAATTTTATTGCTACATTTTCGTCAGTTATTTTATTCTAGTAATTCTAGTATATACGTTTTTTAGTGGTCTAATAGGTTTTAGTCGTATTAAATGCAAGTAGATTTATTACTGAATATAAACACCTTGTTTATATTTAGTCGCGAGAAAAATTCGAATGATATATTCAATACTATCGAAAACTATCGATAGTTTTTACTAACTAATGTTGAAGTGCTCATCACAAGTTTAAACGAAAATAACAAAATTTCAAACATGATGAAATGAAAAGAGATTTTAAGGGGCAGTAAGTCGATGGAAAAACTTACATTACATTTGTTTGGTAATATTTTCGACAAACAGTAAAACCCTTGGAATTATTTACCTCTAAAAATTTCGCTATTATATAAACTCTAATACGTAATTTCAACCTAAACGCTACAATTTGAAGTGTTCGACGTAACGTAATATTTGTCTATGTTGCCGGTTATTTCAACCGAGACGGTAAATGTGCTTTAAAAAAAAAAAAAAAAAAGCGGCAGTGGCGTCCTCTTAAGACACAATTTATAGTTATTAGATACGTAATGTTGTGTAGTAATAAATAAACTACTAAATCACATAAAATAATAGTGAAAACTCAAAGTAATATTAAAAAAACCAGATAATAGCCACAGAATAAACACGGGAACTGATAACGAGTTTTGGCAGTGTTGTTGTTTTCGAATACAAACAGAAAAAAATTATAAAAGGTTGTGGTGTACATGATAACAGTAACCGTTAAAAGTTAAAACAATTACTTAGTTTTTGTTTTGAAATAGTAGAAGTACTAAAAAAAAAAAAACAAAAAGGCTAAAGGGAGGGGGATTGAACACCCTGATCGTCCCATGATTACGCCACTGATTCGGCGGCATAATCGATACCGAATTTCAGAAGAAAATTTCATCTTTGCAATCCTCGTTCACTAAAAAAAAATTTTGCGATTTTCTATAAAAATGTATATGACGGTTGAACACATTTTACACGTTTTACGTATTAACGGTGCAATATAAACTGCATTTAATTACATAATTTTGTCTAACTAATAACAATATGTACTTTTTTTTTAAACATTTAATGAAAATTTGTTGTCAGCGGCAGGTGTATATTTTTTTTATAATATTATTCCTAAAAAAAAAAAAAAAAATGACCAATATTAATCGTATAAGGTTTTTACTTTGTATTTTCCTTCGGTTTTTTTTATTTTTTTTTTTTATACAATTATATTATCCGTTCTGAATTTCACAATATACCGCGCCAAGAAATAACTGCAAGTCACCCGGGACCGGATGCAGGCCACGCCTGGACATGACGACTTTGTACAGGTCAGGTGCTTTGATCTAAATTACTGTTTTTAGCAGAAAATGTCTTTTGATCACTATTCAATGTATACGCAGTGGTCTCGGTGTGTGTACGGTCAAGACAATTTCCGTGTCATTTGCACGCCTCGGAAGTTTGGACACCGCCGAGAGAAATCCCTTTTTGTCGGAACAAGAGTGTTTAGCGAAAATTGTTCGCAAAATGGCGTTGAACGTTTGAAGTACGCGACGCAAAGTGCCGGGTGCCGACCTAGCTGAAATTGTAATTTGTGACCCTGTTTTTTTTTTTTTCTTTGGGAGGTATCGCAACTTACCGGGGTAACTCTACCCGACAGGACAATCCTTCCCCCGTAGGCGCATCGTTTATTAATGAAACAAAGTCTCAGCACATTGTATGTTCTTACTTGCTAAAGCTTACACACAAGTGGTCTTAATTCTACGGTTTATAATTACAATATACACGGAATTTACAACTTAGTTTTAGTTTTATAGCCAAACTGCCGCTCTCGGGCGTTGGCACTCCTCTTCCTCTCCCTCGTCTTCAGAACCCCCTTGATGAACTGAATCGTCGATTCCCAGTTCGTCGGGCTCTCCAGCATCGTTTTCACCGCCGTTTCCGGGTTGAAGGCGTTGCCGTTGTTCGCCTCCAGCTCACTTCGTTGCCTCCATTATCGGTGGCAGTGGAAGAAGGCGTGGTCCACGGGGGCCTGGCAGTCGTGGCGCTCTGGGGTGCCCAGCCTCCAAATCCAATACAGGTACTGGCCGAAGCAGCCGTGACCCGATAGGAATTGGGTGAGGTGGTAGTCGGTGTTGCCAAACTTCCTGGACACCCAAGGCGCCACCTTCGGGATCAATCTTCGGGTCCAGGCGCCGGTCCCACTCCTCCTGGCACTTTCGCAGCGTTTCCGCCCTTGTCTCCTGCGCCGTCGGGAGCTGCTGTCCGTCCCTCTTCGCGCTGCAAGCGGCTGCGCGCTCCGCCGCCTGGAGGTGCGCTGGCTCTCCGCCGCATTCATCAGCAACCGCCGTTTCTCCTGCTTAGAGCCCCCTATGTTAGGCATCAGTCTCGCCAGCGCGGTGACTGTTTTCTTGGCTTTAGCCCCCGCGCTCTCCACGTGTCTGGAGAAGCACCGCTGGCGGCTCAACTCTACCCCGTGGTAGCGGATTTTCTCGCTGAGCTCCAGCTGGCTGCCCCCGAGCTAGAAGCAGGGGGGTCGGTATTGGTAGTCAGTACGACCGCGACGGATATGCTGACGGAGCACCATCTGTGACCTGGGAGCATATAAGCACACCAAACACGGCTGGGGACCCGTAGCAAATATATTGAGCCCGGGACGGTTGTATTTCAAATGGGATCATGTGTACAAGGGCGGGCTTTGGGGCCCAAGGCCACCTCCCCGTGAGATTTATAAGATTTAAAAAAAAAAAAAAAAAACATTTATATAGCAAAATATTAGCTGTTTTTTCAGCATTTTAGTAATTGTACAACGGACAATTTAAAGAGAATAACAATTGAGAATATAATACGGCAAGCGTCAGATACTGGACAAGCACAACCGCTCCGGTTTTTTTTTTTGCTTAAACTTTTTTAACTGTACGAGAATATCTCAAATATTGAGCACCCCCATGATATTTTAATAATTTTGATATAACAGTTTATTGTTATTATTGTAAATATTATCTATGAACTTTTTATAAGTGTTGTGTTTCTACTATAATATTTATATACAATTGTGTAATGGATCACAACGGTGGTACAATATACGTTTAGGTCATTTTCCGGGGGCGAACTGTACAATTTTGTAAAAATGTAGGTTATTTAATTTTAAATTTTACTTTGTTTTTAGTAAAAAATTTGTGTGTTACCACCATAGTTATGTTCAAAACCCAGACATTTTTTTCAACAAATAAGTAAATCGGTATTTCCGAAAACGCTCAATGGCCTCTCCGGGACCATTTTTTATTTTTTTTTGATATTTATACATTCAAGGATAACTGGAAAAATATTTCGAGTTTTAAGTTTGCCCCCCGAAAATAACTTTTATTGTATCAGCTGCCGATACATCGCGCATTTACACAAATTATTAGTATTGCAATCATAAAAAGCTGTTAAAATCGTCCATGCCATTCCAATCGAAATATTTTGGGCAATGCAAAACACAATTTATCAGAATGCAATCGTGCCTATAATAGCGCGTGTGACCCTATTTATTTAATCATTAGTCTGTGCAATAGCCAAATAATAAAATCTAGAAAGTCGTCTAAATGAACCGTTCGGATTAGAAATTTAATTTGTATTTAGTGAACCGACAATAGCGTTTGCGCGTACCGTGTAGTGTATAACGTTTATGGTCGTAAAACGTGTCCACGGTGTTTATTTACGATTGACGATTTTGGCACATTCACACAAGTACTTATAATGTCACTTAAAAAAAAACGATAAATTGTCTAAATACGACCTGTGTATATGTACCTATACAATATACGGAAGTATTACGACTCGGGCTGGGGAATTAAGTGTGTATATTGAGTTATCGTGTTGTCCCTCGTTTTTTTTTTCTCTTCTATTCTTATCCTTAAAACATAAACATACAGTGCAATATTATAAATGTGTAGTGTTTCGTTTATTGGCCGACTTTGACGGTTTTTTTTGTTGGTTTTTTTCGCGTACATACAAATCGTTATGCAGGCGGTTTTAAAATCGCCCTATCCCGCCACTTAAATTTCGGTCTAGGGACGCCCCTGGACGCCAAGGGTTATACGTCACGACCACCTGTGAAACGGGCGACCGCGAATCGACAGGTGGTATAGAATAGTTAAATTTTTTGCCTATTCGATTTTTCGCGGCGGAATCGACTCCATGGGGCCCGTAAAATACGTATTATAAAAGTTTCGAATAATTTTCAATTACTACAATTAAAAAAGTATTTATGCCAAGACAGACAGACGAATAGGAATTTATTAATTAGAATAAGTAAACAAAATGTAATATAAATTTTTAAAAAAAATAAATACACAAAGTACATTTTTGAGTGCCACTTAAATTATGCAATTAATTACCGCGGTATACTCCTATTATTATTATATTATTTTTTTTTTTTTTTTAACTTTTCAACAGAACGCTCTCTAATTAGACACTCAACGTTTACATAATACATTTCCCGCTTGCTATTAATTAACATAAAATAATAACTTTGCAAAATATATGACCCAATTAGGTTGTAAAAAAAAAAAAAAAAAAAAAAAAAAAAACATTTGCCTGCAATTCGTAATACCAGGCGTTGGGTTACATTTTGAAAATAAATAAACGGACATTTTCACCGGATACTCGTGAATTATCGAAAACATTCTTGCGGTTTTTTTGTTGCTTTTATGCGGACGTAATTTGTTTGGCTAATCATAAACGCCCGAAAATATGACACAAGTGGTCCGTCCATAAGCGATTCGTTTGATCGTAAAAAATATCGACAATCCGTAGTCGCGATATTTGTTTTAAAGAGGCGTTACTCTTGGGCGTAAAGATCATAATTATACGTACGAGAAAAAAAAAAGAAGAGGAATCTCCATTAATATTTACCAAAATCATTGTAAATACCGGTAAATATTAAGTAATAATTATTTTGAACATACGTATTTTTGAATACGTATAGTTTCTTGATTTTTTTTTTTCTTTTCAACGAATATTCTTTACATTTCAACGACAAATAAAATAATTTAATATCACGACAGTAACAATCGTCGCGTTAGTTGGGCTGCTATGTTTTCTGTGACGGTTAAGTATTGAATTTATTACCATCATTTTAATAACTATAGTCATTTACCACACCCGTTAAAAAAATATAATAATAATAAATAATAATTTGAGTTCATTATCTACCTCTTGAAAGGGGAACTTTAAATTAAAAAACCCACCGGTTTTACGACAATTAAACACGGGTTTATGAAGTTCTTCGCAATTTTCTCGACCGTTTCTCAGACGTTTGTAATTCAAACTAACATTTAATTTAGTTTCCGGGCCGTTTAAAACACTATAATGAATCTTTTCGAGTAATTTTTTTTTTCTTTACTTTTCTCATTCCGTCGTTAGAATATAAAGCGGTATCACAATACACTTTAAACATTTTTGTTGTTTTTTTTTTTTTTTTAAATTGTAAGATGAATTCTTTAAAAGTTGTACAGTTTGTTCTTAATCATTATTATAAAACTCGTTTTGTTTAATATATTATATATTTAAGGTTCACATAGTTTTCAATTTCGAGTAATGAGTGCGGGTTAAAGCCAAGAGTGATGATTATACCAAACTAATGTAATTACACGTGTGTGCATTTTTTTAACATCTCTATAGAATTTACAGAATGACAAAGATACGAGAGGTGTGTTTTTTTTTTTTTTTTTTTTTATGAAAAAATACAAAATAAATGCGGGTTCATTGTATCTTCTATCCCCACGCCTAAAAATCGAAAATCGTAAAAAAAAAAAATCGTTCATATTATGTATTTTTGACGATAATCGTAAATCCGATGTGTAGGTATTATATTCTCGTTCTATGTTGAAGTGTCGGAAATTAAAAAAGACCAATTATCGTCCGTTACAAATTATTAATTATATTTTATAGTGAAATATATTAAATTCAAAATTTGAGAAAATTCGGGTTTCCCACCGAACACAACGATATACAACTATATTTTTTAATAGTAAAACAAAAAAAAAAAAAAAATACTATAATTGCACAATTGTCGGTCACATTAACACCGCGATCCCCATTATTATAATATAATAATGTACAATACAATATCAAACACTCAATTTGCTTGTACAGATAAGACTACACGCAGTGTTATAAATTACGATTATTTTATGAATGGCGTGTGACTAATGCCAGTACACGTTAAATAAAAAAAACAAATACCAATCGATTTGGAATAAAATTTAATTTTAGGTCGACCCTGCCCGTCGACAGAATTCTCAACAGGCTTCTCGTTTGACCAGTAGCTTCCTTTGCCCTACCACCGAGCCCATTTATTGTTATCGGCCTATTGTTGTACTAAAAACGTACAGGAAAAAAGTTAACCGCTTATTTAAGTTTTTCTTTTTTATTTATTATAATATTTGAATTTTCCCTCTCAATATTATGTTTGAGGCCATTAAACAATACATTCATCGCTCCTCGAATTTTGTCACGGGGGGGGGGGGGGCGAAGCCGTGTGGGACAGAAGGTAACAAAATAAAATAAATTAAAAAAAACTCGAGAATACTGGTTAGGTATTTAGGTATTTAGGTATTTTAGGTATCGTTTTTTTTTCTTTTTTCTTTTTCTATGTAAGTAAGTGAATATGTAGCTTTTGAAATGTCGTGTTATGGCGGTGTTGGGGCGGGGGGGAGGTCCTCACGGGTTGTGTTTCGTTCGATATTGGGCGAGGGACGGTAATTTGTTTCAAGTCTCACCGTGGCGCCTAGTATTTTTTTTTATTTTGATTATTTTAGAAACAACATTTTCATACTGTAATTTGTTACTGCTATGCCTGGGATAAGCGGAAACACGATTGTAATTGCCTGCAAAGTTGCCGGCTCAGGGACGTTTTTTTTTTCACCAGGCCTCCCCGAAACTGACGTTTCCCAATGCCTACATAATAAATGGAATTCTACTCGGAATCGTCTGTGCAATCGTTTATCATTGCTGTTGAAAGTTTAGTAACGATAAATCACTGTCACGGCCGAAACGAGTTTAGCGATGTGCGCCGGAAATCTCATCGGGGCTCTCGGGACCGTTTTTTATATATACGTAGTATAGACGTTTTATTGAAGTATAAATCGTAATAAAAAATAATAATAATAATAATATCTCCGATATTATAGGAATAAAGTAGTCGTGTACCGGTACAATCGTTATTATTATTATTATTTTTTATTTTTTTTTGCAATTCTAAGATGGTTAAATGGTTCTGGTTAAATGATCGATTTAACGTTTCTCTACGTATATCCATGTCGCTCTTATTATAGTTAATTTCAACTCTCGGGCTACATTTCAACCGTTATTATATAGTTTTTTTTTTGTTAAATTATTAAAAAAAAAAAAATGTTCGACTGTGTTCTCGTATAGAATACCAAGTATAACGAAAATAACGTAAACGAATAAAACTAGGAAAATATTCCGCGCCAATATGTTCGTTAGATTAACGACAACTGAGCTCGGCGACAAATTATTATTTATTTATTTTTTTTTTTTTTTAAACAAACGTTTAAGAGTGATATTGTATAACGGTGTGCGAGTAAATGCAATTTTCGAATGAATGAGCGAATGAACGAATTGAATGGTGAAAAAGTTATTTGTCAATGCGAGAAATTTAAAATCCGATGCGTTTTATATTGATCGTTGAATATTCGCACGCAACGAGTCTTACACATTCAACCAGAGCCTGATTTTTAATTTTTGAGGCCCGGGACAAAAGAAAAAAAAAAATATGAATACTCAGCAGACCCCAGTCGACGACTCACCACACTTCTGTTGCGGATTTCGCGGACGACAAAATTATTTACTCCTCACGTGTAAACCCTATAACTGTTGGTTATAACCTACAAACTCATTTAGACCTCATGTCGTCCTGGTGCACGAAATGAAAAATAAAAATTAATCACTCAAAATCGTCTCATTTCACCTTTGCCTTAAAACAAGGATTCGTGCCACCTATCACTTAAAATAATCGTATCATCCCAATAGCTACTATCTCTAGATACTTAGGCTTAACTAGTACTTGGCCAACGTCTAACCTGGGCGGACCACATTAAAACCGAACGGATTCTCTTAAATGCTAGACGAAAATCTCTCTACTGCTTAATCGGTAAACACCCAAAACCAAACTAGTTTTATATAAAACTCTATTGATGCCTATTTGGACTTACGGCGTCCAATTATGGGGGAGCTGCCAAAAACATCCAATATAAATACAATTCAAACCTTCCAATCCAATAACTCTTCGCATAATTACAATATGCACCATTCTATGTTTCAAATCACACTCTACACATACCGACCTAAGAGTTGACACAGTAGACGAACCTGCAAAGGTACTGTATAAACGATTTCGTTCACGACTAACCAACCACCCTAATCCCCTAATATCAGCACTAAATTCTGACTCCGTTCCTGGAGTTCCTCCTCGTAGGCTAAAAATGAGATGGTGTCGCGATCTAAACCATAATTAGAAATTAAAAAAATTAAATATATATATAATAAATATAAAAAATTCTATAAATTAACCAAACTTCTGTTATAAAGGGTGGCTTCTTTTTTCACGCGTCGCATGCCAATTAATGTATTTCCGCACACATGCTTGTTGTACATTTAAATTACAGATTGTACGTTTTAAAATAAAATTAAAAAAAAAAAAAAAAAAAATTATAATTATTGAATACGATAACCAGTGAATTAGTAAATAGTGAGTTAAACAATATTTGAATGTAGGTTAGGATTACAGGGATTAATTGAAATCAAAAGAATAATTAAAACCAGTAGGTGGGCCCCCGAACCGCGTGGGCCCGGGACAAATACCCGTAACGTCCTTGGGCCGTGCGTATACAGCCACAGCCATGTGTACATTGTTACGTACGACAATCGTCCAATCAGTGAAGAAAAAAGAAAAGAAATAAAAGAAAAAAACAAAAAAAAAAAAAAAACAAACGGATAATTGCGCGTAAACCGTTTTTGAAGGGAGTGAGTGAGGTAAGTTAATCACTAATCGCGCACTCAATTGTCCCCGGGCTCAATTGTGTTCGCTTAACTGTCACCACAGCTCAATTGTGTTGGCTCACGTTGTCGGCACACCGTGTCCGTGTTACGTCAGCCACTCGTATAATAACGGACGTTGGTGATGGAATTATGTCGTCGTCCGGACACGATATTATTTAGGGTAACGCGACCGAATTGAATTGCATTAAACCTATTGATTTTATTGTTAATTATTGTTGTTAAACAGAATTTTCCACAGAGCTCTCTGTTGTGTATTTTGTAATTTTACCCGTAACGTAGGTATTCCAACAGTATATTATCTCGACTGTAATTAATCGTGCCGCTGTTCAAAATAATATAATACAAACGCAATAATAGTATTGTGTTACTATACCGTCGCGATATTAATCGAAACACGCGGTGTGAATTCAATATTATTTAATCGAATAATAAACGAGCGAGTGAAAATCGTTCTGTTCTATATGTATGTACAGGGTGTGCCATGGTTACTTCCTTATTTAAAAAAAAAAAAAATCATAACGCAAAAAGTATTGGCAATATTGATTTAATTATTTTTTTTCCGCGTATAGGAGGAGTACATTTAAAGTTCTATTTTATTCGGTTTTAAATACTACATCGCGAAGGTGGCCACCGTTCTCGTCAATGCACTGGGGTAGTCGGAATTTGAAATTTCTGTCCACTTTTCCCAGCATGTGTGTGCTCACGTCGGCAATAGCAGCACAAATATTATTTTTGAGATGACGAACGACGATCTTTGGACGACCCGTGTTTACCAACGATTTAAGGTAGCCCAGCGGGAAAAAAATCACATGGGGCTAAATCTGGTGATTTAGTGCTGGCCACTGAAGATCGCCTCTAAGAGAGACGAGCCGTTCACGCAAGATACCCATTGACCTTCTTACCGTGTGAGCCGTGGCGTCATCCTGTTGAAACCACACTTTCCCTAAATTCATTTCTTTAGGTTTGAGCAGAAAAATATCCACAATCATGCTGACATAACGTTCAGAATTGACCGTAACTGCTCTTTCGTTCTCTTCAAAGAACCATGGTCCAATAATGCCGATTATGGATATTGCACACCAAACAGTCACACGTTCTGTATGCAGAGGCGGCCCATGAAGTTCTCTCGGGTTAGCGGAGGCTCCAATATCGCATGTTTTGTCTGTTCACACATCCTGAAATATGGAAATGTGCCTCGTCACTAAAGAAAACAAGGGCGTCCTGAGGGAGGTTTTCAAGGAAGGCTCCACGTGCATTTTTTCGCGTAACATAATCGCGTGGATTAAGTGGCACCACTGCCGATTTGTATGGGTGAAAATTAAGTTGCTCACGAAGAATTCGTCTCACTGCGCGACTAGACATCCCTAAAGCAGCCGATTGTTTGTGTGCAGATCGCCTAGGGGATTCGGCAAAATTGCCGCCCTTACCCTTTTGATGTTTTCTGGCGTCCTGGCGGTTCTGGAAGGTCCATTATGATTCTTCTGCACACTACCGGTATCCCTGAACGTGTCTACCCACGAACAAATCGATTTCCGATCGGGCACACGGCCCGCAGGTGTGATATTGAAATGGTTTCTGAAAGCACGCTGAGTTGCTATCATCGAACGGCTGAAAGAAAAGTAGGCCTCCACGGCGAACGCGCGCTCTTGCTTTGTCCACTGCATTGTTGACACTGAACTAGTTACAAAAAAAACCTTAGATAACGTGCGTTCGAACAAGCCATAAACCAACGCACCGAATTTCGTCCCGGAATCGTTTTTTCGTCGGCAAAGATATAAAAATTTAATTCCCCTCTGTACCGTACTAACATCCCCACCAACAACAGAGGCCCGCCACGGCGTGTAAAGTGTGTCTTTTATTTTTTTTTTTAAATATATTCTTTAAAAGAAAGAATTTCTTTACGGATCGCCATTTTCAAATACGTTGCGGCTCATCAACGTCTGATATAACTTCAATTAACGCCGGTGTACCTCAAGAAGCTATCCTCTGGCCCTTACTGTTTAACACATATGCCTCTGATCAGCCCACAACTCCAAATACCTCAACTGCAGACTATGCCGATGATAAAGTAATTTTTTTCAATCCATAACGACCCAATTATAGCCTCTGCTAATTTACAACCCCATCAGATCTGCAATCTGAATGGTATGAAAAATGGCGCGTGAAAGTTAATCAGCAGTAAATCTGCCCATACAACTTTTACCCTTAGACACGGCCTTTGCCCCAAATGTTTCGGTCAATAATATACCTATACCACCTCTTGATGCCGTTAAATGTTTAGGTTTAATTCTTAACCAAAAATTAACCAGGAACAAACATATTAAAATTAAAAGATTGATCCTTAAGGCTCGATCTAGATCACTAAAAACGTTGTTATCAAAAAATCAATATACTAGTTTAAAAACCAAACTATGTATTAATATACAAAACTCTCCTAAAGCCTATATGGACATATGGAATACAACTCTGGGGATCGGCAAAAAAATCTAATTTATATAAAATTCAAGTCTTTCGGAATATTACTTTAAGAACAATCACTAACGCTCGCTTCTTTGTTTCTAATTTAACTCTCCACGAAGATCGAGGTATCAAATCTGTTATAGCGGAAGCGGAATTATTTTTACAAACGGTTTTTTTGTCAAACTAGAAAATCACCCCGACCCACTAATTAGGGGGTTACACACCTTCACACTTCCTGAAAATTCACAACACAGACCATTTAAAATAAAATATCTCAATATACAGGGTGCGGCAGAGCCAACTGACGATATTAATGAGGTCATTAGCCTGTGATAAGATAAAAGCAGTCCTTAATGAGTGGTATATTTTGAATTGTACGGTAATGCCATTTTTATTCGTAATCATGGTCTGCACAGGTGTACATCGTGGTTTCGTCGTGCGTGCGTATTACGAAAATAATCATTCTGTGATCGCTACACAAAGGGCTTTTCGTATACACTTCGGCATTCCACGTGCTGAATCTGTTCCATCTGCTAAAACTATCAAATTGTGGCTACGGCATTTGGAAGAACCTGGAAGTACCCTAAGTAGACTTGGACACGGAGCACCCAGAACGGTAAGAACCCCCCGAAAATGTGCAGTTGGTTAGAAAGTCAATTGAGTAGTCACCAAGACGCTCAGCCCGGAAACACGTTGTAGCTTTGGGAATCTCAGACCGTTCTTTGAGGAGAAATTCTTCACGAAGATTTATTATTCCATCCCTATAAATTAATGCTTGTCCAAGAGTTAAATGCTACTGACTACGGCAACCGTAAAAATCTCTGTCAGTAAATTCTTCTGCAAATTCCTCCGATATCAACTTTTTTCCGTAGCGATAAGGTCCATTTTCATCTTTCTGGAACTGTAAATAAACAAAATTTTCGATACTGGGTTACAAATAACCCACGGCAGCTCCATGAATGATTACTCCACGTGGAAGTCGAGGCCATACCAGTCGAAATGTACCGAAAATCATATGAGAGCTTCAGAGATCGTCTACAACAGTGTATCAATGCTGACGGCCGCCATTTTGGAGATATAATTTTCAAAAAATAATTTTTAAAAATGGGATTGAATACTGATTTAAATAAAAAAAAAAAACCTTTTCTCTAAGTTTTACTTTTCGTTATTTATAGCCCATCAAAACTCGTCAGTCGGCTCTGCCCTGCACCCTGTATATATATATATATATCAATAAATAATATTTATGCCTAGCTAAGTGTCATTAATGGATGGTTTCTTATTCAAACATATTCATGTTATATATTCTATTATCTTATACACTTATTGTGCATTTATTTGTATAGATTGTGTATTTAATTGTGAAAAAAAATATATATATATATATTCTTTATACGTATCTTTCATCGTGTATATTTACTTGTTTTAATTGTTGTGTTTTGTTCGTAAATATTTTGATCGGCTTGCCCCCGATCCAGTAAAACCGTCAAACCGTCGCTGTGAACATTTGCCAGTTGTTTATACGGAATGACGACATATACAGCCTAGAGTGTTTTATCGCATCTCAATATTTTTTATAAAGAGAAAATGCTTGTTTGCGCGTGTCAACAAAAAATCTCAAGAACTACTTAACCGATTTTCACGAAACTTTTCTTTATTGTCGCCGAATGGTTATAGGCTACTTTATTTTTTTTTTTTTTTTTATTAAAATCGGTTAAGTAGTTCTCGAGAGCTTTTCTAACAAAAAACAAAAACATAAGATTATAACTTTGCAAGTAAATGCGGTATATTTTATGGCGAGATTTACGGGTCTGGGCGTGCAGATGAAAGGGGTCGGCGGGGGCAGTACATCGGCGAGCAATTAATTTGCCACAAGAAAAAACGGATTAGCTATACGGGTAGTATTGAATACAATATACCGATTGTAAATCCAACTGAATGTAAGCTCCTACACGTAAAAGCTTTTTACTCGAATTCAAAAGAGAGTGTAATCTCCTACACACATTATATTTATTCACACTCGAATAACTTATTTTGCCGCAGTGATATCGAATAACTAAAACGTGCGTTGCACACTACAAGTTTTCCTTATTTATTTTCTATGTTGGAAATTAGGTTATAAGTTCCAATAGTTTTTGCCCGTTCCAAACGGCGTTATCGGAAAACATTTTTTTTTTTTTTATTATTTTTTTTACGATTACACAACAAACACTAGAGATAATGGCACGCGACTGCATGCAAATGAATTTGAATACTTCCGAGTCGATAAATTACTATTTCGAATAGGTATTTAATAATATGGTTTCAATCTTACATGTTACCTATACGTTTTTAAAATATTATTTTTATCAATTATCTTGATATAATAGTGTTAAATTTATTTATTTATTTTTTTTTTTTTTGGAGTTCGTCTAGATGACTATAAATTTTCTTTTATTCTCCTCTTCGCTTACGTGTCGCGTATATATTGTTTCGTTTTTTTTTTTTTTTTTTGTCCTTATTAGGTTTTTTCCTCTCTGTCCTAAGTTTCATATGTTTAATCGTTAGCCGAATTTAGGCTCCCCGCTCCCACCACAAGCTACGCAACACTTCCTATCGTTTTTCACTTTTCCTAGCTAAAAATCCGTTACCGACCGATAAATTAAAAAAAAAAAAAAAAGAAAGACAATTACAATTCCCATTATAAACATAAAAAATGCAAAATATTACTAAAAATGAAACGCACGACGATTCACTTTGAAAACGTTAAATTGCCCCCCTCTTTCGACAATAACAAAAAAGGTTGACATTTTTTTATGTTAATTAAAATATAAAACAATCGTTATCCTAGATAAATCTTTAGTCAGCTATTTTATCTAGATAAAAAATAAGACGTGATGTTGTACAACAACAATATATAGAATATTATTGTAGTTCTAGTGCGACGCATAAATCAACGTAATAACATTACAATCGTAACATATATTATATATATTTTAGTATAATATAATTATTTTAGATTTGGAGAATCTAGTAAAATCGTACGTCGAATCGATTCGCCGGAATAGCGTATTGAAAAAAAAAAAAAAAAAAATAATCGCATTGTATATTTTTATTGTCGAACCGCCCGATGGATATTTATTATTATTATTTATTATGTATTTAATTATGCCATATATATATATATATATATATATATATATATAATATTAAAAAAAAATAAATAAATAAATAAATACTATTTAAACAAATTATTCTAACGAAAAGTCGGCGATTATTTTATGGTAATTCAATTGTTTCCTTTTCGTTATAATTTCGATAATATGCGTAGAACTGTACATTAAAGTATATTACATTAAACGGAATCGGTTTTATTGATTCTTTAATTATTTTTATATATATATATATATATATGTATATACAGACTATAATAATATGCACTTATTTACTATTGCCCATCGGCATTTTATTAATTACAATAATAATATTAAACGTACTCTTGATTGTATTTGTCGGTATAACGGTATTTAGACATTTACAAACCTAAATAAATACAGAATTACAAAAAAAAAAAAAAAAAATCAATAAAGTGGTGGCCATAAATTAAACGGCTATTTAATTTAGGACAAGCGTTACGGCTGTTATCGATATAATAATAAATTATTAAGTACGCCGATATTGATTAATTTGTTTGGTTTTTTTTTTTATTCGTATGCTGTTCATTTATATGCGCGTGATTAGCGGTTACTGATTATGCACATCACGATATTAGTTCAACGGTATTCACAAACTGAAACAATAATAATAAAAAAAATATAAATAAATAAATAAATAAATTTAAAAAAAAAAAACCTAACTCGATTCAATAAATCCGACAATTATTTTAATTCGTTATTTTCTTCAATTGCCCGCTATCCCTATCACGAATTGTATTATAAATAATAATTATTTGTTCGATTGTTAATCGTACGTTAGAGCCGCGTATTGCCCAATACACCCAATTGGGCCTTTTTATTTTTATTCAATTTTATAAGTTAACATAAGTTAATTTTGAAAAAAGAAAAAAAAAGTACCTTGATTTATAGTTAAACACAATCTTTTTTTTTTCTTTTTTGGCCACTCAAAAATCCCCCTGATACCGTTTGACACGACATGCGTACATTCAATTTGTCGTAAAGACGAAATAATTTTGAAAAATAATTCAATACTTTATAAATAACAATTAGGTAATAATATTTATAAACAATTTATATACAATTTTTTTTCTATAATAACACAATAACAATTATTAACTTACATTCCTAAAAAAAATTTATAATATGTTTTAAATTACTTAACATGTCGTCATTATCGTACACTTTTTAAAATACATTGATTATTACGTACAACTTGAAATTTTTTTTTTTTTTTTTTTGGCTACTCAAAAATCCCCCTGTCACATTTGACACGACTTTCAATATCATTTCAATATAAAATTATATTCACGACCCTTTTCGTTGCGCGATTATTTTTTTAACACACCGGCACGGGAAACAAATACACGCATGTTATTAGAATTATTATTGGAAATATTTAAAACTAGCTAATAGCTGACGAGAGTTCTCCTGACGAACCGAAAAAATACACGGAATGTATCATATTAGTTACTGAAAATATTATATTCCAAATTTATACCGCTAACATAATGCACGGGCCTACGTATTTTAAACGTAATTTATACGGTTGGTGTATAATACCACTTTATACCGAATACACATCATAATTTATGATAAAAAAAAAAAAAAAAAATGCACGTATTATTCTACCGTGAAAATAAAGTGAAATATAATAATAATAATAATATCCTTATCCGTCGTCAACGGGGGTTTTTTTTTATTATTCTTTGAGCGCCTCGAATCCACAGACATAAATTATCTGTTGGTTAGATAATCAAACGAATGAACGTGATAAAATGACAGCGTTTCGAATCCCTGGTCCGGGTTTATACTTTTCGCCATCCGATTACAAACTGAAATCTAACTTAAACTGTTTTAATCGTACATCGAAAAAACGGAAAACGTACGTGCTAAACATTTATTGGTACCTATCTATACCCGATTTGCCCTGCCACCCCCCATCCACGGTTAAAAATTTTAATTCTCTTAACCGGAAATTGATAAAACGGGCCTTAGTATAAGGTGACCATAAAAATAAAATAAAAATACGGGGACACTTTAGTTATCTAACTGAATATAATAATATAAAAAAAAAAAAAACAAATTAAATGTGTGGCTGCATAATAGTTTTAAAATACAAATATTATATTTTAATATGTACACAAAAATACAAAAAGAATTTGTTTTGGAGGTACATTTCTTCTTCTGCTATTTTTATTCCAAACTAATTTCATCGAATAGCTTAGTTTCTTTTATTGAAATATTATAAAACTCATTACAAGAACAGTTTTTGAAATGTATATTCACACTGATAGTTGATTTGATAGTTACAACCAAAAAAAAAAAAAAAAACGATTATTTTTTTTTGTTTGTCCACAACACATTAAAAAAATCCGTTCTACTGCAGAATATATACACGGTATCGCCAAAGAATATTCGACGATTGCTGATATATTAGTTTAGTTGTAAATTAACAGGATAAACGGGAGAAACGGGATTAATACGGGACAGGCTTGAAAAACGGGACAAAATGCGTCCTGTACAACTTTATTACTACATCGAGAATGTCCAGAAGGCAAAACAAGTAGCGAAATAAAAGAACCAAGCAATTTGAACGATTCTATTTGGGAAATTGACATTAAATTCGTATTCGAGTTGGGTTAGTACGGTTAGTTTTTGATTTTTTAATCGACAATTCGTATAATATACAGGGTGCGGCAGAGCCGACTGACGAGTTTTGATGGGCTATAAATAACGAACAGTAAAACTTAGAGAAAAGGTTTTTTTTTTAATTTAAATCAGTAGTCAATCCCATTTTTAAAAATTATTTTTGGAAAATTATATCTCCAAGATGGCGGCCGTCAGCATTGATACATTGTTGTAGACGATCTCTGAAACTCTCATATGATTTTCGGTACATTTCGACTGGTATGGCCACGACTTCCACGGTGATTTTCTGTTTAATTTCTTCTATGGTATGTGGGCGATGTCTGCAAACCTTATCCTTAAAGTAGCCCCAGAGGAAAAAATCACACATGCTTAAATCTGGGGACCGTGCTGGCCAGCAAGAAGAATTCTCCTCAAAGAACGGTCTGAGATATCTAAAGCTACAGCGTGTTGTCGGTGACTGCTCAATTGACTCTCTAACCAACTGCACATTTTCGGGGGCTCCTAACCGTTCTGGGTGCTCCGTGTCCAAGTCTACTTAGGGTACTTCCAGGTTCTTCCAAATGCCGTATGCACAATTTGATAGTGTTAGCAGATGGAACAGATTCAGCACGTGGGATGCCGCCGAAGTGTATACGAAAAGCCCTTTGTGTAGCGATCACAGAACGATTATTTTCGTAATACGCACGCACGACGAAACCACGATGTACAGACCATGATTACGAATAAAAACGGCATTACAGTACAATTCAAAATATACCACGTATTAAGGTCTTAAATACGTTTAGGTGTTAATATTTTTAATTTCGGAAGACGAGATATTTCACTTTTAAGTTATGGGCAGGGGCAGTGATCTTCTGCTCTCCATCTACCCAAATTTAAAAATGTAATTTTATCCGACGGAAATGAAAAATGTTAACACCAAAATGCATTTTAAACATTGTCCGATTTGAATTTTTACTATAGGTTACTATTTGAAACCTTCGAAAATAAAAACGAACAAAATAAAGAAAATGGAATATTTAAGTGTATTATATGATTTCATTAAGTTTTCACACGAATCTTTTTTTGAAAAAAATAAGTAACACATGGAAAATCTGAAACATGAATTTCGAAAGACCCTGTATAGATACGAAGCTAAAAACTTGCTTTACAACATGTATGTATTAAATACAACGTAAATTTCATCGGCAGACCTGCGTCTTCAAAAAAGCAACAAAAAAAAACCCCCGTAATCTCAAAAAAGTTTCGTTTATAAATCTCTGAATACATAAAAAAAAATAATTTGTTGTTTATTTTTTTTCGGTTTTATTATTTTCTAGAAGACACCTATGTTATTAATAAAATTTGAATAGTCATTCGATATATTTTTATATCGTTCATTTGAAATGTGAAAAAAATAAAAAAGTATAGTGTTGAAATTCGGGAAATTCAATAGCAAAATAAAAATTAAATAAAATACCTCTTAATAAATCTCTGAAAATAACGGATAAGTGATAAAACTATGATATTCTTATATGTATTAATATAGTGATAAAGGCAATCAACACTGTTATATTAGTTAATATAATCAATGTAAACTGTATTAATATAATTTATAAATTTAAAATTTGTAAATCAAATTATACGAAAAATAATTTAATCGAATTTGTTTATAATTGATTTATACACAAAATATAATATAATATATTGGTGTTTATTTTTAATTTTAATTATTTAATTAAACATTACTCTGTACCTACAAATATATTAAGTATAGTATAAATAAATTGTGTTAATGATACAATTAATGGGAAAGTGTTCTATTATTATTAAATTCACTATGCGTACATTTAATTTGCCGTAAAGACGAAATAATTTTTAAAAATAAATCAATACTTTATAAATAACAATTAGGTAATAATATTTATAAACAATTTATATACAATTTTTTTTTTTATAATAACACAATAACAATTATTAAATTACATTTCTAAAAAAAAAAAAAATATAATATGTTTTAAATTATTGGACATGTCGTCATACTTTTTAAAATACATTGATTATTACGTACAACTTAAAACGTTTGTATTCAACGTGTGGAATGCTACTAATTTAAGATACTGAAATGGAGGTATAAAATATAAGTTTCATTATTTGTGTTTAGATGAGTTGGAATGAAATAAAAAAAAGAGATATACATAAATAAATTCGAGAGGGGAGGGGAGATTAAAATGTACATCACTAGTATAGAATGTCTAGCACAGTAACTTATTAAGAGTGAAAAAAACTAACATGGAAAACAATGGGGAATACAAGCAATGTTTTCGATACAGATATACAGAACAATAAAAAAAAATTAAACAATAATAATAATACAGTTTGCGATAGTTAAGCAAGTTAAATGTGAGTCGTATAAAATATAAAATATATATATATATATTTTTTTTTCTTCAGTAACGCAACAATTTAGAACCACGAAAGGTTGTTGTATATATCCGGTATACAAACGTATTGTTTTGAACTAATTCTATTGATAATATAAATATGTGATAAATGGTATTATTTTAATTATTATCATCAGTCGCTCCGTCTAACCGAACAGCTTTTCGAAACACGAATGGCAATACGGTTTATCGTTTTGTTCTTTGAAAGTGCCCTTGTTGAGCTGCTTAAGGCAAAACGCGCACACGAAATGCTCCGGATGGAATTTCTTGAACATGGCGGTTATGCAGCGTCCGGCGATCGGCTTATGGCATCCGGCGCACAGGGACCCGCGTTTAGCGTGGTAATGCGTTTCGCAGTACGGTTGGCCTTCGTGGTCGAAAAACTGGCCACTTACGAATGGCATACGGCAGTCCTGCAAACACAGACGCCAATAAGAACACAGACAAACATGTGGGATCGGTGATTACGCTGGTTACGTACCACAAACAAGAACAATCGAACAACATGTACTGGACAGTAATTTTATATTTTTATTCATTTTTTTTTTGCAAAAATATATATAATATAGTATATAAATATATCAATATCAATAGGAGAATTAATATATTCTCTCTGGGAGGGGGAGGGTGGGAGGGATGGGTCAGTAAGTATAATTATTACAGTTTATAACTGGACGGAGGCCGTCAACGTGAGATTGTATTCCTATTACGATACAATAAAAATCACAATACACTGTTCTCGTAATAATAAAGATATAACATAAATATATACATGTACATATATATATATATATATATTTTTTTTTTTTATTGTTTATTTAACATGCAACACGGTATAAGTTATGTATTTTTAATTGTACAATAATAGTATAGTGTGTGATGAGTAGTATATGGAGTCCCGTTGTAGAAACAAAATAATTATTATAGTATTCAATCGTCCTCGTCGACACCCACGCATTTCGCACACGCCGGTTTCCCTTCGATGGCGTAAAACGACTTGCCGGTGACCGGTTCCTTGCAATCCTATAATAATGCATACGGTTTTGCAGCTCGGCGTTACAGAGGGCCGATGATGATACAGAGTAACAAAAAAAAAAAAAAAAAACACGGACAACACAATGGGCCGGCGGTTAGGCCAACAACAACGGGCGGTGGCAGGCAACAGGCGGGTGTCGACCCCTCCCACCCCAACCACATTACGAGAAAAAAACCTAACCTGCAAAAAACATTTTTTTCTGCCTGTGTATTGGGCGCACTATTTTCTCCTCCTCCTACCCCCCACCCCCTCGTATCATCTTATCAACGTTATCGAACAATGCTTTCGACCCGCCGAAAACTATTTGATAACGTGCGGAATTATTTTTTTTTTTTCTTTTCTTCCCATTGTCGGTTTTTACTATTTGACTGAGAACCGTAATATTGTTGAGGTTTTTTTTTTCAATTATTAAACTTTTAAATAACCAATATTATAATAGTTCATCGATAGTGGTTGATATGTGTTTATTATTTGTATGCGATTTTTTTTTTTTTTTTTAATTTTCTACAAAATACGTGTTAAAAAAAAAAGGAAATTAAAAAAAATGGAAAGGAAAGAAGTAATTACATTTTTTTTTTCTAATCAAAACTTAATTAAAAGATAAAATAATATAAGGTAAACATTTCTGGAAATAAAAAAACAAATGTAGAGTGTTTTTCATCAAGATAATTGGCGCTGATTTTTTCCAAGGGTTTTTCAAAATACCGAGTGGGTTTAGCCGGGAAAAAGCGGCACGGGGTTTTTCGTTATTTTTAAGTTATTACGCCGTCAAGTCGTATATTAATCGTTTTGTTGTTTCGTACGACATTAAAAAAAAAAAAAAAAAAAAAAAATTAAAAAAACGACCGATAAAATGTGTGTTTCGAAATTTATAGACGGCAGTGCCACTGTACGATCGAAACTTAACGGCCGGCAAGTTTTGATTGACGCGTACAATAGACGCTATATTATAGATTGTATTAATAGCCGTAATGAATTTTAGGCATTACTGGTCCGATGCCAAGCGCATTTTAAGTGAAAATAATACGGCATCTGTAGATCTTTACGACCTAGAAAAGTTTGCTAAAAATACACCGGCGGCAATCAAACTTTACCGTTGAATTACATAAAAAAAGAACATTGACAAAAAAAACAAAAAAACAATCGCAGCGTTTAGAACTGCGACGGCGGCTTACCCTGCACACGAAGCAGCTGGAATGCCATTGGGCGGACAGGGCCGACACGTAATTTTCCATTATGGGCCGGCTGCACCCGCCGCACTTGGGCGCGAACATGTCGAAGTAATCGTCCTTGCAATAGGGACGGCCCTCCCTCTCGTGGAACCCTTCCTCGCCGAACTGTTTGCCGCACTGGGCGCAGAAAAAGTGTTCCGTGTGCCACGTCTTTTCCAGAGCGGTCACGCATTTCTGAAACGAAACGAATTTATAACTGGCGGCTCGTCACTTTATACGACGGTGGGATGGGTATCCCTTACGTCTAATATGGGCCCGTTGCAGTAGGCGCACCGGGGCGAGAACAGGTTGTGGTAGTCCGGTTCGCAGTACGGCCGTCCCTCGCGTTCGAAAAAGTTCCGGGTGCCTAGCTCCTGGGAACAGTGGTTGCAGGTAAAGTGTTCCGGGTGCCATGTCTTGCCCAGCGCCGTTATCACTTGCCCGACGATGGCCTTGTCGCACGCGGTGCAACAGCCCTTCTGTGTCGTGTTTACGCCCTGTCTGTTCATCTCGGCGGTCAGACTTCCGAGCATGCAATCCAACGGCGCCGCAGAATCAACCGTTTCGGTAGCGTAACTCGCCTGTACGGGACTGGACACCTGTCGACCAAACGCATTTTACATTTTTAATATTATAATATACAATAAAAATGCGATTATGGGTTTTTTTTTTTTTTTTTTTTTCGTGTAAAACGATATAATAATAAATCGGAATTCTACGTTATTATAATAAAATTGTTTAATAATTTATTTATGTTTCGGTCGGGGGGTTTTTTTTAAATATATATTTTAGCTTTTAGGAATTACTTTTTCTGTTATTTGAATTTTTTTTAAATGGAATAATAAAAAAAAAATTTTGTAATTGGACGGGATATGGGATCCGTCGAAATATATATAAATTAAAAAAATATAGGTATACCTACGGTTAAAAACGTAAATCGTTAAATTATTTATTTTTTCGTCGGAGAATAAAATAATAACAAGAAAAAAAAAATGTAATTTACAGCGTTTTTTGATCGCCACTGACACAATTGTTTGGATTGTGAGGCGTCTACGGAAGGACCGCCGGTATATAAAACTCGGTTGTTTTGCCAATGGCTGCCAAACTCCGCCCGCATGTGAGAAGGGACAAAATGAAAAGTCTCGTTAAAAAGTTATTTCTGGAAACTACCAATAATGGGTAAAACAACGGAAAGCGTAGTCTTCTGGTCTGCACAAGGCACTAAAGTTCCCTTTCTACCGACCTTTCTAACGTAAAAGTGCGGTTTCGAGTAGGGGGCGTTGACTAAACGGCGGTTACCTTAATGGTTAACGCGTGGTCGGCGCGAATCCCGGTTGGCGGCGGCGCTGACTGCTGGCGTTTTACGCAACTATTGTGGCCACCGTCAAACGAAAGAAGATTGATAACATATTTTTTTTTTTTTTTTTTTTTTTGTTAATTCCCCGGCAAAATAATATTTTGTTTTACCGCAACATATCGTGTCGTGAATAATATTCGAAACGCACGACCGCCATGTCATGGCCGTCACGTTCAACGCCGCGGCCAAACAGTAATATTTTCATACAAGGGACACTTCGGAAAGTTATGTATAAATATAAGCTACGACGAGTCAATTTTATTTTTATAAGGTCCACTTGGGTGGGAGAGGGGAGGCAGAGTATGCGAACTGCCCCCTATACGTCTTTTCTTTAAGAGGACGTCACATTATTTAAGAAGGAGTTGCGTAATGTCTCCAGAAGAAAATACCATTCAAAGTGATTTTTTACGGTTTAGGGCAATTAAAGACAATAACGACGTATTGATTTTCTATTTACTTTGAACGAAACGGTAGTTGAAAAATGTCCAACGTTAATAAATGGTTTAAAATTAATAAAATTAACTAAATGGATATATCGATCCCCGGATAAATTTGTGTTCTTTAGTTTTCACGGGTAGGCTGTTTTACGTTAAATCATACTGCTATCGAGATAAAAACGAGAGGGAAGCCCCTCACGGGTCTGATTGCCCCCCCCCCAAAAAAAAAGCGTGTAGTACGAAAAACGACAAAATATATGTCCTGGGACTTATATATAGGTTTTTAGGTCGGGCGAAAATATCAAACTTTGGATTATTTAGCGAATTGAATTGGCGTAATAATGATAATACATTTTACAAAACCAATTACTCAATAATTCAATATACGATTTAAAACCGAAATTAAAATTGTTTACCTTCCATTTATTATAATAATGAATATAAAATATACTATATAAATAAAAAAATTAAAAAAAAAAACCAATCACATTTAGGCCCCATAAATATAAATCACAAAAACATAATAAATCTCAGATTCATTTAAACCACATTACGTTTTGACATTGTGTCGAATTTTAGTACTTTGATCGTTACGAACGGTGAATTGCCATATTTTTACCTTCATCAATAACTGTCTTACCGTGACCTTAGCTACTCCTTTATAAGGAATCGGTTTTTTTTCCTCCCCCCAATATTCATTTAAAGTTACACATTGTTCGACTTTGCGTGTTTATTTTCGTCTTCGTTTTTACTACCCAATATACGTTTTTCGAGAGCAAACAAAAACACATCGTAGTGTATAAAAAAAAAGTCCGACGTACTTCGCACCGTGCGTGGGCTAATGTTGTAGGCGACAAGTTGGGCAGGCATATAGGGTAATTTAATTTATAACATAAATCAATTGTAAAGGAAAAACTGTTTTGTTCGGTTAAAAATAACGATTTGATAAATTTAAATTGGAAATTGTACAGATTTGAAACTACTATACGAAATAAATTACGATTGTTCGTGGTTTTTTTTTTCTTTTTTAACGAATTACAACATAAATTTCAACTTCAAACGCCAAATGAAAATAAATTGTAATATGTTATATCTGCGTAGAACAAAAGAAAATCTCGAAAATTTCAAATAACTATAAATAATTAAAAATAAACTCCAGAATGTTTTGAAAATTTGACCACGTACTCGACGATATTATCAATTATTTTCGACTAAATTACAATGGCGAAAAATATTAATAACAGAAAATAACAGAAATTGCGTAAATATTTCCGCACTCCCATATTGAGACTGCAATGAAAATCAAAATCGGGTGCAGAGCCCGATGCACAGCCAACTATAAATCCGCATTTTTTTTTTTTTTTTTTTTTGAAGAGTTCCGAAATAAAAGTGTTTAATTTGAGCAACATTTCTGATAGAAAAATTGTTTACACGAACAAGATAAAAAAAAAAAAAAAAAAAAAAAAAAAAAAAATTAAAAAAACCAAGCACAAATTATAGCAAAACCAATACGTTATAATAATCCCGGATGTCCTGAAATAATGTATTTTTACGATTCTTATTGAATTATTTTTTTAAATCGCTTGATAAAAAAAAAAAAAAAAAATAAAGAAATTGTCTAATGAACATTTGTGTCGTTGCGATGCGATGTGTTACTACGAAATAGGATTTCAGTGTTGAAACATTAGTTAAAAAAAAAATAATAATAATAATTATAAAGTTATTTATCGGTCTAACAGTATGAATAATCTCTTCGGAGATATCGAGCCTTGAATGAACCGCGACTATATTTTATAATTAAAATCAGTGTTCAGAAATATTTAATCTAATTAATAATTGCACGGACCGAGACATTTTGAACTAGAGTATATCAATGTTATTTAGCTAAACTGCGCAAAACTGATTTAAAGTCTGCGGCAATAGTTTACTAGAATAATGCGTGACCTAATTTTACGGACTTGCATACATTTATAAATATATAAATACATTATTATTATTTTTTTTTTTTTGTAAATCAAAGTTTGAAGATGAAAAAATATTCAAGGTTGTGGTTCGTTACGTACTACACGGGGATTTTGGCAAAGACTCTAAAAATTAAATTATGCAACATCATTTTGCTCGTCCGACAAAGTCGCGTGTAACACTCGTGTATGCCAAATAATAAAAGCCTACATTAAATATTGCTGGAACAATTGGGTTTGTGTAAAACATTGGGTTACCGTTCGATAAATCGACACCGCGTTCAAGGAGAAAACGTCGGCCAAAAATGTATTCAAAATTGTAAAAGAATAATAAATTAAATACTTATGCGAACTTCATTTTCAAGCCATCGAGTCCAATATTAAAAACCCAATAAACAATATTGCGAATATAATGTAAAACAGAGAAAAATATGAACAAATAAATTTAAAAAAAACCGTAATAATGGATACCTAGAATTTGTCAAAATATAATTACTGCCGATTTCATCACCACCTCGGTGTACTGGGCGATTGTTTAATCGTAAATTATTTTAATTTTGTTACGTTTTCTTTGTTTAGAACCTAAATACTACCAATAATAATTTATAAAAGTTATTCGATTTCAATTTTAGGGCAAATCGATTAATAAATTACAATACTCGAATTCGAAGTTAAAAAAAAAAAAAACGAAGTTCGAATTCTCCCTCTTTGACAAAATTCCCATCGAGTAACCGTTAAAAATATATTACAAGTGTTCGCTAATAATAAAATAATTTTGTTCGTCTGGATTTTGGACGATTTGTAATTTTTCATAATAAAAAAATATATATATATAATATTCGAAATCGACTGTCGTAAAATTATAATAAAAAAAAAAAACCACTATTGTACGCTGCCAAAAACCACAAATAGAGGTACCTATCCAATATACATAATAACGCAAACGGGGCGATGGCACAGTCGTTCTAAACTCGTAAAGGATGTAACGTAAACGCGTAATTTCGGCAAAATAAAACCTAATGCCAAAATATAAGCCGTAAAAAAAAAAAAAAAAAAGATATACAAAGATAATTTTCCACGCGAATTCTCACCTTGAAATCCGATAGCGAAGCCATTAAATCGTCTAGTTCTCGAGTGGCCGACGAAGCGGTCGGGCACATGGTACGCGTAGTCGTTGTGGTGGTTTCTTCCATCAACATCTTTGAAATCAATTGTCCGTTGCTGGTGTTGTTACTAAACAGATCAAAAATTTGTAAACGGTTATTTAGTGCGTAATATTTTTTTTTATCCGACGCGTAACGTCACTTATAATCGGCTGTATAGACGAAAATAAAACAAATTTAAATAACCATAAACAAAAATATTCAATAAATATAGGGAATATATAGGGCATACGACTTTTTAAATCAGTTATTTATACTCAGTGACGTGCGCCGCAGTAGGGGAGGTTATAGCCCCTCCCCACATTGTTTTTAAAATACGAATATTCATTTAGTAATTTAATCTCGAAATATTGTATACTCATTTTGGCCGAGTTATAAGAAAAATAGTGGTTTAGTGAATAAAAATTAGCATTTTTTTTAATTAGGTTTTTGAAAATAACATTGTCGAGCTAGAACAAAAGAAGATTCTACGATTACGATTAGATTGCTCGGGTATCCAGGTACTACTAGTGGTCACCTTCCATTACAAAATTTCCGGGCACGCCACTGTTTATACCTATCACAATCTACAGTGGCCCTACAATTTTTATTAACATTATTATAGTTTCGTGTTTTTTTGCAATTATTTATTTACATTACATTGTATGCACTATTTTGTACTGACCGACGGGAGATATGGTCATTTTTGTGTATAAGGAGTGATATATTATGTGTATTTTTGCTTTTACCGCCGAAAAGTCCTATTCCCACGTTGGGCGAGGCTATTTTTTTTATCCAAAGCTCGAATTATGTTTCGCGATTCACTTATTATGCTTATGTGTATAAAGAGTGATATATTATCAATAGCCACTTGCCGTCGCATAAAAGAAAACGTATATTCCATATCGCACACGACACGGATACAGAATAATTTGTCTAAATATTTTGATTCAAAAGTGTAGGCATACCCATTTAAGGTATAACGGGTAGAGATGTAACAATTTTGAGAATATATGGTTGAAATAAAGCTTAACGTTTAAGCTTAAACGATTCCAAAACGATTGAAAAGATAAAAAAAAAGAACAGAAACCAAATTCACTTATTATCAATTTTTATTTACCTACTGAACCCGAAGCATTATATATTCGGCACGCTGACAGAAGTCTAAATATTTGATAGCTGGTAATTATACTTATACACTAGACCGACGGTTTCCAAACTGTGTGCCCTAGGGGTTAAGGGCACCACGTCCAATACAAAAAAAAATATATATATATTTTTACATATAATACAATCTTTCCTTTTTAAGATAACACGAAATATTTCTGTCCAATGTTGACCTCAGAGAACTAATATGGGATTTTTGGAAGAAGATAGGGAATACAAAAATACGCGTTTCTTGATTATTTTAAAATTTTCAGTCATTTCGCTTTGCGCTTACAAACAGTAAAAAATTTATTTTTATAAATTGTGACGGGTGTTTAAAATACACCAGATTCGGATAGACCGTATTTTTTGTTTTATATATATTTACAATAACCTAACCTAGGCGAAGTACGTATTGGTTTTATTATGGTGAGTACTGATTTTTGTTCTAGCTGATGTAAATCATTTTTCAACCGGTAATCTCGTAGCAATCATCAACATCGTCAGGAGTGGATTGTGTCTGGTGACCGTTTTGTCAAGTCGGTGTCAACTTTTTTTTTTTTTTTACACTTTTTCTAAAATGGGGAAAAAAGAAAACACAATAATGCTTTCTGTTAATTTCGATTTAGTTGAAATGTCCATTGAATACTTATATATCAGTTATTTTCGAAATATTCTAGAGGTTTTTAGGTTATTTATGGTTATTTGAAGGAGGACTGATTTTTTTTTTCTTAAAAAAAGCAACGCTGACGGCTAAAAATATTGGAAACCACTGCACTGGACGTAAGGAAATACAAATGTGTAATCTTTTTCCAAGTATTTGCGCATAACATAACTGAGTCCACTGAGCACGAATATTACAAACCACCTGATAAGCGACTTGCAGTTTTTCGTGTCGTCTTTAACAACGCTAATATATATTGTTATTATATATACCTAATAAAAAAAAAGTATAATTTATTTTATACTACACTTGCCGTTACAAAATGATAAACGCTAAATTGATAGTTAACATTAATAAAATCAAAAGTACAACGATTTTTTAAACAATAGTTAAATTTGTCTTCTTTTAAGCCTAGAAAATCGTTAAAAACACAAAAATTACAAAAACAGCTTAAAAACACCGAAATGTACAAAAATATGCCACATAAAAACAATCTGAATTTTACTTTTTGATTATTCTTGGCTGAGATTCGAAGCGACGAAACCTAAATCTCCCAAAGAAAATAAATCAAATATCCGCAGAGGTTATACTAAAAAAATGTACTACTTGTATTATTTATGTTTATGAATCATAACCTATCGTGTTTTAAGTTTGCGTACATTTAACAAAATAATTACAACATTTCTATCTATCACGTAAAACCAAAACAAAAAAAACAAAACTAGAAAATTTAGCTATAAACAACTCGAATAACGTCAGAATGTTTTGAAAATTGTACCACGTCTAGAATGAACTAAATAAGTATTAGATGAAAATTTCACGTCCCTGTCTCTACAATTTGTTTTAACTGAATTATTAAATCAAATTATAAACCAAAATTGAAAATAACAGAAACCGTTATTGCGTAAGTATTCCCGGCTCCTCTCAATAATGATTCAGAAAAAATATCAAAAAGTAACCTCCCTAAATGCATCAACTGGACAATATTTGTTCGTGTTTGGATAGAGGGACATTTACGTTTTTTTTTGTTAAATTTTACTATACGACATTATACAAAATACAAAATAAAATAAGACATTAGATTAGACCCCCGTAGGCCACCCTCGAATACGCCAACGTGTGTTCCCATCCATTAGGTATATCGATTGTTATTCAATTCAAAAGTAACATATATAGGTGCATTTAAATATTAATATTCATTTACCTTTTTAAAGAAATCGACGAATCTAGCTCGTCTAGAAGAGAATCCACCGACGGACGAGTCGGAATATTGCTCGTTTTCTTCGGAACGGAATATGAATCTCCATTAACGACTGCAAAAAAGATAAACGAACAGTTATTAAAAAAAAAAAAATCATAAATAATATAGAAAAATAAAATTACGTATCGCTAAACAAATATAGTAGTTAGGTTAATAAAATAAGAACGAAAATGTTCAACAATTTGTTTCCGTTTTATATTTGAATTTTGTTATAAAGATCACTAAAGTATATACTTGTATTACAATTATATTTTCGTTTGAGCGAGACGAGTGATTCAAATTTATTTTAAAAACTTAATTCATTTTAATTTCAACACATCGGAAGCTCAAAGAAAGTGCAATAATTAACTCGCATGGTTTTGATATTTTAAGAATTATATAATATATAACTGTATATATATATATATTGTAATCAATGGTATTGTAATTTTTTTTATGACGAACCGTAGACAAATTCTAATCATCAAAATAGTTCGCGGACCGTAAGTCCATTTTTCTGTACAAGATCTCAGAACAAAAATACTACTCATCACTATCCATAACAATAATATTGAAATATGCATTTAAGATAGATAATTAGCTTATTGATTATAACAAATAATTATATTTGTATATATTATAAACTTACATTTTTTCTCTGCATATCTCGAATTGCTAAGATCTTGAAGTAACGTATCAAGTTCCGAAAGATTATTATTTAATGAAGATGTCATTTTTGATGATTTAAATTCATTTCTGGGCTGTGTAGGCTGAAAAAAAAATGCGTTCAAAATCGTATACGTAGAAAATTTAACATATTTTAATATATTTTAACAAAATTAATATTTTTTTCATAATTTAACATAGGATATTGAGTTTTTTTTAAAAAAAATGTTTAGATTTCCAGTGTAGCTAAGGACTTATTAGGGATGAGAAATTATAGGAGGTAAAATTGGCGAAACATCCATGCAAATATGTACAAATAAATCGAAAATATATGTAAAAAAAAATCAAAAATATGTATTAAAAAAAAAACTAAATATGAAAAAATTAAATTATATGTTTTACATTTCAGTTTTGAAAGCTATAAGTAACTATGTTTCTTATTTAGACGGGAATTTTTTGTTTGAAGGTTAGCAACATTGTTTTTATCATTTTTCTTATCTATCACACTTCCAATAAAATAAAATGTTGGTTTTTTTTTTTTTGAATTTATTGCTATGTAAAGGTACAGCACTGAGCAACGTATTCTGGTGATAAAAACGCATTACAAACACGGGGAGTGTGTTGCAGAGACGGTCCGCCGAGTCCATACGATCTTGAGACGTGAAGAAGCGCCTAACGCTGGTGCGGTAAAAAACTTAGTAGCTAAATGACAGCACATGACTCTGTTGTTAACATTAGATGTGCAGATTAGCCGCAAAACATCGGTCGCAAACAGCGTCGATTGCAGCCCTCAAAAGTCTACTCTCACCGTCGTTCACAGGAGTTGAGCATGTCAGATCTGACATTCGGTTCGGTTCGACGAATACTAAAAACCGATCTTCATACGCACCCCTATAAAATTTAGTTAATTCTCCAAGAACTGAAATCAGTAGAAAAAAATCACGGGGAAAGGAAATTAGACGAGTGATCAGTGAATTTAACAGGGACGTCTGTGGCCGAGTGATCGTCAATTTCAACAAGCGGATAACCGATACTCCGAAACTCTCGAGGTGGTCATATGTTAGATATGATTTTACACCATTAAATCGGAAATTCTTGTGAATATAAATAAAATAAAAAATAAAAAAATTGAAATTTGATTCATTTTCATAAAGATGAAGTTACTTATGCCACACCCTATATATGATTGGAGTTACCGGTTTTGTGGCTCAAATATTATTTTATAGGATACATTTTATTAAAAATAAATACAATTTTATATTGCACAACAGATCATTCATGTGCACGTCTTAAAATTATTTTATTAAAATATGCAACAATATGATAATAAACCACAAATATGAACTGGATAGGCTATGAAACAGATATTTAACTCGCCTAGCTATAAATAAAAGACACGGACAAAAAAAGTATGAAATTTCTATAATTTCTCATCCCTAATAATCGAGTATGAAAGTGTACGAGGGCCTTTTAAACCTAGCCCCGTCATCTCTCCCCTCCCATCGTCGAAATACGTGTAGTCCGTATACGCGGCCTGGTGGGTGGTATATTCGAGAACTAAAAAACTAACTAGAAAATAACTATTCGAAATAAAAATGTCTACCGATAGTTCTTGTCGGACCGCCGGGTTTGACGTCGACCGTTCGATCTTGTGCGTCCGTACGGTGGCATATTCCGCGGGCGGTTGAACCGGCGAACCGGCCGACGGTAACCGAGAACGGACGCCGTTAATAACGCCGTAGCCTCCGTTAATGCCCCCGGAGACGCCGCCGTAGCCTCCGTTAATGCCCCCGGGGACGCCGCCGTTGGATTTGTTCGACTGCTGTATTGTGCTTTGTAAATCCGCGAGTAATGCGTCTAGGAATTGAAAAATTAAAATAAAATAATAATATTAATAATAAATATACATTTAAAACGATAGTAATATATAACGAGATACGTCATATTATAAATTAGCGCTGTTAGTTTACCCAGACATTTTTTCAGGCAAATCGAAATTTGATGTATAAACGATAAATAATTATTGGCCGTTAAGAGGACGTTATACCGTCCGCCGTATTTAAGGGGTTGTCTATAGGTCGTCATTTTGACGACATTTTTAAATGATAAAAATGGTAATTTATCAACTTAAAATTATTCAATTAAACAAGTATTTTATGTGTAATCGTGACATAAAATAAACCGTTTCGCGCGGGACAATCCCTGTTTCCGTATTCATATAGTGGGACTACCGAAATTCCAAAGCATATTCAAACGAACTTTATCTGTGTCGTAGCGTGCCTATTTTTTTTTTGATTATTTAAATACAACGAACGTTGTCGGTATGAAACGTTCGGTTATTTCGGTATTTGAATTTACTTGACGCCCTCTTAAGTACAACTAACGATGGACATTTTGTCAAATTTTCGTGAATTTCTTGTTGGGCCGAAAAAAAAAATAATAATCTCGCTACGCTCAGAATCGAATTATAAAAACTTTTAAAAAATAATAATTCAGCTTTGCAATTTAAAAAAAGACGCAAGTGGATATGCGATAATTATTATTCTAATAGGAGCAAATTAATAAAAAGCTTTTACGAAAATCATATTTCATAAAATCTAGCGATTGTTACAAGTACTCATTACTCATTACTCATTACACAGTTGTTACGACAGTTTGTGCGTAATATTTAATTATTACTGCAGCGAACACAATTTACCGTGCTCGAAAAAATGAAAAAATTATTAAACGTTCACCTGCAAACCTCGACCTGTGAGTGGAGGGTTTTTTTTTTTTTTTTTTTTTTTAAAAAGTGAGTCATCTGAGTTTTCTAGTCACAGTTATCACAGTGCGTTAGATCACTGATCTCATCTCATAAATATCATAATCATATCATATCGTACAACTCACTTTAAAAATAAATTTCTTTGCAATTCGAAAATTGAATAATATATAAAAATAAAAATATAGAATTATCTGTTTTCACTGTTAAAGATCTATAAATATACTATATGTATATTTTAACAATAATAGCACAGCAAAATGGCACAAATTGACTTTTATTTTTTTTTAATGCCATTGGAGGCCTTTGATAAATTTGTTTTCATTCGGCAGAAATAGCTCATCGGTATCTCTTAAGAGGTCATACTAACGCACAACATCGGTTATTATAACTTAATTATATCTGTACACCTATCTGTATAAGCTAAATTTTAATAATAAAAAAAAAAACAAATTTAAATTATCATCAAAATTATTTAATGTGGTACTTCTTCAAAGGTGCCGAAAACAAAAATAAAATTGTAGGATAGAGTTTTTTTTTTTTCTGTTATATAGGAACAAACATATGTATACACAGTAAACATTTGTGGCATAGAATAATTACTAATAATATATTTAGTAAAATGTTTGCTTTCTGTACGTTTGGTAAAAGTTTCTTAACAATACAGTTCTTTATTCAGTACGTATACCGAACTCTATAAAAACAGTCGGCACCAGACACAGTATTGCTAGTGAATATTAGACGAACGCCGTTTTTTAACTTCAACGTAATCATACAATTTCACACGGTTAGTCAATATATTTAATATTTTCAATTTTCAGCAATAGTAAAGTAAACGATCTATAAAAGTTATAAAATAATAAAAATAATATTTGATAATATTTTGAATATCAGAAATCTGTAAACGCAATTTTTATATTTAATTTTTATTACGTTTAACGTCCAATTTAAAAAAAAAAAAAATGTTTTGCTATTTCGATTATGTCCGTAAAAGTACGCAACAAATAGCGACAAAAAATACGACACAGGCAATTGTATTTTATTTTGTAGTTACAACAAACCAATACGATTTTTCAATTTTAATAATGTATCAAAAACATTTTTACCGAACATCGCTTAGAATCGTGTTTTGTACAGATATAAATTAATAAATTTAATTAATTAATACCTTTTTATATATCTCTATATTCCCACCCACGATTAGAGGTGCGCGATTATTTTTATTATTTTCTTTGATTATAATCGATTAATCGATTATTCTTGGTAAGCGGACGATTTTTTTATCGATTAAAAAAATAATCGATTAACCCGGTTTATCCGCATAAACAATTAACCGAATAATCTATTAGAATAATTTTTTTTTTTTACAGATAAACATACTATTCATCATGGTCCTTGTGCTGATTGGACAGCACTAAGTGTCCTAACCAAATCACACAGCACATTAGGGTTCCCGACCAGACCGATCAAGTAAATCCTACGACAGCGGAAACCCCAACAACGATTAGCCTAACCAGCACAAACCCCGAACGCGAATACGATAATAAAACTCCCGTCATAATAATTCTACCAGTAAAATAATAAATCGTAATAAATATTCGCTTTATAATAAATATTTTTAAAAAAAATTTACTTATCGATATGTATAAAACAAACGATTATAATATATATTTATGTGCGATATAATGTATTATTTTTGCAACATCGACAAAAGATAATAAACTGCACGCTGCACAGTTACTTGTAAAAATTATTAATGACTTTTGTTATTAAGTCTAAAATTGATATGTTGATTGTAATTGTGTTTTTAATATTCGGGACTGACGGATGGAATACGTAAAATAAAATATTTGTTTAAAATTAAATTTCTTATAATTGTTAGTTGTAATTTTTCCATTAAACGACTCATTAGCCCACAAAATATTAAAAATCTCATTATGTATGTAAAATTAATATACCGTTTTATGTTCATTTTTTTAATTTACGTTTAATTATAACAGTTGAAACGTACTGAAAACGGGTTTTTTTTTCGTTTTTTAGGCGACTGGGTTGTACGTACAATGAAAATATCAAAAGTAACAATTTTCATAGGAAATTTAATTTAAACAAATTTGTTATTCTACGTAATTTTCGCCTATCGTAAATATTTCAGGCCCGTAATTGCAAAAAAAAAAAACCTTTTTTTTTTTTTTTTAATAATAACTCTAACCCTCTCGAGGCACGTTTCGGGATTCGCCAATATTCGTACGAAACTTTGCGCATTTTTTTTTTTTTTTTTTTTATTGGTGTGACGAACAAATTCCGGGTATAACCCGATAAAAAAAAAAAAAAAAAATTAAAAAACGACTACCCTACATAAATGTATATTATAACGGTATAATATTCATTAAAAATTTAAAACGAAAGCCGAACCTATTATATACCGTACAGTATTTATATGTGGGCGCGTTAGTATAGACAGAGGTGTTAGTATATAGTGAAAACGAGTTATCCTCCGCAAATTCTGCCGCAGAGTTCGTGTTTCCGTACGCTTGCGGGGGTACGGCTAACACGCAATACAGTCGTGTAAACGACCGGATGAAAATGTCCGAGTTCGACATAATATTATGTACTAATACCAATAATACGGGTCCTGCACGCATGGGCGGGTCTAGTATTATATGTCATAATAATCATGCGGTTTTCGTTTTTTAAGTCTAACGAGAAAACGGTATTGTGCATTCTTCTTCTTCTTCTTCTTCTTCTTCTCCGGTTTTTAAAGGCCATTGAGGCCCATAACCGCAACACAAATTTGCTGCTTCCACCTGTCACTATCCTGAGCTACTACTTCCATATCTTGTATTCCAAATTCTCCCAAAGTCTTTTTTACTTTGTCTATACATCTTTGTTCTGGTCTGCCTAGTGGTCTTTTCCCAAGGGGTTTCCATTTTAATACCGCTTTCATTAGGCTATTTGACATCCATACGTGGCCGGCCCATCCGATTCTTTTATATTGTAGTACTGCTACTATGTTCGGTTCTTTATATAGTTGTTGCAATTCTATGTTGCTTCTACTTTCATATTGTTATGTGATATTATATTCTTCTTAATATCCGTCTTTCAAAGATCGCTACTTTGTCTTCATCTCCTTTGGTCGTTGGCCGTGTTTCACAAGCATATAGCAGAACTGGTCTGATAATTACTTTGTATAGTGTAATTTTCAATTTAATTGATACTTGTTTTACCCATATTTTTGTCTTGTCTGAGGTGGTTAGCCTCACGCCAAACCCCCATTAATGGAGGTCCCAACAAGTTGGGGGATTTCTCCCCTCTCCTTGCTGGAATCGTTCGCCTGGAACTTTCCACCAGCAAGGGGCTATTGCGATACCTTAGTATCGGGCGATGGGGGCGCCAATTTCCCTACGCCGATATTTTGCATTATTTACTCGCGAATCGTTTGATCCGTTCGATCCGTGCAGCAGCAACAGCTACAAAATAACAATATGGGCGAGGCAATTTGATCGGGTAGTAATAATAAAAATAAAAAAAATTAGTTCCTAATTACATGTCGTTCTACGTGTAGAAATATTCGTTTAGTAGACTGTTCGTCCTTAATCCACCGCTGTATTTTTTTTTTTTTTCGTTATGTATATACGTACCAAATGTTAATGAAAAAAAACATATCCGGGGAATTGCCTAGCTTAATAATTATTTGTAAAATACTGTACGTACAATAAACTAGCCAACTATCGGCTAATTCGTATTTTTTGGATTGCTCGCATAAATAATTTTTTGTTAGAAAACAAAATTATTTACCTATATGAGAAAACGTGTGGTTTTTAGATTGAATAGTACCTCGTCGCCCGGCCATTTCCACACCCATATTTCATATACGTCCAACTGTTTTATATAACGTTCAATGGCATAGGTGTGTTTAGGAAATACACGAGTAGCTTAAAAACGTACCATTATGACGCACTGTGAAGAGAAGACACTGTAAGATATCGTATACGGCGCATACAGAAAATAATATAAAACGTATACGTTTATGGCACGGAAAAAAAAAACGCACTTGAGACGTGGGTTTTTCTACGCACTATTCCCCGCCGCGAAAACTATTATAATCATAGAAAATATTACGAACAATGCCCACGTTTTTAACAGATATTCAGAGAGCCGCACGCAGAAAACTGGCTAATTTTTTTACGAAGGCCATTGCGATATTATAGCGTTTTTAAAATAGAAAAATAACCACCTTTTCGGACCAATAAGCTGATATACCGCAGTGGGCGTGTTTAAACTATGCAAAACAGTATATAGGCTAATGTTATTCCCGGAACTTTTTTTAATATTTTAAAATTGGATCCGATCCAGTGTTAAACTGAAAATCTTAGCAAAAAATAAAAACAAATTATAAATACATTTTAGATTTTAAATAAAATATTAAATGTGTAGAATATATTTTTACTACTGTATTTTAATATCATAATACTGGGCACGCCCAGCAACTCGTGTTTGTAACACGTTGCAAAACACATTAGTAAAATTAAATACGATTTCTAGATTGTGTCAATCAAACTATACTTGAACGGAATATTGTATATTTGTTGCTAAAATCAATCACCATCAGCTGAATATATATATATATTTTTTTTTTTTGTTAATTCCTCGTCGGTCGGCAAATTCGATAAGTTTGCTCCGGTCAACTAAATATCGAAACGACGCCACTGATTCTGTTACGAATACATACGGCGTGTTAAATCGGTGTTTGGTTTTCGAGTTTCAAATAGTATTAATAGAGATAGGTAACCTATATATATATATATATAATCAGCAGTGGTTATACTTGACGTCGTTAAAATAATTTAAACTAGTAAGGAATGAATTGAAAAAACCTGAAAGTTTCCAACGTCCTTTTTGACCAGGAAAAATTGATTACAGACACGCAGATTGAAAAATCCGGGTATCAGCTGATTTTTCTTCAAAAGTTCTCTAAAAATATGTCACGCGCTTGAAATAAAAATTGTACAAAGTTATACTCGTGCTAAATCAACGGTGTTAAAATGGGTTTGTCAAGATGATTATTTACAATCCGACAAATCTGTGGTGAAACTACCGAAACTAAGAAAATATCGCAGATATTATTATCTTTATCTGTGGATAATATAAAATCCCGATTAATAAAGCTACGGTCCACCTGTCACCCCTACACCCCCACACCTTTAACCGCCTCTGTATCTAATTTTGTTAAACAAATTACATTAGAAAAAACATTTTTTTTTTTTTTTTAAATTACAGTAGAAATATAATATTATATATAAATAGCCGTTTCGAAATAATATGTTTGTCGTTTGTATACATTTGTCTGTATAATTAAACGGATGTCCAACATAACATATTACACACAAACAGAGATCGCCAACCTGCAGCGAACGATTTCCCGCCTTGTCTGTCCAACGGGCAACACAACAAAAACATATGCTCACGGCGCAGACTGCGCAGAACTCACTTAATTTTGGTTTTAGAGCGAAAACGACCGTTATGAAATAAAAAGAAGACGATATTTGAGAGACAATGCGTTTAAAGGAAAAAAAAAAAAAAACCATCAATTTTTTTTTAAAAAAGTTACGGTAATTTAATAATGTTGAAATATTCGTTATTTCTAAACGATGCGTATAGTGAACGTTATATTCAGTACAAATGGAAAAATAAGTTTGCCGACCCCTGGCTCTATAGCATTTGCATTTATCGAGTATAACCGACAACCAACGAGGTAGTCAATCCCACAACGTATAGTATTAACTACACCGTACGTTATCAGACATAATAAATAAACTATGGCAGGTTGCAATCCCAGAACACACTCGTGCATACAAAAATCGAAATAAACCCCGAATAAATATTTAATCCGTCCGCCTCGTATTATAATTTATAATAAATCGGCTATTTATAATGTTTAAGCGTATTTTATAGACTACAGTAAACAACAAAAACAATTGTAATATTTATAAAAAAATAAATATATATATATATATATTACGACTATTGTGTTACTATAAAAAAAAAAAAAAAAAAAAAAAAAAAAAAAAAAAAAAAAAAAAAATAGGTATATATTTTTAAATGTTGATTATAATTATATTTGGTTTTTGTACCACCTCCTACCCGCATTAATAATTACAAAATAATCCTCTGGTATATACTAAATAATAAATTCGATTTCAGTCTCACGTATAATAAATAATACGCGAAGTCATCATTGCCTAGATACTTCACAAAAAAAATAAAATAAATAATAACTATCTTGAACATTAAAAAAAAGATCCGCATACTGTTTAGTACATACTATTCTACAAGGCACAATATTCATTGTTGTTTTATCGATTAAGTCTTTTTAGTAACACCGTTTTTTTTTTTTTTTTTTTTATGATTTCCTTACCTCGTAGTTTTATGTTAATTTCAAGTATATAAATTCTAAAAAAATACAATTTGTATAAGTTTAAATTGGATACCATTAAACCTAACTTTATAATTGCGTTTTCAATTTTTTTTTTATTGACCAAATAAACGTATATTAATTTGAAGATGAATTACACTATATAAACAATAAATAATAGTTTTATAAAAAAAAACATATACTTGTACCCACTTAAGTCTTAAATATGAATACTACTAATACGATAATTGTACAAACCGTTCATTTTTTTTTTTTTGTAATTATAATAATTAATAATTAATAAGATCACTTTTTTTTACAATACGCGTATACACGAAACTCGATGAACCAAACGACTCGTGTTCATGAAACCGACTGGTTGTTAAAAATAAAAATATATATATATTATTTTTACTAAACGGAGAAGACCGTCCTACACAGAATAGTATTTACTTTTTTTTTTTTGACAATGATAATGCCGTAATATCAAAAATAAAAGGTGGAGCACACGTGGGTGTCAGGATATTTTGCTGTAAAAATGCGGTGTGTTTTTGCCGTTAATTAAGACATAGATAGTGAAATAGACGTAACTAAATTCGTTTCCATACCCTTAGGGTTAATTACTAAAAGCATATTATCCGATATGAAACAAACATTTAAACATCATAAGCTTAATAGGCCGACGTCACAGTAGTACTTGAAAATGCGTTTTCGGGGTACTCCATGGCGCCAATAGACTCGTAAAACGAATTTTATCATCACTAAATTAATGACAACAACGTTATTTATACCGAAAAATTCCCCGTTTTCGAAAACATAGTAAATATTGTAGTCTTTACAACCTCAACACATACTGAGCGCATCAATTATAAGTCAGAATTCCCCTCAATCGTCGGTCCGATCGACATGGAGAAGCGATACGAATCCTGAAAACATATTTCAATTCGAATTTCATCAATTTTTAATTTATACAAATTTAATTTGATAATTTATATGGAAATAAAATAATTAAAAACGCATTTGTTTAATGTAAATTGTGTTAACACATATATATACTCTTTCCGATATATAGAAAATATTTAACAATCGTTATTAATTCCAAATATTTATTTGTTTCATAATATCGAATGTAAAATATTTTATAAAATAAATATCAAATTGTTAATACTGCAGAAGTGTTCAATTAAGATTGGTAATTTATACACATTAAATTGTATAACACACACATTTTTTAATATTTATTAAACATTTACTAGATGTTGTGTGGAAATTATCGAGTTATCAAAGTAGACTTATCTACTTTTTGATTGTCTCGATTAATATCGTAGAATCAATAATATCGCAGTGATATAAAATGTCAAAAATCTCGAAACTATAATATATGTATTATATAGAAGTTTAGGTTGATAATACGTCCACACTGCTGTGGTTATTTTAATCTGTGTAACATAGTAAAACTTTTTAAAACGCATATAGTATATTAGGTTACCGGATAGTATTACAATAGTATAATAATATACGTTTGTGTACGCGAAAATATATAAGAAAAGACAATGAATCATAAACCTATAGAGTATCTTTAAAAAAAAAAATAAATAAATAATAATAATAATAAAACTATTTTTTTTTTTTTAGCGTAAAACGCACGTTTTGTCGTCGAACGAAAAAGGGACGTCTCATAAAATCGTATAGCTTGCGAATATTTTCAGAACATTAACAAAAACACATAAATTGAAGATTATTAAAAGTTTAAATATATTTTACATATGATGCGATATTAATATTTATTAAATGTACGTATTATTTTTTTCGTATAAAACAATTGATGGATAATATTGTTTTTATACATTCGGCGCGTTAAATTCAATACGGGAGAGTACATTTCTTTATACAGGATATCAAAACGAATAAACCGGCGGGGGGGAGTATTTAAGTGCATGATGGCATCGTATTTGAGCTATTTTAGCATTTGTGCTCTGTAATATACTACGAATGTATTATAACTCTGTTGGTTTATTGACGTTTTGATAATTACTACAATAATTGTTACGTGGTAACATTACATTGGTCTACAATCGATCATATTTCCACTGGCAAAATGACAGACTAACCCTAATACATTCTATAAAATATGATAATCACATAAATATTATCAATTTTAGCATAAAACGATTTAAATCATTCGATTTTGATACGTTTTCGGGTGAATAATGCATATTATATTTAATTACTACAGGCTGAAAGTGATTACGTTTTACATAAATTTTATTAAATTTACTATAAAAAACAATAATGTTTTACTAACGATAAATCCAGGCAAAGAAGAAATGTCTGTCATATCTAACGGAGGATGATATGGCAAAAATGCGTTTTTGGAGTTTTATAACAGTACTGTATAATAATAAAGACTTATAACGAAAACTATTGTTTCACCAAATTAAAGAAAATCGCACATTAACCTTAATACTTATACTATTGCTTGTTGTCGTCTTTGATATGGCGAAAAAATGTTCGTTTTATGTCGGTTTTGTAGTGTTATAAACAACGCCCGGGCAAATGTTACACCGACCTAATGTAATATTATTATATTTAGTAATTAAAATAAAATATTGCTAAAATAACTATATTTTAATATTTTGTTATATATATATATATATATATATATTGTATATAAATATAGATTGCATAAAACAAAAATTACGCATGGATAATACAGAGAGAGAGAGAATCTTTTTGGAATAATTAAAAAATAAAAAAAAAATGATTGTTACTGCCAAGAATATACGAAAAGGCCGTTAACCTCCAGTTCCTCCAGGTTCGATATTTACGCTAAAAATAGTATAATCGCGCAGACATAATATTTCACGTTAATTTAATTTTCACTATCGTATAAGTAAGTAAATTAAATATTAAAATATTAACATTAATTCAAACTTTCGAGGTTTTAAAAAGCATCAGATTTTTTTTTTTTGTCTTCAACGAAACAAGTAAAACTACAATCACGATAAAATATACAGGTATACGCAGTTAAACAACAGAATATTTTAAAACCATACAACATTTAGGTGTAGATTATTGGTGTCAGAATATTACAAATATACATATATAATGCATATGAAACCTCGATACAAAAATGATTTATTTTTCAAGCAAATCAAATAATAATCCCATATAATTCAGAATAATTTAAAAAAATATATAGTAAAACGTACAAATTAGCATATTATAATAAGTTTTTTTTTATTATTATTATTCCTATAAATGGTTAAAATTCGCATCGTATAAACGAAAAAAAAACATATACAACTAAAACCAGTCGCTGAAAATCGTGTTTGAATTTTGAAGGGTACATATACATAATAGTATGTTATTTACTCGATAAATTAAATTCTCTTTAGGTATAACTAACGTTTGATATTTTTTTTTTTCGTGACTAACCCGAGACCTTCGGATATTTAAAATAATTTTATTTTTTGAAGGTTATACTGCAAAATATAATTGCCCGCCATTAATATTATATCGACAGAATAAATTATTAATAATTTTTGGCGAATGGACGATATACGACTATGTTTTGTTTTATTATCAATACGTTTGTTTGTTCCTTGTATCAGCGTAATAATTATTGTATTTAACTTTTTTTTTTTTTTTTCAAAATGATTACGTCCATATTATAAGAAGTACTTTCTATTATATACCGCACTCGGTCGGAGTTCTGCATTCAATTTTTTTTTTAATAGGTGCCTTATTTGGAATCTACTTTATATGGGTTTGGCCTACTTTAACGCGCGCGCTTCGCAAATGTCACACAACAAACGCGCCGCAGCTCATGCGCTACAACATTTCAATATTAATTATTTTTAAATTAAAATTCATTTTATTAACCAAAATTGTACGCGAGAGTAATAAAAACGAACAAACGATGAGAAATATAATTAACTATTTTATATATGTAATAATTATTAAGAGGACGTCACACCGGGCATTTGCCGTCACTGCCTATCTAACGGGCAATACAGCAAATTACACGTTATACTTAGAACGTATATCGTGGCGTATAGGCTGATCACAGGGTTTGAACGCGATTAACGAAATCTATTTGGAAAAAAAAAAAATCTACGTACAGCCCTCAGAAATATTCTCCTCTTTAAATTTTGTTGATTGCATTCAAACGCTCAATCTAAACGCCACAATTTGCGTTCTACGTATAAAGTAATTTGCTATATCGCCAGTTAGTTAGACAGAGACGGCAAATGCCCGTGTGACATCCTCTCAAGTATAATATAATAATACGCAATTATTATATCATTAGTTATTAGTTTGAACGATTGCATTTAAAAATTAATACAAAATAAAATAGCACGACGTACTCCGCGGTTATTAATTATTGCGTTTAGTTGGATTCGAATAAAAAAAAAAAAAAAAAACCGAAAACATCGTCTGTAGTATAATGCCCAAACAACATTAACGTTTGGCATAAATATCAACAACAACAAAATCGGTTAACTACGCGAAAAACGAAATAAAAATGTTGGCAATAATAATAATAATATATTATTGCGTGTAAATTCGAGAAAACATTACTTGAAAATAAAATTGAGGTTTAAATGCATCATTTAAAAAAAAAGATCGATAGGTAACGATGTAAAATATTTAAACAAACTCACATCCCGGTTTCGAACCGTTTTTTCTCGTACATCTGTACGGCTGATACGTGCCGTGATATTGCTGTTGTGGCGCCTGTTGTAATTTCCCGTAAATATTTTTATCCATATTATTATTCCCGATTGTGTTGTAATCGGTACGCGAAAACAAAAAATTATTTAATTATCGGTGTTGTAGATAAAAACAATTCTTTAAAAAAAAAAAAATCCCAATGAAAACCACGCCGTACTACAATACACTACCATCGGGTAACACCGGGTACTGGTACTGCCTGCGCGTATCGGTATAAGGGTATACCGCCGATTATTTCCGGGATTTATTTTTATCAAATAGGAGTCATGCCAGAATCCGCACTGTATACCCGCCGGTGTTTCCGCCGAACGTTTTATTAGAAACAAAAAAAAAAACCGGGGAAAACAGAATAAAACAACGAAATAATACAACTGCGCTGAAACGCGAGACTCCGCTGAAACCGAACGGACAAATCCGACGACTGTAACGTGCAGTGTCAACGCCGGGTACCGGACAAACTGCGGTCATAATATGGGAGATACACATTATCGCTATAAAAATTATCCTGAAGGCCGGTGCCGGTAAAATAAAAAAAAAAAGTCAAACCGCAAAGCAATAATCGCCGTCGTACACGACGAGCTTACACGGCGGTATTGTGTCGTCGGTAATATTGTTTTAACTGTGAAATAATTATACAAAGCCGAACGTAACGATGATTCGAATAATAATATTCAAAAATCGAGTGGTTTTATTATATTGCTCGTGCATTTTATCCGTTTATAGTTTGTAAATCTATTACAACCATACGATATTTAACGATTTACCCCCCCCCTACCATCACCGAATAATGTCAATACTTATAATAATATTATTATGTTTTCGCTTATTTCTGTTAAAATATATTTCAAAACAATGACGAAAATTGTCCGGACAAAAAAAAAAAAAAAAAAAATATTAAAAAAAAAACTCGACAATGTAAAAACTAATGATTTTTTTCAGTAACCTTCACTCAATCCGTCATCGTCATCAATACACGGTATAAAGTTATACGAATTTTTGTATTTGTTCAACTCGGTTTAAGCGAGTACAATATAAAACGAATTGCGACGGATTCTAAATAGCTGTGCGAAACGAGGCGAGTAACTAGACAATTTTTTTTTATTATTATTTAAATAATAAATAATTAAGCTCGACAGATTTATCTGGGGGGGGCCGAAGCCCCCGGCTATAATGTATTGTAAGCTTACGTGAATTTATAATATAACTTATTTTAAAAAAATTTAATTAATTGGCTTGCATACGTTTCCACGCATATATGAATAGTAATTTATTACAAAATTATAATGTATAATTGTTCAAATTAAGCAATAGGTATATTCTAATCTTCAGTGTAAGACTTGTATTATTATTGAACGCATTCCTTTGCGTTATTTATGTAAACCTATAGAAAATAAAACTTGCTCTGCCAATATTAAACAAATACGCATTTCAATTAATATATTTTATGAAAAATTATAAACACATTACAAATGTCCGTATTCATAATTAGTAGGTACAGTGTGAGTTTTTTTTTTTTTTTTTAAAAAAATTATATATTCGGGAAGGATCAGCCTCAACAATTCTCCCCGTGATTTACCAGCTCCGCCCATGATCCTTAACTGACTGAAAAAGTGGAAAATGGCATCCGATCATTAAAATTATTATGAATTCCGCAGTCTATTTCGGATCTATAGGTAAAATAAGTCATGGATTTCAATACAAAGGAAAACGTCATAGAAATAGGACAAAAATAAAAATAAAAAACCAATCAAGAAATGTATTGGGCTTTACTACGATGATGACGTGTGCTTTTTATGTATGTGAAGATCTTTTCGATCTTTTAAATCTTGCCCCGATCATCCACTTCAGGGGCCAGGGACAAAATTGTCTGGTAGAAAATGTTGTCTTAATCGGTACATTAAGGATGTGAATTTTTGATTTTCCTTGTAGTTTTCTTAAAAATGAGAAAAACCCGACGGAAAAACAAAAATATTTATGCAATATAACGGTTTCTGTTATTTTCGATTTGGTATTTTTTTAAATAATTAAGTTAGAAATGATAATCATGGAGACATGAAAATTTCACCGAATACTTACATTAGCACTTTCTAGACATTGTTTTTTTTTTGAGTTATTTATAGCGACTTGAAATCTTGTAATTGCATATTAATAGAATTGTTCAATCCTCGCTCAGAATATATCGTTGCAGCATTATAAACCAAATCGCCCTATACAACACAATAGGTACCTTCCCAATTTCACACCTACATCAGTGGCCTACCCGCGCGGTGTTAACTGTGAAGTATGTCCTGTTTTTTTTTTTTTTTTGTAAATAGCTGGCTAATAAAATAAATGGCTGCGGGCACGCCTGCGTCATAGGACCTACCCGATTATAGTAACTTTAATTATATAGGTACTACCTAATAGCCGAGGCAATACTTAGTAAACGCAGTAAGTAAATTATATTACTATACAGGCAATGTATGCATTAAATTATAGATAATTCATTATTAATATTTATTTTTATTACCCATATTTATTTTACGTAATAATCAGAACCTATCGGCTGCGGGATTCATTACAATACGATATTTTACAACATTCTATTATACCTAATTTAGATATAGTAATTACTATAAATTACCTATAACAGGCAGGTACTTATTGTATTAAATTGACCAAGTCTATGTACATATTTATCATTAATTAATAATAAAAATAATTTCAATTTGTTCGTCGTTTATTTAACTATATTTTAGATTCTATAAGCAAAACGAAAAACGAACAACTTGTCGACAGGAATTCTTGCTCGTATCGTGTCATCAACTTCAGAGGTGGTATCCGGTAGCAAATTTCGTCTAGTTGGGGAGATTATTTTTTGCTTAATAACATAGGAAAAACATCAATACTTTCTGTTAATTTCGATTTTCAAACATTTTTTTTTTTTAAATCGGTGAAAAATAGTCGTTAAAGACCCACCCCGAATATTGTTCAGAAGATTTACAAAATATGTTGTTGGTTTTGAGCTATTTGTTTAAATAGCTATACAGCTATTTGAAATGTTCGTAGATTTTTTTTAGTTTTTCAAAAACGCTTGTTAATAACCAGCGTTTTAATTTCAAATTTATTAACAAATCCGTCAAAACAAACGTAAGTAATTTTATTTTATTTGGAAGTACGCGAGAAGATTAAATTTACTAATTTACGTTGGGGAAAATCCGGATTCTTCAATATTACGAAATTTCCTGATTTCGAATCGTCCTAGCGTTAAGCGTTTGGGTTTTTTTTTTTTTAATTATATAAAATCGCTGAAATCCGAATATTCAAATATTAAACTGCGACGCGTACGCTTTTGCAAATTCCAATAGGTACCGAACGAAAACGAAACACAGTTTGGCATGTGATGGGACATTTATATATATATATAATTCGTCTAAGTATAAAGCGGGAAAGTGGGATAAGTTCTTAAGGTCGTCGGCCATGAACTAGTACAAATTTATTCCGAGGCCGGCGGATGAAAAATATTTTGTCTGTATATAGGAGTATAAGTACAATAATAAACGCGAGCGTTTCACAAAAACCGAGAACGCGTAGATAGGTTAGGTTATATTATACTTTCAAACAAAAGGTGAAATTTGCAATTTTTTTTTTTTTTGTTCACAACTATAAAACGTAATATCATTATATTATCGCCGTAGCGGCGGCGATGGCGTCTAAATAAAATATCTACAATTTTTTTTTTTTTTTTTGACTTGAACGTGACGTTTACCACTTTCGGAAAACACCGAAACTACACGCGTATAAAATTACAATAATATAAACGTTCGCGCCGCTTGTATACATTATCGCGATTTTCGGATCGTTGAACTATAAAGTATTTGTAGAGAAAAAAATAAATAATATTTTTTTAAAAATAACCGCTAAAAAAATGTATAAATAAATGCAAGTAATGTGTAACGCCTACTACTACCCACTTGCCGATATTTCGGCGGTTCAATTGGGCCCGATAAGCTCTACCGCGTGTAAACTGGCGACGCCTTATTTTTAAGGCTAAAAATTAGAATCGTTTATACTTTTTGTAATTATTATAAAAAAAAAAATTTAAAAAAAAACCACCGTATAATTTTCCTATTTGTATATTAAAAGATCGGCGATTCTCAAATCGAGGGGGGGGGCCACCAATATATAAAATATAGCTAGTAAGGTTATTTTTGTAATTATCATCACGATGATCATTTTTGAGAATTAAAATTTATTAAAAACGTATAGTTCGGTGTTCCGTCAGTTGCTAGTCATACATTACCGGAATGTTTATAACTTTTTACGTAGTGTTTTACGATCAAACATACTCGTGTATTAATATGAGCAACCAAACATCATTGGCACATTTTTTTTTCTTTTTTTCAAAAAAAACCCGGTGGAGTTTCACTATTATCAAATTTATCTTTAGCAATTCCGTCGATCCCGATTTAGATTAAAATTTCTCAATTTCTTTGATCCAACGAATAGCATTCGTACAAACTATTTATTGATACATTTATAAAATCAGACCAAAATGTATTATCAACGTGTAATGAAGAAAAATTAATCGAGTTATATTCCAGACAAAGGGTTGGGACAGATTTTTAATAGTAACAAAAACACATATGACAATTTTGGATGAAAATTCAGAATGAGTATTCCGTAATATTAACCGACGAGGCTTTAAAAATCCGATTCGATTCCTTTTTTAACTGCATACATATGCGAAAGTGGATTGTCGACGACGACTACAATTACAAATAAATTAAGAAATCGGCTGGACTTATAGCGAGTGGTCTACCGACCACGAGCACGAGTTTAACCAAATCTATCGAACCACAAAATGTTGAAAAATAATTTCTAACCAAAACAACAGCATATCAGTCAGTAAATTAAAAAAAACATTCACGTCGTACATATAATGTTTACTTAAAGAAAAATAATAATAATTTATTTTAAATCCACTCGTCGTAATAGATTTTAAATATGTTAGTACAATGAATTTACTTGAGTACTTATTGTTTTAATTTTAACATAATAATAATAATAATCTCGTATTAATTTGTCACTACTTTTTTAACGGTGTCGTAATAAAAAGGTTGCTCGAAATCTCGGTGACATTATAGGGGTCGCGGCCTCAAAACGATTGAGAACCGCAGCGGTATGGATAACGTTCGAACGAATAAATTCGAATTCCAGCGCTTAATTCCAAGGTCAATTTCACCGGTAAAAATTAACCGTTGGTCGTGTGACCTCCTGCCCCACTAGGATCTGTCACAGGGTTTTATTATTATGTAACAACACCCTCGTGTAAATCGATCATTAATTTTGAAAGAATGAACATTTACTCAATATTATTATTCAATATTATTCGTTTTACACGCGAAAATAATTATTAGACTGCCTTTTGAGATAATATCTATATATATATATAATCAACAATAAATAACAGTCAATAATATACCTATTGTGTATCTGTTATTTATCGTATAATTTCGTGCCTTCGTTCAAGTACGATCCGTAGTTTTACGCTTGGCATTTCGTCCGAGAAATGACTAAACCAGAATTTCCTTATGGTATTTCCGAGTCGAGTTGAGAAAAAAAAAATAAATTAAAATATTCCGTCTACGATATGGAAATTTAAAAATATCGCGCCCAGACGATTTCTACGACAGTAATGGATATCGAACGAATCTACGGTATATTTTTAATCGTTTGCAAATAAATTGGAAATAAGTTATCCGGGATGAGCACCTTTGGTATTTCGTGTTCGTTCGGAATATTATAGTTATTATATTCTATGGGTTATCATTTTTTTTTTTTTTCATTATCTACATATTAATTTAAAATATTATCCGGGTGCGAATATATCTTTGTACACACAACACCGCCACCACAATAATTAATAATATGACATAAACGTAGGCAGTCCAACGATTTATACGGTGTTAATAATTGAATATTCGTTGGGTGCGAACACAAATCTGTGCACGGCTAACCTAATAATATTGCGATCGGTACCTGCGTATATATCTGTGTGCGCGTCGCGGACTCGACGAGCCGATTAATATTATTATAAAATATTACGGGCGTTTCAATGATAGAAAACGAACCGAAAAATCGATATAATAAATCTCACTCACCTAGGTCGTCCATAATAATAACGGCAAAGTGTACACACGACGAACGCGACACGTAGGGCGGCGGGTTCTCCTCCGGCGGGAGCCTCTCTTATGTCTACGCGACGGACGGTCGCATTCTTCAAAAACGGTCGCGGACGACGGGACGTTCGATCAAGTGACAATTATTATTCGAAAACGCCGAAAAACGACTCGCCCGACGTTATTTACCGTCCACCGAAACGCTATCGAGTTCCGCCAATGTTTACGTCCACGTTATCAACTACGCGGCCGCCGCCGTCTGTGCGCGCGGCCGCTATCAGGCGTTTGCGACGTTGCCGGATGTGGCCCGCGGAGCCGTGTTTACGGCCGTTGATAATAAAATAATCGGATAGGCCGATGATAGGTACAACCTTATCGGCACGGGAATCAATTGAAAAATTATTCGAGATTACAGTTAGGCATAGAGATGATTTCCATTTAGACCGTGCAATATTATTCAACGACCGGGTAAATCGTAACACAAACAGTATTAATATATTATACAGTTTGATATTTTAATGAATCGAATACACATTTGAGGTTACGTTGGGACAAAACGGCGGTGAGAGGACCGCCTTTCTCTTTTCAACGTACAAGACCGTGGGCCACTGCGTTGGATCATTTACTATACACAACCGTAGATAATAAAATAACCGGGGATAGCTCCGCTCCGGCGTAAACGACACGACCGCGAACGCGGAATAGAGAACACCGGTGGTCGTCGTGTACGGTCCAGTCGGTGTCGCTTTAACACGGGGACATTGTCAATATTTAGCGCGCGCACAAACGGGGGTTGGGCGGCTCACATTATTGGCCTTATCAACGGTTCGCAACAGCTGATCGGTTACCTGTTATCTGACAACGCGTCACCCACGCACATACACACGCGGACGCGCGCGCGCGCGCCCGATCCTCCGTCCTCGCCCGTCCCTCCGTGTAACCGCGACGACGACGACGACGACGACCCGTGTACCTATACGACCCTTCTTTCACCCCTACGCCATAGCCGCCGCCGCGTTCAACAGGCTATTTTTATCCCGCCATACGCACACACACACACACACACACAGGCGCTCGACACTCGTTTAATATTATTATTATCTACTACTACTAGTACTACTACTACTACTACTACTACTACTACTACTACTACCACCACGACTATTATTATCAACAACGTTCGTCCCGTCGCCGGATTTTTCGTCTTCTTCGCACCACGGCGCGGCTGCAGGATTCTTCTACCGCGAGATGATCCCGCCGCTGTCGTCCTCGTCTCACCGGCACCGGCACCGTCGGATTCGTCAGTGGACCGTCTTCCATTTTGGCGTTGTCGCCCGTCTTCCATTTTGACGTCTCCCTTTACCGGCAATAGAGCGAAAGGAACAAGAAAAAAAAAAAAAGAAAACAACAACAACAACAACGATAAACCGGTGTTGGTTTCGCCTAGCCGCACGCCGTCAGCGAGACATCGAATTACCGCCATGGACACTAGTGACCTATACACCGGCGACGGTTACGTTTCGAAGGACGCCTACAAGTGAGTACACCACCTACCCCCCTGTATTACACCTACCAACGGCACGACGACAACAACAACGTGTTTGCTGCAGCGCAGCGGTGTGTTTGTGATAGTTTTTTTTTTTTCTCAATTTTAATTTGAAGTTGTTGTGTTTTTTTTTTTCTAATAACAATAAGCGCGCCGTAATTATTGGTTACACCCGTATAGTAGTCATAATAATATCGCGTGCCCGTCACACTTACCCCTCTACATTAAATATCGCCCGCGAAATCCATCATGCCGGGTGTTTACAGCGATGGGAAATTTTTTGAGTCCACCGTCACACCGTTGTTGGCAGCTGGCCGCGAGAGCGACCTTTGCGAGTGGCTCAAGAAGAACGACCTCATAGCCAAGGAACAGAAATGTCTCAACACCGAATGTCTGGCGTTCGAAAAAATGCAGTGGCAACGTGCGCGCGTCATCGACAAGTTCAACTGGGTGTGCCTGGAGTGTAAGAAAAAATTGCCGGCCAGGCACGCTTCGTTCTTCGCAGACTTCAAGTGCGAGTTGGGCTTTGCCCTCAGAATCATCGACGGTAAGTGCACTTGTTGCATTGCATTTATGTGGGTATTGTCTAATATACCTACATTTACTTTTACTCGACAGGTTGGTGTAGAAACTTGCCGCTCAGTGATGTCGGTGGCGAAGGCAGGACCAAAGCAAACGTAGCCAAACGTATTTACAATGCTTGTGCTCAAGTGGCCGAGTGGCAATTGAAAGAAAGAGTCACCAACTTCCAACTGGGCGGTCCCGATATTGTGGTCATCGTAGACGTGTTTCCAGACGGCAATATGAGTTTGGAAGTACCGACCACTTCTAATAATAATAATTATTCTAAGCGAGTACTGTGCATGGCTGACACTGGCCACGTTCCTGTGCGTGTATGGGCCAGTCTTTTAGAAGGGTCCAACAAAGTAAAAACTTGTCAATATTAATACCAATGGCGATTTTTTTTTTTTTTTGTCCTATTACTTATGTCTTTTAATTTTAGGAAAATAATAAAATCGTAGAAATGGTCAAAGATCGTGTGACACCGGGTTCTACTATTGTGACAAATGAAATATTATTTCCGTTGCTGCATAATTTACCGGGATTGGGTGATGTCATAAGCACAGAAGCGTTAGTGAATTTGGACACCGACAATGAACAAAAGTCTTTGAAAAATTTGGGTTAGTTTCTTTTTATTTTATAGTAGAATGTAATCAAATGAAACTGTTTAACAATATTTGTGTTATATTTAGAAACTATATGGGCCGACACTGTAGAAGCGTGCATTCAATTACAAGACATGTCGACGGCACACGCTGAACTGCGTCTATATGAACTGCAATGGAGACAGATGTACAAAAATAAAGCGTTTCCTACCTTTATACGACAAATTGTTGAATACACGTCTTACCATAACCCACTGTGTGCACCTTTGCCAAGCATATGGCCTACATTGTAAATAATTAACAAGTACAAATATTAGTTTATTACTAAACCAACCCAACATGTAACGAGTGCTCTTAATTATTTTTGAAACCATCCAAATTATCAATTTTATTTTTTTTTATTCATAAATATTATACCAGTATAATTATTAATAAGGAATGGTTGTTTTCTTTTTTTTTTAATATGAATTATGTTTAAATAATAATTTGAGTTGCCATATTTTTTTATGAAAAAATTAACAGTTCTTATAAGAAGCAATATTAAATTAAAAAATGTTATAAACATTAAAAAATACAGGGTAATCTAATCAGCTACAACCAAAACAGGGTTTTTTTTAATATGACATTATTTTTTTTCATAAGCGTATTTGTGATTTTATACTAATAATGTTTTCTCATATTTAAGAATGATTTTGAAAATCACAGTTTAATATATATAATAAACATGGATATCATACTTATGGTAGATAGTTACTCCATTTTTATATTTTACATCACATTAAATTATTTTACTAAAAATATGTGTACAAAAAACTAGAATTAAATTATTTGTTTAAGTTAAGTTTAACATATTTAGATAATACGATTAATTTACATATTACAAAATTAATTACATTTTCATACTATTACATTTTATGTTAAACAGAACGAATATTTTTATATTAAATATTTATAATTAATAATTTGGTGTTAAGTTCAATTTCAAATCCCTCGAGTTATTGACTATTTTTTACATTTTAATTCATAAATTTATAATATTTTTATTGTTTAGCTGAAAATAAAACAATTAGTTAATTTGTTTTATAAATATTTGCAAAGATTTTATTATACTAGTATATAAGGTGTAACATTATTTTTAACTTAAATATTACAACATAAATTCCACATTTATATTTTAAAGAATTTAACAAAAATAGTTATCTATTTTTATATTTAAAACATTTTATACATTGTTAAAAAACTTTGCATATCAAGTAATTTACCATTAATCATCACAAACACCATATTTTTAAATGTATTCCATAAACGTTTTGTTATACCTATCGATAATAGCAATTATAAAATTTATAACTGTATAAGTGCCTTTTTACCATTAATGTGTTACGATTAAAGCTCAAATCATTCAAACGATAATTTCTATAAACAATTTGAATGTTATTAAAAAAATAATATTACACATTACACTGCTCAATGATATCGAATTATAATAATATATTTTTAAACATTTTAATATCTCGTATCGTTACTAATACTTAAGTTTTTGTTGTTTTATTAATATTATCGTATTGCTGTTGTGTTTACTGATTTGATTTTATTTTTTTTTCAATGTTAGACAGCCTATACCAAAGGTTTTGTATTAACCATTTGTCATTATTTCTCTTAATATTAAAATAGTTTTTATATTTATTACGTCATGTATTTTTTATCTTTATTGAATTTTGTTTGATTAAAATAATTAACTCGTTAGAAATATAGTGTAATTGTTTTTTTTTTTTTAAGAACTCCGGTAAAAGTCCAACAAATTGTTGTTGGAGTTCATTTTATTATTATTTATTATAATACCGTAGTTCGTTCCTAGAAATTTCAATTTGAAATATTGTTTTATATAATTTTGACGGCTGTAATATTAATTTTAATATTTAGTATCATTTATCAACAGTTTTTTTTATTGATTATTTAAATATTATCAAAAAAAAAAAAAACAATGTTGAACATTTTTAAAATTTAATTATGTTTTTAGCTCTAAGTATTTTCATTATTTTTTGCCGTGTTGATTTAACTAATCTTAGTGCATTTTTGTTAAATGTGACATTCACATTGTCTTCCTTTGACCAGTTGCTTAATATTATGCAAATAATATTATATTATATTTTTATTATTATGTTTATATACATTTACAAAAATAATGTTTTAAAACTCGACTGTTAAATTTTCATATTCGATCTAATGAACTTATAAATTGTAATAAGTATCATGTATAATTAAAAATGATGTACGAGTATTAAACACGAGTTTTATTTTTATTTTTTCATAGTATATATAACAAGGGTGACCAACTAGAAGAGGTCTTGCGAGCCGAACAATAAAATTCAAAATATGTTAGAGCCAGAAGCAAAAAAAAAAAAAAAAAAAAAAGTTCTTTACTAATGTAATCCACAAACATAATCCAGACTTCAAGAAACTTACAAAAAAATTGTACATGCAACAAATACAGTAAAACCTCGTTAAGACGCTCCCGTTTAATACGCCATCCCGCTTAACACGCGGATTTTTCCCGGTCCCAGGTAATTGTACACTTTTAACATTGAAAAAAACACGCTTAATACGCCACCGCATAATTCGTTGAAACGTTTATCTATTATCGACCGAGTAATTGATATTTATTATTAACATCTTGATGTGGTTTATACTCTTACTATATTTTGTTAGTACGTACGTACGTTAGTTATATGATCGGACGTTGAAGTGTATCACGTGACATCACACGCAGATTTATAATTTGTTTGTTTATTGTTATTCGTGTGTGGTTTAAAATGACGAGTGCGTCTACGTCATCTAGTAGTGCCGGAGTGAAAAGGAAAGCTTTGTCTATTGACGATAAATTGAGAATTATTAAACTGTATGATGAAAAAATTGGTGTATTCAATAAACAACAAATTGCCGACCAATTAAGATTGCCCTCCTCTTCGTTGCGGACCATATTGAAGAACCGGAAAGAAATTGAAAAAAACGCTTTTTCAGGCAGTACGAAACGTCAAAAGGTTAGAAATGGTAAAAATGAGCAGTTGGAAAATATTTTGTTGGAGTGGTTTCGACAAGCTCGCACATTAAATTTGGCTGTAAATGGTCCCGTTTTGACAGAAAAAGCAAATGAGATCGCAAAAAGGTTGAACATAACGGACTTTGGTGGATCTAATGGTTGGCGTGATCGTTTTAGAAAAAGGCACGGTATTGTCTATCGTAAAATTTGTGGGGAAGCCGATGCTGTAGATGACAACATTATTAAATCGTGGAAAGAGACAATTCTACCTACTAGTACTGTACAATCAATATCTACATTGAGACAGGCACTTACTGCAACTGATGGCTCCGAAAACATGCTTCTATATCTAGGTAGGGTGGACAATTTCTTATTGAATAAATATAAAAATAATGTATTGAAACAACCATTACCACTTTTTTTAATCCAAGAAAATAATACATAATTATAAAATATGTTCCTAATAATTTTATTGTATGTATATTTGATGTTTTTTTATTATTAATTTTAAATACAACTTATGTTACTGTGTAATACATAACAAGTCACACTATGAACATTTTTCTAATTTATTCTATCTACATATTATCAAATTTAAAACGCTTTTAATAGACGGGATATCGCCTATAACGCTATCCCGCATATTGCGCGGTTTTACGATTTCCCCTTCGAGAGCGTCTTAACGAGGTTTTACTGTACATTAAAATTAAAAAAATGACCTTATATTTAAATGTTATAAATTTAAAAAAATGCTATAATTTTTTTTATTAATTGTTATTAATAATTATTACATTCAAATAAATATTTTTATATTAATATTTAAAACAAATTTTTTTTTTATTTTTATAAAATATATGTTTTGCGCCTTACAAAATGAAATGAGCAGCAAAAGGTGAAAACGATCATCTTTGATTTAGGCACTAATCGTAAAGCAGTACGGATTTCATTTACCTTCCTGAAAAATATTTTCCGTCTGGTAAATTAGCTTTTTTTTTCACATTTGCTTTGGGCTTCCAGCTTTGTAAGTATTTTCAAGATTTATGTGTACTCATAAAGAGTGGGCTCATCTTGAAATCCAACAAAAGTCAGAAGATAGATCAGAAATTATGATTTTAAGAATTTCAGGAATCATTTACAAGTGGGCAACGAAAGAAATCAGGGGCGACGGAAGACATTGTCTCTTCAAAGTCTTGACACTCTCCTCAGAAAAAACAAAATCGATTTTAATAGAAATTGTTGACCTATAAATATTCCCGATTTTCTTCATTAATAGGAAAAAATATAAAATTATCTCCCCCAGTGCATCAATTAGCAACATTTTTTTTTTACCAGAAACAACATCTAAAGTTAATGATTAAATGCAATAAAGCATGTCTTCTGTGCGAAAACTTATTGATTATCTAGTAATAAAAAACAGAAAAACATGATAAAAAATAATCTAAAAAAGTTCTTATACTATATACCTAAGTACCAATTGACTAATGCAATTTTAATAAGTTTAATATTATGTTTCCTTGCTAATACAATTTCCTCAGTTAACCCATCATAGATATAGGTAAGGTATATAAAATCATCAATAGTCCTAATACGATGAGTATAGTGGCAGGCACCGATTAACGCAAGTGAAAACGGTGCACGTGCACTTTGCCTCCAAAATTTAGGGGCCTCGCCCGGGACAGGATTCTCCGTGCCCTCATTTATTATTTTTATTTCAATTGAAGAATTAATATGTTTGTACCACTAAATAGTACAAAAACAAAATGGATAGATAGCAGTAAGGTGTATAAAAGATTGGACTCATTGGACTGCGTTGAAGATTTTTGAAGAAAAAAAAAAAAGTATAGTACTTTTTTACAAAGTATTCTCAAACATATAGATCAGCGTTTACCGCAATTGAGGGGGGGAGGGTGTTAAACCATACGAAATTTGTAATATAATAAAAATTGCACAATAATTATTAATCTCCGCATTGAAATTTGTTTGCGATCTGGTGGGAAGGAGATTATATAGATCATATATATAAATTTATATCTATATCAGTGATATAGACTTGGGTGCTGATGGGATGGGGTCAGTTCTTCACCGTACGTCTGATAAGAACAAAAAAAAAACAATGAACATAACCTCAAATATTCCAATATTGCTTCGTTTTGGGCCTTCGGTCACCTCCATTCGCCAGCTCATATCGGAACTCGATCGAAAATAGCATTCGATTTATTTATGCGAAACCCCGTTGTGTAGATCACAGGGCAAAAACTATTGGAAGTCTCTTCCGTGGGACTTTTTGCACGTCTGTTATCACGAGAGTGATCTGTTATCACCTTGCTCCACGCCGGTTCCGACTGTATAGGATTGTACACTTGGCCACCGTTTCAGTTATAGTAATCAGTCACCGGAAAACGTTCTTACGTGTCTTTTAATAAACCTGCACTGTGTTAATATCAATAATTATTAATATTGTTGTTTGCGATAACGTAAAAACAATCAGTTGTGATATAGTTTCTGATTTCATTGAGCACGTTTTTTACATTAAAATACGAATATTTTGTGCCGAGCTTTGTGACGGCTTCACCGATTGGCTTAGAAGTATCAGTCTGCATTTATGTTCTCAAGGGCTTGCCTCCGTTACTTCGTAAACACCAATTGTATTTTCGCTTTAACAAAAGGTAAGTTTTTTTTCTTCTCAACATTTCTGTTATTTACTACAAGACCAATAAGTTTACCTATCAAATTTTCATTTAACTCGTATAGGCAACTGTTTCCTTAACACATTTTGTTCGTTTTATCGTATTGTGCCCCATATAATAGTTACCGAAATAAGATTACTATTTGTTAAATAGATAATCACTAAACAAGTATTTCAGTCAATAATGCTTGACCGTGATTGTTTTCATAATTTTTTACATTTTTTTTTGTTCTGTGATAATCTAACATTTTTTTTATTTTTGTTATCTATACCTAAAATTAATTGTTTTTAAATCGTATTTTATGTAAAAGTGTTTATTGTCACCAAACCTTTAAGATGAATTTTTAAATGTACCCGAGTATATTTATAGCGGATAGACAAAATTAATAAGTATACTATTATTAATTTATTGTTACTTAAGTATATTAGACAATTAAACAAGTAGGTACAACATTGGTGGTCATACTTGCTAAATACCGTTTGAATTTTATTTGCAGAGGATTAGTTCTGTAAAATGACAGGAAAATTAAAACAAATGTGCTTGTTGAAAGGCCATTTAGGTATTGTATGGAACGTATCGTGGCACCCTAAAGGCTCTACGTTGGCATCATGTGGTGAAGACAAAACGATTAGACTGTGGAACTATAAGGAGGGCGATAAAAGTACACTAAAGTGTTTACTAGCCGACGGCCATCAGCGTACTGTTAGGGCCGTCGCGTGGTCGCATTGTGGTCTAAATTTAGCGTCGGCGAGTTTTGATGCTTCTGTAGCTATTTGGGATAACAAGTCTGGGCAATTTGAATGCAACGCTACTCTGGAAGGTCACGAAAATGAAGTCAAGGGAGTGGCGTGGTCTAAGTCAGGCTCAATTTTGGCGACGTGTAGTCGCGATAAATCTGTATGGATATGGGAAGTATGGGAGGACAATGAGTTCGAGTGTTCGTCTGTTTTGAATGCACATTCACAAGATGTTAAGAAAGTAGTTTGGCATCCAAATGAAGATATGCTTGGATCTGCAAGTTACGATAATACTGTTAAGTTGTACATGGAAGATCCGGCGGACAATGATTGGACTTGTGTTGGAACTTTGATTTCGCATACATCGACCGTATGGAGTTTAGCATTTGATAAGACCGGTGACCGAATTGTAACAAGCAGCGATGATCGAACTTTAAAGATATGGCAAAAATATCTACCAGGTAAAAAAAAAAATATTTATATACAAATATTATTATTTTATGTCATGTGTAGGTAATTTTAACATTTTATTATTAATTTTTTTTCTATGACAGGTAATCTCGAAGGAATCTCTGTTCAAGATGCAAATTTTGTGTACAAATGCGTATGCACAATAAGCGGTTTTCACACGAGACCTATTTATGATGTCACTTGGTGCCATTTAACAGATTTGATTGCCACGGCCTGTGGTGACAATTCAATCAGAATATTTAAAGAAGACAATTTATCTAATTATAATCAACCAATGTTTTCATGTGTTGCACATGTAGATGATGCTCATTCACAAGATATAAATTCTGTTCAATGGAATCCCGTGGTAAAAGGAGTGTTAGCGTCTTGTAGTGATGACGGATTAGTGAAAATTTGGAAATTTGATTTCGTATAAAGTGATTACAAATTAATCTGTCTAATCTATAAATTGTTATTATTTTAATTGTTTTAGTATATTAATCTTAATTTTAAATAATGATGTAATGTTATTCTTGTAAATAATTAAATATGTGATGATCATTGTATAAAACACAATGTGTTTAATAAGATTTATAAGTGCGTGTATACAGTATTTGTCTTAACTTAAATTATTTTGCATAGTTATTATATAAACGTTGGTAAAGAACACATTTTGATTATATCAGTCTATTAATTGACCGAATAAAATTTAAATTATTTAATGTGTACATCTCCTGTATTACTACCTTCATTAATAAATCAATTATAAATATTTTTATATATATAAAAAAAAAAAGTAATTCATAGCTTGTTCATTCTGTTCGAAAACTAAAAATCTATTGAAAATGTTGAACGCCTGTATTACTCGATTTCAAATAAATACAAATCTTACCTTAGTGTCTTATATATTTAAAAAAAAAAAAAAAACATTAATTATTGGTAGTGTGGGTATTATGATACCCACTTATTCAGTGGTTTGTAATCAAACTGATTAATTTTTTACTTTTAAGATTAGCTGCTCTGTATTGATTGTATGTTCATTGTTTATATTATATTTAAATATATTATAGTGGATATTCTTTGTTCAATATACATGTGGTACACTAAAAAAGCACACTGTTGAACGTATACAAAATGTTTCCAGGCAATATTTTTTATACTATTATGAATTATAATAATATGGAAATTTTAAAATAATACAAAGTCAATGACTATTAACAATATAGTCAATGGCAACTCTTCAAAGATAATAATATTAAACTTTCCTATTCAAAATTTAAGCAAAATTATCTACTTAATGTACAATTACTATTTTGTAGTTACATTTTTCTATTTAAAAAAAAAAAAATTGAATATTCGAAAATTGCAATTTATAATTTTTCTTAATTAAAATTACAATTTTTTAAATTTATTTTTATTAAGAGGATGCATTAATAATTCGCATTGGTGCTATAGTACTAGGAATTTTAAATTTTGTTAACTCGAAGATAACAATATTATCCATGTGTTTACATTGGATTTTTGCAATGTCATAAATATGTTTGTTTTTATTAACTTGAAATATCGATTTTTTTGAAAGTTTTCAAAGGACCATAATAATTGATCGAGTTGACGTATACATTACACAACAATATCCACATTGACAAAATTTGAAATTCCTACGAGTACTGTAGCCCCAATGAGATTATTCACCTGAGCTGAATTTTTATGAAAAAACTGCTATTTTAGGACGTAATTTATTTAATAATTTAAAAATGATTGCAGAAATACTTTTTTTTTTTTTTTTTTTTTTAGTGGATAACTGTAATAAATACCTATATTAAACTAAATATATAAAAACGAATCTAATAAAATATAATACAATTTTTTTTATTATTATTATTGTTCCAAGTTAATTTGTCAGTGTTTCACAAAAAGTTTATTTTTATCATACTTTTGGTTAAGGCCCCTGCAAACTCCAGGGAAAACGTCAGAAAGACCTAATGACGCCTGGCGAAAATTGAGGTACTTGCCCTGTGGTTCGGTTTTATTAAAAATGTAAAAATGTATGAGTTTATAAAACAATATCGAACGTTTTGTTCTGGTAAATAATTTGATAAAATTGAAAAAGTGCTCCTCAACCGACGAAAAGTAAACTTGTTTTCAAACATATTTTCATTTTGTGAATACCGACGTTTTTGTCTCCTCTATTCGATTGTTTTGAGATTTTTTCAATATTCGACATGAAAATTATAAGGGATTACCTTAGATATATTTGATCAGTGTGGGCTTGGGGAATGTTTCCCACGTGAAAACGAAAACGACATCTCTCGAGCGTCACGTACAAACTAATGATTTTTCGACAGGATTGCGACGCGTTGCCAAAGATAATATTGCGCGGAGACGACGAGGCCTGTGTTCGGTGACCAACGACGACGGACGGACGAACATGCCGGAACTGTCGGAAGTGTTGTCGACGCTGAAGGAAATGGCGCCGCTGTCGTTGGCCGAATCTTGGGACAACGTCGGTCTGCTGGTGGAGCCGGCCGTGCGAAAACCCGTTGGCTGCGTGTTGCTCACCAACGATCTGACCGAAGACGTGCTGGACGAGGCCGAGACCGTCCGCGCCGACCTTATCGTCTCGTACCATCCCCCGGTGTTCGCCCCGCTAAAACGAATCGCTATGGACTCTTGGAAGGTGAGTGTCGCCCGTATATTATTATATTGAGTTCGAACTCACATGTAATACATTTAGAGCTAGCCAATCGAATGCACTAAAGAAAGATCCGCATTTAAAATCGCAAAAAAGCGGTCCAAAATCCAATTCAAATATTCCCCGAAAAAAATATTATATTATAAAAATATGATCGATAACATGTATTATTGAATCGTATATTTATATTATGTTCGTATAACACGTGAACGTAATTAAGTCGACAAAAAAAAATAGTTAATAAAAAATAATTTTAAAATGGAGGGCGGGCGGTCTGACCAATAAATAATCAAAAATGGCAAAAAAGCGAAACAATAGTTACTAAAATCAATCCACTGTTACTAGTTACTTGTTTAGGCACTCATTTGCTAAAAACGCGCAGCTTCAGCAGGTAATAATAATATTGACAAATAATAATACATTCTTATATTGTTGTACTTCAGAGCCGTATTGTGAGCCGTTGTCTGGGCCAAGGGATTGCTGTTTATTCGCCGCATACTTCCTGGGACGCTGTAGAAAATGGGCTGACCGATTGGCTGTTAAGCGCTTTTGGTAACAGGGATTATTTTTTTCATTTATATAAATATTATTATTAATCGTTTTTCATTTAGACGGTACGGTATCTCCGATACAGCCACTCAAAATTGCTCCAGAATTCAGCCACATGGCATTTTTTACATTGAACACCGCGGACGCGAAACCGTTGGACGAAAAGAAATTAACAGCCACTCTCAACCACAATGATTTCAGGTATAGATGAAAATAATCTGTCACAGACAAAAGACAAAACTTTTTCACGGATATGTTTTTGTATAGAGTACTAAGATGCACAGAATTTCAACTCCAATTGTTGTGCAATTCGAACGTCCTCTCATCCCTGGACGAAGTAGCAGGATCTAACGGCGCACATTTATTCGTCATCAAATCCGAATCGGTGAGTTTTGAGACTTGGCGCAAAATATATTACTTACAGGAGCAAACGCAAGAAAAATAATATTTCTCATCAGCAAAAATCCTCCACCCACTTGTGATGAAACCCACGCCGACCTTTCAGTTCTACACAACATCCTAGATTGCACAAAGTACTGGGACATAAGAAACAACCTAGTAATACCTACGAATTTGGAAGAGGCACTTAATGAAAATTACTAAAATTTTCATTAAGTGCACATGACACTTAAACATCACTAAAATCATTACACTTCTAACTAAAATTCATCTCATAAACAAATTTTTAGTCTTTAAGTCACAATACAATTTAATATGCTTTACTTTTAATTTATGCTAGGCTAATGACCTGTGATGATTAAGCCTTATTTTTAATAAAAAAAAAATTATTAGAAGAAGAAAAAGAAATTACCATTAATTGAAAACAATAAAAAAAACTATGACTTTTCTTTCAAAAGCTCCCTAAAAAATTTTTTTCTGTGTTCGTGCCCGACGGTTTGTTACTTATACTTGTTTTCAACTCGGGTTTTTTTTTTTTTTATAGCTACCCTCGCGAGCCATTGTAGGCGGCGGTCGTCTCTGTCGTTTTAAAGATGGATTGACTATCAGCAGCGCTGTACAAAAAATCAAGACACTTTTGGGAGTTAACAATTTAATGGTAGCTCTGGCCAGAGGATCGACGATGGGTAAATACTTACACTTTTGGCAATTTCACACCATCAAATGTATAATTTATTCTTTAAATAACATATATATTTGCACACATACCCCATGTAATTGAACAAAAATTTAATTTTGGTTATATTGTATTATATTGAATTTTTTTAAAAAAAAAAGTATTATTTAAAATCTAATGAATAGGGATGAAATGTTTGAAATCATCAAACATTGACCCGGGGAAAAAAACAGAAATAAAATATACTCACAATATTTACCATTATCCATTGGTATTAACCACCAAACAAAGTGTTTAGTCACCTGAACAATTTTTATGTAAAATTATGGATTTGTATGTTTTTAATCGATTTTACAGAATCAACAATAAACTCGGCCGCGGCCGTTGCTGGTTCTGGTGTGTCCGTTTTGCGCGGAGTCAAAGCTGACCTTTATTTAACAGGGGAAATGTCTCACCACGACGTGTTGGACGCCGTGCACAACAACGTAACTGTCGTTTTAGCCAATCACAGCAACACAGAGCGCGGATACCTGAAGGTCTTTGCTAAGAAACTGCTCGCCAAATCGCCGGGTTTAAATGTTTGCGTTTCAAAAGTGGACAAAGATCCGCTGACGTTCGTTTAGAACGTCAACAATATTGTACATTTTTTTTTTTTTTTTTTTAAACCTTTGGCTATTTTAAATGTGTTATATTTGAGTATAATATGATCCATCAATTGGTATAGTCATAAACAATCCAGAAACGAACTTGTGTGAAATATAAATTGTTCATTTGCCATGTTTTTTATGGGTTTCAATTTTATGGCTTTAAAATAAACGTAGTAGACTACACTCGGACAATTGATATTTAAGTTTACCCGCAAAACTATCATTGGTTATTTTTTAATTAGTAGTTTTTTTTTTTTTAGTTTTTCTAATATGTAATTTTATTAAATTACGACCATTAATCTATTTTTCGATTATATCAATTTAAAAGGTAAAAGGTAATTTTTATATCAATTCTACAAAAAAATAAAAATAAAAAGTATTTATGAATACTTTTCAAATGTCTCTACACATTCGTATTCAAATATGTTTATTGTGAAGTACTCATCAAACATACTGTACTAATTTATTCCAATTGTACCTAATAAAAATAACTCGACTTACGACTTGCGCTATTGTGGTTATTTATTACAGACGTCCACAATAAAAATATTAGATTAGAGTAACCTCACCGCCGTCCTGGATTTGTTTGAACGAGAACTGTACTCGCGCCAGGATTATATTTAATAGGGTTACCGACCTTATTTAAATTTCATTACTATATATTATGTTAAAGTATATTTTGTTACCTTCAATGTCGTTAATTTAGACAATGATGACTATTTTTTTTTTTTAAAAATACCTACAGTAATTGTTTATAATTTGATACACATTGGCTAGTCATTATTATAACATTTCCGATTGTTGTGCGGTCGTATCGTATTATCTGTTATGAATGTATTGTCGCATGAGAGATGACAAGTACAAATACGGCGGGTATCCATAAAAATTTTAAAATACATTTTAGACATATATTTAAATAAGTAGATACTTGCAATAATATCTCGGGGAATGGTTACCTGAAATTTTTGCTTGTGCACAGAACACAGATTATGCCTTGTGAAAAGGAAAGTCTGTCTTACACGAGTAAGTTTGATTTGTTAAATAAAAATTGGCATTTTCGGATCCGGTTTTTAAATTCTCATTGTCGGGTTAAGACAGTAGAAGTTTCTACGATTTATTCATGCTTATTATTCATGTATCTAGGTTGGTACCTACTGCATGCCCTCCCATTTCTGGGCACGCCACTGTTTCTACCCAGGTACTTCTAGTTTATCGTGTGAACATAGGCGATGTCCTGAATAAATTTAAATATATTTGTATTTTGTAGTAATAAAATGAGCTTTAACTCTGTACCAAGGTGCCAAATTTATTGTGTAACACATTAGAGTCAAAGGTAGCCTTTATCATCTATCACCAGGGCAAACGCAGGGGAGGGGCAGATTTTCGGAATTCAATTCTGCCCCTCTCCCTCGAAATATAAGGAGAAATTTTAAAATCAAATTACCCGACCTACAAATTTAATAGTTACATTTTTTCAAAATGTTTCCCTGCGTTCGCCTCTGTCATTATCACACTATTACGTATATATGATAACTGTATATAGTAGTTACCTACCTGTAGCTTCCAAAGTGTATTTTGTCGGACAGACAAAAATTAATTATAGTGTAGTTGTAGTGAGGTGGTTTAAAAAAAAAAGAAAAAAGTACTCCAAAAAATCGCGAAGAGAGATATTAAAAAAAATTAACAACTCAACGTATCCGCGCAAAAACGGCAGCCTGATAGCTTCTGTACGGAGTTGTGTACTTTTTTTCAATACGCAGGTGCTTTATTATTTTCCACATTAAAAAAATTCACAAATAATGATTGAGGTTTTATTTGTTTCGCTGGTTCAAAAAACCTATATTCACATAAATATATATAATAGATAAAAAAACGAACATACATAGTATATCATATTATAGGTAGTATAAAAATAAAACACGTTACAGATCAATAAAGAGGTTTGTTTTTTCCTTTTTTGGGTTTTTTTTTTTTTTTTTTTTTTTTTTTTTTATGATGTTTACTGCTTTATTTTACAATTACATCAACCCCAATTATTATTCTTATTATTTGTTAACTTTGATATATATATGATTATTCCCATTTTTTTTTTTCTTCACCTTACCAAAAACATACAAAATTTAAAAAAAAAAACCGAGTCGTACGATGCGTTGTATACCGTTCTCTATATACCATAAACCGATATAAGTAATAATAAAATTGTCTAACTACTGCAATACCATTAGTGTAATAATATATTATTAGAGATACCAGCGTACCGCCGCGACATACGCAAATTATGGATAGATTATTATAAAAATTTAGTATATACGAGCTAAGACCAGCTCACCATGATTATATAATGGTTTGTAATACAAATTTTATTTTTTTTAAAAAAAACACCGACATTTTTTTTCATGTAAAATATAGCAAGCCGTGTTAATATATGATGTAATTATTTTCGACTACATATATAAATATATATATATATATATATATATATATATATATATATATAGGTTGGCATTATTTGAATAAAAAAAAAAAAAAATATACAAATATTACAAAAAAATAAAATAAAAAATAAATAATAATATCTGTGGACGAATATATTATCAAATAATATTATGTTAATACAAATTATTATTTTAAAATTAACATAATATGCGAAACAAAAAAAAAAATTCATTAATCCGTGAGCTGTAAGATATTATTGTACAAATATATATATATATGAGTACGTATAATTGACTGACTACAATATTTGAATTTATGCGAAAATTAAAGTTGAGGTGTATACACGTCACGGGCAGAGGGTGGGGGAATTGTAAAAATAATAATATTAATAATAATAAAAATAGTTTTTCTTTTTATAAATCCGGTTGAAAAAAAGTGCGTTTAAAAACAAAACAAAAAAAAAATTTACTACAATTTTCGAGGAACATATTAAAATATAGTAAAAACGATAGTAAAAACAATAATAATAAATAATAATAATTAGACATATGCGCGGTGTATCGCTTAAATAGGTTAAATAGGTGATGGAATATATACGATAATAATAGTAATAAATTTAGGGATAGGTAAGTTTTTTATTATTTTTTTTTTTTTTTTTATGAATCATATTTATATATAGCGGTTAGCAGTCTATAGCAGTGTATAATAATAACTTGCTACTTCCACTATATGCGCGTATGTAGTATAATTATTAGTAGTCGCGTATGATTTCTGGAAAAAAAAAAAACCAAAGATAAAAAAAAAAACATAATAATAATACGTATATTATATGTATGGTATTAGTGATGGATGTGGTCCGTTGTTAGATTGTCGCGGGTGTCAACCGGCGCCGACAAACGGTCGTTTTAAATTCGATAATGGGTTAGGAAATGTGTTAAACTATATTATAGATAAGGGCGAGCGAGTGGCCGATTCGGCCGTAGGACTTTTCGATTATTTTCCAGATTTTAAAAATATAAAATCGGACTGGCGATTTTTTTTTAAACGTCGACCGGAAATTATAGTTTTCGAATCGCATTTATCGGCCGCGTGGCGTTTTTCTCCGTGGATTTCTGATCGTTTTCCTCTCAAAACTCAAAACCTCCAATTGTCAACAAAAACAAAATAAAAAAAAAAATGTCGTTCCCGTGTCGTTAAAAATTCGAAAATGCGGATACTAGTGATGTGGCATAAATCCGGATTATCCGAAAATCCAATAAACTTTTTATTTTATTTTTATGAGTAAAACAACGTTTTTCGGGCCAGCTAGTAATAATATATTATATCAATTAGAGTATAATATGTATGATTCATTTTGTTGTACTTGTTTTTTTTTTTTAAATAAATTTATATTTGTCATATTTTTCGAATTATAAAAACGTATTTAATGTTTTACACAATTTAATGCTATTGACGATAAGACAATAATAATAGTTTTATGAGAAATTAGTTAAAGAAAAAAAAATCACAATTTTAAAAACCGAAATTTGGATTCAGATAAAAAAAAAAAAAAAAATCAGAATTTACAATAAATGTCGAATTTTTAATTTCTTAATGCAAAAATCCGGATTCCCGAACTTCGGCAAATCCATATATTTCACATCACTAGTGGATACCCCCCCACGTATATATATATTCCGTCCTGGACACCTCCTTCTTACGATTTTCACCCTCTTCGTGCGCAACCGTCAATAATTCTGAACTACCTATTTACATATCTCTTCGGATATTTGTATTTATCGATAAATCGATTTTTTCGATTAATAAAAAAATAATAATAATAATAATAATCGAACAGTCCTGATAATTCGAGTATATAATAATTGTACATGCAACCGTTTTGTTATATTACGATTAAGAATGATTCGCCGGCGCCCGGGAAAAACATGCGGGGTCGAAAATTTGCGAAAATTTGTTTATGTCTCGTGTCTATAGACTCAGAAAAACGGTACGGTTTTTTCGGGCTATAACGATCCGAATCTATTGATTTATCAATCGTTACATACGTCTGTGAAAAATATAACGTTTCACAAAACGAAGTCCCGGTTAACCCGTTCAAGTTCAGTATATGTTCGTCGTTTTTTATTAATTCGTCGAGAGAAAATCGTTATAAAACAATTCGTTGTCTTTCAAAAGCGTATGCAAAATATTAGTGAAATATTTGGTTACAAAACAAAAATGAACGTTATCTGATTTGCTTGTTTGCGATTGAATATTGAATATTTTTTTTTTTTTATTTAGCGAGTTTTCTCCGAGCACCGTCGAATTATAATACGTGGGTGGTGTACATGTTAATATTTGTGTTAGACGATATTAATGGATGAAAAAAAAAAAATCGTAGGAAAAAAAAAAACGATGTAATTATTGTATTATTGTATTGGTCCAGTTAATGGCAAACCGTCAAGAGACACGTTTAATGAATTTTTTTTTTTTTTTTTTAATGAACAACTCGAGTCGTACCTTTAATTATTGCACGTACTGTACTTTTGAACAATAACAAAAAAATTACAAACAATACCAGACACGCCGCCGGTGTTTATAATTGTATTATAATTATAACAATCAAAACCGATTGTTCTCTAAAGCGGATTTTTATGTATTTTATATATATATATAACAATTCACACGATTATCTGTTGTACGGTTTAATACTTAATGCGATTTAAATCGGTATGAAAAAACGACTTTTAAGGAATAATAATTGATGTCCAAATGGACATCAACTGTATAATAAAAACACGAATAAACAGTACACTCATTACTCCGGAAAATTAATTATAAATAGATTTTTTTATTTTTTGAAATTTTAATGATATTAATAAGAGGCGTTTTTTTAACGATTAGACAGCAAAAATGTCCGATTTCAATTCCTTATTTTTCACTTAAGTGGACTCCCGCACAAAATTTAAATGAATTATTATTTATATATATATTACGAAAGAAAAAAAAACAATATAAGTATGCAAAGTGTAAAATTTTAACTAGTTTATGAATTTGTTTTCACGCGAGTATTGTGGTTTTTATAAAAAAAAAAGAAAACAGATCCACGATTTCGGGTTGGGTCGTAGGCATCAAAAAATTTTCTGGATGTAAAAATAAAATTTCAGTTGAACATGTTTTGATAAATTTAAATTTATAACTAATTTCCTAACTACAAAATAAATTACAATTACTGTTCGTGTTTTTAACGAATTTCCACATAAATTTTAACTTTAAAACGCTGATAAAAATAAATTACATATCCACATAAACGAAAAAAAAAAACTAGAAAGTTTCAAATAAACAACTTCAAATAACGCCAAAATGTTCTTAAAACTGTATCGCATCTAATGTAAGCTTTCGGGTCTTTGCAATTATTATTTTTAACTATAATACAATTAAAACAAAAAAAAAAAAAACCAAAATTAACAGAAATCGTTATTGCGTAAGTACCGTCCCGTTTCTCCGATGTTTTACCCTGGGTAATTGAATGATGCTCAAAATTAGGCAAAACTCTCTGGTACCAGAATGTTTGTGTGTAAAAACTGACTGATTGGAGTTTTCGTTTAGACAAAATCGGTTTGGCCGACTAGAAATACTTGAAAGTTATACAAACGAGGTGGTTAGTCATGACGAAAAATAAAAAAATTAAACGTAATGTAGTAGTTTTTTTTTTTTTTTTTTTTTATAAGCGTTCAAAGTGAATCGTAAAAATGACGTGGCATTTCACGTGCACTGTTTGTTTAATAAATATTTATAGGGGCTCGCCTGTTACACATTGCGACCGGGCATCAGCAGCACGGCGATTCGTCACCATTCGAATAGAACATCTCGACCCACACTTTTGATCCGTCAATTATAATAAATTACAAACATCAAGGCGACTATAATATAATATTGTTCGTCATAAATATTAAAAGCGTAGTCTTCGTATTCGGACCGCACAATACCGTACAATAATAAAAGGTACGGGTCAGGGCAGGAGCGCCGGAACAACGGGGTCAACAGGGGAAATCGCCCCCCCCCACGGGAAAAATTACTCGGGGGGCTAAGATCCCACTGTTGAAATTTATAGGTTTCGGTTATCCCTCCTCCCCTCCCCCCATAATTTTTTATGTTGAATATTGAACACGAAACACATTCGAATACTCGTCGATGTCGAAAAAACAACGATTCGGACAAATATACTGACCAATGAATTGGAACAATATTCCACAAAAAAAGAGTTGTATTGTTTTGTTGGTTTTTTTTTCTCCGATATATTTAATTCGAATGTCCATTAAAAAACAAATCAATATAAAGGAATATTTAAATTATTAAATTACGTAATTTTCGATAAGCCTTCAAAATGATTGTTCATATGTTCAGCCCCTCCATCCCCACACGCGGTTCGGAATTCGTTCCGGCGCCACTAGGACTGGGGTCGCGCTACTGCCACCGTTTCGTATTAAAATAATAATAATGATAAAATATGTAAAATGCACGCGTGTCATGCGTTTTATATTCGGCGCGTCCGCAATCGCATTCATTGATAACATTGCAAAAATGTTAAAAAAAAAAAAAGAAAAAAAAACCCCAAAAAACGTTCAGTCGATAAAGATTATCCTTACTGGCAATATATTCCGCGGTATACGTAAAACGACATGTGGTGGGTGTCGTCGTATACGTGTACACCGGGTGTTTTTGTGTGTTTGTGTGGGAATTTTTGTATATACTTTTTTTTTTTTTTTTAATTTTCTACGTGATAGTACAGCAACCTAACTTACAGCCAAACAATCCCTTGGCCTTGGACAACATGCTCTTGGCCGGTTCGCCGAGAGCTTCGCGCTTGTCGTGCAACATCTCGTCGGCCTCCTTAAGTTTGTCGTCGACCACGTGGCTCACCTGCGAAAACAACCGTCCGGCGTGAGTGGGAATTCGAAATGAAAAAAAAAAAAAAAACCATAATAATATATTTATATGATCGGGAGACGTCATTTGCGGGATAAATGTCCGAGAGGTTTCGTTTGAAAATTTTGTTTAAATCAGGCGCGTAGTCAGTGCGTGACGGGGGATGGGAGTGTATTGGGTGTTAAAACACCCCCCACCCCCCATCGGCTGTACATATTTTATTCGGAAATATATATTGAATAATGTTTTTTTTTTTTTTTTATGAAATGCGTAGTGGTGTTAGATGGATTCTGTTTCGTATATGATATTATTATTTACCGATGAAAACCGATGATATATTAATTTATACGTATTACTACATACGAAATACTAGATAACGGTTGTTGGTTATCATCCGTATACCGTATACCGCGATGGTAACCTATGAAAAGCACCAGCTGCTCTTGGACATTTTTTGCCGTTAAATTCTAGGATTTGTCCAATGAACTCCTCCATTCCTGTACGCCCCGCACCGCCAGTTGTATTATTTAAATATAAATTTAAAACACCTCCTATACATATACGTCATTATTCATCTATATAGATACGATCAAAGATAATTTAAAAACAATTATCCAGACGAGTGTCGACCACTGTCGCCGCTACAATTGTTCAGCGTCGCGAAAGGATAACCCAAATTCGATTTTCATGATTTATTTTCTCTTCGTAAAAATTAATTTGGTTCACCGGTCCGAATCGATTTGGCTCAGGCGGTTCAAAAATTGGCAATTTTCGGTTCGTACCTGTTTTTTTGTTTTCTCTTTTTTTTTTTTTTCGAAATTCACATAAATATCCAAAACGTATTTATATAAAAGTAATAAGTTTCAAAGTAATACGCTTTTTCGACCAATTTGAGTAAATATTACTTTTTATCTGTTATTCTGGCATTTCAATATTGAACGAGTTAAATTTGTTGACTACCGGCGTCGTATACGTTAGGTTTTATATATCGAACAAAAATTTCTTCGATATATGACATCTTCGTTTTAACGTTAAAAATAAAACTAAAAAAAATTGCGTAAAAATCCACAGAAATGACGTCCCTGAAATAAATATATTACATTATTATATCGTATATTTTTCAACGACTATACGGTGCGTATAAACAACACACAATAATATTGCGATTTATCGTCATCTACAGTATGACGCAAAGCTTGAGGGCAAACTACGGGTGGATGAGCTATACAGGATACATTGATATGTATACAGAGTGTTTCTGAACAGTGTACCGTCGCACGACGATTGGCGGTAACCAACGGTGACAAAACGTTTTTTTTTTTTTGTTTTCTCTTAGCGCCGATAAATAATTGATTCGATCGATTTCCAAATAAATCCTGTACGCAATATTAACCATCGCATATAACATTCGTGTGTATCAAACGAATAAATTATACACCGCGATATTTCCGGCAAAATTCTCTTACAAATTTTTTCATTCCGGCAACACAATCAAAGCGTTCAAGCGTCAAAACCGTGCGGAAAATGTACAAAAACGTCATCGTCACATGTCGTATTTAATATCGAATTTGGTACGAATATTTTGCGGGAAATATCGTCAAATATTTATCGTTTTAAACGATAACGTACATTTAAAAATTCTTAGAGTAAAAAAAAAACCGCAAGTTTTCGGGAGATGGTACAAAAAAAAAAAAATGTAAAAAATCAGTTGTTGCCCTCGGCGTTTGAAGACAATGGTTGCAACCCTCGACGTACAAAATACGTAAACATTTTTTTATTTAAAATCGGTTATCGACCATGAACATCCTCCGCCGCATAAAAATTTAAAACGAAAGAATAACTATTACCCATAATTCATTAAAACGAATCGCATCCACATCCGATATCCGTTTCGTGAACTTCGATCGTAATCCTTTTTTAAGTTCGCGGACCCAAATTTTTATCCATTTCGAGAAACGGGAAATTTTATTTTACGCTTTGTGTAACTTTTTTTTATTAAATTTACGCGTTACGGATACATTTAATCAAATATATTTCGATCCATATCGTGGAAATTTAATACAAAAAAGTGTTTAAATAAAAGTTTCTATTTCACGAAATGGATGTAATTTGTGTCCGGTTGACGAGCTTAACAAAATCGTACAAGTACACGAAACGGATATCAATTTCGAGGAACGTGCGTTTACGTTATGTGTATGTATTCTAAACTTTGTCTAATATAATTTCACTGATTTTATAAAAAAAAAAAAAACTTATTTTTTGACAAATTACAATATATGTTGAGGGCAACCACCGGGGGTACACGCCCCGGAAATTTTGTTATCGGGTCGCGTCTATACGGGCCGCGTGTTCAGAAACACTCTGTATACATACGTACAGTGTACACGGGTGAAAACTGAAGGTAAAACCTAAGAAAACCACAAAAAAAAATAAAAAAAACCTATTGTATAAATGTGACGTTCGCACGCAATAAAATATTACGAGTGTTGTACTGCCATTAAATAATAATAATAATAAAATTAAAAAAAAAAAAAAAAAACACTACGCTTTCTCACCTCGAGTATACCGCGGCCGCGTCGGTTTGCGAAACACGACGGGAGTTATGGAGGAGTTTTACTAGTATGTATTATAGCGATCTTACACGCACACGCTCCCGGAGTTATAATATTTTAGTTGGAAAAAAATACAATTTTATTTTATTTTTTTTTTTAAAAAAAAAACGGGAATTCCGTCACCACCAAACCCCGTCCCGCTTGGACGGAATAACCTCACCTGTTTGGCGGCGTCGTCCACGAAACCTTTAGCCTTCGTGGACACGTCGTCCACGATCGGGTTCAGGGCCTTGACGCCCTCGGCCAGCGCCGTGTTGACTTGGCCCGACACGTCGCCGGCGACGGGCTGCAGCTTTTTTGCCAGGTCCTGCGCTAGCGGGTTGATCCTGTCGTGGACCATTTGGTCCAGGGCGGGCTTCAGCTCGGCCGCGGTCTTGTCCACCAGTGTCTTGGCCTCGGTCGCCACTTGGCCGACGGCTGTCTGCTGTTCGGGTGCCGGGGTGGTCGGCGCGGCTGGCGTGGCCGGTGCGGCCGGAGCGGGTGCCTGCGTTTCGTCCCACAATATTTATCACGACATGCACACTACTAGTGTAATATTTTCTATACGTATATTTATGGCACGCCCAACCACCGCCGACGCGTGTGCCAAAAATATAATCGCGTCGCATGTTTAAAATTCGCGTAAATACACCGAATACCCGATCCGAACAAAGGCGCACGTTTCAGCGATCATTTCGGAACAAATAAAATAAATAAATGTCTCAAAATTAATATGGAAAATAATATCGATGAAAAACGGAAATTATTTTACCTTTTTCTGTGTATATACAATAATCATTTTTTCCATTTTTTTGGAATTTATTGTATTAAAAATATATAAGAATAAATATCTGTTTTTGAGATATAAACATCACAACTTTGTTAAAAGTGAAAATCCCTCCCCCATAAATAAAATACTGCCATAAGGCACCCGCAGAAAGGGTAGGCGTGCGACCTTTACCACGACCTATCTCTGGAAATGTCATGAAATGAAACGAAAACAAAAACTCGTACACAAAAGTCTAAAAATTATTAATAAGTTATTTTTTTTGTCCGCGTAAGTTCTTTATAAAATTGGTAAATATCGTTTTATGTACAAGTGCAATTCGGTGTGTATGTTCGGATAAGACATTATTATATTCGGTGTACTTATATAATTTATATACGTATATAGGCGATCAAAGCCGGGCAGGTTTTAACTGGTTAAAAAGTTACATGTTAACTAGCTCGACAAGTTTTAAAAAAAAAAAAAAAAAAAAACAAAATAGAACGTTAAAAAATATGTACCTCGTGTTGTTTCTTTAAAAAAAATAACTTAAATTATTAGTTATTTCTTATAAAATTTAAAGTTATTCGCGAATATGGTTGTATAAAAAAATTTATGTATTTTCACTTGAATATCGTTAAATACATAACAAGTCTGCACGAGTCTGCAAATAGTTACGGAATACGTTGGTGTTTGTAGTTATTTAAAAAGAAAAAGAAAAAAAAGGTAACTTTTAACTCAACGCGAGTTATTTACTATCCTAACTCGACATAGGTATAGTTGTACAAAAATTTATTTGAATTTTAAAAACTCTTCTTTAATTTTGCTTATAGTTGTTAGTTTTATTTATTATTATTTTTTTTTAATAACTTAACTTGAATAAATTTTTTAAAAAAAAACTGCCCAGCTTTGTATATACGAAATAAACTCGAATATTTCACGACGTACCTTTATATTTCAAAGTAAACTTTGTGAAAACGACTTTTTATAAAAAAAAATTCATAATATATGGTAATAAATAAATAGCATATTTTTTTTCTAACTATATTATAGATTATAAAAAAAATATTATATACATAATATAAGCATAGGCGCGCGTTGGAAATATTCGAGTTTCGTAATATATTTTTAAAAAAAAAACTCATAATGTAAAAAAAAAAAAAACAACACTATTTTTACCCATCACCGCGTTTTTCTACGAGTATATTAATTACAACATTATAATATTATTAAGCGTGCGTTAATAAAAAAATTATTATTAGTGTTAATCTATAATTTGTAACTGTATGACTAGTTTAAGGTTTTTTTTGTTCAATTTTAACCTTTAAATTCTCGTTTGCGTACAATAAAATTACATTTCTATAATATTTATTTTCGTCCAGCGTAATATAATATGTATTTATGCATATATATTAAATATATATATATATATATATATAGTAAAACTTCTTTATAACGGAATCGCTTGAGACCAAAACATTTTTTCGTTATAAAGAGGAAAAAAAAATTAAAGTTCCAAGATTTATATGCGTAAAAAAAAAAAAAAAAATGATATTTTAGGCACGTAAATTAATTCTTTATGATTATAATGTATGGATTTATATTTAAATGTATTTGTGCATAATACTGAAAAATTATAACCATAAGTAAAAGAAAACATATTACATATTACCTTTTTTTTTTTTTATAATTAAGAAAAAAAATTTGGAATATTTGAGTGCTTTTTGTGACAATGGGACACATTCGCGTGCTTTTGTCGTTTTGTTGAAATTGTGGCTGAACATTTTTGTAATTCGTCTAAATATGAGCTAATGATAAAGTTCAGATTATGTTATTTCCAATATATTACATATAACGTTTATTTTTAAATAGTTTTATTGTCCGTCATAGAGAGTATTTTCACAAATTAAATTACGAAAATGTTTCCGTTTAGTAAAGAGGTCAAATTGTCACTACTATTTGAACTGGTACTATTTTCCGTTATAGGGAAGATTCCCTTTTATAGAGGGTCCGTTATAGAAAGGTTTTACCGTATCTAAGGTAAATCTAAGGTAAAGTTCAGTGGGTTTTTCTCGACCAGCAGTTAATTTTCTCCGGGAGTATTCAGTTTGAACGTTATCCTTTGTATTCGAATATAATAGAATATAGTTTTTTTTTTTTTTGTTAATAATAAATATACAAATAGTTTTGTCGTTTCGTATTTATTTTTTTGTACAAATAACCTAATCCGATAATCCTAATAATTGGTCCCCCGGAAACATAACCTCTCTCTTTCGAAAATAGCCAATCCGCCAGTCAAAAGTTTATAGAATAAGGTCAAAAGGTCGTCTAGGACGTCATTGCGGGCGTACGATAAATAATTAAAACATTATAAACCGACTGGATTCCGGTAAATATTTGATCGAAATCGGCGGACGTTCTATCACGCGATTCGGCCGCACCAGTGTTTCCCAACCAGGGGATAGGGGAGAACAGTCGTCGGGGAGTAAAATTTGTACTCATCGAATTATTTTCGTTTTACATAAACGGAGAAAAAAAGATAAATTAATTATTTCATATTGTATCGTTTACCGAAAAAAAAGTCATCAATTTTTTTCAATATTTCTCGTGGGGTGGCGGGGGGGGGGAGTCGAGTTAAAATGGTTGGGCACCACTGAGCTGGACATATATATCTACGGTGGTCATTTAACAAAAAAAAAAAAATCAGCTACCGAGTGACCTTGTACAGTCGGGAAATAATGGGTATAAAAAAAATAAAAAAAAACCTATAATAATATAGTACTATAATAATCAGTATAGTTAGGCTAGGCGCCTAACCTACTTCGCATTTCGATCGTATGTCATGATTGCATTGTTTCAAAATTAAATTCCGTGCGATTTTTCTAAAGAAACACAACGTATGCGCGTGTATATTTGTACAGCTGGTACCGGTATATTTTACAATATTTCTTTTTTATACCGACTAAACCGCGCAGTCGTCAAATAAAATATGTACAATGTTCACGATTTGGCAATTTTCGCAAAAGAAAATTCCCTCCATTGGGTATATATTTATTTTTTTTTTTTTTTTTTTTTTTTTTTTTTTTTTTTTTTTTTTTTTTTTTTTTTTTTTTTTTTTTTTAGCCCCTTGCATCGAAAAATCCCGGCTACGCCACTGACTAATATACTATACGAAGAACACAATTTAAAGTTTCTAACCGTTTATGACTTTGTAATATTTGGAATTTATCGAAATATTATAAATATTTTATTATTATAGCGTGTACGATTTATATACATTTATTATCTAGGTTATTTTTCTTTATTTTTTTTTTACGCATAAAATAATAAATAACCAAACGTCAGCTAAGAGAAAAAAAAAATTAAATTAATGACATTTCGATGCGAGATTTTTAAAATCAATATTTAAACAGTATTATATTATAGGCGATAAACTAGATTGAATTTCGTGCGATCCGATGGCTATAAAACGTATATTTATTTAAATATATAAGATGTACAACACAATATTGTATACGAATAATACAATATTACGACAACAAAAAAAAATATATAAAATAATTCAAGCGTTTAAATCTGTACGAAAAAATATATAATTAAAAATATAAATAATTGTATGTTATATTATTGTATTCTATATAAAACTATCATCGTCTGTGTATTTATATTACAAACGAGTAAAATAACGGAGAGATTAAAATAGAAAAAAAAAATGAATTATTTCGACTATTATATTATATCTGTTAAAGTATAACGGATTTCCCGTCAATTTTTTTTTTTTTTTTTGGTTACATATTATAGATTCAACCGCTATGTGTAATTAAATTTCGATTCCATACCGTAACCGTGTGTTAATAATATTGTGCTTATTGTATTACACAGTTAGAAATCCGTTCAACTAACTATAAAAAAACAAAAAAAAATAACAATACAAATTTTAACAAACAAACAGCAATTCTACAAAGCAGTGTGTGTGTGTGTGTGTGTATGTGTGTGCATAAGTTCGTCATGTTATGTGTTACATACACAGGGGGAGGGTAAGAGATAAATATATATATAAGTGAGCGAATATCGTAATACAAACGTGTGTCATTTTTTCTTTTTTTTTTTTTTTACTTGTCTCGTCTTATCGTTTTATATACTATCGTAATGTATCTCTCGAGATCCAGTACATCTGGTATCTAGTATCTGGCCGGGTGTGATTTTTTTTTTTTTTTAAATATTCAAATTACGCGTGTGTATAGAAATTGTGAATTATTTAGAAATTTTTACTCGTATGGTAAAATCGATATTTACGAATAGTTACGGATTCGTTCACAGCGATCGATGAGTTTCTCGAGTTATTTTGCTATAAACACTACGGATAGCGAACAGCACATCATCAGTATATTGTGAATGATGGGTGCGAATGTTTGGTATTACAAACGACTTTTGATTTTTGAACGGCGACCTGTACTAAAAATCGTCCGGGTAGTTAACAAATACTCAATATATTATACCGCTAATTATTATAATCACCAAACTTGTACCCATAATAATGCGCAATATTTCAAATAGTTTACTATAATGTATTCAATATACTTAGTATTTATGGTGAAAGTAACTCGAAAACTTTTCATTCAAATGTCCGATTGCCAAACATCGGACATTTTCAGAAATATTTCGTGTTCAACAGTTCGCGTTTGTCAAACTCGTTTGAAAAAACCAAAGTCGGTATCGCTCATTGAATGTCGTGGAAAATCTAAGTATTCGGAAATATCGTATTCGATTACAGTTAAAAATTCAAAATAATCAGAATTTGAATATATATACGCACAATTTAACCGTAAAAAAAAAATGGGGCTGAGCATGATTAATGTTTGCCTCCTATACCGTTATCAATAAATCGAATAAATCGACTCTGATTTGCACTCGTGTTCCAGATGTCGTACGATAATATTTGCGCAATAAAGTGTGTGTGTGTGTGTGTGTGTCTGTGTCTGTGATTGGAATTTGTAATTGGTTTATACCTTTGGCGCCATTCTGCCAAATATGGTGCCCGTGACTTTTGCCGTCCCGTCGACAACGGTGACTGTAATCGGTACGATAGCGGACATTATCGCCATAAGTGCTAACTTTGAAGTGTCCAAACCTCCCGCTACCAAGCCGGTCACTCCGCTGGCTACACCTCCTACTGCGCTGATCATTCCACCGGTCAAACTTCCCACCGTACCACCCATAGAGTCGGCGATTCCCTGTACCTTATTAGCCACGTCGCCGGCTACACCCTGCACCTTATTGGCCATCTCGCCGGCCGCTCCCTGTATTTTATCGGCCGCCCCCTGCACTTTATTAGCCATTTCTCCGGCCACACCTTGCACTTGGTTGGCCACACTGCCGGCTGCTCCCTGAACTTGACTGGCCGCTCCTTGCACTTTATTCACCACGCCGCCGGTCACTCCACTAGCCGTGTCCATTATTTTATTGTTCATTTCGCCGGTTTTATTCCCTACCGCTTGAGCCACTCCCTGGACATTTTTTACCATTCCACCGGCCGCGTCCCCTAACGACTGGCCTATCCCACTGACCACCGTAATTCCCTCTATCGAACTCATGGCGCCTTCGAGTCGGCCGGCTATCCCGATGGTCGAGGTTTGCTAAAATACATTAAATCAAAGAAACACACGTGCACTACACTAACAATAATGCGTTTCAAATGTTTTTTGGACATTGACAATTATTATATGCGAGTTTTACATTTGTTAGACACCGACAAACATGTTAACAGAATTTACACACGACACGTCATGAATATTCTTACGAGTTTTTGTGTCGCTAGGCTTCTAACCGTATCACCAATAAGAGAACCGAAATTCAAGCCGGCATGGCCACTACCGGACTATAACATTAGAAACATACATTTTTAATCGATTTATAAGTTAAACTAAATAAATAAATAAGTATATGTATTTAATGTTTAATAGTATGTGTTTAGTTGTAGTGTAATCATAGTGCGTTATTATTTACGTATACCTACTTATAAAATCTAATATGTTGAATACCTATACACCTAGATAGAGGTCGAATACAAATTCGTTGCACAAAATGTTAAATTTAGTGTTTTTTTTTTCAATTTTTATCTCCAAATACCTATAATTGTGTACCGTCGATTATTAAGACAAACCGTTTTTAAATCACATTTATTCGGCCTCTCCGTAAAAACTCTTATATACAATTATTATTTGACGTATTTTTGTTGTTTTTTTTTTTTTTGTATTAACGCAGTTGCTATTATGTTATACTAACCTCTATTTGACTAGTAATATGACCAACTGACTTCGTAATGCCACCTAATAAACTACCACTACCACCACCACAACCACCACTACCACCACCAATTAAAGATTTCTACAAATAAATTGCATAATAATTACAGAAAAGCTATACGATATATAATACAATCTTAATCTTAATCGATTATTTTCTATTATAACTACGATTTTACATTTTCCAAATAAAATTTATAAATAATCGAGCACCGGTTAATAATAATAATAATAATAATAATAATAATAATAGTGACGAATATAACATTATGCGTAAAGTCGTGCGATCGATGTTGCATTCCAGCTCCAAGTATATAAAATATACGCTAATTATTTAAGCTTTTATTATAATATTTCAGCCAGCAGTAATAATATAAAATTCCCGTTTACTACCTCCTGTAGAGCACCGTCGGCTAGTTTTTCGACCTCCTGATCAAAACCGTCCACGGCTGCTTTTTTCGCGTCGCCTACGGCGGTCCCGGCTTTTCCTTCTACATCGCTGATGGTGTTAGCTAAGAACTCACCGGTTTCTTTCACCTGAACATTTCGTTGTCGATACAAGTGCATCCACACGATATGACGTACGATCATAATAATAATAATATTATTACATATATACTCTGTACAACTTTGTCAAAAAAAATATCTCGTTCGCAAACATAAGATTATAATCGTACAGGGGTATAGAACAATAACCGCAGTATTTAAATGCTATGGATATAAGATTGTTGTTTTCTGATCCGACGACACAAAGGATTCATTTTTTTTTTTTTTTTTTTTTTTATGTCAACTTTTTTGCAATTCTTGCTATGTATAGTATAATAATCAATTTTTGTTTATATTATTTTTATATTTTATCTCTAACGTAAACTTAGTTTTAAGTATTTATAAAACTATTTATATATATTTCTGCAAAATTATTCTTAATTTGTTATTAATTTAATTAGTTTAATATTATATAATTTTTAAACGGTATATGATACCAAATTGGAGTAGGTAATACCATATTTTGAAGTGGAATTTGTTTTCTAAACATATTTTTTATTGACGATTAAAAACGGTACAAATAGTTTATTAATAATTATAATAACTTAAAAAACGAGGAATGTATATATAAAGTAATATAAAACAATTTTATAGGTACCCTCCCGAATTTCACTCTACTTTACAATCCTTTGAACTTTGAAGACTCGTAAATTGTAATTACATACAATAAACTAAACGGTATCTATTCAACAATTTTATGAAAATATCGCGGTTACCGATATGTCCAATAAGTAAAACTTGAACAAACCGTTGACACAAAAAAAAAAAAAAAAAAAGATAAGTATTTTAAAGTTTATGAAAATTAATAAACACGAAAATTGACCGAAAGAAAAGCGTTAAAAATGGCACTTAAACATAAATCTGTGGTTAATAATAGTTTAAAATAAGCTTTAATAAAAAAAAATCCAATAATATAATAAAATGATATGGATAATGTCAAACTTAATATTAGTTAACCTAATGTGGTTTTTTTTTTATTTTTAATAAATTTAATCCATGATATTTGCATAGTCGATTACAAAAAATGTGCATATATTTTATTAAAATTCAATATATAATGAGAATTTTTAGAAAATAAATTTATATTAGTTCACCATAAGTAATGGTGTAATATATATTATACATATATACTATTATATGTTAGTAATAATATTACACCATTGTCAGCAGACTATTTTTTAGATTTTAACGGCACAGAAGTATTGATAATTCAGTGGCGGATTTAGGGAAAGAGAAGGGGGGTCAGGAAGTCACCACAGTTCATTTTTACTGGTGAAATTAGTCAAATAGAAATTTGAATGTATTTGTTTAAACGTTATCTTTTGTATAATAAAAATAGTAAAGTTACTCAGTGTTTACAATAATATTATTACGAACTATTTGAAAGTAAATGATCCTAATTGTAGGCCCTTCAAAATAGCCAACCAACTTTGGATCCGCCACTGTGATAGTTATTATTTTTTGAAATGTGTTGAATCATTATGATTGTGTATTATTATAAGCTTATGTTTGTAACAATGAATCATTATAATTTAACCCACGAAAATCATATATTTTTTTATTATTTTTTACTAGGTCTACGATGATTGATTTGACCAAAATAGTTATGCAAATTTTAAACTGAAATTTTAAATCGATGTAGTGACTGCGACGCGAATATTTATTACTACGCCTCTGTTTTTTATAATGTGACATTTTCTCTCTTTTTTTTTTTTTTTCTGAATAGTTCCCTACGTTGTTTTTATCAAGTATAAGGTGTTCTGTAAATCTAACATTAGAAGGCACAAGGCCAAAAAATATAATATATATAGACACTTATATACAGTCGAATTTTGACTAAATAATTATCTAGGTACATAATATACAAAAAAAAAAAAAGGAATTTAATGTAAAAAATAAATAAATATAATAAAATATATTTCCATATTTTTTTTTTTTTTGTTTAATCGAAAATTAACTATATTCTGAATTAAAAATTCGAATTATTTCAACAGGACGTTGATCATATTTTGTTTTATAATATTAATTATGCCTTAATTAAAATGTCAACGAAATACTTCGACGGGTTTTTTTAAATTAATTTTTTGTTATTTTTTGCAATCTTGTTATAGCTCTTATAGAGGTATCGATTAGAGTATATCACATAAAAAAAAAAAAAAAAAAATTGAGAAAATATCACATGCGAACAATATACAATTTACAATTCTTAATTTCACTTTAGATTTGCACAAGTATTTACTTAATAAACTAAACTAATGCGCCGTAACATTAACGTTATACCGTAATAAACGTACTTGTTTTTCCAAAAGCGTAGTGGCGGCATTCTTCTTTTCCTCCACTAATTCTTCGGCTTTCGCGGTGATGTTTTTCATAGCTACAAATAATAATTAGAATAAAAAAAAAAAAAAACGATTTTTACACCAGTTTCAATATTACCGTACTACGTAATATTGCATAATATTATTTAATTAATTGATTAATAAATATGTCACGAAAGAACTCGAGAGGATCGCTTTGTTTTGCAACTATATATATATATATATGTACATTATTAGCAGTTATAAACGTATAATGTATATAGGTGTGGAATTTTGAAATCGGATACCTGGACAACATTCTATGGCTATGAGTATCTTTTGCGAATATTGTATTACAAAACATGTATAACAACACGTATTGCGTATCGTCTTACTAAAATATTGATTGACTAAAAAAAAAACATATAGGTGTGCATTCCGAACAACGTGCGTACCCGTTGGATAATAGAAGAAGAAGAAAAAAATAATAATAATAAGACGTTTTCAACAAGTAAAAATATTTACGATCCCCCGGTTTTTAAATTGTGTCATACGGAACTCCTGGGGATTAACAAACCCGGACCGGACCGAACCGTTCCAAAAATATTTCGTAATAAAACGCGAGAAAGATTTATAAAACAATCGACGGTGAAATTTAATATTATAAACTGTAACCGTACGGTACGTAATGGAAATAAAAATAATTAATATTCGACCGTCCTGTCCGCCTTTGCTTTCCGGCTGTCGCCACTTGTTCGGATCGCGGAAAACGTTCGTTCGATATATAGAACACCCAAAAAAAAAAAAAAAAAAATCAATTTTCCCGTCACTCTTTTTTTTAAATGATATTCATCACCGGGTGTCCGGACGTTGGCCGATTTCGGTTCGAACTTGTACGCGAATAATCGACTTGCCGGAGGATAATAATTAATTTAACTCTGCGGTAGTACTTACTATATATGGTACAAAACGAATTTTTTTTAATTTTCAAAACTGTTTAAAATAGGGTATAGCCGTATGGAATACAGAAATAACGCCCTGATCGTCGGTTTTTTTCTTTGTAGAAAAAAAAAATATATATATATATATATATATATACATGGAAGAATCATAAATCTCGCCTCTATTCGTATAATAATCGGTATTCGTTGTGTCTATTTCACAATGCGAAAACGTTCAGTATGTACAGTAAGTATAATAATATTGAAATATATCCTCGAGACCTTGAATTATGCAACGAAACAGGTTTTACAAAATAATAAAAAAAAAAAAAATAAAAATAATAAGACTTTTCGAATATATAAAAGACGTTTGGAACGCGAAATAGTAAAGACCCGGCGATATTGATTTTTTTTTTTTTTTTTTTTTGATTTTTTCAAACGTATAAAATAATACGTCGTCGCAAATGCTCGCCCGGGCCCGAATGCATTTCGTACGAAAATTACCCGGCTACGTATTCTACAGTCAAGGACGAATAATAATATATAAAATAAAGTTTAATTTCCTGTTGCGAATATAATAATATTATTATTATTATTATGCCGCCGACGGGCAAGGCTATACGGTAATAGCGAAGACGCGCATTACATTAGGCGTAAAATAATATACACGCACTCGTATACATATATATATATATATATATTATTCGGTAAGAAAAAAATAAAAAAATGTCCCGCCGATCCTACGCACGGCAATGGATGGATAAATCGACTATATGATAAATCGTCTCGCATAGACGGTTGTTTTTTTTTTTTGTTTTAATATTAAAATAGACAATAGTGCGCAATTTGTCGAGTATGGCGATTTTTCGGATGCGGAGGTTTGTTGATGATAAAAAACAAAAATTTTATTTACGCTCGGGGATATATTATTACAATACGCCTAAGGGGGGGGGCGCAAAATTATATAAAACATAATTCCCGGTGGGTAATTTCCAAGAGTGCGACAAACAGGAACCCGGTTTCCGAATGTGATTTCCAGTGTTGGGTTACCGTCCGGGCCGAACTCGGGTCCGTAAATACACTTGCCGGGGTGTTCAACATTTCCAATTTTCTCGCGTCTAAGTAATCGACAGTCGTTGGTTTTGCGTTCGAATTAGAGGTAAAGTATGGTCGAAAAATTATAATTTGTGTTAAAAAGTTCAACATAAATATAATAATCGACGTGATTATTGTATAAATTATTTGTTTTATTTCAATGCCCACCATCCTCCCCCCCACACACACACACACACATGAAGAAATTTTGCGCACGGGCCTGTTCGCGGAGGAGGCGTACGACCAAATATATATCGGGAACGCAAGACCCCCGACGAAAATGTTACTGTGATGAGCGGAATCGATTCATAACATTTACTTATACGAGTATTTATTAAATTGGATAATCGTATATAAAAATTGTAAATTTCGGTTTTTCGCACACAAACGCACACCGTAGATAACTTTTCCAACGTCGATTTGTATATAGTACATTTGCACGTATAAACTTACAATAATGGACAATTTAACGGTGACGTTTGTTTTCAATTGGTGGCAAAGTCGATTTATTATTATTTTTGTACGTAATAAATGTAATATACAGTCCGATTCTTCGGGTCTAGAAACGCAATTGAGTGTGGGGCAACGATTTGTCGTGACGGTACGCACATAAAATATTTTTATAGGTTATAATCAATTTTCCCGATGCTGCGCATTTCGGTAGTAGAAAATCGATTTTTTTTTTTTTTTTTTTTTGTGTTTTCGCATTCTCAATTTAAAAACGATACTATAGAAGAAGAGGCGTATTGCGTCGCCTCGTTTTCACTATACCGACGCCCGTTTATATTACGGAAACGTCACGGGTTCTAAATTTAAAGTCGCACACACACGCGCACAGCATCGAAACGAATACGCCAAGATAAAATTTTGTTTTATATCTTTACTGCACACGGTAATACGTCAATAATATCGGGCGTATAAGAAAAAGAATTCAATTGTTTTTTTTTTTTTTTTTATGTACGAATTTCGATTGATTTTTTTTAATTTATTCCCGTAGTTTCGGGATTGATTGGCTGTAAAATACTAAAATAAAAACTATCGTATGATAATCACTCACCTCCTCCCAAGTTGAACATGATGTCTCGGATGTGTATCGGCACGCGGATACGAATAAATAATGTAATATTATTATATTATGAAAATAAATAATATTGTGTGTGAGAGAGAGATGTATTTGGTTTTGGTAATGCGGGCACGGCTACGACGACGACTGCGGCAGGACTGAACTGGGAACGACAACGGCGGCGGCGGCGAGGCGACAATGTTCGACCGAATACGGCAGACTTCGTAGTTAAATAGCCCGGGGCCTGTGGCGGGTGTTCGTCGTCGGGCGCGGTGGCCTTGGATACTCTTGCGCCGCCGCCGCCGCCGCCGCCGCAGCAACCGCCCAACACCCGCCTCCCGATGCCGCCGCCCGCCGCCGAACACCCGCCGCCCGGCGAAATGCGAAAATCGATTGAACGTTATTATTATTTTTCGCCGTCGCCGCACAACGCACGACGGACTTTACACCGCGTTTACACCGGGAATGAAAATCCCGCTGCCGGTGTAACGGGCGAATTTATACGCCGGATCTCCCTCTCCACCCACGGTGTATTTATACCGGGGCGGGTAAATAATACTGAATTTTTTTTTTTTGTCATATTATAAACGAACGGCCAAGGGCGATTTCCGACGGAGGGACAAATATTGGTATTTTTTTTTTTTTTTCTACGCCGGTCTGTTGACACCGAAAAAGAAAATTACAACAATATCGTGCTTTTTATATGCGACAATTGCACCAAACTTTAGTCACCCAAAACCCGACGCTAACATCGAAAATTATTTTTCGCCGTCGCCGCACAACGCACGACGGACTTTACAGCGCATTTACACCGAGAATAAAAATCCCGCTGCCGGTGTAACGGGCGAATTTATACGCCAGCTCTCCCTCTCCCCCCCACGGTGTATTTATACCGGGACGGGTAAATAATACTGAATTTTTTTTGATCATATTATAAACGAACGGCCAAGGGCGATTTCCGAGGGATGGACAAATATTGGTATATTTTTTTTTTTTTTTTTTTTTTTTTTCTACGCCGGTCAGTCGTGCTTTTTATATTCGCCGCCGCCGTCGCGCGCGCGCACGCGTTAGAAATTCACGACGCGCGGTCTTTGGTGCGCATTTACACCGGGAATAAAAATCCCGCTGCCTGTGTATGGGGGCGATTCTTATACGCCCCCATCTTGTATTGGACCGGTGGGATTGGGGGTAATAACACTGTATGAATCGTTATTATTACGTTATAACGAACGGCCAAGAACGCCCGCCCGCTGGGTGATTTCCACGGGGGCGAGGGACAGATATCGTGCACGGTACGCGCCGGCTACGCATTCAAGCGGCCCGAGGCGAAATAATATTTGTTCGCCTATAATATAAAATGGAAATTACACTCGTTGGCCTTTGTCGTTAGACCAACGCTCTGCGATCGCAATTTCGACCGGGTAAACGTATTTGTTTTTATTTTGGAAAAAAAAATAGTTACATTATATTGCGTTTAAAAATGTCGTTTTAATCTTAAATCGCGTAGATTTACATTTCCATCGTACCCGGCACGTATGGGTGTATATTTATATCTATATCAAAGACATTTTTATGTGAAACCTAACCTTTCTTTCTCGTACTTCACAGTGACAATTAAATTTGCAAAATATTAATAATAATCGAGTAATAAAAAAAAAAAAAAAAAACAAACTAATCGACATTTTTTTTCATCGCGAAAACATCAATCGGGGGGTATCGAAATCGAATGTCTGCGCTCTGTTAGCACATTACAGGCTTTTTCGGTTTGTCAGTGCATTTGACACATAATAAACCGCAGTCAATTAAATTGGCGTGAGCTATCAAGAGACTGTTTCACATGCACGTTTATTTTGATTTGATTTCAACCATAATTCGTCTACCGAATACTTAATAATCACTAGCGCCCCCAACAAATTGGACGCCCCGAGGAAACTACCTTTGTTGCACCCGCAACAGCTACGCCACTGATTGTACGACAAACGCACAGTATACAAAAATAATAATAATTTATGTCTTTTTTTTTTCGCTGGTCAGTGAACACTGAAAGACCGGGACAATCACCGAACAAAATTAAAACAAAATTTTAGTTTCCCGAAAACCGGATACTAACATTTTTTTCTATTTTCCAGAAGGGCGACGTGAACACTCTTTTGCCCCCTCCCTCACAATGGACACCCACGCGAATCGCATACACACAGCTACGCCATAATATTAAAGTTGTAAATATATACTTTTTTTTTTTTTTCATAAAATAATACACAATGTTGACACGAATTGGTCGATTGAAGAAACTTTATTAATGATTTGACTATTTTTTTTTTTTTTTTTTTTAAATCGAGTAAAACTCGTCAATAGTTCTTTTTTAGTCGTCGTCTAGGATTGCCGGGTATATTTTGTAAGGAGATAATTTATTTGTGGGTTTGAAGACGGCCGTGTTTATAGTAGGTAATGCGAAATTATATAGGTACAACAAGAACAGTAAGGTTCCAAGAGTTATGTACTGAAACTGTTGAAATTTATTAGTATTAGAGCTAATATGTAGATTAACTAATGTTTTGCGAGCAAGAAGTTTAAATAACTCTTAACTTTGTGCGCTAATTGTTGTAAATGAGTAAAAGTAGGTAACTATTACGAAGGCGTAAATTTAAAGTTTAACGGGGCAATTCATTTCTCGTAATAGTTTCTACCTTGGAAATTATGAGTACTGTGGATCTGTAGAAAAACCATTTATTTATCGTTCTTATGCTTTTCGTTGGACACAACGTATACTTGGTCGAAAGTTCGAACCTAGTAAAAATATGATTTCAGTTTTGGCAACTTTGTTTGATTATTTTTATGTACATTTTCTATTTTGTTTTTTTTTTTTTTCTTTTATACGAGGTCAATTTTTTGTGGTTTTTTTTGTTTTATGAATATTTTGGTATTATTGATATTTCCTTCTTATAAATAAATGTATAAATGTATACATTTTTTTTTTAAAAAAAATTGAATATGAATTGATTACGAACTTGAAAAATAAATTATTTATCTATAGTTTATTATATTTTCGAGATATTGCATTTGACTGCGTCACAGACTTTCAGTGGTTTTCGTTCCTCTGGATACGCTGCTGTAATAATATTATTATCTATCGAGAACATAATGATTTTCATTGAATTGCACGATAGAAAACCGCAAACGGTTGATATATTTGATGGCGATTAATAATGGGTTCGTCAGGTTCGTGAGCAATGAATAAATTAAACATCGATCTATGAATTATTTCCATTATAATATTATGAAATCGCAATAATTATATATAACGATGAACTTTAATAATATTATTATTGTATACGTATTGTATTTAGTGATTTAGAGGAACTATTCAAAATGTTAAATAGAAAAATCATATATATATATATATATACAACAATGGTGTAATTTTATTAAAATATATTTGATACCGATAAAGCTGATTTATTTTATTTGATTAAATTCCGAGCAGAGCAAATAGAAGATATATCGCGGTTTTGCGATGTGTTTATTATTTACCTATAGCTACGTATTTGTTTTGTGTCGTATACACAATTTTTATTTTTTTTAGAGAGAATATAAAAAAAAAAAAAAATGCTCCAATCTCATGAATACCGCGTACACGCCACAAAAGTCTGTGATATATATGTATGCTTTATATAACGGCATTATATGCCTACGAAGTGTTAAACTATACGATGAAATAATAAAAATATCAACTAATAAATTGTATAAATGATTTAAACAAACGAAATCGATAGGCAGTAGACGTATATATTATAAAAACGAAATAATTGCACAACATAAAAATAATCAGACGTATTTTGTCGTCGATTTAAGCTGAACAGATTATGTAATCCATTCAAATTAATAACATTCCATTAGATCCATTATATAAATGTCACAAAAAAAAAAAAAAACAAAAAAAACAACCTATACGCAATGAATTTTCTCAAATACACTAAAAATATATGCAACATGAAATGTTAACTATGTAATGGTTACAAAACAAATGTCTATCCTAAGCTCTGCGACTTTTAACTAGAAATTAAACGAAAAATAATATGTTTAAAATCTGTACGATTTTCAATGAATAATATTCTAACAATGAATTATCTAAGTATATATATATATTTAATTCCCAACAAATATGATAATTCGGTTTTAATTTAATTAAATAATTGCTCAAACGAAATATAACGTGACGAGTGCCGACCAATATTTCACGGTCTTTGTGAAATATTTTAATTAGCGTTTAGGTCTTCATTATATAATTCATTATTATTTACAGTTTTATATTCAAACGGAGTTACCATGTTATCAGTATTTAAATATTATACTATTCATAAACTTCATAATTCCTGTTCCAATATAGTTGAAGTCGCAACAAATTCAATCTCGAATATAATACAAATCGCCTATAGAACATTTTTTTTTCAAATATCTGATATAAGAAGGCAATAGAATAAATAATTATAAATAACTGTGATAATTATTATATAATTTTCAAATTTCGACTCTCACAATTCCCAGGTCCTGGGAACCCCCCCCCCCCACCAGGAGGTTCAAAAGGAAATGGTGTCGTGACCTCCTCACTATTTAATCTAAAGTATTAGTATACAAAAAAAAAAAAATTTAAATCTCAAGTAAGGGTAGTGTTACCACTGGGGGGGGGGTGGCTCCTGCCATCAAATAATAATCATGTATCTATTTTCTATTAGTATTGTTCCTAAAGGAACAGATTGTATATACCAAATAAAATTTAAAAAAAAAAAAATCCCGACAAAATAACAGACCATCGTAGTGCGATTAATTTATGGTAAATTTTAAATCACTTTTTCGTTTTCAGATCGTAAATCGTCCCTTTTATTCACTATTCAATTCTCCCTGTCAGCTGTTCTTATACTCTTCGGCCTTACCCTCCCAAAAGAAACCTCCTAGAGATTCCCATACCGTATTTGAATTCTGTCTTCGCGACTTTACTGTCTACTTAATTGAACATTATTGTTTTATGACAATGCCTATTTCATCCGTATCACAGAATTCGACATTATAATAACTCGTTAATTATTAATACAATATACCTACCCGCAATATTACTTACGCAATGACAATTTTTCTTTTAATTATTATATAATTAATTTTGTAAATTTATCTATGTCGTCGTAGGTATAAACGCATAAGTATTTTTTTAAATTTTTTTTTTGTATTATGAATACCTCAACTAGACCATCTTCGCTTATTAGTTTATAGTACTTATTTGCCGATCAATATAATAATAATATCCAAATTTTCTTCGCTATCTAGTTTTACACATAATATAAACTAATTGACGTCTCAAAATCCACTTAAAATATTATATTATTTGCTTTAAGATAATTGCAGTGCATCGTTTGATGTTTCCTGTACATATAACATCGCTTACTTGACGCATACCAAAATGTACTGGTTCGGAATAGTATTTTTCGTTAAATAGTTTGGCTTTTAACATACCGAAGGGCGACGGTTCGTTTAAATATAGGTAGGTGGTTCGCTCGTATTACAGTTGTTGTAAACTTTAACAATACGAATTTTGATTAAAAAAAAAAAACCCCGCACTTATCGTTGCATAATGTTCGGTCGTGATAAAATATCTTAATCCGTGCGAAATATGTAAATATGTAAAATATTTGAAAAATATCGATATAGTGGAATTTACGAGAAAATACACATCATGAACATATATATACGTAGGCTTGAAATAATCTTTTTAACGCGTATTTGAAAATAAATTGATTGGTGATACGAATAAATTAAACCGCAGTTTAATGTACAAAATAATGCGCGACTTACGTAATAAATAGTTAGGTGCCCAACGGTCTTGTGGCATAATTCAGTATATTTATATATTTATTTGCAATTACTTATTAAATTAATTGGGAATCAGCGCAAAGTAGGCGCATTGGATATTATATTTTAATGTCGGCTAATAAAATCGGACGGAATAAATCAATTAACTTGTTAATACAGACGAAACTATTCGAATCTTTAATTAAAATAATTAAAATATTTTATTGTATGCAGCCAAAACGCAAAACCATAAATCAATAGGTAATTATATAAACGAATTAAAAATCGTTTAAATTCAACGTCGTCCGTCTGCCCGGACGTATTTCCATGCCGACGGTGAATTTATTACACGTATAGGCTGAACACTATCGGGTTGGCGTTTTATTTCGAATGGGCTGCATTCAAAATCAATAAAATTATTAATATACTATATATAAAGTTAAAAAAAAAAAATATTTAATGTGTTTTTTTTTTTTTGAGAACCGTGGCTATTCTTAGCGGTCAGAATAATAAAACTGTAGTCTGCGGACGGTAAAAAGCGAAATATTTCACATGCTCTAGGAGTCGTTTATATTATACTGCAATGCGGTAAATATGTCTTTTTGTTGACTCTATAGGTCCAGCGAAGCGACGAGAACAAATTATTTTTACGTCAACGTCGTATTATTATTATTTTTTTTTTTCCACCTAAGAAGTACCCTCCTAATGGTGAAATACATAAAAACCAAAGAACGAATAAATATTCCTTAACTAATTAAACCTGTACGGATTGCGAATGGAGCGAGAAATTAATTTCCTTTAAATTAATTATTATAAATACATCCAGTCCAGAAGGAGAAAATGTGAAAAATCGTCACCAAACAAATATTATGATTTCATAGTCTACTCAATAATGATTTCAGTGTAATGCAAAGCAATACGAAATACAACAAAATATTCTATAATTTATTTCGCCCATAATTGTTTAGGTTGTAAACGAAAGATAAACTTAAATTTGACAGCAGAAGACGGTTTGAGGAGAGGGTCAAGGGGACAGTGTCTCCCCACTCGGGCCTAAGATAGATATTTTTTTTTTTTCTATATTAAGCAATTATGAACTATAGCTTAATTGCCTTATGGCCTATGAACTAATTCTTATAAAATATATGTAATTTTATTCCAAGTTATAGAATAACAGATTAATTAATTAACCAAAGGTTATTCGATTAACGGACTAATTAACTACGAAAAGTCTATGGTTATATACAGTAAAATTCTTTAAAACGGTTAGATAAATCTAAAATCGATATAGCAATTGCCTATACCCCAACCGCAATATAAGTATTGGCGCGTATACGTAATTAAATTGTCGATAATTTTTATTATCTGTCTAAAGGTTAAAATGATGTCCAATGATTATCTTTACGCGATTTTAACGAAAATAAAATAAAAATATAAATTTTAATTAAACTACGATAATTAGTAATGAGTTTTAAATGTGTAATTTTCTGCATTTGTACACTTTTCCAACATTTTAAACGCATACAGAACTGAAAATTTAAAAAAAAAAAATAAAAATAAAAATTACATTTTCAATGTAGGTATATATTATATATTATTCGATTAAGTAACACCCCTATTCAGTTACAACCCGTCTATAAACATTTTCTGAACGAAAAATCTGAACATTTTTACTGTCCTAATATTTGAATTCAGAAGAAGGAATAGGCAAACGCTGTAGCGAAATTATTATTATAGCTGAATTGATTTGCATTTTGCTCAGACCAGAATCTAAAATTGGAAAAATACAAAAATACAAAAATTAGATTAGTTAACTAATCTAATTAACCAAAGGTTATTCGATTAACGGACTAATTAACTACGAAAAGTCTATGGTTATATACAGTAAAATTCTTTAAAACGGTTAGATAAATCAAAAATCGATATAGCAATTGCCTATACCCCAACCGCAATATAAGTATTGATCTAGATCTTGATCTGATATATCAGAGGAAGGAATAGGCAAACGCTGCAGCGAAATTATTATTATAGCTGAATTTATTTGCATTTTGCTCAGCCCAGAATCTAAAATTGGAAAAATACAAAAATACAAAAAATAGATTAGTTAACTACGTATAAGCTAGTTGCGTGGTTAATGAATACAGCTGATCTTTAAGGAGAAAAAACATTATTATTATTTTTTTTTTTTTTTTTGTTATAAAATTGACGAATTATTCGCTCTAATCTCCAGATTTTGAATTCGTCTGCACTTGGTTTCACTGTAAAATTACATTAAAAATATGAATTTTGTAACAAAAATTCTATTCAACTGTATTTAAAAAAAATAATTATAATAATATTTAAAGACAATACTGTAAATCGCTGTTTTGTATGGTGCTCTAATACAATAAGTCGTTCGTTAGACAGTGAAAAAAAAAAAAAATCGGATATTAAAAATGCAAAGACGTCGGAGCTATTCACCCGTTAAATATTTGTATTTGTTTTGTTTTTTTTTTTTTTCGGTTTATATTAAATAACGTACTACAAATTATCTTCTTTAATCTAGCACAATATATTATTTTATAATGACACACAAATATTACGGTTTAATGATATATTATTAGTTATATATATATTTTTTTTTTTAACCATTAACATTTTATATTTTTTTACACGCCATAAAACTACACGCGTATTAAACATTATTGATTTAATCATTAAGAGGACGCTATACCCCTCGCCCCCCCCCCAATTTACTCTTTTTATCAGACAAACTATCTGAGTAACGGCGACACGGCGACATTTTGTATTATTATTTTCGAGGGAAATGTGTTGCTCGTCAGTTCTCTAACTAATAAGACGGTAAATACACACGGGCATAGCGTTTTCTCAATGCGGAAATATTTCGACTGGCATTGTCACGGTTTCGCCATAATGGAAATGATGCCATAGTATAATATAATATCATACGTCCGATAAATAATAAATAATTTATAGTAGAGGTATATATTATATTATGCGTACATCTGAATCATAGTTCCGTTTGTCGGCGCTTCACTAAAGAACTCATAAAATCGATAATATTAAAATTAATAACACTGTTTTTTTTTTTTTTTTGAACAGGTAGGCATGCATCATAATAAAGTTTTCTTTAGAAATGTGCTTTGCGTTTTTTTTTTTTTTTTTTTTTTTAACGGTATAGTTGTTTTTATATTTATATAATTATTTTTAATATATTTATAGGTACCATATAAATACAAAATAACTGCTACCATAACATAATCATTGTCAAGTAAAACCATAAAGGAAAAATATTATACAGTTACGTAATAAATAAATACATTTTTTTATTATTATTGACGACTGGGGTCACATCGTAATTATTTATAAGAACTAAATCTCCTTGGGTATAATCGGTGGGTAATTTATGCTCGGTATCATAATATGTTTTATATTTTGTTAAATCATTTTTTTTTTTTTTTTTTTTTGTCAATGTGATTAGAAGCATTTTGCGTAAGTTTTCCTGAGTCTCTTCCCACTAGTTAGTTGAAACATTGGTACGAATCCAAAACGTACTAAATTGTATCGTCGAGTACACCTAATTGTTTTACACCATATAATAGCATTGTTAGAATATCATTAGTTGAACAATTAATAATACAGTTAATCAGCTGCAATTATTAATTGCGTATTCAAATTCGTTCAAAGTTTCGTCCCGCTGAGATACGGCAGTTGTTAATATTCCGACCGTTGGAATTATTGTACGGTTTACCCTTTCAGCTCGGCCATTTCGTCCTAGGAATGCTCTAGGAAAATGTACAAGTTCAAAATATCTTGCGCTTTTATCATTTCCCGAAATGTATTGGAGGTAAACGCACAACCTGTCTCACATTATCCTAATGGGTTCACCATACAAATTAAAACAATAGTATTTAAACGCTTAATCGCTTCGTTACTGTTGGTAGGACATTTTTTTTCTTTTTTTTTTTTACATAATTAACGAATGCATAGCTAAAGGATATAACAAGGAAAATGTATTTATGTCCATGAGTGTCTTTTCTAATAGTCCTGAATGATCTACGTAATTAGTATTAAATGGTTAATCACCATTGGTAATGCAATGTAGAAATCCTTCAGATTTACCATTATTTACAGCAAATGATAAACATTTTTAACATTAAGAAATTGAATTATTAATTTTTTTTTCGCTCATTTCGGGTAACCAATACGAATTTATTAACTAGTTGTAATGTTTTATCTATGGTCATAAACTAAAACTGAATCATATCCTAATTGGCTAGCAGTATACAACTCAGTCTCTAACAATGGTGAATACAGAGATCAAACTAGCGGAAAAGTAAACCTAGTATGATTTATGGGTGTTCTATATCATCTAATACACTAAAGTGATACGAATAACTTTGGTTAAAATATAAATATAATATTAAATTTAAACGAACGAAAAATTCCGTTCGTTTCAATAATTTAAAATTCTAAGGAAAGCTCATGTCGAAAAAAGGTTTATTATTTTGTTTTGTAATTAAATATTATAAAAACGCGTTTTGGCTTTGTAATGATTTATACTAGAAAAAAAATTCATCAAAATTGCCTATACGCAACCCCTGAAATACGCGTGATAGTTATACAATGTCCTCTTAATATATTATTCTAATCATACATGTTTGATATATTGATCATAAATAACGATAACAAATAATAAATGCCGACTATTTTCAATATTAGTCAATAATTTAGTTATCATCGACGCGCCTAACGTAGGGTTAATATAGTTTAATTTTTAATATTTTAAGATTGCGCCTGACTTGCCCGGGTACCGCAATCAATTTTACCTCTCTCAGCGCGGACTCCGTATCCGTGAGAATATAAAAAGCATTGCCGAAACGCTGTGATCAGATCGATAATAAAAAGAAGAAAAAAAAGTAAGGATGCTGCTCATGGGTGGACACTTTTGTGGGTGGGAAGTTGAGAAGGTCGGATATATAAGGTAGTTTAGTTAGGAAGGTACGAAAACGATCCTGAGCGGTATTCGGTTAAACATGACCGATCGGTTTTAATTGATTGAAATGTAAGAATTATATTACTTTGTAACGTACTATAAAACTATAAAATAAACGACAATAATTGTCAGTGTTTGTTAGTTTCGAATTATTGAGCATTTGTTTAGAAGTATTAAAAGTTTAGAGAATATAACGTGGAATCATAGAAATGGGCACGGGGAGGTGGGATGGGTTCTGTTCTGTCTATGTACGCCTGATAAGAAGAAAAATTATTGAACATAACCTCAAATATCCTAATATTGCTTGTTTTTGGGCTTTCGGCCACCTCCATTCGCGAGATCATGTCGGAACGTAATCGAGAAAAAAAACACCGATTCGTTGTGCAAAACCACGTCGGGTAGGTCCACAGGGGCAAAGTGATTTCGTTTCTTTTATGAACTTTTGCTTTTCTCTTATCACGGGGAAAGAACAGCCCCCTACGCCCGCATATTATCTCACGTGTGTGTGTGGGGAGGGGGGTGCGTAGGCATGTGCGGTTGCATATTTTTTTGTTACGGACTAAATTTAGGTCGCACACAATGTTATATTATATTGAAATAATAATTCTATACGCATAAATAATAATATTGTATGGATACAATCTATTATAACCGGGTCGCATACCTCGATAGTTCATAAATAATTATCAATAGTAACGGATAAGAGTTTTTACGATGTCTAAGACTATTGTAATGGCTATTGTAATTACTATTGAACTCATTGACAATTATTATAATATATAGGGCTACCGATTATATTATCACTTGTAGTATTAATGCGAAAGAAGACGAAACGAGAAAAGTTTGTTACACTACGTTAGACAATATTAAGATTTCTGTTTTGAATATCCGGTCCAATCGACAAACAATTGACGTAATAAAAAGTCTGTATTTAGCTATATGAAAAACTAACGACGATGGCAACGTTAACGCGTCAACGGACCCGTATTCCGATATTCAGAAATTGACTTATTAAAACATGCTTTGCCGATACACGAAATGTTTACTGAAAAATAAACATTGAAAAATGGGATTAGACGACCTTTTTTTAAGAGAAACTATATTTTTTTTTTCAAAGTATTACAAATATTTGGTCGCGATTACTGTGCTGAGCTATCGACAATAATGTCCATTAAAAATGGCGATTGACCAGTGTAAATCTTTGTCTCCAGTCGATAGTAGATAATAGATATTCAGATTATTAGTTTATAATTGAGTACAATTTAATTGTTAAATAACGTTAATTATTATTAATTTAAAAAAAAAAACGTCATTATAATCAATATTAACATTACGCATGGCAGACGTATTCGTTTGACGTCCATGTCATCGTAACTCGACAATATTGTTAAATATTGAGAAAAAAAAATAAAGAAATCAATTGGTCAATTTTGTACATTAACGATTATCTAAGAATACCTACGATTTAAATAGCGATGCGATGTGTAGGAGGAGTAGGAGGGGGCGGACAATCGCAATCAACAAGCAAAGCCCGTGCAAATTGTACAGTACGATTAAATTAACGGAGAATTTTAATGGAAAAATTAAAATAATTAGCCAACGTAGCCAACGGTCACCGTAATCTAGTGTTCAGCACGCCTGTGCTAGATGATACATCTTAAATCGTGTTGAACGTCCCATACACACGATACAATTAATCGTACACCGGTCGTACGAACTAGTCGTAAAATCTTGCAGTACGCGATATACCACGCGCATTCATACGACTTATCGTACTGCAAGTTGTACAACTAAATCGGTTTTATTTATTGGTTCGGCACGTCACAATAATTATGATTTAAACTGATTTAAATTATTTAAATTGTTTAAATCATAATTGCTCCGACGATTTACCGCCTCACTCAGCTTCTCACGGGGCACGGATGCTTTAACTCGTTCCTTCATCGGATCGGGCGAGCTCCGCACCCCGGGTGTTCTCATTGCGGTTTTCCCGGTGAGCAGAATGAGGAGGATGACCATACCCTCATGCGCTGCGAGGCGTTTTACGGGGACAGGGAGCGCCTGGTCCGGAGGATAGGTCCTTTCGAACCAGGCGACTTGGTGTCGCTCATGTTGGAATCCCCAGATCGTTGGAAAGCCGGGGTCGACTTTGCAGAGACGGTCGTCGCGGAGAAGGAGTCGGCAGAACGGCAGTGCCAAGCCCTCGACGTCGCCGGCGTGCGCCTTCTTCAAGCGCATCGCCGCCGTCGTTGACAGCGGCCCCGGAGTCGCTAGACCGCCGGCCGGGAGGCCGGTAGGAAGTGTCCAGGGAGGGGAGCTTTGTGAGGGCAGCAAGTGGGCTTCGGCCCGGCTACTGTCCATCCCACCGTAGGGTACGAAATTTTTTTGTAAATTTTTGACATAGGGGAAAACGGGATTTGTTAAAGCATTTAATTGTATTTTTTCATTGCAATAATAAATGATATACCGGGTATTGCCGGTTTATAAAAAAAAAAAAAAAAAAAAGGTTCCGTGGACGACGCGGACCACGCCTTCTTCCACTGCGACCGCTGGTGGAGGCAAAGAAAGGAGCTGGAGACGGCAGTGGGGAGAATGATGGAAGATAGGACCGCTTGGGAGAAAACAAGCAACTTCATCAAGGATGTCCTGTCGACGAAGGAGGAAGAAGAGCGTCAACGCCAGAGGGCCGCCCAGAACACTAGACTAGCGCTAGCCTAGCTATTATTATTACATTGTAAGGGCAGCATGCTGGTCTCGGCCTTAATACTGCACAAAACGCTACTGTACAATCACTGTGAGCCCGCCTCTCCCGCACGGGTAAACGGGACTTGTTTATTACTTATTTATTTATAATACAATTGTAGTTTTGCTCAATAAACGATGCGCCCCTACGGGGGAAGGATTGCCCTGACGGGTAGAGTTCCTCAAGTAGGTCGCGATACCGCCAAAAAAAAAAAAAGTTTAGGGTAGCTTCAAGAAATGGCTTGAAAAGTGTTATGGGGACTCCGCTCCATCAGAAACAAAAAAAAAAAAAACATTGGTATGCTGACTGATGATGCAGAACGCAGTGGACGTCCAAATGAGGCGGTTTTGAAGCCCAGGTCCTCTAGTTCATTTTTAATGTTATTTATATCTGTAGAGTGGTGTAGGTTCCTTATTACAACTCTAAATGCTCTCTCCTGTTTAAGTTGATAAGTGTGGAATTCGGCATTACTTTCCTGTAAGAATTTTATAATTGCTCTGTATGCATTTGGTGTGTTGGTGGTTAGTTTAATACCGTTTATGGAGCTTTTACCTATAAATTGATCTTCGGGGTTAATTATTTCTTTGATCTTGATGCATAGTTGGTCGAAGTTTATTACAGATTTAATAAATATTGGTGGCGGAAGAGGAGAGGGTGGTGATTTTTGTGTGGCGGAGTTATTTTCTGATGATTCAGATGGTTTATTATTTTCTGGTAATTCAGATGGTTCATCTTTCATTTTTTCAGTTTCAACGGTTTGAGTGCTAAATATAGCATAACGGTTTGGCGTGGTGAATGTTTTTTGATATTTGGTTGCGGCAGATTGGAGTAATGGTGACCTTTGATGTTTTTGTGTTTGCCATGTTTCACTAATAGAATTATTTTTATCGGTTGGAGAATTGTTATTACTATTTGGCACGCTCTGTATACGTGCTTTGGTAATTATCAGTGGAGGTATTTTTGGCGTTTTAGGCATTGTGATAGTGCAACTCGTTTAATTGGTAGACTTTGTACCTATAGATAAGTTGGCTGCGGATGGGAGGCGGCACTACTAAGTGTTCCGCCGCCCGATTTATATGTAATTAAAATTGTTACCAATTCCTTGTTTGTAGCGGTTTTCTCCTTCGGATTATGTTGAAGTGTTAACTACCGAGTTTAACTATGAATAAAAACGGATTGTGTGGACAGAGATGTAGCACGGACGGCTGACATCGCAGAACTAATTAATTTAATTGAAAAAAAAATGTTGGCTGACATCGTAAAGATATCAAAAGAACGTGATGGCCTTATATTGCACGATCATTTGCCCATGAGAAAGTTCTGTTCGAAGTGGATGCCGCGTTTGCTTACCGTTGAACAAAAACAACAACGGGGTTGATGATTCTAAACAATGGCCAAACTACATGAATTAAATATCGAATTGTTTCCGCATTCGCCGTATTCTCCAGATTCGGCTCCCAGCAACCCAGCAGATCTCAACACCAAAAAATACTCGCCGGTAAGAAATTTCGCTCGAATGAAGAGGTTAGGTCCAGTGATACTGAAGCCTATTTTGTCGCGTTCCGGAGCCCGTAACGACAACACAGTGTTTGTGACCCTCCCGTGTTGTTTTCTCCTCGCGAATTTTTCTTCGGTCGAACATTAGTGTATCGCATATCGAAAAATCCGCACCGTCGGCTGTTGGTCTTCCAAAGCAACGCGCGCTAAAATCGGACCCCCACGGCCGGAGTAATCGCGATCCGAGCCGCAGTTGTTCCGCTCGCGTAATGATTACCATCATCCGCGTACCCGTGAATACATTTTCGTGTCCGACCAGCGCGATTTGGGCACGAAAAAATCAGGCTCGCTGCCAGGAATCGCGGACCAGAGTTCGCGTAAATAAGTGTAAAATCGTATATCCCGTTACGTGTTCGTAATACGCGGCAATCGGTTTGTTCCGTATCTCGGTTTTTAAAATAGTTCGCGACGGGCCGGTACCGATTTAGAGTCGGCCCGATAAACATTTCGCAGGCAGCGGTAAGTACATCGGTTATCTAACTGCATTAGCCGAGTCACGAACAGCCGTCGTAATTGGCCACCGAGCCCCGGCCGGCGACCGTACATACAGGGCGGACCGTATACACCGCGGCCCAGTGCGTCATATCCGGTTTCGGTGTTCTAGAAATTTCTAGATTTCTCGTGCAATCCGAAGTCGGCTATACGTAGCGCACTGCGCGCCCGGTGTATGCACCGTGTCGCGGGGAAGGATTTTTCCAACCCCCCGCCGGCGTGCGCCGCCTCCAGGCGCACCGCCGCCGTCGTTGATCGGCACCCCGTAGCGGCTGGACCGCCGGCCGTGGGGCCAGGAAGCGTCCCCCCCTACAAGTGTAAGGGCCGCAAGTGGGCTTCGGCCCGGCTACTGTCCATTCCCCTGTAGGGACGCGAAGTATCGTGTACATTTTATGTGAGCCCGCCCCGTCGAACGCGAAAACGGGTTTTTATAATTTTTACTGAATTGTACGTGTTCATTTTTTCTCAAAGAAAAAATTTTCTTATGGACAAGGGGCAAACTTTGGTAGCCTAACTGGCGATGTCCAATTCGACCAACACTGCCACAATGACACCCCTCCAGCAGGTCGATCAGAGAGAACGAGGCGTCCTCAAGAGCCTCAAGAAAGAGTTGGACGAGTTGAGAGACCTCACTAAAAGGGTCAAGGTGGAAGGTACCCTGGTTAAGGGTGCAGGGGATCACCGTGTTCTGCTGCTATTGATCTCCGAACACAAGGCGGCCAGCAGAGTTCGACGGGTTCCTCGCGCGCCTTGAGGCCAGCGTGCGGGACGTTCACGGCCCGGTGATCGTCGCGGGGGATTTCAACGCAAAGTCCTTGGAGTGGGGTCACCCAGTCGAGGACGACAAGGGCGCTCGCCTCGCGGAGTTTGCGGCGTCCCTGCGGCTGGCGGCGTGCAACAGGGGCGATGTCCCCGCATTTATGAGGCCCAGACCTTTTTCCCAGTCGTGGATCGACGTCACCTTAGCCTCTGAAGCGATCGTCCCCAGAATAAGGGACTGGGAGGTACTGTAGGTGGCGTTGTTAAGCCTGCACCGGACACCGCGCCGTCGGTCTCGTATCGGCCGCCGTGGCCACTGGCGGAACGCCCGTACTAGGCAATTCCAGAACGGCGACCGGGCGCGTCCCCAGGTTGCGGATAGGGGAACGGCCTTAAGATCTGAAGGTTAGCTGCGATATAAGTCAGTACTGAACTGGGCGAATAAGCAGTCGCGGACAGCGTACAAATAGGGTAGGGCGGACTCTTTAGCCTTGGTCGGCAACCGCCCTAGAGGAAGGAAATCCTCGATAAAAAACCCCCCGGCGGTAGGGTTAATACGCAAAGGCTAGAATTTGCTTCAAAAATCAACATAGAAAACAACCAAAAACTCACAGTTTTCGCTACAGGGGTTTCGGAGATCCCAGAGCCGGCAGTTGGAGGTGGCTCGCCCCAACGGTCGTTATCGTGCAACCAAACCCCGGGAGCGGAGGTTGCCAGCATGGCCTGGACGTCTTTTGGACGGCCAGTTGTAGCCCCAGGTCCCCGATGCCTTTGGAGACGGTCGCCAGTGCAGCGTTGGCACGGTTTTGAGCGCCCTCCGCCGTGTCCCCCTCCGCCACGATCAGCGTATCGTCCGCGTAGCCGATAGTGATCGTGCCCCTCGGGAGGGTAGGCGGAGGACGGCGTCGTACGCGATGTTTCAGAGGGGCGGTCCGAGAACGGATCCTTGAGGTACCCCCCAGGTTACCGGAGCTGTCTCGGGACCGGTCGACGGGTCGTCGCGCACGATCAGAACTCGGCCGCTCAAATACTACCCGATCATCCGCCTGATGTATGGCGGAAACCTCATGCGCGCCAGCGCGGCCGTGATTACCTCCCAACTGGACTTCTACCTTACCCAGCTGCATGCGGGGCACGGGTGCTTCGCCAGCTACCTGCATCGGACCTTGGAAGCGCGTCGCTCCCGGCTGCGCCCACTGCACAGCGGAGGTGGACGATGCGGCCCACACACTATTGGACTTGCCCGGCTTGGACCACAGAACGGGCAGCGCTGGCTACGGCAATAAGAAGAATCTCCCCGGAGGAAATTGGCCCAGCCAAGCTGGTCCGTACCGAGGCGTGGACTGCGGTACAGTCGTTTGCGAGGGAGGTCATGGGTTCGAAAGGGCAGGCCGAGCGGCTGTGGGAGGCGGCAGGAGACCACGGAGCAGCAGCGGCCGCCGCAGTGGCAGCAACGTGGATCATCCATGTTTTTTTTGTACTGTCTTTTTTTTTAATATTTATTTTGAGAAGAAATATTTTGTTAGGTTAAGAATAACTTGTGAGCCCGCCCCGCAAAGGGGAAAACGGGATTTTTTTTTGTCAATCATTATTTGTAGTTCAATAAACGATGGTGGCGGGCCGGAAGTAATGCTGCAAGGCGAGTCCCTCGGCCCGTCATCGATGCAACAAAAAAAAAAAAAGGCCTATTTTGAAGCAAAAGATAAGAAATCGTTCTACATGAATGGTGTTGACGAATACAGTCGATTTCTAATGAAAGAGAAACGTGTTTTTTCATTGTCAGGCCCGGGATTTTTCGGCCCACGTGTTATTGTTATGCGTCCGTCCGCCGTTAGCGGACCACCACCGATGCTGCCGTTGTTATTGCGCCAGGTGCCTTCCAGTGCATAGCACGTACTGTTAATCGTTGTTGACAATCTCCAATACGCGTTACTTGCGTACTACGTCTGTGTCATATATATATATAAATTTTTTTTATTTTTTTTATTATTATTTTTATCAATATAATTAATTAATTATTTATTAAAAAAATGTCTTGCCATTCGGTCGGTATTCACTCCCAAACTAAACAAATGGTGTATTCGTATTTCAAACAATTACCTAATTACTCATGAAATATTCAAATAAATCAATTTCTTAATAAATTTTTAATTTGAAAAAGTGTAAAACGTTCGGTATCGATTTAAAATTTGCCGCGCTAGTTTCGGAAATCATAATGGAAAACCGCCACCAGGAGCGTTAGCGTCGAGTCGCTGTTGTGAAACGCACTAAGAGTACGACGTCACACTAGCGTGTGATAACGATCCTTATCAACAACGATTACAAATGCTGTGCGATAACACTCGAACGTCTGCATTGTAAAAATGCATTTATCTCCAAGCCGATAATCTCGTTTGAGCCACTCTTCTCGTTTAACAATAGCCGGATTTTACTCTGTATTCGAATACAATACGTGCGTTTTCGATGGATCCAATTGTTACGGATTTACAAGACGGGACGATAAGAGCATGACGTAGGGTCACCGATCTCGTGCGTATTTCGTCCGTTCCGCGGTAGTACCATCCGTTTAAATATACACGCTATAATAGTGTCGAGTACCCACCGCCTATTATTATTATTTTTTTTTCTTTAGGTCTACGGTACCTATCCGTTTTCTAAGTTTCCGTTAGATAACACCGGTACTTTTCTTTATCGTTAAAAAAAAAAAAAAAGCAACAAAAATGAGCGAACGTCACCGCGTCGTATTGCGTAATGAAAGTGAATGGCATTATTGTGCCATATCGTACGTTTTAATATTACGGCATTTACGTTAGTTATTAAGCCGGTAAGCGTCCTACCTATTGCCCATATTATTCCGGAATTAACATTTATGCGCGTCGAGAATGCATTAACGATGCGACAAAACAACGAGTGCAATGAATTAGTTCGCACAGTACTGCGGACGGGGATAGTGTTGGACAGTCGTAAACGTTTCTATTGAAAATTCACCAATAAATAATAATAACAATAGTGGTTTGTAATTGTAACTTAAATAATTCTCGATTCTTCTGACATATTGTTACAATACATACGGTTTCAAAGTCGAGTTAAAATCATTTCTCATATCCATTTTGTGAACATTGTTTGTTTCGCTACTTAGTTTGAATATTCTATACAAGGTATGTTGATACAATTACCCGCTACATAATAATATATAAAGTATGAAGTGTACATTCATTGTACGGATTGTCTACGCGATAAAAGAGTTTTAACATTTCACCGAAATCATAATGGCTTAGAAAAACGTACAAACATTTTAAATTTTAAATATAAAAATCAGGTACTATAAATAATACACACAAAACAGATTACCTACTTATGATTTTATTAATTTATTGACCATTTTTTTTTTTTAATTAGATACCTAAATTATTTTCAGTAATAATTCAATTTTAATTCCAATTAAAAACAATACCTTTTGTTATATTAACATATATTGATTTATGGATACAGTATAAAAAAAAAAAAAGATATTTTTTTTAAAATGTGTACTTACACATAATTTGCTTATTGGAATATTTTTAACATTTCTAATCAATCTTACAATACTTTGAAAATATATATGGCTCGTAAGTTGTGATAATCTAAAATGCCATATTTATAATGGTGTGTTATTTTTAAATATAGACACAAGACATATTTTTAATTATATAAAAAAAATGTAAAATAAATATTTGTGGTTTTCAAGAATAATTGATTAAAAAAAAAAAAATTGAAATACTTAACCTAGCAGTTGGTATTTTGTTGTCCTGTATACTCAATACAAATAAAAGAATAGAATGTTAGTATTTTGTGTGTTTTAACTCGTAAAAATTGTTCGCTTTATGGTGATTATCTGGATGTTTTTTAACACTAAAATTAGTATTTCTTATGACGGACCATCAAGTTCAATATTCAAATTGTGTTTCTTAATAAGCATGTTGGTACACATTTAAAGTTTTGTTATAACATTATTTTATCCTCAATTCTACTGATAACAAACATTTTTTTTTTAAACAAAGGAATAAACTATTATTGAAAATATTTTATGTATTTTAGTACGCTCTAAAAACCATTTGAAATGTTGGAATCGAGTAGTGAGAAAAATTGTTTGGGAGGAAACTATATTGAGTGGCCCAATTGAATTCCAATTATCACGCAACCTAAATATGATTCCCACTTTGCCCTTGCATCAGTTGATAACCATTAGGCACTTTATAACATACCTTACACCTGTAAAAAAACCTAAGAAAATAATACAGTATTTATTTTTATTCGGTTAGTAATAGGTGAATATTTATTTTTAGTGGCACTATGTTTATAATCAGACGTAGAATGTTAATAAGTTTTCAAAGTAAACTTAAGTATTCAAGTGTGAATAATACTAAGGTAATTTTACGGAATTAGTTACGTATTTTATTTAATCTAGTTACCTCTCAAACCCCAATTTTTTTTTTTCTCTATATTTGATGTTTAATTAAAATTTTTAATTAGCATAGTAGGTAATAACAATATGTGTCTTGAACCATAAACTCTCCTAACCTATTAACCTACGAATAAATTAAGTAAACAAACGTCATAATTAATCAAATAATTATGATTAAGACTTTAATGAAATCCAATAACACTACTAATATTTAAAAATGTTGAAATAGTCATTATTTCTAAAAGATTTAACATTGAATAATTGGAAATAATAATAAAAAATAAAAAAAACCCCCATAGTCTTGCCTCCTGAATATTATTCTTATTTAATTTAAGCACAGTTTTGCTATGTTGCCCGTTAGATAGATAGAGACAGCAAATGTGGGTGTAGTATATTCTTAAGTATTTCTGGATTAATTTTTCGATAACAATTTCAGTCAGAAACTATTCTGTTTAAATTATAGAAGAATCTAAAAAAAAAACACAAACTTTATAATGTGATTGTATATGTTAAAATAACTACCTACCTGCAATTGTTGACTTAGAGTTACGTATAACTTGTTAAGCATATAACCGCATTATTACATTAAGTATTACGTTTTACAATCATACAAATATGTAATAATGACAAATTTAAAATGCAATACACTGTACATGTTAATATTGTTTAATAAAATGATTGTAGATCACGATGCAAACTTGTTCTGATATATTAAATGACTTTGAGTCTGGACCTCTAGATATTTATAGAAAAAATTCTACAATCGACTGGAAGAAAATGAAAGTTTTTATAGAGTCTGAAGACATTTTACGATACAAAGTAATTAATAAACATTTTTTGAAATCATTGTGTGTAACATTACAAATATTTTTTAGATGAAAGCTTGGAAAATATTTGAAGCTGATCCACTTTTCCGACATTCTAATGAAACACTACCATTAGATGAACAACGGCGATTAGCAGTATTAAGAATGTATAAAATTGTAGAATCAGATGTATTTCCATTTGATGAAATAATGGCTAAACCCCGACTTGTAAATTTAATTTCAAAATATACTTTATTTATTTATTTATTTTACATTATACTTCATATTTTCTAGGCATTGGCAAAAATCATATCAATATTTCAATACTGTCCATCTGTTGCAATAAAAATCGGGCTCACATTTGACATGTTTAGTAATGTGATATTTAATATGGATAATGGAAGAAACTTTGATTTATATCAAAATGCTCAGAATGGAAAAGTAAAATTAATTTTCAAGAATTGAAAAGAAAAAAAACTATTATTTTAGTAAATAATAATTAACAAAAGAACAAAGAAAAAAATCAAATTATTACCCATTTGTTAATAAACCAAGTTTGAAAATCGTATCATTTTGTAATTAAATACAAGTTTTTTTAATTTGTTAGGTTCCCGGTTGTTTTGCACTAACAGAAGTTTCACATGGTACAAATACTAAGGCAATGCGCACTACAGCTTCCTACGATAATGATTTAAAACAATTTATTTTACATACTCCTGATTTTGAAGCAGCGAAATGTTGGGTCGGAAGTTTAGGTATGAATATATTCAATACTATATTATTATTTTTTGTATAAATGTAATTTCAATTTATAAACAGTTTTTATAATGAAAATTAAATAATATTTAGGAAAAACATGTACACATGCAATTATTTGGGCCAAAGTAATTATGAGTAACGGTGATGACCATGGATTGCATGCATTTGTAGTTAATATAAGGGATCCAGAAACAATGTTACCTTTTCCCGGAGTCATAGTTGGAGACTTAGGAGAAAAAGCCAGTATAAATGGGGTTGATAATGGGTAATTAATATTATTATTTGTTTTAATTTAATATTACCGTGTCCCTTACGTTAATGTAAAAATATTGTTTCCAAATAGATTTATAATGTTTGATAAGTTTAATATACCAAAAGAAAGTTTACTTGGTAAAACAGGAGATATAAATGACAATGGCCAATATGTGTCTCCATTTAAGGACAAATCAAAACGACTAGGTAAAATATTTATAATTAATCACGATCTGTACAATTATTGTATAATTATAATTGAATTTGAAGAAAATAGTTTTAGATAAGTATTATTGTGAAGTTTTATTGTATTTGATTTGTAGGTGCTTCATTGGGAAGTTTATCGGCTGGTCGATTAAGTATTGTTAATATATGTGCAGCATACATTGCAAAAGCTGTTCCAATAGCTATAAGATACACAGCATTCAGAAAACAGTTTGGACCACCAAATAGTGAAGAGTTACCAGTTTTAGAATATCAACTAGTGGTAAATATAGCTGTTAATAGTTATTTAACTTGATATTAACTTCTTCAATTGTTATAATATTGTGTTCGTTTTTGTATCAATAAAAGTTAAATGAATTAATTTAAAATAACATTATTGTATATCATTTAATGGACAATATTTTATTTATTTGTTTATAGCAATGTAGATTGATCACAAATTTGGCCGCTGCATACGCAATAAAATTCTATGGTGATTATCTGGCTAGAATTTACGAATCATTTATAATTGAGATTATCACAAACACCGGTTCAGAAAAACTTGTAATAAAAAAAACTTTTTTTTAAAAAAATTAAAATTTTGAATATATCCTTCATTTTGTCTAGAGATTACTTGGCATAGAAATTCACGCAGTGTCTAGTTGTGCTAAACCCATTGCATCGTGGACAACTCGAGATGCGATACAAGAATGTAGAGAAGCATGTGGTGGCCATGGGTATTTAAAAGGTAATTTTTATCATTCAATCAAAATTTGTTTAGAATATATGTATAGTTTTATTTAATTATTAGCTGCTGGACTGAGTGAATTACGTAACGCAAATGACGCTAATTGCACATATGAAGGTGACAACAATGTACTAATACAACAAACAAGTAATTGGCTTTTGAATATTTGGTCAAATTTACTCAAGGGTAATAAAAATTGTTGTGACACTCCAATGGGTACTATAGATTTCCTTAAAGACTCCGAATGTATATTAAATGAAAAATTTAAATTACGTAGAGCAAATGAAGTTTTAACTCATAAGGGTAAGTAATTAATTAAAAAATGTTAATGTATCGTGATCAATTATTGGTAATCATTTTATTTTTTGTTGATCTAAGATTTATTATCCTGTTTTCAATGGTTGATTTGTTACCTATTACAACAGACATACGCACAATTACAATTGCTAAAAGATCAACAAAAAGACGAATTTACCGCAAAAAACAACTCCCAGATGTTTTTTGCTAGAGATCTATCAATAGTATTTGCCGAAGTAATTATACCTATATTTATCTCTTTTAGAACGTAATTTTATAATATTTATTCTTTACAGTATTTAATTTTGAAGAATTTTATCGAAACTATATCGTCCCCTGATTTAGACGGTCCACATCAATTTGTTTTACATAAACTCGCTTCACTTTATGGAGTTTGGCTAATCGAAAAACATATGTCAATCATTTATGAAGGTATAAATATATTATATTTAATATGAGCATTTGTATTTAAAAAATGTATATCGAGCTCTTCAAATTGAATATGTATAATACAATTATTAAACATTATAAATAATAAAAATAAATACTTGCTTTTATTAAAAGGTGGCTATGCTAATGGGTCATCAGCATCCATAATAGTCAAAAGATCAATAATAGATTTATGTTTAAATCTTAAGAATGAAGCAGTGACACTTTCTGATGCTTTGGCACCTCCAGATTTTATACTAAACTCAGTTATTGGAGCTTCAAATGGAAAGGTACAATCATTTACAAATAAATATCCTTGTTCTGAAAAAGTACAAAATTAATACATTTTTAATAACCTTTTTAAGTAATTACCTTAATATAATTCTTTAATAAAAATTAAGTATTCGGTCCAATATATCGTACTTCATAATTATGGAGAATGGATACTGATATTATCTTTTTTGGCCAACACAAACGAAGCATAGCAATTTACACCAATATTCCTTCAATCTGTCTGATACACTACACACTGAATTCAAATTTATCGTTTCATTACATCAATCGGATCGATTGAAGGAAAATTGATCTAAGTTGCTATGCTGAGTATGTGTGTGTTAGAAGTCGGATAAAGAAAGAAAATATTGGTATCCAGTGTCTTTAATAATATAATTATTAGTCATATAATTTCACTTATAATTTTGATAATATTATTTCAGAATAAAATGCATTATTTGAAAATTTAATTTGTAATTTACGAGAATTTATGTTTTTTTTTTTTATCGATTAGGTGTATGATAATTTAAAGAAGTTATTATTTGAAGATAAAGCAACATTTGAAAGACCTAGTTGGTGGTCTGAGATAGCAACACGTTCAAAATTATAACTGCAAAGATATTATGATGGAATTAAATACTTAACAATTTTAATATTCTGAAATAAAATTATTTTAAGAATTTAAAATAAATTTATTTCCAATTTAACTCTCCACGAAGATCTAGGTATCAAATCTGTTATAGCGAAAGCGTAATTATTTTACAAACTGTTTTTTGTCAAACTAGAAAATCACCCCAACCAACTAATTAGGGAGTTGTATACCTTCACACTTCCTGGAAATCCACAACGCAGACTCAAAAGGAAATGGTGTCGTGACCGTTTAAAATAAAAATATATCAATAAATAATATTTATGCCTAGCTAAGTGTCATTAATGGGTGGCGTTTATTCAAACAAATTCATGTTATATAGTCTATTATCTTATTACACTTATTGTGCATTTATTTGTATAGATTGTGTATTTAATTGTGAAAATAAAAAAATAAAATTTTATCAAAATGTTTACAATAAATACATACGTCATTTTATTTAAAATATTTAAAATGATAATTGTTATGTCAATTTATTATATATAGTGTACCTTAAAGTTCATCATGTCCAAAAGAAGAATCTTGATAAAGCCAATGACGGTATATTTCTATGGGATCAATCATCCAATGTTTATGAAATGAAACCATTGGATAAGACTCCAAATATTCATCGGCATAATCTTGTGGTCTGGCCTGTAAATTAATTAATTGTATGTAATATGCATTATAATATCTACATTATTTAAATGTTACTGTACTTGATGGAAAACAGGAGAATGGACCACAGTGGCATTTAAAGCTTTTAAACACATACCCAATACCATATCATCAGGTGCGTCAGGCGCATAACATTGGCATGTAGTCAACTTATGTACTAACGCAACACTAAATATGATACCTCCTCCGCCTGTTAAATAATTGTATCCAGAATACTGATTTTCTTTAACGTTGTACCCGTACCTTTGTCCGAGTGCAATTTGCTGACCATTCCAGCAGCTCAGTATAGATGCTAATCGAGGAACACTAAATGATGAAATACAAATATTCAACTCCATTATCTATTAGTATTAAAAATTAAACTGAAATTACCTTAAAAGAGTATCGTCATCTGTTAAAGCAATCCATTTGATCGCTTTGTTCGATAAAAGTTTTTTAGATAAATATTTAAATATCGTAATAGTCTTTAAACAGTGACCTCTTTCAGTATTTACCACATCTAATACTGTGGTTGGAATTGTGTCATCTGAAAAAAAAAAAAAAAGTATATTATTTAATATCGCGTTTATAATTAAGCTATACACATTACCAATTTTATCACTAAAGTACTCAATATGTACAGCATCTCGGCCCCAAGTAGATTGCAATACTGGCACCCGATCCGTGTGAAATTTACTGCAGGTTTTTACAGCAAAATATATTGAATCTTTTGTCACTTTTCCATAACGAGTCTTGAATAATAATAAAACAATTATTAAAGGAATTACACATTATACATACTACTTACGCATTCACTTCTTTCAGACAATGGATGAACAATACAGTCGGGAGATAGTTTCAAACAAAATTTAAGAGGTAAATGATCAATTTTTTGATCAACTGCTAATGCCAACTCGTATGATGCATCAATTGCAAAACTTGAACCAATAGCTTCTACATTTGTATTGACTATACTAAGAAAACGTTGGAAAAAATTAAAAAACTAAATTTAAACAAAATATATTATTGGATAATATTATACAGACTTTTTTAACAACTCAACAGACATAAGAAATCCAGCAGCAAACAGAGGGTATACAAGTCTTTCTTTCTCATTTTCTTCAAACGCATAATGGTGAATTATTGTTGGATGTTTATCTTTTATACCATATCCCATCCAAATAGGCTGAAAGTTTCAAAATGAATTAAATATATTTTAGTTTTATTATGATACATGCTTTTTTTCATATTTATTAATACGTTTTTGACCAGAGCTCTTGTTCTAATTATAAATTTCATGGATAGTATATGGTAGTAAATTTGTTCTAGTTGGTTCATTGAATAAGATTTTTTTTTAATATATTCTTTGTAATTTATGGGGGAAAACAGGAATATCAATACCCAGATCTGTTAAAATCACAGAAACAAGACATTTTCACCAAATACTTATAACAGGATTTTCTTGGTTGGGTATAAATTTCAAAATGTTCTGTCATTTTAAATTTATTTGAAATTGTCTAGTTTTTTTATTCTGATTTAAGTGAATTCATAATTTGTTGAGCTTTATAAAAATTGTTGAAAATTAGATTAAGGTTCATCATACGTATAATATGTGGTAAAAATACTGTTGTTCAACATTTATTACAAACACAAACAGTTGTAATTTATTTTGCAATTCCAAATTAATAACATATTTAATTAAAATTTATCAGAAAATGTTTAACCAAACTCCTCGGAATCGTATTTCATTAACAATGATTTATGATTGCTCACACTATGTAAATTAAATTACCCATAGATATTTAACATTCTCACTTGCCCATACGCTGTACATATCCTACTTTGTTTTCATAAATTTATTTTGGGTTTAATTCCAATATATTATGTTTAATATTGAAATTAAGATTTTAAATAGAGTACTAATTGAAACAACCGATCGAGATATCAAATCATTGAACATTGACTTTTAATTCGGATAAACTTACTTCACTAGAGTTTTTATCTTTCAAAAGCGTTAAAAGATTATTGTAATTTACATAGGCGTTATCTTCACAGAACAGAAACCACTTTGAATGTTTATTGTTCCTATACAACCTAGACATATTAAAAAATAAATTAGTGTTGTCGATTACAGTGAAAAAAATATTTAAAAATGAGAATAATTATTTAGGTTCATTACGATTTTGTAATTGGAAGAATCGTCCAACTTCCAGTGCCGGGATATCGTTCGTGAAGCATATAGACTCCGCTCAACCGAGAGTTCTAAATAGTAGAAATTCAATAAATATCGTCGTTAGATTATAACCGAATGTGTTAAAAATGACGGTGGCAAAAATACTAACCGCAGGGTCGGTCTGCGTTTGTTTTAAAATATTATTTTTCAAATTCGTCGCTTGGTCCGCGTGGTAATCGTTATTTTGGCTCAGAATCGTAACGACTATGTCCGAGGATTCTGCAAAAAAAAAAAAAACCCAAAATCGTACGTGTACTGACAAATTAATGTTCGAATATCGCAAAAAAAAAAAAAAAAATTGCACACGCACCTATCCCGTGACATACCGACAACGAGTATAGACAAACGAAATAAATATAATTAAAAAACATAACGAGTTTTGTAATACGGGCGTGACGTTAAATCGAATAATAATAATCGTATAAAAGACGACTGGATAACGGCGTCGAACGACGACGGTAAACCGTGAACATTTCAATATAAACACCGTCCACGGTCTACAATAATAGATGACGGTTTTTGCTGCGTTAGCCCGAACGTATCCACACTCGAATCTTCCGTTTAAAGGCAATCGGCATCGTAAAAGGACGTAAATAGAACGACACAACCGAAGTCGATTTAGAATTTATCGTAATTATTCCTCCTTTGACACGCAAACGACTAACGGATCGGCGGCGCGTCCGTCGTCGACAACATAGAGTTCTCTATGGTTCGCCAGTGATAACCGCTGTGGTCGCGTGATAAGACCGCGGTTATCACACGATCGTATCGATGCTATCGGTCGGGCGTTATCGACGCACCAGGAAAACAGCTGGACGCTGTGCGGAACTGCGAATGTATATTTTCTTTTTCCCAAAACCTCTAGGAACGATTTTCCATCGCGGTGTGCAAAGAGAACGTTGGGGCGTGTAATAATTCTCGTTTTGAAAACGAAACAACACAAATTAATTTCAACCGAGCGCCAAAAACCATCGCGCGATGCTGGCGTTGTTCTCGAAATGCACCCTGCAAAAAACGGGTCAACACACCATCCGCCCGCTGTCCACGGTCAATTTCGACATCCAACACAAGCACCCGCAGTCCAGGAAACAAGTCGGATTGCCCAGAGCCAGGTGAGTTTCGGTCAGGTCGGTGGTACAAAATCAGACCCGTAGCGGTCGTTTGCTCGGCACTAGTCGTTGTCCAAAACGCAACATCATAATTAGGGCAGATATTTATACGCATTTGCATATTTTTATTAGCCGATCAGAAGAAAAGACGAATTTTTCCGCTAAAAATTGTTTCATGACCTCACCTACGGTGCTGTAGGCGTACACGATTTTATTTTTGCATTTTTATGGTATATTTTAAGACTTTGTACATTTTTTTTTTTTTTTATTTCAAGCATTTTTGGAACATATTTACGATTTTCTTAGACATTTTCAACTCGACGAATCACGAAATAATTGTCCAAGGTTTATAAATATTGGCAGACGAGCTGATTATATAATTATATTAACTAATATAATTAACAATATGACAATATCTACCTAATGGTTAGGACCTTAGGAATAATTGTCCGTATTAATTCATATAACTTTTTTTTTTCTTTAGATACGGAGGACGAAATGCAGTGACCATGCTGCCGGGTGGAGGTATCGGGCCGGAACTGATGAGCTATGTGAAAGAAGTTTTCGTACACGGCGGTGTGCCCGTGGACTTCGAAACGATACAGATTGATCCGAAAAGCGATAATAACGACGAACTACACTACGCCATCATGTCCATTCGCAGGAACGGCGTGGCCATCAAGGGTAACATCGAAACCCGTAGTCTCGACACTGGCATTATATCGCGTAACGTGGCCATACGTAACGAACTAGATTTGTTTGTGAACGTCATAAACGTTCAATCCTACAACAATATACCGAGCCGTCACAAAAATGTCAATGTCATCGTTATACGTCAGAACACCGAAGGCGAATACGCAATGTTGGAACACGAAAGCGTGGACGGTGTGGTAGAATCCATGAAAGTCATCACCAAAGAAAATTCCACACGATTGGCCCGTTATGCTTTCGAACTAGCCAAAAACAACGGTCGCAGCAAAGTCACAGCGGTCCACAAAGCCAACATTATGAAATTGTCGGATGGATTATTTTTAGAAACATGCAAACAAATGTCATTACAGTACCCGGACATCAAGTTTGATCAAATGATCATCGACAACTGTTGCATGCAACTCGTCTCCAACCCTCATCAGTTCGATGTGATGGTCATGCCCAATTTGTACGGTTCAATCGTGTCAAACGTAATCTGTGGGCTAGTTGGCGGTGCCGGCTTAATTTCTGGACGTAACTATGGTGATCATTATGCAGTTTTCGAGCCGGGTACCAGGAACACTGGATCGTCTATTGCCGGTACTAATGCTGCTAATCCAGTGGCCATGTTAAGTGCATCAGCTGATATGTTGGAACACTTAGGTCATAAAGTGCATTGCAATATGATCAGGACGGCTATATCTAAAACACTCGAAGAGGACATGGTGCACACACAAGATTTGAACGGTACAGCCAAAAGTACTGATGTCGTACTTAATGTTATTAAACATGTAAAAACCATTGCAAATAGGCTCCCGTAATTTAAAATTAAATATTATTCGAGACTTAATTATTAATTCAACAATTTTATTTAAAAAAAAAAAAAAGTATATATATAAATAAATAAATATAAAAATATGTAGAATACGAACAAAACAAAACTTGGAGTATTACATAAGTTATGTGTAAGTGCTACCAATTTTGAAAAATATAAAATTAGATTAATGAATACATAGACAAAATTACTATTTATTAGACGGGAAGTAAATTAATTTCTATTAGAAGAGATTTAATAAAAATTCTCTTCTATTAGAGATTAATAGATTAGTTGTGTGTAAGTCGTACTTGCACACAAGTTCTATAATAATCCATGCTTTGTTTTTTTGCTTATTCTACATTTTTTTCTTTTTTTTGTTTATTGTATATATAAATATTACTTCTTTTAATTTTTTTTTTTAAAATGTTGATATTTTATTGAGTACTTCTTAAACAATTATTGTTTTGAAGTCATAAACTTTTGATGAGAAATCCTAACTACACAATTTTTTTTAGTATTACCTTTATGACTTGAGTTGTTAAATAAAATGTTACCTATTCATAACTACTGTGTTTTTATTATATATTTAATGAAGGCGTACCATAGAATGTATAATACGAATATATGAACAATTATAGAGTATGATTTTTTTTTTTTTTTTTTTGTTAGTATTTAATTAGTTATAGCAGTATGATAATTGATAATATAAATTATCACAATCAATTAACGAATGTGCACGATGAACAAAATTATATGTTTTTACACTCTAATATCAAAAAAAAAATTATAATTTAATAGAAGAGATTATTTATACAATTCTTAAACCTGACAATTGTATGCGTACGTTAATTAAAGATTAAAAAGCAAATACGTTTCTATGTACATACATTGTCAAACAATGTTTGAAATAGTTTTGGAATTATAGATAATAATAAGTGAATTGTAGTACTATGATGTAGTTGCCGTGAGAGTTTGGTGAATCTTATTATTATTTATTTCAAGTTAATAATGTTGACGAATGAGATTATAATGGCGTTAGCGTAGTAATAGTTCAATTATATAAAAAAAAAAAAATGTTTCGGGCCACTGCGCTAAGGGAAGTAAATGAAGAAAAAAAAAGTAGAATATTTTAGGGTAATATTTAGTTTATATATTATATACAGTGGCCGTAACAAGGGTATAGCGAACTGTGCCTACGCCAGTGTCGCAAATTGCCAAGAGTGCCAAATTGTGCTTCAAAAATTGTATTTTTATTCTACCTTCAAAACGACATTTTATCATTAATTATTTTTAAATGTGTATGGTTTTTGTTTAATTGTACACACAACATATGAATTTAATGATGAAATTATGAGAAATAGCACAAGGGAATTTCTAATTGTTGTCAAAGCAAATTTTGCAAATTTTGAAATTTACACTGTAACATTAATTAATAAATATAAATAACATTCTTAGAAAAATTTTAGAAAAATTGAAGGTTAACAAAAATATCAGCACATCGGTTTTTTAATTGGTAAACAGGCGTATTTTTCTAAGTTTGCCGGGGGGCGCTAGCGACTGTGTCCCTACGCCATTGACATATTTTTACAACGATAAATCATCGCAAACAATACGCGATTTTGAGCAGAGTTACAATATTTTTTAATAAAATAAAATGTATAAAACAAAAGCGTACCTACCATACGAGTTACCAGCTTTTCGGATTTATATGAATTTCATAAATCTTAGTAACTCTAAGTAAAAAAAATCGACGCGGGTCGCTCTTATATTCGGCCCTGGCTCTGTACAGTAACCATGACTATTGCCATATTAAATTCTTTATTTTTTATCTTTCATAAACTGTCCCGTTATATACAATTACTATAACGTCTAATGCAGAGGTTCCTAAATTTTTTATCCCCGTAAATCGCGTGCCAATTTTTCCATTTTCCGTATATCCCTCTAGCAACGACTTGCTCCCTTCGGATAAAATTTTCTATTAAAATAGGACCTTTAGCATTGAAAAACTCTAAAATAATATCAAAAAGTGATAAAAAAAAAAAAAAAAACTCTTGTTAATAAACACTCAAAACATAAGCCCGTCGACAGCAATCGTCGTCCTCCGGTGTGAAGGAATGTAATCGATGAAAGTTCTCGTCATTTTCTTCGCATAACTGTGCAAATAACCCCGGACATCAGCGAGTCGTTCCGAATTTTCTCAACCGCATTCGTAATGGATTGTATAAATGATTGATGTAAAATCTGCCGCATAGATTTTTAGCGACTAAATGTTGTCGATGAATGACGACGACGACGCAGTGTATTGCAAACAGCCCCGGGGGGGGGGGGGGTACGTGTTGTTTAAAATGACTTATAAAACGACGATGGCGTTCAAACAAGGCAGGTGCTCGTTCCCGTCTGTTGCTGTTGATTTGTTAAAAGGATCGCCTACACCGCGGAATAATTATTCAAACCATTGTAACACGGATTCGCATTTAGTGTGTCAAAGTTGTTTTCTTCGTGAATTTCGTGGTCCGCGACGAAACGGTTTTAACGTGTGCCAATAAAAAAAAAGGAAAAGAAAAAGCGCTTCATTACCGTGCAAAGTCGACTCCCGGTCCACATGTACGGGAAAATAAGTTTTTTGCGAATAATTACACGAGTATTTTTTCAACGCTACGGCCCGTCGCGTCAATACGCCGTTGAACAGTGTTGTTGCTTATTAATGGAATTTTTTGACGATATCATATTTTCAACGCCACACGTTAGACTCTAATCCAGTCAGTGGTTCTCGACCGTTGTGTGCCGAGACAACAGTGGTACGCGTTTATTGTATTATTATTATTATTATTATTATTATTAAAAATAGACATTTCCCAATACTTGGTGTTCGTTATACATAATGATTGCGAGCAACTTTTAACACTTCGCCAGACGTCGATGTTTTATAACAGTCGTGGTTTTAATATTATATACTTAAAATAAAGCATTTATTTCAAAGACATCGCCGCGAGAATTAAAAGATGTACTAGACCCGAACATGGTAAATTTTATTAAATCGTGGCCATTGAAATATCGTTTATTTAAATGACTTTGTAACGCAATGTGGACGCGAAATATGAATGCTTACTACTTACGCACTGTAGTAAGATGGCTACAATCAACAGGCTTTCCCCTTAACGTCTATTGTCAATGCGAGTATTTGAACTAAAATAAGAGTTATTAGAATTGTAGAATACTGGATGAAACAACATTTCGTCGACTCCTTAGAAACGAAAAATGGTGCGCTTACATTATAACATATTTAGCAGATATATTCAACTATATTAACCAGTGTTAATAGTAACATACAAGGGCGTGATGAAAATATTTTAACTTCTACAGATAAACGTTTAACATTTCAAAAGAAAAAAAAAAAATGTTACGAGGAAAGAAAAAGCTACAGAAAACAATCTCGAAATGTTTCCGTTGATACGAAAAAAATACTACAATTAAAACATTGCCACCTCTAATTTCAGAACATTTTAATTTCTAACCTAACCAGGTGTATGATAATTAAAAAAAAAGTTATTATGTGAAGATAAAACAACGTTCGAAAGACTTAGTTGGTGGTCAGCAAACGCGTTGCAAATAGCAATGCACTCAAAATTATAATCGCAAAGATATTACAGTGCAATTAAACGATTAACAATTATGTATTTTGAAGAAGAAGAAAAAAAAATGTTTTTTTTTTTTTTTTTATCATTTATAGAATTTTATTTTATCAAAAGTTTTTACAATAAATGTCCATGGTAATGCGCGTATGCCTAAACATTTAAATTGAACAGTAGACAGTAAATTAATGGTTTTTTGTTTTACCCTTATATTTAGTAGGACTATATTTTATTTTAGATCAATGAAAAACGATCGTAGAAAGGTATACAAAAATTGTGTTTGAAGATAATTTTTTGTTTTCGACCAGAACTCTTGCTTTAATCATCGACTTCGGGGATAGTATCTGGTAGCAAATTTGTTCTAGTCAGTGCATATTAATGCCCAGGTCTGGTAAAACCACAGAAACCTGAAATTTTCACCAAATACTTGCTTGGTGCGGTATAGTTTTCAAAATATTCTGGCATTTTTAAGTTATTTATAGCTTTTTGAAATTCTAGTCTATTTTAAATTTTAAATTAAGTACTTACACCTATTATATGAAAATAGAAGACTCGATTTGATTAACTCCCGTTAAAAGTTATTAAATACCATTGATTTGGCTGACCAGAAATGCTTGGAGATTATCACGAGGTTCGTTCATAAGTTGTCACATACTAGCCAAAAAAAAAAAAAAAACAAATTGTAGGTAGTGTAATGATTATTTTTTTTATAACCGTTTAACGTGTACATTTTTACAATTAACGATTAATTGAACTTTGCTTAGAATCGTTGCGCACGTTTATAAATTAAATTTCTCTCTACATCCTACCTTCTTCTCGACAGTGGCTCGTCCACGGTGCAAAAAGTATGTGGTCGCTGTCTTTTTTTTTTTTTTAATATTGATATATTATTATTATTATTAATTATTAGATTATAAATAATTTGGCGACACTTTAGTTTGAAGTGTCTAAACGATATTTAATGCCAATTTGATCGTACTGTGTTAATTACGCCGGTAAACTGTCATGGAAAAAAAAAAAAAAAAAAAAACGTGGAAAAGTCCGGGAATATTTAAAATGGAAATTCGCATCAACCATCATGTACTACTCAAATAGCCGTATATGCAGACGACAAAGCAATATACGCCACTCACACCGATCCTGACCTAGTTTCATCTACTCTCCAAAACCACCTGAATGACCCAACGCACTGGTACTCCTTCTGGCATGTCAAAATTAATGAAAACAAATCTGTACACGCTCCCTTTGCTCTCCGTCATAGACAACCTCCTCCGGTACATATAAACAGCAAACCAATACCATTCTCCGACACAGCCAAATATCTAGGTCTAACCTTCGACAAACGCCTAAAAAGGGCTAAACATATTCACACAACAAAATTGAAATTAAATCAACGACTTTACTCTCTCGGACCTATTCTCGGCAAATTCTCAAAACCAAAATTCAAATATACAATCTTCTTCTTAAGCCTATCTGGCTTTATGGAATTCAACTCTGGGGCTCAGCAAAAATTTCAAACACACAAAAAATACAAGTGTTTCAATCGAAAACCCTCCGTCTTATAACCAACGGTCCTTCGTATATTTCAAATCACACTCTTCATTACAGATCTTCACATCCCTGTGAAGTCACTGATACAGCCAAGCTGTATTATTCAAAATTTAGGTTTCGTCTCTCCAAAATCACACCGATCCCCGTATCAAAAAGCTACTATCTACCTCCATCCCAGGAAATCCTCGCAGAAGACTCAAGCGACAATGGCCCCGTGGTGACCTTATAAAGTAAACATACTATGAATAAGTACCCAAGTAGATGTAAATTCACGCCGAAGGGTACTCCCTCACTTGCATTTAATTTTTAAAATCATACATTATTGTAGTACTTATTGTACTTTTTTTTTTAGTATAGATTGTATAAAAATAAATATAAAAAACCATCATGACGCGTGACGTGAAATTTATTTCGAAGCAAACGCAATGAACAATAATATATAATAATAAATGGGGTACATATTATATATTAACAACTCTGATTTTAAATAAGTAATATATATATTTTTTTGGTTGTTGTGATTCTACTATAATATTATATCTACACAGTCTTAAACCAACAAAAAAAAAACGTACACGATAACTTCTTACAAATAAAAAAAAAAATGCTCTTAACTAATTTTAAAAACAAATTTAAAACCGATGCATAATAATATAAAGATCTACACAAAAATAACGCGGTATCAGGTTTATTATAATATAGGTAAAAAAAAAAAAAAAATATATATATAATAATAATAATAATAATAATAATATATATTTTATGTATATATAAATATATATATTATTAAAACAATTACACAATAATTTAATAGATGATATTATGTTGTTAAAAATGATTAATAAATTAGATAGGCTTATACAGGAACTTAATATTATAAAAAGATGTTAAACACAAAAAAAAAAAAAATAGATATAATATAATAACACACGAACACAAATTAATAAGATAAAATATTGAATACGGTTGGCACCCGTTGTTCACAGATCGTATAATTTCGCCAAAAATAAATTATCAACACAAACAAATGGGAAGATTATTTTTCAACAATATTGAAAGTAAAACCGTTTTATGTGTAGGCAATGATAATAATAAACCTTTAAAAATATTTAAATCTGCAAATATATTAGCAATAATTATGTGTAATAAATTATATATTTTCATATAAATCGCCGTATACAAAATTGCAAAAATAAATATTCGTCCAGTGTTATGATAAAAAAAAAAAAAAAAAAAATAATAATAAAAACGATTTATACTTACAGAGGGTGATTTTTATTGTTTTTTTTTTTTTTTTTTTTTTTTTTTTTTTTTTTTTTTTTTTTATCACGGTTTAGCGATTTTCTCGGGGAATTTTAAGTAATTTTGAATTTTTTTTTCAATTAATACGGAATTGTTTAAATTTTTGTCAGTCATGGGAAAAGATATTTGTCATGGAAGAAAATATTACAATGAAATATTTGACAGTTCGTCAAAACTATCGATAGTATTTAATATTTTCGTAAATAAGGCTGGTTCGTAATGAAAAAAAAAATCATGTATATATAAAACAGTTTGTAGTCAATTTACCAGTAGGCAATATAGATTTATTTATAAATGAATATATAAATTATAATTTGTAATAAACATTTAATGGGGTATATATGGAAACGAAAAAAAATTATTTAATCCAATGTATGTATAGTGGATATATAATATAATATAATTAATGTAAATGTCGTACGATTGGTTTGTAAGTAATGATATAATATTAGTCTGAAAACGTCTGCGTTCGGAGGGTTTTTTTTTATTTTTGGTGGAAGGGGAGGGATCTTTGGTCGAAAAAATTATCAACATTATATTATTGTCATTACTACGTACGAATAATGTCGAATAATACCAACACGCGAAAAAAAAAAATTATATTTATAATAAATTGTGCGGCCGTCGTATCAAAAAAAAAAAAAAAAATTTGCATTATTCACATTTGCATGATTATTTTATTTACTTATATTAATACTGGTTATAGGGGAGGGATGGAGGAAAAAATAAAAAATAAAACAAGATTTGTCAGTCTAAACATTTTCCGGTCGCGGGCAAGATGACAAAACGCGTGTCATGATATTGTTGTGGGTCTGTTCCGAAACGCGCGGGAGGTCCGAACACCGTAACATAATATTATGACATATTATAACATAAACGTATTAACGAATGTTATGCGGACGCGCGAGCGTGTGCGATGATGCGCGGGGGCTTGTGTGCTTTGTGCTTTTGATGCCGTTACGGTGCGCGGTGCCGTCGCGTCGTCGTCGTCGTCGTCGTCGTCCTCCGCCCGCCCGTCCGCGTCGTAGCGTGTGTATTATTATTATTATTATTAATATTACAATAATAGTCGTCTGCGGTGGCGGCTGGCCCGGGCCGGCGCCCGTCAGCACAGCGTCTCCACCGGTTTGGACAGCGTCGACTCGTTGACGGTGGACGGCATCGCGTTGGACGTGGACGACCGGGCGTTGCCGCCGTCCGACGGCATGTCCGACCTCAGGCACCCCATGCGCCGCACCGCCATCCACACCTGCGGCTGGCACCCGACCACGATGAATATCAGTACGCCCTGCAGCGCGTTCATCAGATCCGTCACGTACCACACGTAGTCCGGGCCGCCGATCACCCACGACAGCACGTCCACCACCCACGTGATGCCCATCACGATCACCAGTTTCAGGCACACGCGCCCCAGGGTGGCCCTGCAAAGCGAAAAAAAAAAAAAACAATCACATATTATTTATAGGTTAGTGTTGTTGTACATTTTATTATTTGTACGCGTATAGTTTCAAACGGTTTACGGTAATTAATGTCGTTCGTTCGAATTCCTTAAAATGTTTAAACTTTAAGGGAAATTCGAAAATTGAGTACCAGCAGACCACGAGCTGACGTCGATGATTTGCGCTCGGGAGGATACCTGTTGCTATGCGGACCGCGGTAAACCGGCGGAACAGGCAAATCGTACACCCCTCCCAGGATTACTATAGCCCTCCCACACCACCCGTACGATTATGTTAGGATATATGCACATCTTCTAAATGCGTATACCGGGGGTATAATTATACTAGGATTAATCATACTCGAATTTAACTAGTTCAAAAAGATCGGATTTGGCGAGAATTTAAATGTGCGCTCTATCAAACACAGTTGGGTATACTAGGTTACCAAATTGATAAGGACACCGCGGTGTGCCGTGATCAACAGCACCGTGTGTTAAATATCACGTTATCAATCTAAGATCCGCGATAAGGGGTGATCCCGGTGACAGTGGTAACCCCCCACTAAACCAGAAACCGGGTAAGACACATTTTGATTCCCGCCAAAACCGGTTGTTTTGAATATTTTTCGTTTTGTTGATTTTTAAACGCAATTTGTAAAGAAATAAAAAGTAAAAATGAAAAATTAAGTTCATTTCCGAACTTGCCGTGTTCGTTACAACGAGATTCGTGTACTTAATCAAGTATTTTTTTTTTTCAATCGGTTTTCAAGACCGTATACAAGATATCCATTTTTCTCGGATTTCTTTAGTTATTAACAAACATATTTTTTTGTGTGTATATTTTGGGTTTTTAAAAAAAAAAAAAAAGTGCATATTTGGGCATGCTTTTTTACGCGTGCCCCGATTATTAGTAATATTGTAATTGTGTGAACTCTATGAAAAAAAAAAAATCGTACATGGTAGCCTGCGGTATTTATACCAACCGTATAATTTCGTACATTTTTCGCTGTACGAATGTAATAATTTTTTTTTTTTTTCAATATTATTGAATCCATTAATATTCGCTATAGGAAATAATTACGAGTTCGCAACCTCGGAGTATGGGTTCGTCGGACTCGCGAATAGGAAGTTGACGAATAACTACTGAATAAACGTATGCAGGTATATACAGGGTGATTCTTTTTAATCGCGTTCCAGCAATTATTGTGTACGAAAATTTCGAGTAAAATTAATTTTGATTTTTTCAATCGGTATAGGTTAGACAAGATTTGTTTAGACTAGGCCAATCGTTATATTTAAAACATTTTCAACATTTTACCGTTAATCGAAAAATGAGAATATTTAACACTAATATTGGATTTTCCGTTTATAAGTTACAAGAGGAGGGAAGGGCGTTAACTAGTCTATAAAAATTCCTCCGGTCTATAATTTTTAAACCGTCCCTAAATTATAATAATAATCCGTGCACATCGATACGTTTAGAAAATATTAATTTTTCGAATTTCAATTTTTCAGGGAGCAGTACTTTTTTTTTTTACCTATTTACCCGGGGGGGGGGGAGGACACAGGTGAATGACACCCAGGTCCACGAGATTCGGGTATTTTCGGGGGCCCGCTGGGATAGTTGTGTAAATAAATTTTTGTTAGGATTTCAACCGATATTTTCGATAATAAATCTTAAAACGATTCCCCGGAACGATTGACATAAAAAAAAAAAAAAAAAAATACGAAAAACGAATTTATACGAAATCTTCCGGGACAAATTGCCGGGGCTCGCGATAAAACACGAGAATCGCCCCGTATGATTGCGTACGATTTGTTGTCTTCAACGAGCGTCTATTTTGCGCAGAGTGTATACAAAATGATAAATGTCAAGTCGAGTTCTACTAAGAGGAAAACGACGGTCGCGATCGGACACGTGGAGCATAGACAATCGCGGTGCAGACGTAAACGGGTTCAAACCGTTACCACCGGACGTTATTATTTTACCGATACGGGTAATTCGCATTTTTATTTTTATATATATATATATACGATTTGATAGAAGAAAAAAAAAATTACATCAAACTACGGATGGGGGGGGGGCATTTTCGTAGGAGGCAAATTAGCAGGATACGATATAGATAGAGGGGCGTTTAATTTTAAATCCGTACGCGACGATAAATCGTTGTAGCTAAAGAAAAACGTTTTTGGTCGAAATGTACTCTTTCATTCAACGCTTATAAAAAGGGAATATTAATTATTAAAATTATCGCAATTTTTTTAAAAATATTATTTATCATTAAGCGCACAATTTAAAACGGTTTTATTCGATTAATTCGAGATAACAATTTAAACGCCTACAAATAGTTGAAAAAACAGCCAGTTAAGTTTTGAAAATGTGGTGTCTGCTGTTAGAAAGGGCTATAATTTATATTCTGTGAAAATTTCAAGCCCCTACGATTGTTTCTAACCGAGTTACAAATAAAAATAAAAAGAAATATTGCCGTTCATTTTCCTACCTAGTTTTCCTACGATTTCATCCGATTTTTTCCAAATTATAAAGAAAACTACAACGAAAATAAAAAATAGACCTCTCTAAGACACTAACTAGATGCTTTTAGAAAAGATGCTACGCGCTCGGAGTAGGAAGTCTGGTAGACAAGTTATTTACGGACAGAAAAAAAAAAAAAAAAGAAATACTCACATCAAAGTAAAACCAATTTAACCAAACCTAACCAGTATAAAAGTGCCATGCGTACGTTATTAAAAATATTATTACAAAAACTTTTTTTTTCTCATCGGTTCTTTAAAGTATATACATGTTCGTTTTGAGAAATTTAATGTAAATCCATTCGTATTACTAGCATAAACTATTTGAAATATCGTTAATCGATTTCCTATAGAAATAAGATAAATGATGAATTCAAATTATTTTTCAAAACTAAAGTGTGTTTTTTTATTTTTCTCCCGCTATTGGCGCTATTCGTCGTCACCCTAAGTAGACAAATATTTTCGAACGTACTTGTACTAAAAAATCCCATGAAAAATCTATTATCGCAGTGAATACCCAGACACTGGAAATCGTTTATGATTGACACAAAACTCATCAAGGACGTAGCAAAGTCATAGGGGAGCCGACTGACTTTACAAAAAAAAAAAAAAAAATGTACACATACTTGTGTCTAAATACGTCAAATTTTGTCAATTGATTATTTTTTAAATTACTGTTAAAACTATCAAAACTAATATTTAGGTACAAGAAAAAAATAGTTTTTTTGTAGGATGATTAGTTTTGACAAATAAAGCGATAGATACAGAAGTTATTAATATAGAAATTCTCCTTCTTTTTTTTTTTTCTTTTGTTGAAAATTGATCATTGTTCGGCAATCAAATCTAACTTAATATCATCAGTCTTTGCCCGAGTATAGTCATAATACGCGTATAAATAAAATCGTGTACAATAGAGATAAAAATATGAGAATTGTCGTGGGTACTGTTCGCAAACATTGGTTTTACCGTTAGACGATAACGGAATATTATGTTGCTTTTATTAAAAGCTTTTACTTGCATTGCACTTTTTTCCATTCGATTTGGCCGACTATTATATTGAAAAGAAAAGGAAAAAAAATCCCAATGGCCGACCGAGGTAAGTTTAGAGGGGCAAGCCCCCGGCCCCATTCCTTTAGTTTCGCTCTTACGTCACTGGCGACGACGACGACGAGAATGGAAATTGCCTACATTTTGCCCCTTAAACAGTAGCCACTGAAATCGGTCTTAATCTATCTGACAATTTTTTCCTAACTCGGATATAATATTCCTAAACCGCAATACATATGTATACAATCATATAATATATATATATAGTACGATACGATCGCCGTCGTCTCGTTTCTTTGTTTCCGCGATCGTGTAAATAACATTTTATACTATCGTCAATTTCACCACCGCGCACTGTTCGTCGCGATGACGAAACGTATTGCATGCTGTGATATTACATCGACGACCAATGTAATATTACAGGTATACCGGTAGAAGTCGAATTCGCTTCGTCTTGTTGCACCTCGAGTCTAAAACGCAATAAAAGTATATAGGTGGCATGTCATAAAACATTCACACGCCCGCGTAAAGTATTTTTCCTAGGTACGTCACGTCACGGAGGAAAAAAAAAAAAAAAAAAAATACCAATTTCTCAATCGATTTTCGTATTATTTATTTTTCCTATATAAGTACAACCGTCGGTAAACGTCACCGCGACAAGCCGACGAATATCGTATGTAGACGATATTTTCGTCTTGAGAAAATCTCGTCGATTTCTCAATATTCTATGTATACAGGTAAGGTATGTATATTCTTACATCGCAATCAGAACCCAACACGATTTAATCATCGCCGGCACCGTGTGCGTGATACATACGTTTTGCAGTTGCATATAAGTTTTTCATTTTACAGTTATCGTATTCCAAAGTAAATCGTTTATAACGCACGCCGACATCAAAAATTCTAAAAAAAAAAAAAAAAACCTCTTTTTTTACTCCCTCACTAGGGACGGAATTTTCAAATATCCTTCCTACTAGGAAGTAGTTGCCTACTGCCGAAGTTTCAAATGTTCAAGTTCCGAACCCCAGTGGTTTAGGCTCTACGTTGATTTTCTGTCAGTCAGAGGGTTCATATATATATATATATATATATATATATATATATATATATATATATATATATATTATAGAAGATATACGATTCCCATCGATCAAAGTACCTAAAGTAACCAAAGTATTTATTGCATGTATACAAGTATTATATAGTAATTTATAACGCCCGCCAATTAATTGTACCGCAACGGTAAATTCGACTAAAACGCAAATTCGAAACATTGAATTAATTATTACAAATAGAATTATTATAACCGTTGGTGTTTTTAGCGAATTTCAACATGAATTTGATCTCGAAACGATTAATAAAAATAAAATACAACGGTTTTATCCACAAAATCAAAAATAAAAAACGCGTTTCGAAAATTGTATTACGTCTAATATACAAGTGTGTGCGGTGAAAGTTTCAGGGCGCCTATATTTCCGAACGTATCGAAACCGCGGCTATCGATCATCAAAAATCGGACGAAAAAACCGTTACATTTTCGATATGAAACAGCAATCGTTTTCTCGAATGGTTTTAGACTGTTTTTTTCGATGTCGAACGTTTTATATTAGACCGAAATAGGTAAAAGTATTATTTCTTTTCCGGCACGAAATCGATGATAAATTGACAAACTGTATAATATCTGTAAATATATTATCACGTATAATTTCACTAACAAATTACCAATTGTGCATATCAATCGATCGTAAACCGTGTAGTTTACTGTTGTGCTTTGCGATATAATACAGATGCGTATGTTAACATTATGCATACTATAATATGGCGATGATATTTTAATGGTGTTGAATATTATTATGTGAAATAATATTTTAATCGATGAATTTAATGAAAACAAACCTTACAGGCAAATAACAAGAAAATACGTTCGACGACGAGTATACCTAATGCAATTATGAATTCATTCCGGTTTCTAAAATTTTAAAATATTTTTACTTTTTTTTTAATTTTATTGTTCATAAGTATTTGTTAAAATTTAATAAATATCATCAAATACTGTTTTTAGTCTATTATCTAATAGTATTCGATAAGATATATTATCTAAATGAAACGTAAACAATCGAGTGATATCGTGGAATATGAACTGTTTTTAGAAATAAACGATTCGGCAATCGAACCGAGTTTTTTGATCGAAAAGATTGATATGAGCAGAAAATCACATCAAGTCTCTACGGTGATTTTATTATTTAACTGAACAACACGAGCAACACGAAATCGAAATGAACAGAAACCGCTATTGCGTAATTAATTAGATTCCCGTTGTTCACCGTTAATATTACGAAAACTACGAGGAAAATTGAAAAAAAAATTAACTCTCCGATAATATTTGTATCGGCCGGATGAAATGTGCGACCGCCAGTAAAGAAACCGCACGCCCGGGCGTCGATGACTGGAGCAATATTTCTGGATTAAAACGTGTTAAAGGAAAAAAAAAAAATAAATAAAAAAGCACACGTCATACCTACCAATTACCAATACAATACGTTCGTTCAGAATTTAAAATAGTATATTGTATATTCGATAAAACTTTAAAATGCGTTTTATAATATTCGTACGTTCACGATATAAACCTATTACCTACTACGCCACTCCAGTTTTAAAACGTTATAGTTCGAAAATTCGCAGTAAAACGAGTAACCTCGACAAAAAAAAAAAAAAAAAAAAAAAAAAATACCTTCTCAAAATGATTTCATGCCTTCGCGTTTATTTGACCTCCGACTATTATTTTATATTTGATCCGATAAAAATATCGTTCAACTGCCGGCGCGCAGCGGGCGTTTACGGTCTACTACGGGAATTATTACGGTTTATTTCTATTTATTTATTTTTTATATATATATATATATATATATTTCCGTTCCACAAAAAAAAAAAAAAAATCATCACTAACGTTTACGACAATATAATAATATAATCGTTAAATAGTATGATATGAATTGTTCGACTCGTTATTTTCGTATAGATCTACCAAGTACTGCGAATCCGTTGTACGATTGAAATGTCTTTGCGTCTTAAACGTTAACAATAATTATCGTTATTGTTTATCGGGGCACAACTCGTCGTTTTCATAGATTTGTTATTATTGTTCCTCGTCACTTCATCCAAGAAGATGCAATTATTATGCAGGACCGCGACGCCGACATAATATTTTTTAAATATTATTTATTATTATTATTATTATTTTTTTTTTTTGATAATAACCGCCTGTACGTTGCAGAAATGCCGTCGGCTTACCTTTCGCTCGTCGATTTCACCACTTCGGTTCTCCACAATCCGCAGGTCAGTTCTCTAGCCGTGGCCGCGAACAGCGTGAGGTTCATCATTAACAGAATACCGATAGGACCGTAAAAGTACGACAGGACCTCCGCGTCACCTGTTCAAAATACAATTATTATTATATACACAAGAAACACATACATATATATATATATATATAAATCTCACGGGAAACTTTGAAGAAAACTATTACATTTGTCAGTTGGGTAATTTATTTTTTTTAATTTTTCCTGGTATTTAGGGAGGGGGAGATTTGAACCCCCGAATTCTCCCCACGTTCGCCCGAGTGTTCACTACTATTATCAATAAATATATATATATATATATATATATATATATATATATACGTGGTTTTTTAAAACCAGACAATTATTACCGAAAATAAACGTTTACCGAACACGGTACGCCCGTACATATTGAATTTATATTCTCTTAAAACACCTAAACCACGGTGCTAATAATATTCTCTATAAAAAAAAAAAACTTACAAATATTCTCGCTCTATTCTATTGGAAATTAGAAAAATGTGCAAAAATAATCAACGAACATATCGATATACGCTTTTTTCTCACAAATGTTGAACAGCCAGTGGTTATAGTAGGCTATGATTAGATGTTACACTTCCAAGGCTGCGATTAAAATTTGAGATAGGGACCGGTTCTCTGACAACTGATAACAATAATAGAAATAAAACGATCTCGTGTTCATCATCGACTTTGAAATCTTAAAATCTCACCAACCCATCAAATAATTTATGTGTTAATCAATTCGTATATAATTGATCACAAACTCCCAATGCCTGTTTACATTATTTTAGTTAAACATTTGAATAGTTTCATTATACATTCATGATAAAGCATAATTGTGGTAAAATTAAGGCATACGGAATATTTACTGATATTAAAATACCACGAGGACACTTAAAATTCTTTTTTTTTTTTTTTTTGCTTATCGGTTGTCGGACAACAGTGTATACATTTTCAATTATCTACAATATTTTCGTCATTGACTATTTAATATCAAATACAGACATCATCATTATTAACACGAAATTTTCAACTTTATAATACATTCCTAGACTCATCGTTTTCCAATAACCGCAATGAATTATCACGTTTGTCGAGAGATTATTTAGCGACAAAGTAATTACAATAATCGCCAATCGTAGTAACATTTCGACAACGAATAACGGTGGTATTTACAATATGAGCCCCAAAAATTAACCGATCCTCCACCGGACGGTCAATCGATTAAACGGGACGATTTAACCGATAAAATTAGGACGTTAACAGGTACACCGTACCACTTTAATCGCGAACAGCTACACAATAATATCCGATTAATTGTTACGTACGTATACGGCGGAGGAGTTTGTCCGTTTTATACCGACGACGTTTCACGAATATACTATCGAGTTTATTATATTATATAAATTTCGGGTTACGGCTGATATATAATTATATTATAGTGAAAATACGTGTAATTATTATCGAACCCGGAGTAAAATAAAAAAAAAAAAAATTACATTTTAAATTACACTTAATCAAAACGGACGAACAAAAAAATATATATAGTCCGGGTTGTTGGTATTGAAAGTAAAGTAAAAAAAAAAAAATAAGGAAAACCGGAATAACGGGTTGTGATTCGGCTTTGAGATAATGATATTACGGAATCGACATTATTCGGCTATAATAAAACCGAAGAAGAATATCGGGTCTCCGGAACGTCGAGTGTTACTTACCATAAAACCAGCAACGGTGTTCACCAAATTTGGGTCTAATCAACGATATGTATTGATCGGGCGGTATGCGGTCCAAGACGGCGGCGAGCGTGGCGATCACCAAGGGCACGCCCCACGCGTACAACTGGTACAGCCTGAGCCTGCACGCTTCTTGGCCTTTGTCCAAATTGGCGGGCCTCAGATCTCTGGAATAACAATAATAACAGTAATTAAATAAACACCGAATAATCACTCGTTGATTCGTCTCTTCCCCTCCACCCCTTAAAATTCTTATAGTGTGGCGATAAACCCATTGGTTTTATACAAAAGTGCAGTATTTCACCTCTCCCTCCCACCACCCGGAAAAAAACATAATTTTTGTTGATTTTTCGGTAATTTTGGCAAAACACTATTAATATTGATATCAGCTCAGAATCATTTTTCGTTTGTAAATGTTCAATAACATTTTGCAACGAAATTTAATAACTCTATTATCTATATATATATATATATATATATCCCAACTTCCCAACGTACACCAGTGTGGCTTACTCGTGGTGCGGTATATAACGTCGCCGACTTTTGTAAATAAAACATTTTCTTTCTTCGCGAAAACGCCGATACGTTTGACAGACTTCCGGACACCGATCGTTGTTTTTTTAAATACAACATTTTGCCCATCTGTGTGTGTGTGTTTCAAACATTTTATTTTCGTCGAACAGCACACGCTGGCCCGTATAACTTAACATTTACGACATAAAAAATATACCCTATAATAATATAACGGGAGAGAATTACGGCCAAAACTCTTAATTTTTCAGTCGGTATTATCGTATTCGTTAATTTACGTGTCTCTGTTCAATACTAGAATAAGAAAAGTTGCGTTCGCGAATTGTCTCCTGCTGCTCGCGAATTTATTGCTAAATAAATTTTAAATCTGTTGCACACGAGTCCGTGTTAACATTTAACACATTTCAGTGCAACATTTTACAATTTTAATTTTATTGCAATTTTGTCGATATTATTTCACATTTGTAATACTGTTTTTATTAGTTTTAGAGTAATTTAGTAGTATTTTTAGGACAATTTATGTATTGTTTTTAATGCAATACCACAATTAATTTTACCAGTTTTTTACTGCAATAACATCCGAACACTAAATGCCATCATATGGTTTTTTTTAATTTCGTACGATAAAAGTCATTTTTTCTATATTGATATCATTGATATCTTTGACGATTTTTTGAAATTTAATTCACACGGAATTGTATTTATTTATATATATATTTTTAATTCCGCTATTGTAAATTCCAAAAGTAACGGTTATTTTATTTTAATCGTTTCCGTAATAGTTATATGAAGTTATCGCCATGACCGCATGAAATGTTTAAAAAAAAAACAAAAATTCAACGTATAGTTAATAATTTTTAAATAAAAGTACCTGTATACCTATATAATTAACGTCAGAGTACACGCAAATACGCCAATTTAAATCGCAAAGTATTTATTTTATAGAGTATATATATATATATAAATATATATTAAAAAAAAAAAAAAAATCATAAAATGCAATTAAAGACGATTTTTTACAACGTGATATAAACTTGACCGAATCGCTTTATTATACGAAACTAGTCTTATATATTTGTTCAACGATCAATAGATTTTTAAGTTAATTATCCCCTTATTATTATCTCCTCGTATAGTATAATTGGAAATATTGAAACTTAATTCGTATAAATTTATATACGATTATTAAATATCTCGTACGAGTCAAATCCGATCAAAACAACGAAACATTGGACAATATTTTATTTTTTTTTAATCATTTACACGCGTATTATCTATGCCGTAATTAGTTTTATTAAAATAATTATCTATAATTCGCGTGTAATCCTATAGATATTTCGAAAAAGTTGTATGTATGTTTATTGGTTTTTTTTTATTTATTAAGTAGTTAAATTATTTGTACAATCTGTGAGTAATAATCGAAAATTTAAAAATAATTGTTTTATATTGTATTTGTTAAATCTATAGTTCAACAAACAGAACGTGATGTCAATTGTATTCCTCTAACAAAAAAATAATGATAAACAACAATAATAATAATAAAAATAAAAATAAAAAACCAACATTATATTCAACAATCGCAGTGAAAAACGAACAAAATTGTATTTTTAAATTTACCAATTGGTGACTAAAATGCCGGTAGTACTGGCCGAAAACGGTTCCGGCCAAAATAATATTTTCCAGCCGATAAAAAACCGTAATAGTAATTAATTGTTGCGGGAACGATAAAAGAAAAAAAAAAAAAAAACACCGTATCGACGGTTTACATACATATGGGGTGAAATTGTACGCGGAACGAACGAATGTAAGAAAAAAAAAAAATAAATAAATAAAAATAAAAATCGAATATCGCCCGGCGTGGGAATAATAATATTTTATACACTTTCGTAATTCGATATTACTGTTTATTGTCTCGGGGTACGCGCGCATAAGCCTATTCAATATTATTATTGTGTATATGGTGTATACTGTCGAGGTACTTTTTTTTATTATTATTATTATTTTTTTTTTTCATCCCATTACACGGGTTATATAGAATAAAACGGTATATTATATTATTATAGAGAGAGACCGGGGCCAATGTAAAATACCGAGGTACGCATAATACACGACGCATTTCTAACCCGGGGCTACTTAATATTATTATATATCGTATTTCGTATATGACATAAATAATCACGCCCAGAAATATTATTGTACGACGGTTGTAATTATTATTGTACCTACCGCCGCCGTTTTTGACGGTAAAAAAAAAAAAAAATAATAATAATAATAATAACAAAATATTCTATCGGTCTTCTCTTCCTTTTTTTTTTGTTGTAAATATTATTAAACCTATTACACCGTGAAATTACTTATTATCTAATCGTTTACCGGCATAAATTATAATCGTTTACATCGAACACTACTATTATATAGGTATATATTATTATTATTATGGTGGTTCGGGCGAGAATCCACATTTTATAAAATTTGATCTTTTTTTTTTTTTTTTACTTTAATGATACTAAACTTCTCCACTAATCGTGTAGGTTTAGACCAATAACCCGGACAGAATTTAAGGGGCTCGGGACGGACGGATTTGAATTTGAATTTATTGTATTCTGAAATCGTCTAGACCGGGGTAGGTCGAGGCGATTCTCGGCATTAAACTTTATTGTTAGGTTAGGTAAAACTTAATGTAATAAAAAAAGCAATATATACATTTCAATTTGTCGAATATCATAAATTGCCTCGATCGAAACCTAGAAAATTAGAATTCAAATCCGTCAATCCCTAGTCCTTTTTGGCTGGATTCTGTCGGGGCGTGCTACTACGCGATTTTAATATAATAATTTTTCATTTCGGCTCACCTAAACGTCCACCATATATTGAAACACATCGTGTTGAGCCAGAAAAACGCCGCCAGAAACACGAAATGCATCACAATTGCTGAAACAAAAAAAAAAAAAAATTACAAATAAATTATAGTCGAAACCATCGTACACGGTTATAATTATTGAAATATCTGTCTGTCTGTCCGTCCGGACTAATCTCAGGAACTACTCGACCGATTTTTCATAAAATAACGTTAAAATCAGTTAACGATAATTGCTATCGATACGTCCCCTAACCGATATGTCGTCGTTTGAAAACCCTATTTTTAAGCTTTATTTTTCATATTCCTGAGCCTTATATCGACGTTTTATCTCCGAAAATTTCGGTTTTTTTTTTCTATTCAAAACCCGATATCCGATATCGCTCAATATTGCGACGATATCTGATATCGGTTTATGCCGATATTCACCACTAGTATAGTAATAATAATAATTATATTATCCATCAAACGCTTGTCGGAGTTCTAAAGACCGAAGGGGCGGAAAGCGGTCGCCGTTACAATATTATTGTAACCTAATCTAACCTGCACATGCCCGGAAAAGGACGGGGCTACGACTTTTTGGTTAATACAATTATTATATTAAACGACGAGCGTCGAATTATTTTGTTATATATATATATATAAATGCGAGAAAGCGTCAACACGCCGCCGTCGTGACGATTGATATAAAAGTAGGTTTTCGAATTCCCCGGGGGAATTAAAAAAAAAAAAAAAAAATATCATCCGGAAGCCGGTGGCGGGTATACGAACCGACAACGACGGGAAATTCGGTCGACCGATTGGAGAACAATGGCGTTGTATTTATTGTGTAATATTACGATAATAATCAACCCCAGGCGATATTTTTTTTTTCCTAGAGGCGAATCGATATCAATTTTATGAAATCATACATAATAATCGTTATGAATAAAGGGCGGATATTTAACGCGCGTTTGCAAATTTTCGTTTCCTTTAACGGCAAAAGGTGGCAGAGTTACGTATTTTAACGGATAGAAATATCGTATTTTGTAACTTTAACAATACACGTGTAAAAATTTCATGTTGCATATTTCGAATAATTTTACTTCATAGATATTGGTAATATTGGTATATTAGAACTACGTTCAATATATTTATTGGTTTTTTTTTTTTTGTGATATTTAGTGATAGTGTAGTAGTATTCAAATATATTTTTCACCTTATTATCTTGGGTAGTTTTCCATTACGGATGATCGTCCTTACACATCAACAGACATTCATTTTTTTGTTTTTTTTTTGTAAAATAATACAGTTGATTTGTATAGAATAATAATATTAAGGTGATTATAAAATTACTTCATTCACCGCACCTTCATTTTCAGCAAGTACCCCGCGGCCAATAGATCTTATCGCTATATCTTGTCCCTTTCTTCTCCAGTTTAACGTACGAATTTTTCTACGATTTTCAATTTACTAAAAGTCCATAAACTCCTGAAGCTACTGAAAGGAGGTATTGTATCTGTCATCGCGGGGCTCGTCGATTATCTGCGTGGCGGGTGGCTCAGTTTTCAACCCAGAGACCCTATTCCCCAACTGAACGGACAATCGCGAGGCGTTTTTCTTTTTTTTTATTATTTTTTTTTTTTAGCGTTCCCGTAACCGATTTTCTCGGCGAAAACGAAGAGGATAACCCGGGGGGTTTTGCCCAACACGAAAACGATATTATTACCGTGCAACGGTTCCGGCGCGTTGGTATATACGAACGCGGCGCGCGAATAACGGTCGGCGTACGCATTCCGTCCGGGTACCGTGAAAATTATAAACGCGCCCGCGGTTACCGCCGCTGTTACGCGCGGCGTACCGGCCCCCCAGCGGCGGCGGCGACGGCGACGGCAGCGAACCGGCTCCGCGGCGGCGGCGGCGGTCGTCCCGGCCGGTAATACGAAATAAACGACGACGTCATTTCTCCCTCGGCCGGCCGGTAATATTATGCGCGCCGCGATGACAATATGCTCCGAAACAATTACGGCGTATAAACGCGGTGCGAGACACCCGGGGAATTAATCGTAAGCCCCGGCGTGGTTATATTGTTACGAATTGCCGGCGATGTATCGCAACCGACGCCTTTTTAAACGGTGCACCGGGGTGACCTCGGATACCACCGTACAACAACAACGCCATGACAGTAATAATAATATTATTATTATTATTATTATTATTACTACGCCTCGTATACCTAAATATGAACACTCTAAGCAAATAATAAGACCCGCGTATACCACCCACTATAATGTCGAGTTAAACGACATTAACGCGGCGAGCGATTACGTCGCCGTAAGCCCTTCGCTGACAAACGTGTTCCGGTTGTTTTATTTTCGTGTTGGTTTAAAAAAAAAACAAACAAACAGATACCATGGTCCCCGCGGCTCGATAGAAAACAATCGAAAAGATAAACGCGCACGACATAAAAATATTATAATTGTACTTTTAGACCAAGTTGGTAATAGATTCTGGGCGTAGCGAGAAAGAAATAACATAATAGCGTAGGTAGTGAGTAGGTTTTTTTTTTTACTCCTGTCCGTTAACAATTTTTCTACTAGAAATAATGTTCCGATCACTGAATTTCATCAGGGATGGTAGCAAATTTTCTCTAGTCCGTGGCATCGAACGATGTGGTCATTTTGTTTCGATTTTCAAAAACATTTTACCGTTTTTTTTCGGCTACTCATAGCTAATATTAAAATCTGAAGTCACGATTATTTTTTTCTTCTTTTATTGTTTGAAGTTTAGTTATTGTCGGTTTTGATGAAAATCGTAAAAATCTCGGCGTTTCGAGTACTATTTAATCGATTGTGATCCTCGAAAACAAAACAACAAAACAAACCGTTGACGAACGCCCAAAACGATTGTTCCGAGGCGTCGCCAAAGAACTACACAGAACCGCGACGGAGGACGCTGTAAAATGGATAGAAGCCCCGGGACAAATATTTAATATTGACACCTCAAATGAATACTAACCGAAAAGTGTACATACGTATATTGCGCATACACTCATTACTACCCCACTGCTTTCTTGTATCTATTGTTATTTTGCACGTACATAATAATTCGTTTATACTCGTTTTAAATGTCAATTTGGTATTAGTAACTCTAATTTTATTGTTTGTTTATTGTTACGCGAATGAATAAATAAAACCCTATACGCGTATTATCTTATCTTATGTATCCTTACTTGTTTTTCTTTTTTTTTCCTTTGGACATTTTATTTGTATTATATATATTTCATTTCATTGTACGGAACAACAATCAAATCCGGCACACGACGACGACGACGATAATAATAATAATAATATCATTATATATTCACCTTGTCCGGTCGGTTCGTACGGTATAAAATATTTATCGGATCTATACCGGACGAAACAACTTTCTCAAAAAAGGGGCGTCGTGTTGTGTGCGATTCGTGCGATATTATATTCGCATTGTGAGTGTATAACAACCAGTGATAGGAAAAATCCGGATTTTCGTATTCCGAAATTTGAAATCCGACATTTACTGTAAATCCGGATTTTTATCTGAATCCAAATTTCTGTTTTTAAAATTGTGATTTTAAATTCATTAATTCATTTTTCATAAAACTATTATTATTAGTAGTATCTTATTGTTAATAACATTAAATAGGTATTTTCAATTCGAAACAAAAAAAAAAAAAAAAAAATCATAGATATTACTCTCTTAATTTGTATAATATATTACTAGCTGACCCGGCAAATGTTGATTCATTCGTAAAAAACAAAACTTTTGATTTCGAATTTCGAAATTTCGGTTTCATGTCATATCATAAATAACCACACGACACCGTTGGGCAGCCGCACACCCTACGAAAAATATAACCCGCCCAAAAAGCGTAGATTTATTTAAAACTATTATACTTTTATGAGTTTAGAACATAATATTAGCTCTCCGATTTCCTTATAGACGGTATAGGTACATCGGTGAGTAATTTATTAAACTGTGAATCGAATAATATTCTGATATAAAAGAAAATAATAAAATTCAACTTGTTCAAATAAAGAAATAATAGTTACAAAACGGACATACGATGTGGTGTCAAATCGATACCGAATGGCCGATCACATTATTATTGTCATAATAAAAAATCATGATTTTTTTTTTAGAATTTAGAAAATTTTCTTAAAAATCGAGATCCAAATATCGTTTGGAAAAACATCTTTTCTTCGTCATAATAATATAACATATTATGTAAAAATCATGTACCGTAAGTATTGATTATACCCAAATGTTGTCCGCCAAAAGGAAGAGTTGTTCCAAATCTGAGTCTGAGTAGAGTGGAGTATAGTTGAGCCATATTATCAATTACTATTCGTCGGCGGTTAACAACGCGATTTCGGTGTGCCGAAATATGATAAGAACGATCGAAAATAAATCAAATAAAAACCCATTCAATGTTTTAAAGAAATCCGTAAAAATGCAACTTCAATAAATATGTTTACAGGTGACTGTAGTGAAGTAAAGACGGCGGCGATGGTTGCCGGTAGCCTACAGTATTGTACGGTCGCTACGTAATCGTTGTATTCTCGTTGTAATTTTCTCAAACGGCCCACAATTTACTACAATTAAAAGTATTCGAACGCAATTAAGTATATACATTCTAGAAAAAAAAAAAATGCTATTCAAAAAATATACTTTACGAATAACCCAATAAAATACAACGTGTCAACAAAATGGTCTATGCCCGCATCCATAAAACCAGTCGATTTATATAAAACGGTTCGATTGGACTTGTTTTACGTTCCGGGGGGTCAATCGAGACTATACTAACCGAATACAGAGCGATTATTTTAACGCACCGAAATCCATTTGTTATCGTTTAATTGTTATTATTATATGACCGGAAAAATATAGGTACCGTACCGGATATCGTTTAAAACCTTACGTGTTGTACGTATAACCGAAAAATCGGAATGGAAAAAATAATATTCGAAATCGTTATCACCACTCTGTATGTATAACGGTTTTACGTAATGACCAATAAATAATTTTCTAGAGGTTAATAATAATGATAATTGTACGGATATTATACACTCGTGTGCGGGCTCAGATCAAAATCAATCCGCCTAACCTAACCTATAAGCTAGCCGCGGGACGCCTGTAATCCGAGTCTCCTCGGAGAAGTCATGGAAAAACCAATTAAACCGATAATCCCGAAAATTATAACGCGCGCCATCGCGACAGTAACGTTTCGATTGAATGATAATATTGTAATTATATTTCCGGACTTGTATAAGATATTTGTTTTATAACCGTGTCGTATTTTGAGTATAAATACAAATGTGTGTGTGTGGGTTTTTTTTTTTATGTATTTATAAAATATGTATTAGACTACTACTTTACTAAACAAATATTATTGAGCAATACAGAAACGTTTTTTTTTTTTTTTACATATTATTATTATCATATAGGTTTTGTTTTTTTTTTTTAAATTTATGTTTTAGTAATGAATAGCTTAATGAAGTCAGTTAATAAGTAATGGTATGCAAATTATTGCACTTTAACCTGGGAAAAGTGATTAAGGACGCACAGATTGAAAAATGCGGGCATTAAAAAAAAAAAAAAAAAAAATATACTCGTATTAAATCAACTATTTATCAAGACGATTAATTATAATAATCTGCGGCGAACCAAAGAAAATATATAATTCCAATTTAAAAGCTATGATCCGAAAGGTGAGGGGGGAGTCGATCCGCCTGTCGCTCTTTTATCAGGCCACTCATAATCGTCACTGGACACGATGATAGAAAAACCCTCTTTCATTCAAAATCATATAAATATATATAAATATATATAAATTAGTGATGGGAAAAATCTGGATTTCAGATTTGAAACTCCGGAATTTTATCTGAATCCCAATTTAGATTTTTAAAATTGTGATTTAAACAATTGTTTAATTAATTTCTCATAAAACTATTATTATTATCTTATTGTCAGTAAGATTAAATAGGTATTTACAATTAAAAAAAAAAAAAAAAATCATATATATATATATATATATATATATATATATATATATATATATATATATATATATACACTAGTTTCTATAATATATTACTAGTTGACCCGGCAAATGTTGTTTTGCTCATAAAAATACAGAATTTCGGATTTTGGAATTCGAAATGTAAATTTTCGGATAATCCGGATTTATGCCACATCATTAATATATAAGGGCATACGATAGCTTGTGATTTTTTTTTTTCAGACCGCTATAATCGTAATAATATACCGTCGCGTCGTTTCGTAAATTTATTATTTATTGTTACATTATATCGTAGATATATATATATATATATATATATAATATTTATCAGTATACGATAAAATACGCTGACCCGAGCCGTATAGACGCAGGCGTGCGACGAAGGACAAAGTAAATTTATAATATTTCTATATACGCGTGGTTTGCGCAGAAATCGCGTGGACCACCGCCGTCAGGAGAGTTCATTCTTGAAACGCACTGTCACAATTCACATCGGCGTGCCCTAAATGGTTAGAGTACGGAAACCGTCAACCTCTTATTGTGCGTATACAAATACGCGTTTACAGTTATCCCGAAAGCATTGTCACTATTTATAATATATATATACATTACAATTCAACTGAAACGGTGTGTAATAATAATAATAATAATAAAAAAAAATAAAAAACTGACATGCGATTTTTTTATACGCTGTCGGCGATTTTGTTATTTATTTAATTTTTTTTCCAACGTTTGTTATTATTTCTAATCAGATGATTGTTTTTTGATTTGTATTTATTTGTTTATTGATTATTTTAACGTGTAATCCAACACCACGTTTTATTTTTTTTGATCGCTTTCCCACCAGACGCGGATCCAGGAGGAAGATCAAGAGACAACTTGCAATACAAATAATAATAATAATAAAACTTAATAAATATCAAAATTCCTATACAGACATTTTTTTTTTTTTTTAAAGAATATCATATTTGTATTTGTAAAAGATTTGATAGGCCTTAATTTTCGATTTTTGTTTTTGCAAAAATAGATATCAATTCTTATATGCACGTATCTATTTTCAGACCCTATCCTCGAATGAAGGAACGTTTTCGCTCTCCCAAGGGTAGAAAAACTTCTCTCCGCAGACGCGAAGCTTACCGGCAAAGTCGCCGTTATGTTTTTATCACGGTCATAATAACAATTTCACTAAAAAAAGTTGTGAGAGGGCTCATCCCACGGGATCCGGAGAAAAATCCGTTTGTCAGAGCAGTTTAATTCGAGGATAAAAAGTAGACAGTGTGTGATTTTTCTCCATATGTTTTTAACGTCAAGTGTACCGAATTTCTCGAGATCGGAATAACAAAAAAAAAAAAAAAAAACCCCGTAGGTAGCGTCGCGTAAACGTCATTCATTTCTATATAGGCTTATTATTATTTTTAATATAGAAAATGTACGAGATTTCGTTAAGTTAATTTATCTACTTCCCACGCCGCCGCCGGGACGGAAAGTAATAATCGTATACGTACTTACACGCGAGACAATTATATTTATTATTATTATTACTATAAAGAAGAGTTATAATAACGCGGCATACGCGTTTATCCGTCAAAGTGTCAAAGGAAAAAGTCTTCTCTATTAGGTTAGGTCCTCGTTTTTGTCCGCCGCCGCCGCCGCCATCGCGTTCTTATCAAAAAGCGCCGTATACGTCACCGTCGTATTGTATAGTAAATAGTTCACGCGGTATTCCCGAGTAGCGCGGCTATCGCTTCGTATATATATATATATATATATATATTTTTTTTTTTTTTGTATTATTATTATTATTATTCTTTATATTCCGGCCGCTGCCGGTAAGTATCCATCCGGTGTGTCTAATGGTCTTGGAAAAAAAAAAAAACGTCTTCTGTCGGCCGCCACCATAAATATTGTACGTACGCGTTACACGGCGGCAGATACGCTCCCGAGGGAAAAAAAAAAAAAAAAAAACACATACGCGCACACATTTATAATATAATATAATATAATATAACGCGTTTATTGTATTATTATTATTATTATTATTATTATTATACGGTCTCTCCGTATCCTCATTAGGGCACGCGGTATTATATACGCGCGCATTGCAACACGTGTCGTCGTATACCTATAATCTCTTATCGGTTAACAGGTTTCCATTGTCGGCTTGCGGACCGTACGGCGGGCCGCAGCAGACACGTTGCCGCGAGTCTTCTCTGGGTTTTCGACTATTATGCGAAGCGGGCGCGTGTCCAGTGACAATCCGAACGGTATATCAAAGTGCCATTCCGCAAACACCGTGTATGTAGGCCGTCTTCTAATACCTCAAAATACGTACGATAATAAGTTTACCCGAATTGTAATTTTTAGAAGAAAACAATTATATTGTTCCCCCCCCCCCCGGTTATTTTCGATTAAGTTCCGACACGAGAGCTCGCGAAGCAATTCGCAGCCGAAAACCCCAAACCAAACCAATATTGGTATATTTGAAGTTATGTTCAATATTTTTTGTACTTATCAGACATACGGGGGAAGAACTGGCCCCACGTCTCAGCACAATGCATTCGATATTATGATATCGGTAATCACGACACGGCGAAAAGTGGAACATTTTCAACTTGTTGGTAACACACAGCAACGTGTATACCAAAATGTTATCGTGGTAACCAAATTACGGTTTTGATATTACTCGTCTGACCGTATAGTCGGATATATTACACGGTCTACACATCTGTCTGGGAAGTTGGGATGGTAGGTAAAAGAAGGGAACAAGTTTAAATACACTATTTTCAGAAAACTAAAAATAACTAAATACAATTAAATTAATTATTTATCAATATTATTGATATTTTTTTTTTCAGTTTGGTTCCTCAAACGTGGGTTTTTCTTTAATCTAAACATATTATTGGCTAACTTCGGAAAAAATTGTTAAAATGGGGACTCGTTCCCTTTTATCCGCAGAATCTAAAATTCGCGGCGTCGCACGACAAGTTTTTAAACGGTGCTGGCTTTTTTTTTCTCCAAAAACTCATATTCTCCAAATAATATGAAGGATTGGTGTCGAAAAACATTGTATGCCATTTATACGTTATAAACTGTCAAAAACGCACGTAAAAAATAAAATATTAGGTATTTTACTATTAGGTTCGTCAATAGCGTGCGTAAGAAAATTTGAGCGTTTTTAAAATAAATATTAAATATACGTATACGTCAATAGGCGTTTGCAATCGGCTTTGCGTAATTTAAAACAATAGTCCTATAGGGAAAACAAATAAAAAGTCTTTTAGTAACATCATCGTTGAACAACAATGGACCATTTTTTCCCTAGAAAATACCTATCTTCTAACATTTTTGTTTTTAACAATATAGAATTTGTTTTTTTTTTTTTTTTGTTCTTGTCCGAATTCTTTATATTTTATACGTGTTCCGATAAATACTTTTCCTATTAACCTTATACCATATTTACGAGTGTATAATATTAAACTGAGTGTTCAAAAAATAATTCATTTTGTCTTTTTATTTAGACGATATTTAACTTCGAGAATTCTGTAATGGCATTAAATCTTAATCGTAAAATTTGACTAGGCGATGTTTGTCTTAAAACTCCGTTTCTTACATTTTTATAAATATTGACATTTTTCAAAAAAAAATTATTCAACTGTGGAATACGACGGGAGTATATAATTGCAAATATATAGTACCAGTATAACCTAAATATGACTACTTATAAAATTAATGTTTAAAAAAATATTAATTATATCGTCATTTAACGACTGCTGGGCAGAACACAATATGAATGATAACACTGATACGAAATTAGCATTATTCTATAATATCGGTAGGTTTTATTTTGAGTTTTTTTTTTTTTTTAAATTAAAGCCGATTGACACGCGAACAAAAAATGTGTGCGTTTTATTAGTTTCATACAACAACAACAACAACAATAACAACATTATAATATCGTGTTGCTTCACAAATATATACGTACAAACCAACGTCTGGCGACTTTACGCTCAATGGTCGTTTTTTTTTTCTTTCTTATTTTTATTATATTATTATTGTGGTCGTTGTCGTGGTAATACACGCGTACAATTATAATATTAACTCTCGCACCCATAACAAACGATTCGATATAATAATATATGGAGAGCGTATAAAAGAAAAAGCGTTCGATAAAAACTGGTTTCGTTGGTTGCGTTGTGTTACGAGCGACAAACTGGTCGCGTCACCGCACTCATTCATCGAGAACCTGGTTCGGTCGCGATAATCGGTTCGATAATAATATTATGTGTTCGGACGGACTAACACTTACCCGCATAATTGTGAATTCGATCGAAATAAAAAAAAAAAAATAAAAAAAATATGTAACTTTGCTGATAACGATTGTTTTTGATTCCAAAAATTACTTTTCAACAATATGGAAATTCAGGCCTTAGAAATAATTTGGGTGCGTTCGTCGTTGTAGACATTTTTCATTTCGTTTTTCCAATCTATTTTGGAAAATTACTCAATTGTTGTTTGGTCTCTGTATCGTCCTAGAAGGAGTCCAGAATCACAATTTTTTGCGGTTTTCGTGTAATATTCCCAGATAACCTCATGGTCCGTCGTATTAATCTACAGCCTCTCAGCCTACATTCCTTTTACACGTTCAAATCATACCACAAATGTTCGTATTATGTCTTAATTTGCTAAACATCGGCCCATTTATCCCTACCCACCATAATGTGTTTTAAAAACTAAACAAATAATTTAAAATTAACTTGAGTACATTCATTTAAAAAACTATCAATACCATCATGTTATTAAGGTTATGCAGTCCCGTTTTGATGCCATAATATATAATTGTTATCGAATTATATAAATACCTTGTTATCGTGAATCTTAACCGTTTATGTCGAATAAACAAATAAAAAATAATGTTAAATCCATTTCTCTTCGGCTACTTATTGAATTTCGCTCATGTACCTCATATCTTCTCTAATAATTACATTATTTCAGGTGGCTTGAGAAATATTATATCTTTCATCTATACTAAAATATTTTTTTTTTTTCAAAAAAAATAGACTTTGAAATACTTTTTTTTATGGATTTCCTGCGAAATAATAACATACTAATAAAGTTCGCTATTTTATGCCAATTTTTTTGTTTTACGGTAGCGATTAACCCGATTTACAAGAGCTGGGTAATGTTGGACGGCATGTTTATATTGTAAATTTTCGGGAAGTACAAACTCCGTAATAAGCGCGCGCGGTATTCTTTTAACACGAGTTGAGTACCAAGAACATGGCATATTATTGCAGAATGTGAATGGGTTTCGTCGTAAAAAAAAAAAAAAAACAAAGACAGGTCGTTAGACTGCACTGTCGTCGGAACCGAGAAAAAAAGAACAAAACAAAAGCAGTAGTAAAAAATTTTATTATACACATATAAATCTTGTATTGTATAACAGAAACACGCACGAGTAGCACAACAAAAACAGAAGGGAATACTAATTTTCAAAAAAAAAAAAAAAATTTAAAAACATACATGACCAAATCGTTTCTATAACCGAAAAAAACCAACAAAAATCGGTTTCCTAGTATCGGGAGTCGTAGTTGTTAGACTGAAAAGAATCGAAAATCTTGTTGCAAAGCCGTAAAGATACGAGCGCACTGATGCGTTCCTATTTTTTTTATTTTTTTATTTTTTACATCTAAAAGAAAAATACAATATCGTCGGAAACTATACTACGTGGTAGTCACAATAATTATATTTTACGTTGGATTTTACAGATGATAGTTCGAGTATCCAACGGGGTGTTGTTGAGCATTTTCCGACCGTAACGTACATGACAAGTATAATTTTAGGACAGTTTTCACCGACGCTAACGATTTAATCGTAATTAATCACTATTAGCCGCAATTAACATTAGTCTAACCGCTTGTTGGATTTCACTACACTCAGTTAAGGCTTGATCATATATTTTAACAATAATCAGCCAAACAACGCCCGTTAATCACGATTTAAGTAAAGTTCTTATCAATGAGAAATTACTTTATAGATATTTGACATTAGCTATAGTTTTCTCGTTAGTTGTTTCTTTAGTCTGTTTTGATTATCGCGTGTTTTAAATGCGAATGCATCGTGCAATAATGACAACTTGGATATGGTCTTCGAAGAAGACAAAGACGATGACGATTTCTTCGTTTGTCGCCCTAGACGGATAATGGAAAGAAATTGATGGGGGGGGTTCAATAATCTGGACGGTCGGAACTTGTTTATGCGGTAAAGATTATCGAAATCTACCGTATGAAGAGAAATTAAGTAGATTACAGTTAAAGTAACCGTGATTAGAACGGTGAAATCGCGATTAAATCGATCGATTACATATAATCAAGATTAATTGAATAGCGATTAGTGTGTTTTTGGTGAAATCGGCCCTCAATAAAAAAAATTATCTATATAATAATATTGTCCCAATATACTCGTACGCATAACGATCGATAATACAGACGGTCGAATTGGAAAGTGCACAAATTTCGCTTCCGGCACCCCGTAAAAAGTCGATAAAAAAAAAATTAACTGAAAACAACTAAAAAAAAAAAAAAATGCAACCGGTGGATATAGTGGAGGAGACAGCACGGAGGGTATTATACGACGTACCAACGTGTTTTGCACCACTAAATATTATTTATTATTTTTAATGCTTTCGAATCGCGCCTAGTTGTGTGTCGGAATGTACAATTACTGGCGCTCGCAGTATATTATACTATAACTATACTGTAACATTATATCGTACACAATTTTTATAAACATCATTATAATAAAGGTCAACGGTACGGTGAAATTTCAAAATAAAATATGTGATTAGCACTGCGTTAAACCGATCCCGCATAAAACGACAGACCGTATATCCTAACCTCCTGTTACACATTTTCGGCTACAAAAACGTTATATTGCACAATAATATACCGGAGTGAATGTTTTTTTTTTTTTTTGTGTAATATAATATGGGGTATTATTGTTATTATTATATAAATATATTATGTCAATGATCGTTCGTATACAAAACTACATATATTATATAGGTGCCGTAGAGGTGGTTCGAATGTGATCACGGTTTGAGGTCGAAAACCTCTCTGCCGGTGGTTTCGTGAATTGTATTTTATTATTAATTTTTTTTTTCTTTCTTTCTTTCTATGTATACAAACGTCACACGCGCAATATTAGATATATTATTATATATCGTTATTATCTATTATCACCGGGTCGAACAATAAACGAACACATTTCTTACACTATTGACTATAAATTCGCACCGAAATACTATGTTGTTTTTATGTGTATACAACAAATAATATTTATTAATACAACTATACAAAGCGATTTTATTTCCAATAACGAATTTATCTGTACGTATATTTGACGCGAATAAAAATCGGTTTGAAACAATACGGAAATATACAGGCGTTGAGGAACGTCACTAAGGTAATTACACTATCTTGCGCATTTTTCGCCAGTGTCGGCCATATTGCATCGGATTTCATGCTGTTGGTCAAGTTGTTGCACGATAACAATGGAAAAAAAATGGCAATAATGTTGTTTGTTCCATGATAATTTTTTTGTTCCATGATATTCGCCAGTGTCGGCAATGTGTTTATCTTGTTGACACGCTTGTATAATTAGCCATGGTCAGGCAAAATATTTAATCGAAATTAATTTTACAAATATAATGGACATTTATGATAGAAATTTATGTCTAGAAATTTAATACAAAGTAAAGTTTTTGAAAATAAAATAGCATTTGTTGAATATTTCTTTAAAATATGGTAATTTTTTAATAATATACGAATTATATAACTTAATATAACTAATTATTGATACCATGTAAGGTTCGGGAGGTGTGTAGGAGGGCTTGCCTCCCACGGTTATGTGAACGTTATGTTACGCCACTGCTTGCCCACTCAGCGAATCCTCCTCTTTATTAATTGTTAGATTTTAATATTAAAATTTTGCCACCGCGATAGTCACGCGGGCTCGATCGCGGGGGAAAAAAAGAACAATGAGCCGCCGAGCCACCCTCCCGCGACATATACGAAATTACCGTGACACTCTTACCGGCTGCTACGATGAACAATATCGTTCTCTCGTCGCGGATAAAATTAATTATTATTATTATGATATTTGTATTATTTCGTCGACACAGTTTTTCCGCGGGCGGTCGCCCGACACGGTACCTATAGTACAGACCGGGGAAAAAAAAAAAAAAAAAAAAAAAAAAAAAAAAAAAAACATTCGTTAGAGCGTAATAAATATTTCGCCCGCTGACCCGGCAAACCGTGTCGACGATGACGACGACCGTGTTATTGTTATAGTACCTCAGTTGATCCTACCTATAGGTATTTCATAGAAAAGTATCGCATTTTTTTTTTTTTTAGGGTTTCCGCCAATATATATATATATATATACATATGATTTTTGTTCAAATATATCTTCTTATCAGTCCGTTATCAGTAATAATTGAATCGTGGAAATCATGATATGTGTGAGAGAGAAATGACGACAAAAAGAGGGTTTCTCATTGATGAGTTAATTCAAATGTTTGTTTTTCCAGTTGACTTATATTTTACGCGGGATATTGTATGTAGACTTGTATTTTATAATATTAGTATATATAATGTAAAAATTGTTTTTGAAATTTTCATAAAAATCATGCGTAAATGCTTGAAATGATAAACTAATCAAAGGTATATTAAATGAATATGAAAATATTTACCAGCGAAGTTTATCTGTTCTAGCTGAACAACAATTATTACATCTGTTTAACCATTCTAATCAGATCTATCAAACGAATTAGGTTTAACTTCAAAAACTCAAGCACTGTTATTCACGAATCAAATATAAAAAATCTGTACTCTGTAGTGTCAAAAAATAATTCGCGTTTTAAATTAAATTAATTATGGTAAATGATAATATATCACTAACACTATAATTTTACACGGTATAAATAGTTTTTCTTTTTTTACTGTTATGTAAAAAACTCTTAAGAGTTTCTTTCACACATTTATTGACTTCTATTATTTATACATGCAATGTGTGTTAATTCGCGGTCTATAGTATTATATGTCTATGTTTGGATCCAAACAATTTAATAGTCGCACATTAAAAACGCACATAATATTATTTTAAACGCCCGTATATTGTATTAAAATACGAGTACTCAAAAACTAAGATGATTTGACTATGTTATTAAATGAGGTTTTTAGCAATAAAATCTAAAATGTACTTAAAATGTGGCATATATGAATTTTTAAGTCACATTTTTATTTGTTCGGATCCAATCGTACGCGATACGGATTGTTATCACATATAATATGACGTCACATTAATCGCGCGTATTTTAAACGGTTCGAATTTTGTAAAACACCTTGGGAAAAGGCGAAATTTAACGTTATAATTCGGTTCGTTTATTTTAGCTAATACGTGTAGAAAATTTGGAATTATTTTCGTCGTCTAGATATTGGGATACGGTAAACGGAAAGCGTACTAATAATTTTATAATTTATTATTATTATTATTTTTTTTTTTTTTTAATAATAATCCGGGAACCAATATTCGGATATTAAACAAAAGATCGCCCTCCGATGGCACATTTCCGATTATTATATTATATACTATTATACCAACTTAATGAAGGTTCGTATGCAGCGGGTTTTTTTTTTTTTTTTTTTTTCCCTGTAGGACGGACAATTTATATTGTATTGTAGGGAAAACTGCTAAATAACGGCAGTATGGCGTGGAAAAACAAACCGGTAAAATGTACGGCGGACACCGTTATCAAGAGTAAATCGATTATTTCTACCTATACGCATTCGTTCGCAAACGACCAAAAATCCTATATATGATGATAATTGAAATTTTCGTCGAGTTAATTTTAAACGATATTTTCAAAAAAAAAAAAAAAAAAAAAACTGTCGGTTTTTTTTTTCTATTCAAATTCGCGTTTTGGATATTATATTATTTACAATTTACCGTTTTTTTTTTTTCGAGAACAACATTATCACCCGGGAACTTTTCCCACGACGACGACGACGGTACGATGTCTACCGCGATCGTGCGGTTCTCGGGTTACCGCCGTCATTTAACTAATTTTTGCGATCGCGAGACTGATAAATCGTGACTGTGACCGTAGTACCCGACGGGTGTGTGATGGTTACCGGCATTATACCTCGTCCGAGATAACTCTGAACGTGTTGTACGCATACGATTACGGACGGGTCGCCGCGTTGATTTTTAGTATATAGGGGGGAGGGGGGGTTGTTATAATAATTTTTTTTTTTTTTTTTGCAATTATAATATCGTTAAAAAACCGCGTAATTACACGCGATCCGTGTTATTAATATTGCGTATACGCGTCGTCGAGAAAACCGTCTAAAAATATTATGCGTGCCGCCGCCGTCCGGATGCGGCGATGCGTTTTGGCGCACGAAACCGCGAACATAATCTAATACAGTTTGGGCAAATTTTCAACAATAATTAATCGTCGGATCGCGTACAAGAGTATTATAAAATTGTTGTATAAAACGACAAATTTTTTTTTTTTTTTTTTTTGTTTTTATATATATATTTATAATAATAAACGTTGAATCGTTGTATTGTTACCGTTATGTTGCGCGCGCGAACGGTTCCCGGGCGACGGCGGCGGCGGCGGGTCCGTCGCCGGCCGGTCGCGCCACGACCGCTTCGTGAAAATGTATAAAAATAACGACAAACAGTTCAACGGCTTTGGCCGACTCGTCGACGTATTAATACGATCGAAACTTTAGCGGTTTTAGCCCCTAGAGATTTTTACGACGGGACTCTTCAACAAAAACGGCGCCTTATTATTTTTTTTTTGAATTATTTTTTATTATTATTATTATTATTATATGTATATATATATTTTTTTTTACGGCCGGCCGTCGCGACAAACGCGCGGATTTTAAGTTTTAAGAGACAAATATATAAAAAAAAAGAGAGAGAGAGAGAGATTTTTATATTATAGTAATTTCGTGCTCGCTCGAATTAATTGGGTACGTTGTTTGTTCGCTTCGCTGTGAAATCTTTAATGATTTTTCTTCGTTCTTTTCTTTTTTGTTTTACCGTAAAAATATCTCCGTTCTACTTATAACAATATAACAATAATAATAATAAAAATAATACGTTAACAATGCCGTCGGCGGGCCCGTAATCGGCCAGAAACCGCAATTTTGGACATTCCACACGGGTTTGCGGCGCGGTATATAATAATATTATTATCTCGGCACATCCTGTTGCCGTAGTAAAATAACGAAATATAATAATATTTTCTCCGATGCGATTCATCGCACGAATATTAACGTTATGATAAATAGCGATTGTTTTACGATCGCAGGGACACCACATTTATAATAAATCGTAATTATTTTACCGCGACGCGCAAGACGGCATACCCGGATAACACTACAACAATATAATAAGGCACTGGCGAATTTCGTGATATGAAAAATCACGATAAGACGAGCAACAAGTCGCCGTCGTATTTATTTACCGCGATCGCTTATCGCCCTACATACGTTTCACAGTGTCCATTTTATCAGAATATCGGTCCAGCAAAATTAAATTTGTATACTTGTCAAGCTGACAATTGTTACCTCCCAACCGATAGAGGTCTTTGTATGAAACAGGAGAACATTATTATTTAAAAACACCTAATTATTATAGATCAATTAAGTCCTACAATGATAGAAAAAAAAAAATCTATCTGCGTGTACTTTTCAGACTTGTTCTATAGAAGTGAAAAGAGATATGAAAAATTCTCTTTCTTTTGATGAAGCATAATACAAATTTTAGATCCGAGTGGAAATCAAACTCTAAACCGGTCGATAAGTGTTCGTTTCGTTGCGACAAATATTTGAAACATTTTTTTTTAAGTAGAACGCCGGAAATGGGGGGGGAGGGGAAATAAAAAAAAGGATCTCAAACAAATTGGTTATATTTTTCGGCGTGTTCTCTTATCGCCGGTGTTCGACGGACACCGTTTTCTTGATAGTTAATTGTTTAATATTTTGTCTTTGTTATCGGCTGCGCGAGTCGAGTAAATATTTATTTACAAACAGGAACCGCCGGCAATCGGCCGAAACACATCAGTACAGTATATAATTGTGTTGCTGACGAATTAATCGATTCCTGATATAATACGATAATAATATATATATTTTAGACTTTTTTTTTTTTTATTTTTATTATACTGTTTATATAACGTTAGGACTAACAGCCTACATAGGTACTGTACAACGAACGATATTTCCAACGGACTTATCGTCCGTTTCGTGATGACATTCGACCTCAAGTCGAAACTGAATTTCTAAAGTACGTACAGACTTATATATACTTGGAATAGGTGCAGACAAACGGTGTGTGCACGGCAATTATTCTCTACAGTATAATAATGTACGTATATAAATATATATATATATAGGTCACTAGCAACGAGCCGTTTTACGAGGAGAGAGAAAAAAAACCCACAGATGAATAATTCTATTCGTTCGTATACGGCGTTGTAAAATTTGTAAATCGTAAATGATTTATTACTCGCGGTATAATTACTATATATATATATATATACGTGTACCTATATAAAACTGACGAAGATGCGTTTTTACAGGCATTTTTTTATTTTTTTATTATTATTATTAATTATATGGTTATATGAGCATGCGATGATTAACTTTCTTCGGTCATTATTTTTTTTTAATTCCTAAAATATTTTTCGCAAAATAATCGACTGACTGTGTGCGGTTAAAATCTTATTTGGAAAATATAATTATTTAACAAAAAAAAAAAAAAAACTATATATTTTTATTTTCTTCGCGCGAGTTACTAATTATTGCTAATTATGATTAAAAATATGTATTCTATGCAATGTCGGTGAAATGATTTTATTATGAAGAGGACCCCCCGGGGGAATAATGCTGATTTTTTTTTTTTATAAACTATTATTATTAACATAATTTTTTTTTTACAAATATTTATCTACATAATAAAATGTATATATTATTATAAATATTGAAGGGAAGTGAGGTTATGACCCCCCCCCTGAATCTCTGTGTTATTTCTGTACATTTATTTTAACATGTTTTACTACGCCCCCCCCCCCAGTCTGTGTACAACTTTTCGACCAGAAATCATTTTTTTAATTTTTTTTGACAATTTTCTATTTTCTATTCTTCACGCTATATATTAAATTTAAAAAAAAAAAAAAAAAAAAAAAAAAAAACAATGCATACATGTCAAATAGTAGGAAAAAGTTTTGAACAAATAATATAATTAAGTCAATTATAATTCATATTGAGTAGGTATGAGTTACAGCAATATAATAAATGAACAACGGTTTTTTTTTTTTTCAATTATTTTTTTTTTTACAATTTATATTTTGTAATATCAATACTCAATAATATAGTAACGCTGAGAACGCACTGAGATAATATTATAATTGTTATTGTTCAGAATTGTAATTTAATTAACTACCGTAGTAGTGATGCTTATCATCACGGCAGCTGTCGTATGCTTATTATACAATGCCCTATCAATAATAGTATTACGTATTTATCGTATTTTATAATATACTTAAATATTATTCGTAACGATATTGGAGCATTTTCTCTAGATGTGATATAATTTTCAATATATTCCGGACGTTTATCGAGTTTATTTATGGCTATTAGAAATCTCCTAGTTTCGTTTCTTTCTTTCTTTTCTAGTTTTAATCCGATATTATGCGAATGAAACTTGTCTGGCTCTAAAACAAATTTAAAAAAAGGCCCAACAATTTTTTATTACCCCCCCCCATAGTATATTTTCTTTTCTTTTTTCAATATACCAATGTTCGTTTAACGAACAAAACACCCTCCCGTATATTACTCCTGTTTATCAATAAATATATAGCCGTGTTAATAATATTGCAGAATTATTTTTTTGCGAGCTTATTGTAACAATATAATGTTGTACCGTTGTGTTTACATACGATTTGGATAATAATTTTAATACACAGGCGGGTTCGTTTTGTATGTAATTATATTTTTTATCTCGCGGTAAAGTGCACGGTATAGGTGCAAAAAAAAAACCGTATAGTTATTCGCAGAACACTGATAAACGGGATAACAAATGCATTATAATATTGTTAAACGCAGATCATATATATATATATATAAAAAAAAAAAAAAAAACCAAAAAACTGAGACCGATTATTTTACCGAACGAAGCCGGGCGTATAGATCCGATTAACAGCTCGTACCTTCGAAATCGGTGATTTCCCAATTTTAATATTTCATTATTTTAATATTCAAACATAAAAGAATAAAAAAAAAAAAAAAAGAAAAGGTACGATACAGACTGGGGACTTTGCTAATCGTCGCTAACGAAAAACTACAAAAAATAAATTACAATTGACCGTGTATATCTTCGTCTCGAATTTTGGTGTAATTTTACGGAGCCAAAAATGTTTTGCTCACATAAATCGGGAAATAGCAAAACAACAATTGCTATACGATTTTCATCAAAATTTTAACATTAAACGCTTATCAAAAAATAAATTACTACGTTACGCTCGAATTATTTTTTGGCCGACTACTATGTACAATTATTATTATGACGAACGTTGTGTACAATTTTCCCTATAAAAATAGCTCTAAAATTGCCAGAATGAATTGAACATTTTTCCGCGCCTAGAAACGGTAAATATCCTGTTAAAATTCAGGTCTCTACGATTATTTTTAACCGAATTACGACAAAATCGGAAACTTATTGCGGTGAATTGTCTTGTTTTTTTCTACGTATATTCCAATATTATTAAAAAAAAAAATACGACGAAAATAAAAAAAAAATGACCCACTCTAATTTTAGATCCAAAGTGCTGAACACGAAAATCGAAGCATCGAAGCATTATCCGGTAGAAAAGTCCGTTTGCGGACAGATTAAAAATAGCGCACAGAAAATCACTGAAATAGAATAGAATTTAATTTTTCAAACGAAATTTATTATATAGGAAAAAATAACGCACATATTTGTAAGTGTCGGGAAATATTGCACGTTGTGAAAAACGGTAGTGAGAAAAATCAATTTTTTTTTTTGGAAAACTGTCTCGTTACCGCCTGTAGTAATACGAACCATCGTACCATAATATTATTTCGCGTTGTATTTTTTCAATTCATTTTTTATCATGTTACAAAGTGGCCGCCGTTGTATGCGTACGAGTATATTATTACGTATTATTTTTGGTATACTTCGAACCGGACCGACTGCGGCGGCGGCGGACTCCCGGAACGCGACGACGACGGGTGAAAGTGCGTGTTCGGTTTTTATTAACACGAGTCATCGTCGTCGTATTATTCTACGTGTGCATACGTATGCGTTTTTTACGAGATATTATTATAATTGTAATGTGTGTTGGTGTGGTGGGTGGGCAGAGGAGACGGGTCGGTGAGAGAGTTTGACTCCGTCGAGGAGTTTCCGCCGCGGTTGTACACACGCGCGCGCGCGCGCGCGCCGCACAGACGAATCGATTATACAAAAACATAAAAAAAACCGTATACGACACGCCGCGTAAATTTAATATAATAAATTATACACGAGTGTGCTGCGCGATTCATTGATGGAAAAACCACGAAGAAGAAACAAAAACTGAGATACTTTGGCCACAGTTGTAGGACGTAGAGAAGAATTTAATTTTTATCCGTACGCAAAGGTAAATCGTTGCAACTAACGAAAAACGATTCCGAGCAAAGTTCGGTCGTCAATCGTGTTTTAAAATTTGGTAATTTTTACGGTTTTCATAAAAATGCGCGCATATATAAACAGAATCATTACATTACCTTTGAATTCTATACTTTATATAACCGTTAAGTATACGATTTGTAACGAACTTTGTGAGTCGGCTAAAACTCGGGAAAAAATTTTAGAGAACGTTTTGAAATTTCGTTCACGCCTTGAAGAACTTAACATTAAGAATATTCGGTGAGAAATTACCAAAACCGAACGATTATTTTTTAACCGAGTTACAACCATTGTCGTAAATTTTCTCCGGTTTTCCCTAATAATTCCGAAAACTACAACGAAAATGAAACAAATGACCTCTATGATAAAAAAAAAAAAAAAAATGCACCTACTATATCCGAAATGATTTCAGAAAAGGAGCTACGTTTGAAAATCGGAGCGGGATGTCTGGTAGAAAAGTTGTCCACGGACGGAAAAAAAAAAACAGCATACCGTATTAAATCCAATACATTCGTCGCGTCGTTCGGAATCTAAAAACCGAATAATAACATTATTTTACGTAATAAGTATCAAAAACGTTTTAAAAAAAAACCCGCCGACGAGAAATCGTCCATGTTTATAATACCTATATATATATTATTGTTATTATGTCCGACCTGCATACGAACCAGATGGCTTCCGGCGGGATCTGTTTGAAAGACGATATTTACGTGATTATTCTAAAAGCTATACTAGTACGTATATTATAGGGTTATCGTTGTCTGAAGAACAAAAAAAAAACTGTACAGGGACCCCACATTCTCGAGCGCTTACGATAAAATATCACGGACGTTATTAATTTTGTATTCTCCGGAGTGTTCCTAATCGGAATACAAAAATTATCACTTGTTTTTAAAACGATATAATGTCAAACGAACACTTCAGAATACTATAGATTCGAGATTTCGGTGGGATTTTATCGTAAGCACGGTGTGTAGGCCTTTTAATTTTTTATTTTTTATTAGTCTTTATACGATCCACCTGCCCGAACGATATTATTCCCCTGATTGTTTCACAGTACATGCCATGACACGAAATTTACAATTTATACAAGAGATTATTATACTGTCGTCGATTTATGTGTGCGAGCATAATTGCATATGGACACAGTATATTATAATATACAATCACAATAACATAAATATTGTACACACGAATCGCACGAATATCCATTGCGGAATAAACACACACGGCGACGTCGCTGAAAACGTTTTTTACGTTTTATTTCTCTGTTAGATTAACGTGCAAAAATTGCATTTAAGCGGAAAAACGTAAAATCACGAAAATCACGAAAAAGCGAAATATCATTGATTTCCCGTCAGTTATAATAATAATAATAATTATTATATTGTTCTTCGAACGTCATCTCCTCCGCGCATACACCGCGTCATTTTTTTCCGGTATAGAAAAATGATATGGAAGTCGTATTTTCGCGACACAGACAAATCTACAATCTGATTTTATATACTTGTGTACCCGCAATCGGTATATATTCGACGTACGAGTATTTTGAAAGGAAAACAAAAACCACGGAAATAAATAGCATCGTGATTTTTTTTTCTTCCGAAATCGTCTTGAGTTATTCACTGATATACTCACAATGAGGTTGAAATATTTCCCGCATATTAAACTTACATTATAAATATTCAAAGTTGGGGACGTGTTTTAGCTATAGTTATAAATTCCGTTTTTTGATAACATTTTACTTAAAAAAAAAAAAAAAAAAAATAGAATGTTAGAAAATAACTTATGAATATTTATTTTAATTAGTTATTTTGTTAAAATTTAAGTTTAATTTTTTGTAAAAAAAAAAAAAAAAAAATATTTAAAAAACTGTGTACCCGTGTTTTTTGCGTTTATTTTTCTCGGATATCATATAATTAGTACATAACAATACTGGTTGGATACTGTCCTAGTACAAAATACGTTTACGAGTGTAGTTTTAAAAAAGTAACTTATTATTTTAATGGCAATTTGTAACTTGTTCAAAAATTACTTTTTACGGCTACTCGAATTGATATTTTTAAGTTACATTTATAACTTGGTTAAGTAAAAACTAGTTAAAAAAAAAAAAAAAAAAATAGGTAAACTCGCCCGTACGATTCGTAAATATTATTATACACTCCGTCGCGGTCGGTTGCAATGAAATATTATCATCTAGGGAGATGTTATAACATCCCTCCCGAAATGTTATCGGAATACATTTTTTTTTCTTCTCATTTTCGGAAGACGACATTTATTTAGGAGTGACGACGATTAAATATGTAAATGCAACCGCCGAAATATATTTCCGGCTACGCCGTTGATTACGACACGATATTGACGGAGACACGGGTATAAACACAAATTAGGCGAATAAAATTTCTAACGTCCGGGGGGGGACCCGTGTATGACGGCGACACGTTACAGTCATACCGACGGTTTATACCTAGGTGTATGTGTTATAATAACGGTGCGCAGTTACGATATTACAGTGTTGGAAAATAACTTATGGTTATTTATTTTAATAAATAATTTTGTTAATTAAGTTTTTTTTTATACGCACACGCAACACCACGGTGTTTGCGAACAACACGTCATCGTACGATTTACAGGGGAAATGGGAGAGAGTCAGAAATTCCGGTTCGGATTAGAATATATAATAATCAATCGGACGTCGTCACATATTTGAACGAATTGTAATATAAATACGTATAATGTTCGTTGACAAGTTAAACCGCGGAATCCCGCTCCCATCGTGTTGTAATTTAAAGCGGCCCGAGTCTCGATAATTGAGGAATTTCATCATTAAAGCATTTGAAGTTTGAATGATTTCACTGAATTACAGAAAAATAAAAAATAAAAAAAAATAACAATAATAATAATAAATTATTGATTCGATCGGTACGAAACTCTCTTCCGGGTTTATCGCCAACGGTATCCGAAAGATCTATATAATAATGATTTTTCATCGTATATTTCGTTTTTATTATATCGCTATTATCGTTTAATATCCGATCGCGGTGTTTTATCGAACAGTTTTCCGTAAATCATCGTCGGCCCGAAAATATACAATTTTTAAAAGATTTGCTGGGTAGCCAACTCCGTCGCCTCGATAATGTTGTGATAATCGGGGCCGTGGATTTTATGCACCTAAAAAACTATTAAAATATGTATTGACTTTTCAAAAATATGCAAAAAAAAAAAAAAAATACTAAAAATCTAATTGTATTAATACAAAGAAACCGTGAAAACACGCATTAATATCCGTTGAATATGCAAAGGTCGTCGTAAACGTATATCGACACGTTTTCCGACTTTTAATCGGTTTACACATTATCTTCTCGTTTTATCGCCCACCGCCACAACGAAAATGATCGTCTCTCGATTCGTCATACGATATATTCAACGTGCAGTATATCTTTTTTTCCAGAGCATCGTCCGTCAGAGATTGGATTAGAAGAGATCGGGAAAAATGATATAAAAGTGACGATAATTTTCGTCGCGTCTAAAACGGTAGTGCACGCGCGGGTCGGTATTATAATATACAGTATAATCCGTAGAAGACGGTCTCGCTTAAGATGATTTCCCGGATAAAACGCTCTCCCTTGTCCACGATGGTGAAAAAACGATAATACAAAACTTAAAGGAATACCGCCGCCGCACTAATGGCTATAAATAATGCATTACAACGCTGCACGTATCTGCGACACGGGGGTGAAATTACGGGTAACCGGTTGAGGACGGCGAGGAGTGTCGTGTCGCGGAAGGAAAGCGGCGAAGATTTTCAAGATTTGTAGGAGTTACATGGAGAAATCGACGATGACGTCGCTACGAGTAGTGCCAGCCAGAATTACTGATAAAATGTCGTCAGCCGACGTGACAACTACAGATGACGATACAACACCGATATTCCCCGGTAACAAATGCACAAGATCACGGCAACGAGTTACGAAGATCAATCGTATATTTTTGACAAGGCCGACGAAACGCGTTACACCGTCGTCGTCGTCGTCGTCGTCTCAATAAAATTGAAAACCTCCTCCGTTCTAAAAATGCGCCGAAAACGCGAAACGAACATAGACGAATATCGATAATTCCGTCTATAACCGTGTAGTATTTATATGCAATGACAATTCGCATTCGGAATCGTTTTCGAAATATTGGTTTTGCCGCTTAACACGTACATATTGTTTATATTGTATTATTTAAAAATAATGGTATACAGTACCGGGTACGGTATGTGCGGTATATATATACACCTAGGTATATTTTGTAACCGAAACACGAAACGTTATTATTATATTATTATTTATAGTCTCCGACGAGCGCGGGTAGGGAGCCCGGTGTGGATACGGTCGGATCGAGGTGTAAGGCCGCCGCCGCCGCCGCCGCCGGTTGTACGCGCGACGACGACTCCGGCGTACCGCATTCTTGGTCGGACCGATACATTATTACAAGGCCACTACCGCCGCCGCCGCCGCCGCGGTATAATAATAATTACCACCTATAACCGTGTCCGTGCGTTCCCACATCGGCCGGGATCTCGTTCGCGTCAAATCGATTATTCTCCCCGTCGTCGTAACGATAACGAGAATATAATATACCGCGATTATTTTTTCCATCTAAAGAAAACTGAGGGGATGTTGTTTTAATTTCGTATTTTTTTTAACTTTAATTCAATACATACAATCTGTAATTTAAATTTACAACGAGCACGCGTGCGGAAATACATTAATCGGCCTGCGGGACGCTTTATAACAGAAGTCTGTTTAATTTATAGAATTTTTTTGGTATTATTTTTAATTTCTAATTATGGTTTAGATGTCGCGACGCTCATCTTCTTTTTAGCCTACGAGGAGGTTTCCCAGGAACGGAGTCAGAATTTAGTGCTGATATTAGGGGATTAGGGTGGATGGTTAGTCGTGGACGAAATCGTTTTATACAGTACCTTTGCAGTTTCGTCTACTGTGTCAACTCTTAGGTCGGTATGTATAGAGTGTGATTTGAAACATAAAACGGTGCATTTGTAATTATGCGATGAGTTATTGGATTGGAAGGTTTGAATTTTATTTATATTGGTTTTTTTGGCAGCTCCCCCATAGCTGGACGCCGTAATTCCAAATAGGCATCAATAGCGTTTTATATAAAAATAGTTTGGTTTTGATGTTGAGTTTTGAGTGTTTACCGTTTAAGTAGGAGAGAGATTTTCGTCTAGCGTTTAAGAGAATTCGTTTGGTTTTAATGTGGTCCGTCCAGGTTAGACGTTGGTCCAGTATTAAGCCATTAAGTATCGAGTGCTAGTAACTTTTGGGACGATAAGATTATTTAAAGTGATAGGTGGTACACCGCCTTGTTTTAAGGTAAAGGTTAAATGAGACGATTTAGAGTGATTAATTTTTATTTTCCATAATTTCGTATTTGAACACGACCTGCGGCGGAGGGAGTCGACGGGATCCGCGATAAAAACGTACGTGCGTGGGTTACAATCGCGGTATGCGGTTTAGAAGATAATCGATATCCGTTATCGAGCATTCGACATTATTATCTTCTTCAATACCTAATATACTTTTGGCTAAAAATATGGCCTGTAGGAGAGGAGGATAGAAGTGTTTTAACATTAATAACACCCTTCAAATAGCTACGGGCCAGTAATATATATATAAGCATGCTCACCTCATTTTTTTATGGTCAAATCGTACGTATATATGTACCAATTCTGTATTTTTACATTTTTTAAGTATAGCAATTTTTGAATATTTTCGAATACTTTGATTTTTCACAACGTTTGTACAACGAATACTGGAGGGAAAAGAGACTAATAGGCGTAAGCCTTTTTTTAGTCAGGTGCCATAAAACAAAAAAAAAAAAAAAAGAACAAAAACAAATAAAGTCTCGCGTATCGTGTAAAAGCTTCGAAATAATAATTTACTAGGGGAGGCGTCGCTAGAAAGATTCGCTGGCGATTGGTCGGATGTGGTCCAACCGCACGATTGGAGACTTTCCGGGATCGGGAAATCGAGAGAAGAAGAAGAATTGTTCCCCCGGGTCGATCCGTGTGTACTTGTTAATCACTTTATCCGGGTCGAAGAGCAACATTGAAACTTCCGGTCTTTCGCAATCCATTATTCCTTATTATTCAACGCAAAAAAAAAAAAAAATACTGACCGACCGAGCCCGATTTCTTTTTCTTCTACATATTTAAAACAAATATCTAGAGACGCGGTTTTTTGTTTTTAGGTTATTTCAACACGGATAGGGGTGTGGGTATTTTACTGTTTTCGGCCCCTTGAAACGTCAATTATAACCGCTACCGATAAAATACCAACACCACGGTCCGCCGGGTCGGTACGCGCGAAACGCATCGTCGGGCGGATGAGAATCAAGAAGATTTTCGACCGTCATCGCGATTATGTGTGTATATATAAAACGGAAAAAATAAAAAATAAAAATCGTCGTAGAAACACCTATTCTATAGATATATATTATGTAGACGACAATTATATACACCGCGGCCGCGTCGTGCAGAACGAATTTCGACTACCGCGTGCGTCCCCGTCCCCCGCACCGACGTCTTGGGGCCTATGAAATATTCGGAGACCTTGGAGAAACCACCTGTACACAATGGAAGAAATACCACGTCGGGCCGAAGGATTTTCGCCGACGGAAAACTCGGAGGCGGCGGTGTCGCGCGCGTGCCTCGTCTCGTGTCAATATATACGACGACGATAAATAAATCATTATAAACGAGAGGTCAGACCCGTCGGGCAATAACGGAACCCGTGAAAATTGTTGTTTTTTTTTTGTTTTTTTATCCCGCTCGTCTTCGATTCTCGTCCGGTGGCGGATATATTTTCCGATTATTTACAATAAGCGCCGCAACCATTTCATTTAATAAACCACTTGGGAGTATCAGGGCCGCTGTTACAAGCCCTAACCTTTGGCCGAACGACGGGTAGTTTTATTAATAATTAATAAACAGAACAATAAAAAAAAAAAAAAAAAAATCTTAAAAGCTAAACCATGAATCTAAAATAAAATAAACATATTCTAAAACAATTCTATTCGCATAGAGTTTTTCGAACTATCCGATAGAATTCAAATTAAATAATTCGAGTTCTGTTTCATTTTCTAATTAGGACATTGTCCTAATGATATAGGAGAAAATAGATTAATAATAATTTGTATTTTTTCGTGAAAATACATTAAAAAAAAAAAAAAAAAAAATTGTTGATCGAGTTCTACGCCGAGATACGTTAATATATATATATATATATTTTTAATAAAACTCGGTAGATCTGAACAAACAATATAATCGAGTAATATTTAATGAATTCATTAATGACTAATATTGGGTCTCACGAGAAACAAAACTCTTTACATTTTAAAGCCAGGAAGAAAGCGAAGAAAACGATAAAATAATATAATCAGTGTTGAGACGCGGACAAGTAAAATGTATTCGGGTAAAGATAACAAATACTTCTATTATCTCAGATAAGATATTAAATACGTGGAATTTATCTAGATAAACATTTTTTTTTTTTTTATTTTAAATTGTCTATTGTCGAGAATATTAGAGCAGGAAGATAAAATTGTTAACGGTTCTGTAAACACAAAGAGTGTAAATCCATATAATAATTGTAATGTATAATTATTATTTTATTTCGATAAACTTCAAATAGATTCCAAAATATCAATCTAGATATCATAAAAGATAAAAAAATATTACCTATATAAGTCTCAGAACTGAAAATAACAATTGGTTATTGCCGAATAGTAAACGGTATTTTTTTTTTTTAAGGGCTTTTTGTGGACTCCAACCAATCCTGTAGCGGGGCACTGTACACAAAGATCGCAAAGATTCAATTCAAGCTCTATTTTTTTCTTTTTCTTCTGTCTGTCCAATATTAAAGTTACCGACCGGAAACCGCTAAATTATTGTCCCAATCGAAACCTTCATGGTTGAAGCTATTGTGAACTAGTAGTAAATAATTCGGCGCGTTGGGGAGATCGCTTTTTGAAATTCGTTCTAAAGGGAAAATTACAAAAAAAAAAAAACATCCGAAAATAAACAATAACTATTTCCGGTATTCTCGGGTCGGTTAGGTGACGTCAACGTTTCATTTTTTTTTTTTTTCACACGAATTTTATTCTCTTTTTTTTTTTTTTTGTTTTACTATATAAAACTCGACGATACCGAACTAGCCCCGTTTTATATTATTTTAATTGCACTTAACGGTCGCCTCATCGTAACCGCGTACTCAGGCGCGCCACAGTCGTCGCATTTGCGTATAATACGCAAATATGTACCGGGTGGTGTCTTCCAATAAAAATTAAAAACAAAAAGCGTTTTTTTTTTTTCACTAGAAACTTTTCCACTTTCGAAACCGACAAATATTTTTCGTAAATATTTTATAGGCATACATTGAAAAACGTGCATAATCAATTTTTCGCACGCGACAATATGTGTATAGAAAAGGATATGAAAAAAAAAAAAAAAAAAAGAAGAAATGTACAGGGACACCCTGTACAATATATCGCGTACGACAGGCAATTAACCCGAATACTATTACTCCGCGCGCTCACTTGACCGAATATAATAAAAATATAAAACACAGATAGATGGGATTATCTAGATAAAAAAAAAACCACCTAAAACATAGTATTTTGTCTTTCATTTAGATAAAACCAAAATATCTTATCTATATTTTATTAAGTATTCATTTTTTTTTTTTTAGTAATTACGTAGATAATATTATTTATTAGGTTTCGGGCTTTTTTGCTCTAAAAATGATCGAAATATTCCGGTAAAAATGTGCTTAAAAATATGCAGCTAAATTTTTATTTTATTTTTGAAAATATCCATAAAACATATTACAGTTATAGAAATAAAAAACTCAAAAATAAGTCGGTGCATAGTAATAATAAAATAATCGAAATATTTAACCGATTTTTTTTTTTTAATAGCAAAAAGTTAATTTTTATATTATAAAATTTGATATAAAAATGCAATAAATAACAATAAAATTGCCAAAGTTTGTCAAATATGAGCTTTGCCTAAAAAAAAAAAAAAAAAATGCAAAATATGGTAAATATGGAATTAAAATTTTTGTATTTCAGTCCGTTACGTCCTAAAACAATTTTACATCTTATTTAGATTGTTCTACGGACATTATTAAAGAATATGCAGATAAAACAATTGTCGAATTATATTTATCATCACGCAGTTTTCAATGATTTTTGTTATTTTAAAACTACCGAAATGTCAAAGATTGTATATTTGGATTTTTTTGATTTGTTATTTGCTACTAATAATTACTACTCGGCCTCGGTACACAAACAGTGTTCACGAACATGTCATAACGTTACGTTTGCATTACAATATAAAAATTGATTTTTTTATATTCAAAAAAAAAAAGAAGATAGTACAACAGACTTTTGAATATATTTTATTCGAATATGTTCTGGATCTGATATTGCCTAATACATATGCTTAAAATATTATTTCTATAAATTATCATAATATATTATTATCTTTTATCTTAGATAAATTATCTTAAATTAAATTAACTCGATCGATATCCAAATATATAAAAAAAAAATATCGGTTGTTCACTTTACCGACACTGCACGTGTGTGTTTTATTATTATTATTATTCCCTCCCCTCACCGTAAGAATGTCTCCTTATAATATTATATCACGATCGTATGTGTAATACGCGTATGTGTGCGCACGACTCCGGAGGGGTTCTCGGTCGTGACGTTGAACAAATTTAAATTTCTCTTTTTTTTTTTTTTATCGTCGTAAAAGATAATATTATTATTATATTAATACTACGAGGCTCGCGTCTGTACGTATGAATGGAGTTGCACACGTGTAGACACACACACACTCGCCGCCATATACGCAACCGGTAGTCGTTTACACCGAGACGTTTTTTTTTTTTTTTTTTTTTTTTTTTTCCCTCTTTACACCGGGTCTCAGTGTTTTCAGTACCTACGTAAAACATTCGACGGCGACGACGACGGCATTACACTTTTGTAGCCAGTGAGAGGGGCGATAGAAAGACACATACCATATATATATATATTTTTTTTTTTAAATAAACCGTATTTATATTTGTATGTATTTCTCGTCGTTTCGATTTTATAACTAATTATACGTGAAATAATAATTATAATTAAACATATAAGAAACGCAAAAAAAATAATCGGGCCGCAAGAAAATAAAATGAGAGAGTGTTTACGTGGCGCAGGAGGAAAAATGAATTTAACGATTAGACATAACACCTTCGTAAAAAAAATGCCGGGAAGAAGAAAACTAGCGGACGTCCAAGAACTTTCAAGATCCAAAACAGCTCATATTCGTAGCTGAGGAACGTAGCAAACAACAAATGTGATTCATAAAGAACGCCGGATATTTTCGCATGCCGTGCAGAATAATTTTAGTAGGAGTTCCTTGACCTACTGCAAAACCTACCGTAAGATAAATACTGTCTCAGGATATTAATAGTGAAAACTGTTATTTTATATAGATATATATATATTTTTTTTTTATTCGTTTATTCGTATATTATTAGCATTATGAACAAATATTTGCAATAAATCAAAAATATAATATAAGCAGGCCCGATTTGTTGCAGGGTGTGCAGCCGCAAAATGACCTTTATCGTGACCGTACAGTAACCGTGTAAACATCGTGTCCGATAATAACAGTACTCGCGGCTATTATAATTGTACATATATATATATATCGAAATTATTTTCCGATAAAAAACTTTGCGACGAATAAAATGGCAATGAATTATTGTTGTTCCGCAGATAGCAGACGTTCTACTTGTACTCGCGTCATCGTGCTATTAAAAAAAAAAAAAAAAAAAACCATTACCTTGTAGCACGGAAGATAAAATGAAAACGATAACAATTGTTATGCGCCCCAGAGATTAAAAAATATCGTCAAAACGGTCAAGTTAAACGTTAAATCGACTGTCGTCAAAAACGTTTGCGGCTGTCCTATCGAATATAAGAATATTATTTGTACATATCCTAGCGTATTGTATGGCAATTACCAATATAATCAGGATCGGAGTTTATTCTAATTATGTAAGATAACAATTTTTTTTTTTTTTAAAAACAAACCAATTTTTCGCGTATTTATTTCTGTTTTATTTAATATGACACAAGTTGTAATTTTTTTTTTTTTTTTTTTTTTTAACATTCTACGCGTATTTCGTTGTTTGTTGATCGACCAACGATTTCAACGAAACAAAAGCAATTAAAAAAAAAAAAAAAAAAACAAACCGTGAAAACTTTACTATTTGTCGTTCGCTTAAAATTTATTATTATTAATTATTCTGTTATTGTAAATACAAACGAACGAGATCTCAACAATTATACGCGCTTGTAATAGTTCGAGTTAATTTTTTAACAATACCGATAACTGCCCCGAGATAACATTGTGTTTTTTTCTCTAGATATACGTATAAATTAGTTTTCTAAAAATCGATTCCTTTTGAAATGTCATCGTGTTTAAAACTACTGTAATTAACTGTGCTCTCGAAAACGGCTGCGTCAGTACGTAATCAAAACCAAGATTTTTAACGAGTCTCTATCGTTGTTACGGACCGGGGGCGAAGAAAAACCGACGTGTTCATACGTTGATGAAGTTGAACAATGATAATAAAACATGATAACGGTTCGGTCGTCCGTGATTTAAAAATAAATAGGCAATTTAACTTACCAGCTCTTTACGAACACATAAAAAAATTACGTAAATAAACGTTTTAGCCTATAATACCTATAATGCCCATACATTATATCGGTTTAGTGAACATGTTGTAAACCGATTTAATATATAATTTTGTTATCTCATTAAAATTGAATCGAATATTTAATATTAAAGTAATTATTATTTGAATGGATATAAAATAATAAAAATCAAGACGTAAACTATGAAGACAACGACGCGTAATGACAATTGGCCGGTCTCACACGACGTACAAATAAAAACCGATTTAAAACGATAAGGTTACAAAAACGCCGCTTAACTGTACATTTGAACAATCCGTTTGAAACGGTTTGATGTTTTTAGTCCGTTTTTAAGTGTTTACATCGGACAAGAATAAGTTTAAATTTCGACTGTAGAGATGTCAGCCGGGAGCAGTAATGGAGGAAACGATTCAATAATTTTTATTTATGTGTTACGTCGTGAAATATAACTGTGTTTGCGTGTATGGTCACATTATTATAATCAATTCCATGGCGTTATAAAACCATAGAATTATTTCATCCATGAGTGACCCCAACTATTATGCAGCCCATTCACCTCGTTCGGATATTGTTCACCGATACGTGTCGCCGTTTGTTTCTTCCTTGAAAATCTCAAAATACAATTTCGTTATAATTGATAGGATATCACCTAGTAGGTGATCGGGGTAGGGGGCACGGACGTGCGCGATAAAGATACGGACAACAATCGCGGAAAAAACACGTCCGATTATCGTTATATTTTTATCTCCGGGGAAACAATAACACTATAATGACCGTCAGCGGGGGTTTGGATCCGGGAACGGCTCCGGAAACCTATTTTTTTCGGGGGGGGGGGGGTGGAGGCTATAATTATTATTACACTATTGATAGACTTGAGAAAAGAAAGTTTTTTATTGTGGGGACACCTCAGGCTTGCGGGGAAGAGAGGCCTGGAGCCGAATCCTGAACAAGATAACCAAACCTACACCGAGAATGTGTTACACGCGTGGCGTCTTTAGAAGTTTTTGATGCGACGGCGGCCGGACCCCTCTGTTGACGCGAATCCGTGTACGAATCGTCGTTAAATTCCAAAACCAACAACATTATTATCACAGAATAAATAAACCTAGTTGATGGTATTCCGGGGTAGACCAATGTGGATTGTATTCTAAAATATCTAAACAAACCGAATTTACTGTGAACGCCCGCCTTACAAGAAAAAACTTATCGTACTTGAACTCATCATTTGTTTAGCCGGCGGTAAATAAAAGAGTATAAAATATTTTTTATCACATCAATAATTGTTGTTTTTATTATTATTTATTTAATAGGTAGTCGAATTAGAACAATAACGTTATTTCAATTTTATTAGGCCCCGAATGGGATATGATTCTGTCTGTAGTCTACAGATCCAACGGGAATTGCGGTTTTAAATTCGAATGAGTGTTTTTAGTAGACCCTGATGTTTCTGATTTCTTTGCTTGAACTGATCCGGGACCTACCGATGATAAAATATCGTCAAAATCTTGTAAACGCGGTTTGCATTATCCGAATGTTTCGAGTGGTAATTGAAACAAAACGGTACCCGTCGAAATGTTGTCGAAGGGAAAAACAAATTTGTTTTTTTTTTTTTTTTTTTTAACGTTGGTCACATTGATTTTGTTGACATTTCCGCAAAAACCATCCGGTTTTATGTGTATTATATAATGTTCATAGTATTTCATTTTTAGACGTTTATACACGAGGCTTTATAGACTCGGGGCGGCGCACTCGTCGTCGGCATGGCATAGAATAGCGGGCGCGTGCGTACCGCAGACACAAACCAGAGCTTTGGACCCGGTCCAACGTCAGCGCGGTGTATAAAAAAACAACACGATAATATTTCTGACCGGACCCGCCGAAAGTTTATAACACAAACGTAAAACAGACCGTTTGGAAATCGACCAAACCGCGATAGAGCCGAGGTTCGCCGAGACGCCAATATATATATATATATATATATATATATATATAATCCTACGTATGAGTCACGGGGAAACAAACCTCCGGTATATTTTCATTATTATATAATACTCTAGTGATTAGTACGGGCCGTAAACGATACCGAAAAGAAATGAAAAGAGAAGAAAAAAAAAAAAAACTACGGGAGCGTTTGGGATGTGGTGTCGGAGACGTACGTATATGACGACAGAAAAGAGATAGGAAAACAAACGAAGAAAAACTGTAAAATAAAAACGTCCGTGAATTCGCCCGGAAGAGGCGCGTAATTATAATCATTTTAGAAGGAAACAGAACTGCATTAAGGACGTCTTCGAAACTCGTGTGTGGGGAAAAATTGGAAAAAGTCGCAGAAGAGCCAAAACCTTTAAGGAACTCGAAGAAAAGGCGCGAGCAATCGATTAAAATGGAAGACGGTAGCCGTGGACTCGTAACGTGTAAATCGACTTGATTGCTCTGTTCAAATTCAAGTGGTTTACTAAAAAGTAACTATTATTTATCGACGAAAACGAGGTATTTTTACTGTGGTTAGTCGTCGGACACCGTCATGATATTATATCTAATATTAAAGACCAACACATTGGCAACACTGCAAGGAGCAACTGCGCGCGCTTTTTCAGTTGAAACGAGTTAAGGATAATGGCAATTCTTGTAGGGAAATAGAGATAGAGATAGAGGTCCAATCTCGTCCTATATAGTGACTATAGGACAAGTACACAGAGACTATACATTTTACTTTTTCCGCCATTACCGTTTTATCTGGGTGTACACCCGGTTGAGAAACGCTGTTATAGCGTACAACGAGATTCTTACGTGTAGACGAGTATAGTCGACAAGTATTCGGCGCCTCCCTATTTGCATTTTGAACGGTTTCCGAAAACCGCCGGCCCTTTGTCTAAGTGTATTATAGCCACCGGGTCTCATTGATTTGTCCGAATTCGTTTGGCTTAATACTCCGGAACCCGACGGACATTCGACACTACCGTTACGGGCGCCTCTACGTGTACAGCAATTGAATTTTTCGCGGCCGAACAACTCCCCGGTAGACGGTCTGAAATTCCACCCAAAGGGCTACGGCAAAACACATCGATGGGATAATAGTAAACGATCTAGTGGTCCGTTATATTTTCCGAATATATTGGATATATAACAGCGACGAATGGCTACAGCTCAGCGTATTAACAATACAAAAATAACGACTCGAAAACGGACAATGTTCCCGCCCTCGGTCCAATCATTTTTTTCTTCTTCTCGTTTCTTGTTAATGACAACACGAACGGCGCAAATGATTGAGAAATCAAATGGGAATGTGTTTTGTTTAGTCGGTTTTATTTTAATGAAAAAATTCGGTTTGACCTCTGGCGGTGAGCGGATGCCGCTACGGTACGGTGTACACGCGCACGCGGCCGTTGATGCGACGGCGACCCGCCGGGTTAGGATAGGTTAGGTTTCGATAGGGAAAATATGTTTTTTTTTTTTTTTTTTTAATTGTACGGTAACAACAGTTGCCCGCGGAAAACGTCCGACGGGTTAGGTTAGGTTATGGGTCCCCGGCCGGGTACGTTTTTAAGGAGCCGACCGACATTTCCATTAATCGTTATCGTTTTCGAACGCGATAGTGATGATATGTTACATTACGAATTGCGATAAATATACGAAACTCCGAACACCGCGAGTGTGCGATCAATCTATAATACGAACAATTATCGGCACGCCGCAATTATAGTAATAATATTATTAGACGCAATCGGCAAGCGAATTGGATAGCGAGAAATACATCGTCGAGATAATACGCGAGATGCGATTCAAACGAACATTACCACCGTATACATTTTACAGAGAACGCAAAAAAAAAAAAAAAAAAAAACGATTAATGTTAATTTTAAATTACTCGCCGGGTATATACGCTAACAATTTTTACTGGACCGAGCGACGGTAACGTTGTGGAAAAAATAAATAAATAAATAATAATAAAAATACTATCGATCCGAGAATCCTGACGATCGGGGAATCCGAATGTATGCCGTTTAAAAGTCAATACGGTCCGGGGACGCGTTTCTCATTGGTCGATTCGTATTTTAAGTAGATGTCTTATCGTACGAAACGTTGCCTTTTCTGTTTTTTCTAAACCAGTGTTTCCCAACCTTTTTACCACCACGGACCACCTCAATTTTACGAAAACTAGGAACACCTTTTTTGCTAACCTAACCTAACCTAACCTTTTTTTGTTTTTGCTCGTTAACAAGAATACACAACATTTATCGAAATATGTTAATTTTTATTATTTTACTTTACATTTTATTACTATACTTCACTAATGTATAATCATACTTTACTATAGTAAATCATTTGCTTGGCGTGATTTTTGTCACTGATACCTACGCACTTATAAAAGTGGAAAATACTTATCGGTCTACAGCAGCAACAACGATAAGATAACCGTATAATATTATACGGTTCCTCGATAGGTCGTAATTTTTTCCGCTATTTAAAAAAAAAAAAAATAATAATAATTAATTTGTAATAGAAATCGAAGAAAAAATCTATGGGACCGCGGACCGCCTATGACTGGCCCACGGACCGCCGGTTGGGAAACACTGATCGAAACCCTCGCGGTGGCTTTTCGTCGACTATACGTAATTATTAGGTTAGGACGTCCACGTACAATCGATTGTTCAAAAACAATTGCGTCGAAAAGTCTGCCGAAAAAAAGGCAAGGAGACCGCAGAAACGTAAGTACATAGTGTTACGTTACTTGTAATAATATATTACCGAAAAAATTGGATACGTCGGTTTAACGTTATTGAAATGAATGAAATAAGTCTCTTACCGCCCAGCATTTAGAGCCGCAGTGTCGGGTTCGAACTGTCGACGTGTACCGTATCAATAGTTCAACTACGGTCGTAAATGTTTGAATATTATTATTTTTTTTTTTTTTTTAAATCGATGACGAACAAATCAATAATAATCGTTTAGTACAGCGTTTCTCAACCGGGGGCATGCGAGAACAAACGATAATGGCTGAACGAGGCTGAAATTCGATGTAATTGAAATGATTTCTTCTGAAACTCGAATTCTTCACTTGAGGGCAGCGTTTGAAAAGAAATCCCTCGTAATTTTCTGGGCTGACGTCAAAGAAGAATATCCTGAGCTTTCATACAAAACATTCAAAGTTCTACAACCGTTCACGAACACTGTATCGATGTGGAGGGCTTTTCCGTCATACACATTCGTTAAAAATAAGTATCGTAATGTGGACTCTCTGCGAGTTCACACTTACGGATTTACGTATCGTCGGTAGATTCTGATTTCAAAAAATTATTACCACGCGACCAAACAACCTCGAGGATCGCATTAAAATCGAATTGTCGTTATTGTGTATTATTATTATTTATATTGTACGAAAACTAATGAATTTATCGCAGAGGGCTACGTAAAGCGGCGGTGAGGGGTCTCAAATGGTACGTACAAAAAAAAAGAAAAAAAAAAAGATTGAGAAACGCTGGTATATAGTATACAAAAAAAAAAAAAATCCAAATCTAGTATCGGGGAATCGACCCAGAGCATACACGTAAGACGACGAGAAACTCTCTTAGGAATAATAGGGGTAGGTTAGGTTACGAGAAAAAAAAATTATATTTTATACCGGACCCCTCGCGTAACCGTAATTTACGATGGTCTCGTAAACGTGCGGGGACATTATCGAAATTAGAAAAAAACGGTTTTCGGGGGGAAGGAGTCGGCGAAAAACGCACGCAATTTCCCGGCCCGCGGTTTACCATTAACCGGCCGACCGACCCCTCTAATCTCTCTTAGGGTTCGATTCCCTCCTGCATCTAAAGAATGAAAAAAAAAACAAAACTGAAAGGACTCGTGAAAGCCATTATTGTTATTTCGATACACACTACACGCACACGGCCGTACTTCAAACTAACGTGTATAAGGGGGACGCCAAATAAATATTCCAGACAATCGAATGGACCGGAATGTGGAAACCCATATATCGATAGAGTGGTCTTCCCCTGTACATGTGACGAGAGAGATAAAAAAAAAAAAAAATCGTAGAGCACACCCAAAAATATGTATTCCAATATTTCGTCGTCCGGGTACTTTGGCTCCTCGCTCGTATACCGGAACCCTCGGCGATTTATTAGAGGGAATGATAAGTTACCATATACATTATAAAGTGCATTGAGAAAAAAAATCGTTTTAATCGTGTCCACCGATTATTTCGGTTTAAATAGTTATATTTTTATGTTATAATATATTATAACAATCGAATTTGTAAATTATACGGGTACGCGCAAATGACGGAATAATACTGGCCAGTCTTGTAAGGAATATTTGTTTTATTTTTTTTTTTTTTTATTCGAAATACAATATACATTTAGAATACATTTCGTCGCTGCTAGCTAACTATTATTATTATTATTATTATTATTGTTGTTGGTTTTTTTTAAATTATTTATTTAGAAAATGTGACAATCTGTACGTACAACACAAGCTGGAACACGCATCTAGGATTTCTGCTAATTAGACGGCAAACGCGATAATTATTTCAATGTATCGAAAATAATCGTACCATTTGACCTACGATCGTAATTCGACGATCCGAGAGATGATAAATTATGTTCAAGAATTCGTATCGTGCGGCCGTATAATAAAATCTACGGTTTAATATTCAAACGTTAATTTCCCTCCCCCCGCCCCGGTCACCAATTCAAAACTTAGCGAACAAAAAAAAAAAAAAAACGCAAAATGCATTTCCAGAATACGTGTATACGAGTACACAATGCGAATAAATCGTGTATTTTTATTACATTACACGCCTATACGAATTTTCGGTGAATTAATATAAATTTTTATAAATTGCATAAAGAAAATTTTATACATTTCTCGTGACCGATGAAAATTCAATAATTTAGCCCCCCCCCCCCATCAATAATCGTCCAGAATTGTATACGCTCGACCGCGTGTCGTGTTTTCGGGCGCGGAACACCAGCCCGGAGAAGAAAAAAAAAAAAGAAAAGATTCCCTCTGTTCCCCCGGGTGTATATGTACGTGTTGTATACTTCGATACACCGGGATATTTTTTTTTTCGGTAAATCGAAAACAGATTTTTTTATATTTATATTGTTTATTACTACACACGGTTTACCTATAATCGCACGCGTACGCGTAAATATATATTACAGTATACGTGCACTTCGCACAATGGCATCGGGCGCAATAATAACGGGAAACGTATTTTTTTTTTTTTTTCTAACTCTTTTATGATTACATTTTTTTCCGTCATTGCCGCGTCACCGTCACCGCCGTTCCCCCTCAATTTCAACCGAGCGACTTTTTTTTTCTTTTTTTTATTACGCGCGACGCGAAAGGGGGTACGGCCGCCGCGCAGGGCGGCCAACCGTCCCGATTTTGGCGGGACAAAATTCGCGGGTTTTTCGTTCCCTCTCATCCGCGGCAGCAACACGATTTTCCTTGGGACAGCGGGAAATTACCGATTCATATTTGTCTACGTTTTTACTTGTTTTAATTATTGCTTTTGTCTCCGTTAAATTGTTAATAAAGTATACGGTAGAGGGCACGAAATATACAAATACATAATATCTGTGGATTAATATATGTTGTGTGGAAATATATACAAGACCTTGGGAATAAAATATAAAGCGTCCCTAAAGCCAAAAGACAACAAAGGTCGTTGTCCGGACTTCTGTGTACCGTTCTTTTAGTATTGAATTGTTGGCGACCCTGCTGTCACCCCACGAGCACGCCGAAATCATCGCCGTCTGGCCAATGATTCTCGTCCACCGTGACCAAATCCAAAACAAAATTAACGGAAACGGTTAGTTTTTTCCCCCCCCCCGTTTATCCTTATACTTTTTTATAATATCCCGGCAGCAGATCCAGGAGGGAGGGACATTTCCTAGCCTCCCCCCCCAAACACCGTTACACATAATAATAATATTATTATTTTAATTTTTCACATATTGTTTTCCCCCGACCGTGGACAACGACGATATACGTTTTAATTTTATCCCTATAGTAAAAAAAAAAAATTATGAAATTGTGTACAAATATAATCAATCCAACCATCGTTTCGTTTCGGTTTTGCCCATCTCCCCAAATCAAGGCCCGGGCCACCGTCCTGGTTATTGCGTCTGCCCCGTTTTAGACAAACTGGTAGAAATCTATAATTATTTGTTTTTATAAAACACCGCATTTTTATTATTTTTTTTTTAATGTACCACGCCGATAATTTCAAGCGATTTTTTACGAAGCCAACAACGTATTTTTATCGGCAGTTTTATATGGTGACTTAACACAAATTAACTCGATAAAAAAAAAAAAAAATCAAAAATCTATAGAATCTACGTATAGTGAATACTATTCTTTAAAAACATAAAACACATAGGTCCATATTCGCCCTAAACTCGACCGCAGAACGGCAATCGCGAAGGCAGACGGCAGTGGCATATCCACGGATTTAAGGGGCTAAGGCGTTATAATAACCTCACCTCCTGAAATGTCTTCGATATAGAGAATATTTTTTCAAGACGCTGTTTATGTAATTTAACCGATTAAACCGCCCTAACCTAAACCACCCGTGAAATATTTTTTTTGGCTACGCCACCGGCCGAAGGAGAAAACAAAAACGGCCTGGCCTATCGTTTGTCAACGCGATCCGCGACCGCGTCGGCACGGCCAAAACAAATGGCGGCCGTCGATTTGTTTTATTCAAATGTATTTGAATTATTATAAATACATAATTGCGGGACAGCGGGGTCGCGGGAAAACGAACGACACGGAGATGAATAATACACAATATACGGACGCGTCGAGAGAAAGTGACTTTTCGCGATGCGGTTGAAAATCGTGTACATATTTGTGGCCGTACATACCTGTAAACACGCACAGGGAACCGCCGCGCAACGAGTCGCCGGACAGTTGGACGAACGCCAGGAACAGGTCGCCGACCAACAGGCAACCGACGTGGTTGACTTGGCACTTCCAGTGGAGCACGTGGTACGTGCTGGGCAACATGCAGCTGGCCACCAGGGTGACGGCCAGGAAGAAGACGGACAGTAACAGTCCCAGCGGGTACAGCGTGAACCGTATGTCCTCGCGGTAGCTCTTGGTCACGTGGTCGCGGTCGTGCGGCGACGCGCACGTGAACACGGTCCACGACCGTGGTTCCTGTTCCTCGAGCACGTGCTCCAGACAATATTCGCGGGGCTGGAGCAGCACGCCGTCCACGGTGCGCAGCGTGCCGCCGGCTATCAGCGCGTCGCCGACCGGCCAGTGCGATTCGTTTATGCGTCCCGACATAAAGAACTCTTCGCACCGCGGGAACCCGGACGTAAAGTCCGGCGGCAGGTCGGCGGTGTCGTGATTGTTGGAGAACTCGCAGGCCGTCTTCTGTTCGCTGTACACGGCCGACGGGCCGCAGCATTTCTTCGTCATGTTGGGTTCGTCCGGCTGGCACACCAGGGCGCCGCCCCGGTCCAGGCAGAACAGCCCGGGGTCGAAGAGCACCTTGGGCCAGTGTTGCACCCACAACGAACCGTTGAGGAACTGCACGTAACCGGACGGGCTGCCCAGCGGCGAAGCGGGCACGAACGCGGCGGGCCGGCACAGCGGCCGGGCCTTGACCATGTTCCAGTATGGCGGCGGCGAAGTGTTGGGCTCCAGGAACTGGTTGCTGTACACGTCGAAGAAGACGGGCGCGAAGTCTAGGGGCTCGGTGTCCGGCAGCGACACGCACTGGCCGTGAACGTCGGACAGGTCGAGCATCTCGCCGCGGCCGCAGCACCGGAATACGGTCACGTTGTCGGCGGACAGGGCCGCCGCCGCCGTCACGACGGCCGCCGCCAAAAACAATAGCGCCGACTTCATGATGATGATGATGATGATGATGATGGCGACGATGACGGGTCGGTGTCGGGCGAGCGGCGGTGGCTCGCGGCACGCGGTCGCTGACCTATCCGTTCGTAACGCACACGTCTCGGTGCGAAACACGATCAAATGGTATCGCGCGGTTTTTCAGCCGACGACGACGGTCCGGCGAAACAACATCGGCGAAAATTAAAAAAAAAAAAAAAAAAAAAAAAAAATAATAATAATAATAATAATACAAATCCCGTAAAATATTATTATGTCACAGCGGAAGAGGTGTTAAAAAAAAAAATAAAATAAAAGAAATTAGCCGGACGGCCGTGTGTAACGTCTCGCGCGCGCGCGCGCGATGCGAACGAGAGCGCGCGTAGTAAACTGGTTGACGGGTTGACTGACGGTGAACGGACGAGCGAACGCGAACGACGGCGGATGGAGACTATAGACGACTGACGGCGCGGAGGCCACGTACCGGCCGGCCGGCGGCGCGCGATCCGTCGACGACGCTCTCACCTCCCCACCAAAACAACAAAAAAAACACAACAAAACAAAACAAAACCACTAAAACTGGTAACGTCGTCGCGGCCGCCGCCGCCGCCGCCGTCGTCGCCGCCGTCGTAGTCGTCTGCGGCGGCGGCCGTCGAGGTTTATCGCTGCCGCGTCGTCTCTCTCTCCGATGATTGCGCCGGTGTGCGTCCCGGTCCCGCGTGACTGCAACGTAACGTCATCCGCCGTCGAAAGTATTCCGTAGACGTTTACAACCGGATAAAGTACAAATTTTTTACAAATCTTTCTCCGGGTCCTCGACAAATGTATATATATATATATATATATATTTCTTTTTTTTTTTTACTGTGTTATTAGCGACGGCCGAACCGATACATTTAAAACACGCACGTGTAGACAATTATTTATACTCGATCGTTTTATAAAAATAGCCCGAGGAATTTATCGGTTTTACTATGTCGTGAGCATTTTTTTTTTTTTTTTTTTTTTGCTTCCGTCTGCCAGAGGACTTTTCGACCGCGAATTTCCTTCTAATCGAAAACTGTAGAACAACTTTTTTTTTTGTATCGTTTCGCGCCGAGTCGATAGGATAGTCGTTTTTCGATTCCCCTCGTAGAGTTTCCCTAATATCGGAGGGAGGAAAAACGGGAACATGTAACGGTTTCTACTGTTGGGCGAATCCCGTTCGAAATAACGGAATTATTTAAAAACAAACTCGTGCTGTTTTTTTTTTTGCAATAATCAAAATATTCCGACGTTTTTTTTTTTCTTTTTTTTTTTTGAATTATCAATAAACATTTTGAATTTTCCGTGTTTAATAAAAATATCGGTTTTACTTATACGCTTTATATGTTAACAAATGTCGACGAAAATCGTAATAATCACGGACATATTGTTATGCGGAGAAAAAATCGTTGGTCCCAAAAAGTAAAATGTCAATTATCGGCCAAATCAATCAGTAATTTAGGCACGCGCCTAAAACTGTTATTTTTTAAAACCAAAATTCGATTATTTTTTTTTTATGTAACAGAAAATAAAAACCGCTCGCGTTTATTATTTCGATACAGGGTGTCCCACAGAGAGTTACTTGTTGCGATATCGATAATATTGTTAATATGTTTTTTTTTTCTTTTTCATATGACACACGATCACGATTAGCATATTAAATATTTCAATTGAATTTATAATGCGTTTTGGTAAAAAAAAAAATTTACAAAAATTACTTTTTATTTATTTTACTATTTTGGGCAAATTTGAAAACGGTTAATTTATAGAATTTATCTGGAAATGTTGAAATCTTCCGAGTCGTCGTTTAGGGAATTTATCTGACATACACACACACAAAAAAAAAAAAAAAACAAACAAAAGAAAATGACGACGAAACTGTGGCCTACCGTTGTTTTTTTTTTTGATTATTATTAACGGTTTACAATTTGAATACGACTCTGGGGATCGGCAAAAAAAATCTAATTTAAATAAAATTCAAGTCTTTCGGAATATTGCTTTAAGAAAATTCACTAACGCTCCCTTCTTTGTTTCTAATTGAACAAATGTCCACGAAGATCTAGGTATCAAATCTGGTATAGCGGAAGCGGAATTATTTTACAAACGGTTTTTCGTCAAACTAGAAAATCACCCCGACCCACTAATAATTTGGGGGATTACATACCTTCACACTTTCTGGAAATCCACAACGCAGACTCAAAAGGAAGAATGGTGTCGTGACCGTTTAAAAAATTAAAAATATCTCAATAAATAATATTTACGCCTAGTTAAGTGTCCCACGTTAATGGGTGGCTTGTTGTTCAAACAAATTCGTGTTATATAGTCTATTATCTCATATACGCTTGTTGCGCGTTAATTTGTATAGATCGCGTGTATTTAATTGTGAAAATGAAAAAAAAAAAAAAAAAAAAAAAATTTCCAATTTACGCGTCAACACATGGTTGGTCGGACAAATTCACATTAATTACGCGTTAAACTTGTTTAAATGTTCGCGATTATTAATGTACACCGGTAATATCGTTTATTATCAACCGCAATGAGCGAATATTTTGTTATACGTTCTTTTTTTTTTTTTCAATTTTTCTGCGGTATTTTATATTTATTAATAATATTTTCTAAAATCGTTCCGGAGAGAAAGTTATTATTATTCGTGTTCGCGTTGTTATAATATTATTATCGATATACGTACGCCGGTTTCACTTTGCGTGACGCATAAAATATAATTTACGTTTTTTCTATAGCCGTTGCACTCTGGACATACCGGTAAACATAAAGGCGATGAATGTTGCGGGTCTTTTTTTTTTTTTTTTTTTTTTTTTTTTTTCTGTTGAATTGTTTTGTTTTTATCGCATTTTATCGCCTATAAGTCTGCACATTACGCGTAATATATTTAGATAAACACCGATCGCGGGATAAAATATAAGGGGGGCGGGGAAGGAAATAAAAAAAAACTTTCCTGTTGGACGCGTTGAAATCGTACTTGACATTTTATCAGGGTCGGTAATATACGCGTACCAAACGTACGAAACGTATAAAACGTATAAATAATACGTTTTGTTTTTGAAATTCACTGTTAAAAAATTAAAATTACATCCAATTTCCGGTATTAAGTTTAAAAATAATATATGTTTTAGAAATTATGAAAAAAATCTGAGTTCGGTAATAAATCGCGCGGTAACTTCATTGCGCTCCGCCCCATGGTGACTCGAATCCAACTGAACTGACCAAAATCCCAGTATTGCGCAATATTATGCCCAGACGTACGAATTATTCGATATTGCGCAATTAATTTTAAAACAAGCACAATCTTCATTCAATAATTGCCCAATATATGCAATGTTATTGTGCGTGTAGGGGGGGGGCCGCTTAAACAATTACAATATTAAATAAATATACTATACTTTTTATTTATTTATTTTTTTTTTTTATACAATCTATACTAAAAAAAAAGTATAATAAGTAACAATGTATGATTTTAAAATTTAATTGCAATGGCTTGGGTGTCATGAGGGAAGAAACCATCCAGTGAGGGTACTTGGGCGTGAATTTACATTTTCTTGGGTATTAAGTATTCATAGTATGTTTACTTTATAAGGTCACGAGGCCATTGTCGCTTGAGTCTTCTGGGAGGATTTCCTGGGATGGAGGTAGATAGTAGCATTTTGATATGGGGATCGGTGTGATTTTGGAGACGAAACCTAAATTTTGAATAATACAGTATTATCTGTATCAGTGACTTTAGGGATACGAAGATCTGTATGAAGAGTGTGGTTTGAAATATACGGAGGACCGTTTTGGTTATTAGTCGGAGGATTTTCGATTGAAACACTTGTATTTTTTGTGTGTTTGAAATTTTTGCTGAGCCCCAGAGTTGAATTCCATAGAGCCAGATAGGCTATACTATACTATACTATAGTAAATACCAGTGGTCTTCAACCTTTTTGGACTCGCGACCCACTTTTTTAGGCCTACATTTTTCGCGACCCACGTGAGCTTTGTAAAAAAGCTATTATTGCTTAATGCTTTGCAGTACTATTATTAAAACTTAATCGAAAATGTATAAAATTCATATGAAAAAATAAAATAAAATGAAAATATGATACAAAAATTTTAATATGAACTTTGTCCTTGGGTGTTTTCACATAATAAATTCCACCTTGGCTCGATTTGACTAAGCGCGATCCGTAAATCATCTTCAGTTTCAAGTCTATTTCTTTTTGACGTTTTCAAATTTGCCATAGTTGAAAACGCCTTTTCGCATAAATAAGTCGTTGGAATTATTAATAAAATTGAGATGGCTTTAGTTGCTAATTCTGCGTGATTTACCGTGCATAAGTGTGCCCAAAAATATTTCTAATGAAGTTTCACAAAACATTTGTTTCAATTTGTTATCACACGATAGCTCAATTAATTGATTTTAAATGTCAGTAAACATATTTACTGTCATTATGTCTACTGCGAACGGTTGTTCAATCCACTTATAATTTACTCGAATATCCTCAGGAAAATATTGGTTAAATAATTTTTTTAAGTTTGTCAAATGTTCGTTTATTAATTCAGAAATGTCTTCAAACTTGATGGAAGAATCTTCTAAAAACTTCTAAAAACTTCTTCTAAATATTATAAATTTAATTTTTATTTTAATAAGAAGACTTATCGCGACCCAATTTTAAAACTTACGCGACCCAAAAATGGGTCACGACCCACCGATTGAAGGCCACTGGTATATACTATACTTATTTTAATTTTTCTAATCTAATAATATAAAAAAAATATTGAATGTGTTATAAATATCATGAATACAATAAAGTGACTATGAAATATAAATACGTCCGCGAGATAAGATAATGATAATTATTAATAATAGATTAACAGCATCACAATTGTCTATTTACAATTTATATTTCCGGTTTTTTTTTTTTTATTGTTAATTTAAACTTAAAATTATAAATATATTTTTATTTATAAAGGATTTTATTTGTATACGGTATAACAGATGGGCTGAAAAGTCCCGGGGCTAACAAAGACAACACGGTTCTTTCATTAAAAATTGATTTTATTCATCAACATAATCTCTATTAAGAGCAACAACACAATCATTCCAACGCCGCTCTAACATTTCAACACCATTCTTGTAGAACGATTTGTCTTTTGCTTCAAAATAGGCCTCAGTTTCACTGACCTAACCTCTTCATTCGAGCGAAATTTCTTACCGGCGAGCATTTTTTTTTTGAGATCTGCGAATAGCCAGTAGTCGATGGGAGCCAAATCTGGAGAACACGGTGGATGCGGAAGCAATTCGATCTTTAATTCATGTAGTTTTGCCATTGACACGTTGAATCATTAACACGTTGTTGTTTTTGCTCAACAGCGAGCAAACGCGGCACGCACTTTGACCAAAGCTTTCTCACGGACAAATCATCATGCAATATAAAGCCAACACGTTCTTTTGATATCTTTACGATGTCAGCTAACTCGCGAAACTTCACTTTGCGATCATTCAAAACGATTTTGTGGATTTTTTCAATGTTTTCTGGTGTTACCGCGTCATTCACTTTGTTCACTGCATTCTGCATCACCAGTGTCTCTACAACCACGTTTGAAGTCAGCATACCAACGTTTAATTTCGGTTTCTGATGGAGCGGAGTCCCCATAACACTTTTCGAGCCATTTTTTCGCTCAAACGGTGTTTTCTCCCATCAAGAAACAATGTAAAATTAAAACGCGAAATTGTTTGTGATCCATTATTTTGAAAATAACAAAAGTAGCGTCACTCTTAGCACGATAACTCGCACGCTGATTGTCATGAAATTCCAACAGCTGTCTTTTGCAGGTTAGTACCAACTAAAACCGAGGTGAATTCCAAAACACTAGAGCCATCTATGTGTTAGGCCCTGGACTTTTCAGCCCATACGTTATAACTTATGTAGTTACGTGTTTTATACCAAACAGTATTTTACGTTTCAACCCTGCTTTTTTAATGCGTACAATTTACCGTTATTTTCACGAGGACGGGGCATCGTTAGTACCGATTTCGTACTGTTTTAGTTTTGAACTACCGTACAAAAGCGAATTCACGACCGGGGGGGGGGGGCGGAAGAAACGGGAAAACAATGCGCCGGCAATATAATTTTCTATGCTGTAGGGAAAATATTTCTGCGCCGGAAATTAAAAATCGGAAAAATACAAATTGATTAAATCTCTATTACCGAGCGGTTACGATAAAATATCACCAACATTTTAGGCGTGTTCGTTATATCATTGCCAGGGTTCGGCGGCGCATGTTGCGCAAAAAATGATCAAAATTTCCCGTAAAAATCGTCAAAATAACGCTTAAAAATTTGCAGCCAATTTGTTTAGTTTATTTGTTCGTAAAATAACCGAATAATTTTGCGACTGGAGTTTTTTGTTCAATAGCAAACAATTAATTTTAATATTAAAAAAAAAAATTTGTTATAAATATGCTATGTAATACAAACAATCCAATTGCCATGCTTAATCAAATATTAATTTTTTAATTAAAATTAAAAAAGGCGTTCTGCCTAACCCCCCCCCCCCCGTCAAATTATGCAATTAAAATTGTTGTATTTCAGTCCGTTTTGCCTTAAAACAAATTCATATCTTATTCAGATTGTTCTACAGTCATTATGGAAATATATGCAAATGCAACAAGTGCCGAACCGTAATTACGCGCTATTATTGTTGTCACAAAACGAAACCGTCGATAAACAAAAAAAAAAAATAAATCATCCGAGTACAAAAAACACTCGCGATAAATTATTATCGTTAGATCTAAAACGATCAAATAACAATACAGCAACACCCCCCCCTCCCCCCAAATATTAAATTCATAATTTCCGTGATGGTAATTTTATTACCGGCGTATTGATACAGTGCGGTTGATTGATAACGATTATCTTATCGAAATATCGGCGGTGTAAAAAACCGCGGTAAAATGCACCGTTTTGAATAGACCAATGAAATCGGTTTATCGTATCCGCAATAGTACCAAAATAATTTATCCTGATTTTTAATTTTCCGCTCGTTTTTTTTCCCCCCGGTTACATAATATGTACAAGTGTTTCGATCGAAAATCCTCCGACTAATAACCAACGCACCTCCGTATATCTCAAACCACACTCTTCATACAGATCTTCACATCCCTAAAGTCACTGATACAGCCCAGCTGTATTATTTAACATTTAGATTTCGTCTCCAAAATCAAATCCCACCAATTCCCATATCAAAAAGCTATCTACTGTCTACCTGCATCCCAGGAAATCCTTCCAGAAGACTCAAGCGACAACGTGACTTTATAAAGTAAACATACTATGAATACTTAATACCCAAGTAAATGTAAATTCACGCCGGAGGGTACTCCCTCACTGTATGGTTTCTTCCCTCAAGACACCTAAGCCATTGCATTTAATTTTTAAAATCATACATTATTACTTATTGTACTTTTTTTTAGTATAGATTGTATAAAAAAAAAAGAAAAAAAGTATAGTATATTTATTTAATATTGTAATTGATTAAGCGGCCCCCCCCCCTACACGCACAATAATATTGCATATATTGGGCAATTATTGAATGAAGATTGTGCTTGTTTGAAATTAATTGCCCAATATCGAATAATTCGTACGTCTGGTCATAATATTGCGCAATACTGGGATTTTGGTCAGTTCAGTTGGATTCGAGTCACCATGGGGCGGAGCGCAATGAAGTTACCGTACGATTTATTATCGAACTCAGATTTTTTATATCCGCAATAGTACCAAAAATATTTATCCTGTTTTTTAATTTTCCGCTCATTTTTTTTTCCGATTACATAATATTCCGTGCTTTATCATTACTCGCAATACTCGTTTCCTGTATTTATCGTGGATTCCCGTGGATTGTTTTCCCGACTTATACAGCCCTCCCCGAATTATCAAATTTTAAACGCATAAAAACGTTATGTGTTTTTTTTTTTTTTTTTTTTTTTTTTTTTTAATTTTACCACGGAAACGCGTATTACTTGATTATTTACGTTATTATTGTCAAATATCGCAAATCGGTGCACAGTGGCACGACCTTGGGAACGGTTTGAAGGTTGTTTCCCCTAGAAAATGTTTTTTAAAAGTTAAATTTCAAGCGACCGTGCACTGTGTACGTATTATTTTTATATTTTTTTTTTTTTTTTTTTAGTATAATAATTATGTATACTTCTATTACTTATGTAGCGGACATATAACAGTTACTATTTCTTCGACCGCCCATTCCCTTGCACTGCCCGCAAAAAAACAAAAAAACAAAATTACACGTATAGCAAATATACACCCGAACGGAAAATTATAATGTATTTTAATACACCGGTAAACAAAAATTACGATTATTTTATCGTTTAATACGTTACAATATTGACATTTATTTTGCTCGTTCAAAAATCGTTCCGGCGCCGTCGAATATGTAAATTCGAAGCGATTTATACGTTTTTTTAAAATAAAAAAAAAAAACCCCATACAGGCCGACGCTGTAAGTAAAAAAACAACACGAAATCGCGTACCTATTGTTCGGTGATAATTAAATATATCATTTTGACGAACGCTTATCGAGTAAAACTGAGAGAGAGAGCGAGAGAGAGAAAAGGTCTCGAACGCCCGCGATTGTAAACGGGAACGCGGTTGTTGGGTGTTTTGTACGAAATGTGTGGACGACGTGAGCGCCGGCACGCGTTTTTTTTTTTTAAAATTGTATTTCGGCATTGAACCAATTCGGTTTTAACGAACGAATTTGCCGCGTAACGCTCGTAACAATTGTTCTTATCATTAAAAACGCGTGTTAACTATTCGGCCCATCGGCGTAATAAATAATAAAAAAAAAAAATAATAATAATAATTAATTGGAAATCGTTTACGTGCCGATTCTCGTACACCGCGCCGCCAACGCCGCTGTGCAATTCGCATTTTAAATATCCGACGTACACGGTGTAATAATAATTGTGTACGTACTTAAAACAAAAAAAATAAAAAATAATAATAAAAAACTTGTCGCGTACGCTTTTCCGCGCGTGATTTATGATGGTCAGCGGTGTTGACGCGATGTTTTTTTCTCAGACGGTACGAGCGGGGGGTGATCCGTTTCACTATCCGAGTCTACCTAAATTTGAATATTTCCTATACGGTTTTTTTTTTTTTTTTTTATATTTCGTTCGTTCTCGTAAACAAATGTAAATTATCGGCGAAATTTCTATTTCGACACGGCGTAATTTATGCGCGGACGCGGTCGCAACGACAACTCACTCGAATAACATATACGTATTATGGAAATTCAAAGCTAGGGCCTATTTTTTTTTTTTTTTTTTTTATGTGTAATACGGAATTATAAAACGTGTAGCGATTAAAATGGCTGACAATTGTGTCGGTATTATTGAAATGTGTGCATTTTTGTTTGTTTTATATATAACACGTTTCCCGAGGGTTCTGTCACTGGGGACAGCCCTCCCTCCTCAAAATTATTCGTGTTATGGAAATATTCTGCAATGCTACAGATATTCATTGTAATTTTCCAATAAAAAAGAAAATATATACAGTGAAACCTCCCTTAACGGACACCTCTAAATAGCGGACACCTCTAAATAGCGGACGTTTTTTCGGGGACGGGAACATTTTCACTATTTATGTATAGGAAAACCTCTAAATACAGGACACTCTAAATAACGGACACTTTTATGACGTTGATATTAGTTATTTTTATCTTAAATTAAGAATTATTTTGGAATACCTGAATAAAAACCTGAATTATTAAGTTATCTTATGTGTACATTATTATGAAGAAAGTGATGAAGAAAATGATGGGTCCGAAGATCAAGAAATTCCAAAAATAAGAAGTCTACGAGAGGCATTGCTAGCAGTAAAAGACATACGTGAATATATTTCTTCTATCGAGGTACAGAATAGTTCATTGTTCTCAAACGCAGTCCAATTAGAAAATGCCTTAACATACGAAATAACTACGCCTGCAATTAGTAAACAAACTAAAGTAACAGATTTTTTACAGAAATGTTAGTTTTTATTTTTTTAAGATGTATGTATTTAATTAATGTAAAAATAAAAGAAAAATTTAGGTAACTGTTTTTTTTTATGTTAGTTTTATCGTGTATTCAATTAATGTAAAAATAATATAAAATAAAATTATTGAATTTATTTATTTGTTAAAAAAAATGTTTTCCTCTAAATAGCGGACAAAATTTCGGCGACCGAGAGTGTCCGCTATTCAGAGGTTTCACTGTATATATATATAACAAATAATATTTGATTTCTCTTTGATCAACATTTAACCTGGTAATATTTGTTTTAAAAAATGATAGGCAAAAATAGTGGAATTACCGTGTTTTAAGGGTACGGGGGCGAATTTTGTTCTGTGACCAGGAATTTATGGTCAAAACTAGAACGCGCGTAATACGAGATATTACAAAAAATAAACCCTGTTCATAGCTTCGTGGTGGATCTAGGAATTTTTTTTTTTTTTTTTTTTGGAGAGAGTCCAAAGTTTTTCTTAATAGTATAAAACTAACTAACCCGTAATAGTATACGGTAATAAATAAAAAAAAAAAACAAACAAACAAACACGTTGATGTGATATAGTATTTAAAAATGATAGTATATCTTAGTAAAATTTAATATTTAAAAATTTAAATTGACAATATTTGTACCCACGTAAAAAATTGTAATTGTAAGAATTGTAACATTTATAAGAAATTGTCAGCTAGGAGAGGGTTTAGCGAACAAATTATTGCATCTTCCGGTTTTACAATAATTTTATTGTGTATAATTTAATAATGCAAACGATTTTCTCCCATCGTTGTTCTCAAATATGATTTAATTCTTTTCAAAGTTGAAAAAGACCTCCTCACCTGTGGACGTAGTGACTGGTAATACTTTTTTTTTCTCTCAATTTTGTTACTTCTAAATTATTGCACGTCATTAATTTTTGTAACCTAAACGTTAGGTCAATGGGTGGGGGGGAGGGCTGGGCCCTTTCAGCTCCGCCTGAAATCCGACCATTGGTAATTATATAATTCAAACAAGGCAAAAATCGAGTTATAAGTTTTTTAGCTCATTATAGCTAATCAGTTATAAACATAACAGCTGCTCCGCACGAAACCTTTTTCCTCCGTATAGCCTCGTCGTTTTCGTCGTGTTTACGCGGTTAACAAAAAAACCGATTATTGGAAAACGGAATCCACTAAATCTTTGACTTGCGACGACTGTAATTTGGTAATCGGAAAAATTTGCGCGCATTTCGATATCCTCAAACCCGGACCGTTAAAACAATACAATCCATCTACGAGGCATGTTTAAAAAGTTCTAGCGGCGGTACGATTTGCATCGTTGGAGCCTGTGACTCAGAGCACATCTATTTTTTGTAGATTATCAGTAATCATCTTTGTTGTTTTTTTTTTGCGAAATATATTTATCGTGTTTGGCGATTTATTAGAACGAATTGGTACAACAAGAACAATTGACGAGTTTTTTCAGAGGTGGTTGGGGATCGGAGAAGATTTTTTCTACCGCCGCGAGGAGAGACATTTTGTTTAGCTCGTAAAAATGGACGACGAAATGCTCTGGGATGTCTGGAAAGCTTCGACGAGTCGTTTTTCATTTTGATTCGTCGTGAAATCGTTACACATACTCGACGACGACGACGACGGCATCTGGAGCCACCGAAGACTTTAATTCGTCTTTAATTTCGTAATTATTACGAGGTAATTACAACAACTAAATACTGTGTGTATTCATTGATAAAAAAAACAATAAATATATTAATGGGAACAAATCTACTGGCTCGGAGAACACCTGATAAAACGTCAATCGACTCTGACGTGTATTAACGCCGATTTTCGTCGGTATATTGTCGAAAACTCCGTTATTTTCGTATATTTTCGGTATGTAGAGAAAAAAAAAATAAATACGGTATATCGGACTGGAATCGATTTACCGGTATTACCGTCTCCACGACACGGGCAAGAGCAAAGTCCGGCGATATTTCGGTAATCGTACGACTAGAAAAACACGGAGCGAGATAAGTCGTGCTACGCAAAACGGCGTTTACAATCGAATTACAAGTGGTGGCGGGCACGCCCTCAAAAACAAAAAACAAACGAAAAAATCACCGAACAACTCGTACACGACTAAATAAAGGATCGGTTAAAATACTGCGACAGCGGAAGGTATACGACACGTGAACGGTGTATAAAAGTAAATATAAAAAAAATATCTATAGTGGTAGACGTGCATGGATTGATGTATTAAATTTGCGTCGTAAAAACCTACACGTTTAATATTTTAAGTAAACATTTGAACGCCATTTACCGTAAATATATTATACGCCTAGCAGCTAGTAACAACCGTGTAGAGTTATGCAATTGCAGAAAAAAAAAAATCTCGAAAATTAAAACGTCTGCCCACACAAAGGCGCGCCCAGAATAGGGAACAATTTTTTATTATTGCTAACAATATTCTCCTTGAGATTTAAGTGAAATTATCATAACATAATACGGACGAGAAACAATCGGTCAACACCCAAGAGTTTCACTTTTACCCATTTAACACACTCGTATTATTTTAAACGGTTTTTTTTGTTTTTGTAGGGTTGGGGAGAGGGTCTATGATAGAAAGAAAAAAAAAACACGGACACTGTTTATTGGAATTTATTTTGAAGTTATTCAATTGATATAATTTTCGAATTTAAATCTATCCGAACGTGGTTTTTTCTAACCGAACTCGGTTCATAATCGTTTTTCGCATGCGTATTAATCAAATTATCCCGTGTGTATACATATATATATATATATATATATATAAACAGTGTGTTTACAAAAGGACGCTCTTTTTGAATTGGACGTCAATTGTTTGTGGTTCAGTTGGTGACACTGTTGTTATCTATGATATCTGTTATCTAGTATCACTCCGGTTTATTCTTCCCTGCTTAGTTTTTTTTTGATTGATCACCATGGAACTAGCTAACCGTGGAGATCCGTGTTTTGGTTGTGAAAACATTTTACGGAAGCGGCGAAAGTTCGAGAGCTCGTCGTCTCCGTACGCAACTCGGGCGGAGTGCGTCCCCAAGGAGAACTGTAAGACAGTAGCAATCGCCAACTTCCTTAACCGTGTGACAGTGTGCCAACAGGCCAGGGGGGTCGCATGAACGATATAATATTTCACACCTAAACCGGAGGTTCTCCTAATTCCTACAGTGTCATTTTTTTTTGTTTCTCGATTAAATTTTTTTTTTTTATTACTTAGTTTTTTTATTTCCACAATCTGTTTCATAATTTGAACAATAAGTGAAATTGATGAATTTGGTGTTTTTTGACGTGAAGGACGGATTAAAGATACCTTCCAGTAAAGGCACTTTTACAATTTAAAAAAAAAAAATGTTAGTAAGTATTAGAAGAGGAAAGATAAATAAGAATAACAAAAAGTAGATATTGAAAGAAGAACAAAGGGTATTCGATTGGTCTAGACTAGTAGGTCCCTACACCACGGCCTTTTCAACATTTTTTGTGGGTTGCCGGGTATATTTATAGACGCAAGATCCTTGATTAGAGGATTTTTATGGTTTTATAGGTTGAAGTTAAAACGTCTGTAGAAGGTCTTAGCTACATCGTTGACAGGAGAGATGGCTAGGTCATTATGTAATGTATGATTAGATACATAAAAGGGTGCTTTGGTTATAGTACGGAGGACTATGGACTGGAAACGTTGGATACGGTTGACGTTTGTAGGTTTAGCGGAGCCCCATAATTGGATTCCGTACGTCCAAATTGGTTTTAAGAAGTTTGTATATTAGTACTTTAATAGATAATTTGGTATGGTGGGAAGTAAGGAGTGAACGGAGAAGACGAAAACGATCATTTAGGGTTAAGAGCAAGCTTGTCACGTAAATGCGGAGCCCAGGTGAGACGTTGATCAACGGTGATGCCTAGGTAGCGAATGCTTGGCGCGACAGGCAGTATTTGTTCATTAAGGATGATAGGTGGACATTTTCCCTTCGATTAAATTAAAGTGTTATTTTGGCATTTTTAAAAAGAGCGTCCTTTTGTAAACACCCTTTATATATATATATATATATATATATATATATATATATATATATAATTATATACTTATACTTGCCGGTTCCCACCTACAACAGTGGCCCACCCAGTGCGTTTGTATTCTTTGAAATGTTTTTTTTTTTATAATCGCCGCTCATACTTATTATTACTAATTATTATCGTTATTATCGCGCTTCGGGCTATCGCCCTTCGGTTTCACGGTACGAAATGATTTTTACGTATATAAAAAGGGGGAAACAGACATGCCGATTACGACTGACGACGACGGCGGTGTGCGTGATACGAGTTACGGTGTACTGTTGCGGGAAATTCTATACTCGAGTGGAAAAAAAAAATAAAAAAATAATAATAATAATAATAATAAACCTGTTACTATTATGCACCCGGCGGCGTGATGTCCTTTTTTTTCATATAATTATATATATATATATATACGAGTGGCCATATTTTTTTTTTTCTCCGACGATTCGTGTCACCGTCAAAACCACTCGGATTACTTATAATACTCGAAATACTCGAATATTATTTTGCGGCCGCTGCACCACGTGCCCACGTGGGTGTTCATGATTTCACGCGATAATCGGATAGAGAAAAAAGAAGAAGAAGAAAAAAAAAAAAGGAAAAAAAAACAATATTCTTTGGCGCTTGTGACGTTTGTTTTTTTTTTTTTTTTTTTTGACAATTTTTACGTTTTGCATATTATTTTCGGATCTTCAAATCGAATGTTGTCGTTGTTGTTTTTCCCCCCCCCCGTACATTTTCATTCAATTTCTTATTCGAAAACCGAAACGGTGTATTCATTTAGAAACCGTATGAAAAAAATTCGGAAAATAAATTTGATGAAACAAACGGTTAAGTCCATATGATTTGAGTAATAAATAATAAAAAATTAATACTTTACTGTACTCAACGACGATTTATTTTTTGTGTTTTTTGTATTTACTCAAATTTTTTCGACATTTTGTCTTCGACTGCACTTATAGTTCTAACGACGAGTTTAACTCTTCCATTACTAAACGTATTACACACGTTTTGCATATTATTTTCGCGGTTATTTTTGGATAAATGTTTCATAAATCGAATGGTTTTTTTACTTTTTTTTTGATATTTTCGTTAAATTTCCTTCGAAATTCATCAAAACCAATTTTACAATATTGCAATAAATAATAAATGCGGTATAAAAAACAAAACAAAAAAAAAAAACATTCGCATTTCGTAATCGACGACATTTTATTTGTTGTTGTTGTTTTTTTTTTTTTTTATCATCCGGATCACTCGAATTCACGAAATTTTTTTTACTGGTTCCATTCAAACTTCGCGTTAACTCCGAGTCCGAGACTGCACTGCATATTTATAACGATAATTCAACTCTTCCATCACATTCATATTATTTATCATTATATTGTACTAGTGCAATAATAATAATAATAATAATACGCTGTTGCGGTACAGATTATTAATATGATGTATAATTTTATAATTTATTTCAACGCGGGTGCCGCGGCCCAAAGTACCGTAAATTATGATATTATAAATCGAATAAATAAAGAGAAAAAAAAAAAATACAAAAATACAAAAAATACAAAATACAAAACGATGGTAAACCGTGATATAATATATTATCGTTATAATTGTATCGGTCGATTATGTCGGCTGCATAATAATTGATGGATGCACTTTGGCACCTGCAGTGCACGAGAAACGATTATATTTTTACAATGAATTCAAATAATTAGAAAAAAAAAAAAATAAAAAAAAAAAAAGAAGTTTTATCGAATGCGTATGTCCTACAACGAGAATTCGTACGAGCGTCTTAATCTAAAAATGATATTGTTACGTTAAAGGTTATATTATATTTTGCAGCCGATCAAAAGGCGTTTTTCGAAGGAGAAAAATACATATATATTATTTATTGTTCATTTATTTATATATTATTTACGTAATCACTGTAAATCCAAATATCACCTCGATCTCAGACGTGTAAAGTATATGAATACATTTAATATTCGAATACTTGAAAAGTATTCGAATACCCATTTTAAATATTTATCCAAAGTGTATTTGAAATCGAGTACTCATTTTATATATATATATATACTTTTTATACGTTTTAGAATTGAAGCGCATCATTCCACATAATGTTTCAAGTTATACGCGTACATTTCGATTTCAAGAGCTACAACCTATAATCATTTGTTCTATAATTAATTTATCGATTAGAAAACAGGTGAATAGTATTGGTGGTTTATACATTTGATGCGGACAATTCTAAGTTATTGAGTTTACTCGATAATGTATTGATTTGTAGTTTGTTTTTTTTTTTTTTTAGATTTTTCAAAATGTAGTATTAAGAAATTAAAAAAAATGAATTATTCAAAACAACCAGTGTATTTGTACATTTTAAAAGACGTAATTCTGTGACAGGATTTGGGCTTATATATTATCTATGTGTATTTGTATTTAAAATAATTTTATGATTATTAAGTTATAACACGTTCATATGACTTAGTTTTAAGTATCTAGGCATAGAATTCAAATAGCTAAAAAAAACTCTATCACGGAGTGATTAAAAAAACGGGTTTTATCCGACAACAGGTGTTTTCACGCACTGCCCAGGCACCCGCGCTCAAAGTTACTCTCAAAGAAATAAAAAAAACAATAAGACTATACAGAGTAATAGCAATAAGAACGTGTGCGTGCGAGTCACGGCCAACAACTTTGGAGGACAAGAGAAAACCGGCAGTGCTAGAAAGAAAGTTTCTAAACAGGATATGCGTGGTGGACCGAAAATGAAAAATTTAACCCGAAGATGTGAGATAAAATCGAACGAAGAGATATTTAACGACCTCGGGGAACCAAATTGAACTGAGGTGATTCGAGCTAAACGACCAAGCGTGGCTTAGTAGGCCACGCGTCGTACTAAGACTCTAACACGGTCGCAAAAAAAAAAAAAAGTCCCCAACTGAAAACCACAAGGAAAGACGCCCTTAAGTAGACCCAAACAACGAAGGTTCGAAAAAATTACAGAGGCATTAGATTAGAACCGCCTAAATGAAATGGCCCATGAAGCTGGAATAAAAAAAAAAAAAAAAAAATAAATTGTAACCGCAATAATTTAATAGGCACGCACAAATTAAAATTACGAATATTCGAATGTTGTCGTGTAAAAACACACGACTTTTTTCACGGATGATGTGGATAGAGCCTCTTGGCCTTTTGGCCATCGCCGCTTGTCCAGCTTTGGAATTCACCATCATCCGTTCACCGCACACTGACGCGTTTCTGAAATAAAATGTTCGATTCTCGTGTCGACCCGAAGTGATTTTCACCGTTTCCAATCTCAAACCCAACTGCCGAATTGGGCACTAACCGAGTCCGGTTCAATTACTGGCAATTTTCAGTTCGATTTCGGTCCGGTTCGGTTCGAAAATCGAACAATTCGTAAAATCATTACTATACATACATATGATTTTTTTTTTTTTTTTTTTTTTCGTAAAACACGCCGGTAGAGTAGTTATTTCACGGTCGTCTTGTATTGTACGTACAATTATAATAATAATAATAATAATAATTTGGCGAAACTTGATCCCGCGAGGTCCAAACGAACCGACGAAACGATCAAATTTCTTTTAAAAACACACGCCGTCGAATTAACAAGGACGTGCATTAAAACTCGCGTAGAATGCAATTATTATTATTATTATTATTATTATTATTGTTTTTTTATTATTTTTTTATTGTCATCGCACGGCTGTCTCGGAAATAATAATACGAGTCGACTGCCGATTCCGACGGTCGTTGAAAAAACTATGGTATTCATATTGTGTACCGTTAATTCAGTTTATATCTCGTTTCCGTATGGTTATTTTATTTCAGTTATTTTATCGAGAATTTTACAGTTTACAATTTACACCGGAGTTGTAATACTTGCGTGCAAAAACCGAAACCGTTCAAATGTCCGGGTGAAAACACCGGCAGCCAATGGCATCATTGGCTAAGTATTTCAAAATATTTTTATCGAAATTGTATCTCCGCGAGTTGTTGGGAATATTCAAAATTACGTTTTACCAACGGATTTCGTTCCGGCGTACATTTATTTAACTTTATTTCGCTTTTTGTTTGGCTGCTACGGCGTTCGCGTCTTTATTGACTAAACCTCACTATTTTCAACGGTTTTCGGTTGGTAAATACGTGAATATTTAACTTTGTAAAACAACGGATATTATTAATTGAAGGGCTCTGTGCAAAAACCCCACTTTTTCAAATCTTCTCAGAAGACCGAAGACAAACAAAAACAGAACATTTTAAAAACACCCAGTGCACGATAAGACAGCCACAACGTCAAATACGTTGTATTTCCTATACGGATTATCGGAATTGTTTCGTTTTTTTTTTGTGTTTATCGCGATTAACGTTTAGAGGTGAATTTTAACGAAAAATGGACTTAATATGACTTTTTCGCGCAGGGCCCGACGATCCGCGGCGTGTCCAAAGGGGTTGCTAAAGGGGGTTATAACCGCTCCCGAAATGTCTTCGGTATACATTTTTTTTTTTTAAGATGATGTGTTGTATTCAATTTAACAATAGAAATAATATCCTATTTAGTAACGAGAATTTCAAATGTAAAAATGTAACCCGAAATATTTCCCTGGTACCGCCATCGATTATAAGACAGTATACTGACGTTCACTTACGATAGTTGTTTTTCATTGAGAAATCTCGACTAACCTAACCTAACCTAACCTACTATATATATATATATATAACAATATATTATAACGATTTTACGGAAACCCGAGAGGTTTTTAATTCATCGCGTACGCCTGTTATACACCTATACGCCTCTGACGACCTTCCATGTAGACGGGGGGGACAAAATAAAAAACGATAGTGAAAATTGTAATAAACGGGGTAGACGCACACGAAAAAAAAAAAAAAATATATATATAATTTACCGGGTGTGCGTCTGTAGTGTTTTATTGTACGGGCGTGCGGGAGGTTTAAAATACGTACTCTTGAAATACGAAGAATAAGAACTCCACTGCGGTGGAGATTAGCGCCACGTCGGAACGCATGTGTACGCATAAAAAATTTAAAAAAAAAAAACGCGTAATCCGGCGCGGGGTACGAAAACGCACAAACGACGACGCCGACGCATTCTTCCCCGGCCGGCCGTGTGTAATCGTTCCGAAATCTTTGACGAGATCGAAACGGCGGTGGTTTTTTTTTTTTTTTTTATTCTCTTTTTCTCTCTTGTCAAATACAAAAAAAAACCACCCAACACCGAATCCTATTCGAACAATAACAACATAATATACAAATATACAACAAGTGTGGTTTATAAAAAAAAAAAAAAAAATTACAATTTCACATCGGTTCCCGAAGTGAACAGAAAAATAATAAAAATAAAAAAACCGTTTGATTATATTTGCATACATTTCGTATTTGACCTCTCGCGCTTCGGTTTTCAGCACCGTTTATATTTTATGATATGTTTATATTTTTGACGCGCGCCAGTTATTTGACAAAAAAATTATTATAAACGAATAAAAAATGATGCAAATTTCCCCCAGCCTCGCAAAATTACAAAATACAATTGCCGTTAATTTTGCATTACGTATGTAAAGAAAACCAAAAAAAAAAATGTATTCGCATATCAATATGACGACAATAAATGATTTAATTCGTACGAACAATTAAATAAACGTCAATTTTCGCGATAAATACAAATTGAATACAAAGACGTATAAAGTAAAAAAATGAAAAAAAAGAAAAAGTACATTTTTCGATTGTGGTGGGGGGAGGGGTGCTGGGGAAGTGAACATAAAATTACCCCCTATAAAAAGTTCTTGGCTTCGCCACTGTAATGAATAAACGCCCGAGTTACCTAATAATCATTTTTTTTTTTTTTTTTTTTAAGCACTTAAATACATTTTAAAATTTAAACTTATAAAATAAGGTAAGTAATGTTTTACGTCCGCTGGTTCCGTTTTGGTTATATAATTCGAGCTCTGTCGGCCGACACTTGTCGTTTATTGATCAAAATTAATTATCCGATTTACTCTGAACAGCGGAATTATGCTTAAAACCAGCACCGCGATGAAAAAAAAAAAAAAAAAAAAAAAAATTATACATATATATATATATATATATATATCGAAGTCGATCAATCCAGTAGTTCCGGAAATCGCCCCGTGGGCCTAACAAACAATACCGTTTCACGTTTATTTCTTTAGTTGTATACGAAAAGACTCCGGTCCGTCCGTCTCGAATTGTTAATATTCATTATATAACACGTACCTGCTATATAAAAAAAATTATTATGCAACAATAATACTATATGCGTGTTAAACAGACACTGACCTGCGCGTTCGTCTTGTGCAGCAAAACGTGTACGCCATAATTCATAATATCTTTATCGTAATTATGTATAATATTTTATTATAATATTATCAGTCGTCGTCGACGTTTTCCTGTTGCCGGAGGTCGCGATCGAGAGAAAAAAAAAAAAAAAGAAGAAAAAAAACACCTGTTACACACCTGCGGCCGGTAGGTATACCGCCACGTTATACAAATTGTTTTTTTTTTCTTCTATAATTTTCATTACCGCCTTCAATTAATTTTTATTTTATCTCACTAGTAGTATATGAATTAGTAAAACTACAATGAATTACGATAGAAAATGACTAACGAGCGGTCCCAATTAACCATTACTGCGCACAAACAGAACATTTAAATAATATAATTCAATTATAAAATGATTATTGTTAAAAACAAATTATTTTTACTCGTAAAAATATGAAATTTCAACGTTGGCCAATTTTGCAAAAAAAAAAAAAAAAAAGGAAAAACATTTCATACGAAAATTGTTTAAAAAAACATTACTTTACCCGAATCTGTAGAGAAAAATTGGAGTTGTCGTTTTAAAAAAAAATAAGTTGTATTTCCAGCGAAAATATTTAGTGGTACCTCATATCGTGAACACACGAGTGATACATGTACTAGTGATGTGACATAAATCTGGATTATCCGAAAATCTAATAAAACCAGATTTTGAAATCCAAAATTTTGTATTTTTATGAGTAAAACGACGTTTGCCTAGTCAACTGGTAATTATACAAATTAGAGTGTAATATGTATGATTTTTTTTTTTTTTTTTTTGTTGTACTTGTTTTTTTTTAACTGTAAACACGTATTCAATGTTTTACACGTTCAATGCTATTATCAATAATATAATAATAATAGCTTTATGTGAAATAAATTAAAGAAAATAAAACCATAATTTTAAAACCAGTAATTTGGATTCGTATAAAAATCCAGATTTACAATAAATAAAATAAAATCAAAAAAAATTAAACATTATTGTAAAACCACAAGACCCCCTCCGGTCGCTTCGCTCAAAATCTAAATTTTATACCAAATACCGAATCTATCGAAATTTTCATACGGTCTGATATATTTAATACTATTAAACTAGCCATAGGAGATGGGTTCTCGGACCCGAAGTCCCATCCCCCGTAGGTGCGCCACCCCTCGGACACCGGTAAACAAGGCACCTACCTTGTGCCTACGTTTCTCTAAGTTGTTTTTTATAGTCGTTTACATCGAAAAAACACAAATACACAATATCTAGTTTTACGTAAAATCGCATCGTATCGTACCGCCAACGTATACAGGTTGTTATCATCCGAACAAAAAAAAACCGTTTTAAAAACTAGTAAAACAAAAAAAAAAAAAAATGGGAAAAAAAACAAGGGTTAATTTGATGGGAAAACGATTTTAATTTTTATATCCGAGATAAAAATAAATAACAACGATACACGCGCTTTGCTCGCGCGTGATGTTATATCATTTTTTTATTCAATGTTAATCGTTATGATATTATTTTTAAAATGAGATCAAGTGGCTATGCGATGCATTACAGTGTAGTATTGGTTTATTCGCTATAAAGCAAATGTTTATGACGTTATTTTATATTCTTCTGGAACGGGTCCCAAGGTCTCGAGCCGCAAAACGACAGCGGCGATAAAAAAAAAAAAAAAATAATAAAAAAATAATCGCAAACACACAGCCCGCGGACGAGTAAACAAAAAGCGGGGAAAAAACATTAACAGTGTACAAGATTAAACATGTACTTAACATTAATAAGAAAAAAAAAATAATAATTAAAAAACCGCGATTAAGAAATTAAAATAAAGCGCACGCACCACTTTTCGGTTTTTAGCGAAATTATTATTATTTTTTTTTTTTTATCCACATAGATGTTATTAATGTAAAAGAAAAAAAAAAATTAAGTAATTTTTATGGTACAAAGTAGTAGTTAAGTGTATTATTTATTTATTTTTTTTTTTTTCAGTAAAACACCCGACAATGGTAATCGACTTTAGATGTTTTTTACTTATTATGATGATCGTTAATATAAGAAGAGAAACACGTTTTGTTGAAATTACACTGTTTTATTACACGGTAGCAATAATAATATTTCGACTTATTAAAAACCAAAACTAATAACGTTCTTACAAGGTCCGCAAGTATGTATGATACGATTGCAGTACTCGAAACACGTTTCTAATAGTTATAATTATTATTGTGCGAATAGTATTTTTTTTACATTTTTTCGTTAAAATAATTGTTGCTAATTACAAAAAACAAAGTAATTGTATTTTATTATTATCAATTAGAAATTGAAAATTCATCACGTTTTACGGTTTATTTCCTATGTTTCTTTGCTATCAATATTAGGTAGGCACCTGTTGATTAAATAATAATAATAAAAAAAAAATCTTAAAAACACTTTAAATGAAAAAAAAAGAAACCAATCTCGTACTATCACACTCGATTTTTCTTCGTTTGCTTTTCAGATTTCGTTCAATAGCATTTTCCATCTTTATTTCCGTGTTGCTAGGCCTTTTGCTCGGTTCATTTTTTATTCAAGTCGGTTTACGCTGTTCAATTTACGCCGTTGATGCAGTTTCTTCTAGGCTGCAGTGTGCGGTTTTTTACAATAATCCATTTCAACGGTCAGCGAGCAATAGTGTACCTACGTGTACGAGTAATGAACAACGATTTGCTCTGGTTTTTTTTTTCTCGGTGTACCGCAGTGTTTTGTCTGATTTAAATATAGATAGTAGATAAAAGTAAAGTCGACAAATTAACAACGGACCGTGTAGAAAAATAATAATAAAAAAAAAAAAAAAAATAGTACTAATATTAACAAACACACTCGGCGAGCACGCGCGGCGATTTATCATTATAACGGTGACGGTAACGCGTATCGGGGGGAAATGTACCTATACAGTATTAATAGTAATAACGGACAATTCGCCCATTGTGCCATTGATGACGACTATTTTATTATATCCGAGTACAACAAATACAGGGTGGTCTCGTCGCCGCGCAAATATAATTTATAAAACGACCGATAAAAATGATAACCGTCAACTCTAAACGCACGACGAGTAGGGCTCGTCATTTATATGTATTAAAAAAAAAAAAAAAAAACCCCAAAACATGTAAATATATACGTAATAATTACGTAGGAATACATAGAAAATTGCTTAAAATCACAACAACAAAAAAAACAAACACCAATTGCCACCTACCACATTACGTCAAAAAAAAAAAAAAAAGGAAAATATAAAAAAAAAAAACAAATAATAATTACAATTGAACGTTAATCTGGATCTTGATTCCAACGGTATACCGTATACATACACGAATTGTTGAAGTTAAATGCTCTACGGTTTGGTCTTAGCGCGGATTTGTACGGACTATATTTGTAAGGAACGGTCGACTTCAACCGATGTAATGGGTGCAAATTTCACATTTGCAATGTCCAAATGAGTGAGCTCAGTAGTCTGCGACAATATTCCGTTCGTAGGACATCTCTGATTAACCGCAGGCAGTTCAAAATCGGGATTTTAATTTAATAATACACTATGGATTATCGCTTTAACCGCCAATCCCCGCACAGTGGTCCTCGGTCCTGGTCCTTCTATACATTTTACAGCTTCTTCTACGAGTCCTAAACATTATACTAAAGCGGTTCTTAAACTGCGGTCCACAGACCCCCGGGGGTTCCCGACACTCGTGCCGGGGCGTTATATGAAATTATTTTCTCACATCGTCTCGCATATTGGTCCGCAAGTTTTTTTTTCGTTTTTGCCAACATGTTTTTCGCGTAGCTTTGCAGAGCGTCCATTTAATGACGTCGTATATTTCAAAATATATCGTTAGTTGGATACATTTATATATATATATATGTATGTTATAATATCGTAACCGCCAGGAATTTAATCATAAAATAGTAAAAGTCTCTCTCTCTCTATCTATATATATATTTATAAAACAGGATATTATTAGGTATTTATTAGAGTTTAGCGAGCGGACGACCGACTAGACAGCAATACATAATATTATTATAATGTATTTGTTTTTTTAACACCAATACCGGTCTGCCAGACAGATAAATAAACAGACATTCAAACGGATTCCGGGTCGGATGCACATAAACCAGAGCCTACGAGACATACGAAATGCACGACGAACAACACGGTTTTCATTAATCCGATGTTTGTAATTTTTATATTTTAATATCGAATTCAATTTGGCACACTCGTGCGCGATCATGCCCGTCCACAACTGCCGATCCTTCCGGTGTTCCATAGACTTCTCGAACCTCTCGACAATCTAAAAAAATGTTAATTAAAAAATGCATTCCAAATTATAGTCTTGCCGTTTATGCACTTTTCGATATCGAACGGTTTATTCCGGAATACCGATAGCGTTTGTGGCGTGGCGATGGGATTTTCGAGGGGCGACTAAATACGCTCATATGTTATAATATGAAAAATATTCGAAATTGGTCGCAAATTGTTTCCGGATCATTAGACGTTTCGTCGTACAAACGAATATTTCGCTCTCGTGGCTGCTGAGTTCGTGCATCTTAAGAAATGCATCATCAACCATATACAGTCGGGGTTGTGTCTGTCTAGTTGTTTTTAGATTGACGGATAAAATATTTGTCTACGGGATCGTATGCGCGTTTTCATTACGATATTCTTTTTGTTGGGAATTCTGAAAATATTACTTTTGTTTACAATTATAAAGGTAGACTCGAAATCGAAATCAAATTTTTCGAAAAATCACAATCGAATGGGCCGAGTAGAAATTGCACACATTGCACCGCGGGTAGGACACCGTTGCAGGTGGGTAATTGGGAAGATGGGCCGAACAGGGGGCGAGTCGAATGCATGCGAAGTATATCGTAGTGTTTTACTTTTCGGTGTTGCCGAGGTAACCCGGAAATCGACGAAAAAAAAAAAAAAATGACAAAATAAACACGATCGTGTATGCGTTTTCTAGGGGAACGTTTTCACTAACCGAAAAAGCGATTACTTTGATTAAACAAAAATAACCATACACGCGATTTTATTTGTAAAATTTTAATAGCTTCGTCGCCGCACTAAGAAGCGAAACATTACTTGTATGTTGAAAAAAAAAAGTTTTTTTTTTTTTTTTTTTACGCGCACCGTGACACCCTATATATATATATATATATATATATTGTAACGTACAAGGCGAAACGTTTTAATTTCGCGTATCTGTACGCTACTACTTACGTGTTTGGTCCCGTTCGACCGCAGGTTTTGACGACATATTTTGACACAATGGAAAAAAAAAAAAAAAAAAAAAAAAAAATAATAATAATATTGTCACTGTTATTATTATTACTATTGTCATTGTTATTATTGTCGTTAAATGCGCTGCGCACGCGTTATTTGAAAAATAATAAAAATCGGCCGTCGTTTTTAATACGTCTTTCGGCGCGGTTTTTCGCTGCCGTTCGCGGTATACACGGCCGCGGGTTATTTTGGTAATCATTGGACTCGATGTACTGAAAACGATAGAAAGGTGCGGTCGAAATCGTCCCAATACGCAGCTAGTTTTTTTTTTTGTTGAAAACGTCCATAAAACTCGTATTAAAAACTCGAATCGCACTATAAGTATACGCGCATTTTAGATTTAAAAAAAAAAAAAATAAATAAATAATAATAACAATAATAAATAAAAATCGGTTTTCGCGAGCCAAACAAGAAGAATGCTGCAGGTGAAATTATTGAAATTCCTACAGTATTTTTTTTTTTTTTTTTTTTTTGTTATGGTTTTATTTTCGTGTAAGAGCGGACGAACATCGAAATCGTTACCGTCATGAGTTATGCGCCTTGATGTGTGTGTGGGGGGGTTGGCGACAGTGAAATAGTTTTACGATTTACACCTGCTCGCGACTGTTATGAATGAAAATAAAAATATAACGTACAAGAGGACCGTCTTTACAAGTGCCCAGGAATTTTCGGGACGTACTATAAGTATAATAATGATGAATAAATAGGAGTGGACACGCCTTCGACGTACCCGATCCGGAAATGGGAATTCAAAAGCCGACTTTTATTCAACGAAACCCAGCTCTACTTATAATCAAGCACCTCGTAGCTGTTGGACTTTTAAGTAATATTAAAAAGAACGTTCGTAATCGGCAAATTTAATAATACGCGCGTATAATATTTTATTCATGAAAAACTATCTGTTATAATTTTGTCGGAGATTAACGCCGGAGGAGGTAGGGGAGAGTCCACCTATCCCTACGACGAGTCTTTCGGTGAGAACGTTTAATATTTAAAAAAATAATTTAAAAAAAAAAATCAAATCTTGCTCTAGTAGATTACTACTCGATAAAAATAACAAAATCTTAGACAAGTGTTTCCCGACCGGTGGTCCGTGGGCCAGTCATAGGCGGTCCGCGGTCCCATAGATATTTTCTTCGATTTCTATTACAAATTAATTATTATTATTTTTTTTTAAATAGCGAAAAAAATTACGACTTATTGAGAGACCGTATAATATTATACGGTTATCTTATCGTTGTTGCTGCTGTAGACCGATAAGTATTTTCCACTGTTATAAGAGTAATAAATTGAAGTATAATTATGTATTAGTGAAAAGTGTAGTAATAAAATGTAAAGTAAAATAATACAAATTAACATTTTCGATAAATTTTGTGTTTCTTGTTAATGAGCAAAAGAATAAATAAATTCCTAGTTTTCGTAAAATTGAGGTGGTCCGCGACCTATAAAATACCGTCAAAGTGGTCCGTGGTGGTAAAAAGGTTGGGAAACATTGTCTCGGCCGGTGAGTAGGTATCGGTGCGTGGGCAGTGGATTTAGCCGGTCCGAAACACGATTGACCGAGCTTCGCTCAGAATCGTTTTTCGTTAGCGGTAAAATGCCTACATTCCCGGCCCGCCCCGCCATTATCGTCCGTGTCTTGTTTTTTTTTTTTTTTTTTTTTTTACATTTATTTTGCCGACAGAAAATTATGAAATATTATTTTCGCGGGGATACGTACAACGAGCGGATTTTCGGGACAAACTGTATACGGAGAAAAAACGAGTGCAGCACGCGGCAATAGAATATTCGACTTTCGTCGGTAACCGGGGCAAGGCGAACACGGCGTGCGCGAATACACACCGGCTCCATTATTATTATTATTTTTTTTTTTTTACCGCACAAACTATCGTATTTTAAATATTATTACGTTGCAAAACGTTAATTATTATAATTATTTTAATGGTAATAGTATTTATCGTAGATGCGCGTACGAGTGTAGCGTTTAGAGCAGATATTTCGAAAGCGGAACGACACCCGGTGTCGTCTCTCTTTCTCTTTTTCTCGTTTTTTTTTTTTTTTTTTCCGAAAGAGACGTTCCAGTAAATATTATGCTTAAAAACTATATCATATTATTGCGCGTACTATTATTTATTCGGGCCGGTTACACAAACGATATTCCGTCGACGACTGTTATAATAATACATTCCCGTAATATTAGAATATTTAACCGCAGTGATTTATTTTATTTAGTAAGTCGCCATTTGTTTTTTAATACGAAAAACGAAAATTCGAGTGTGTCTCAAGCACAGGGTGCGGCAAAACCGACTGTAACAAAGTACCGGAGTAGAGCCTGGATAATCCGGACGGCATTTAAATCCATTTGTCCGTAAACAAATCATAACCGATGATCAAATTCTACAAATTGCAGCAAATAGAGACGATATTGACGACGATGACGAAAGTGTCTCTATCAGCGCATGTAAAGTTTCGCGTTCAGAAGCTGCGGACGCACTGAATACTGTATTGCAATAGGCAGAAGATCAGAACACGGGACAGCAGTGATATTTTGTTGGTACGCCGATTAAACGTTCTCTTAACGAGCTTTTGAAATGAAAATGAAAAGTACAGGGTGCGGCAGAGCCGACTGACGGGTTTAATGAGGTCGTTAGCCTGTGATAAGATAAGAGCAGGCCATAATAAGTGGTATATTTCGAATTGTACGGTAATGCCGTTTTTATTCGTAATCATGGTCTGCACAGGTGTCCGTCGCGGTTTCGTCGTGCGTGCGTATTACGAAAATAATCATTCTGTGTTATCGCTACACAAAAGGCTTTTCGTATACACTTCGGCGGCATTCCACGTGCTGAATCTGTTCCTTCCGCTAACACTATCAAATTGTGGATACGGCATTCGGAAGAAACTGCAAGTACCCTAAGTAGATCTGGACACGGAGCACCCAGACCGGTAAGAACCCCCCCCCCGAAAATGTGCAGTTGGTTAGAGAGTCAATTGAACAGTCACCAAGACGCTCAGCCCGGAAACACGCTGTAACTTTGGAGTTAACCTAACCAGACTATTCTTTGAGGAGAATTCTTCACGAAGATTTATCATTCCGTCCCTATAAATTAATGCTTGTCCAAGAGTTAATTGCTACTGACTACGGCAACCGTAAAAATCTCTGTCAGCAAATTCTTCCGCAAATTCCTCCGATATCAACTTTTTTCTGTAGCGATGAGGCCCATTTTCATCTTTCTGGAACTGTAAATAAACAAAATTTTCGATGCTGGGCTACAAATAACCCACGGCAGCTTCATGAAAGACCACTCCACGTGGAATTCGAGGCCATACTTGTGCCGATAATCATATGAGAGCTTCAGAGATCGTCCACAACAGTGTATCAATGTTGACGGCCGCCATCTTGGAGATATAATTTTCAAAAAATAATTTTTGAAAATGGGATTGAATACTGATTTAAATTTGAAAAAAAAAACCTTTTCTCTAAGTTTTACTGTTCGTTATTTATAGCCCATCAAAACTCGGTAGTCGGCTGTGCCGCACCCTGTATATAATCGCGTTGTCAAAATATCGGCCGAATGTTAATCGACCGAAACCCGGCCGTGACCCGAAATAAAACTTGTTAAAATGCCATAGGTCCTATAATGAAATTAATAATATATTGTACATTCGTTCAAAACTCTGTTAGTTACTTAGTTTGTTAGCCCTCGTACAATTCAATTCACTGGATTAGTATAATTTGCATTATATAAACTCAAAGTCAAGTTGCTCCTGTAACGGGCTGAAAACGAACGAGTCGAGTCTGTTCTAATCCCGAAACGATAAGTTATTATTTTTTTTTTAACCGAATTAAATTAAATATTTTCTTTTTCTAATTAAAATTATTTTTCCGTTAATTTTTAACCCGGGGCTTTGTTTTCGTCGAATCGGTTATTTAATCAGTAATCTTATATTTATTTATTTATTATTAATATTATTATTTTTATACCAACAATCGGCTCAATCAGAACGTTAGAATCAAGGTAACCGGCCGACGACAGCAATATAAGAATTATTATTTTTATAAAAAAATACGTTAAACGGTTATGCAACTTTATATGTAATTTAACTCGTGGACGTTGAATTTGAACAACAAAAAAAAAAAAAAAAAAAAAATCGTTTAATAAATCGATGAAATCGGCCGGTCGTTTATCAAACTTGTGAAAAACAATATATTTTAAGTATTTCGTGTACGAATATGGATATTGTTTTTAAAATTATATATTTAGAACACGAGTATTTCACTGAAAAAAATATTCGATTACAAATACAGAAACTTTTGAAAAGTATTTATAAATACTTTCAAATACTATTATTTATTTATTTATTTATTTTTTTTTTACAAAACTAGTTTTAGTCAACACGTGGCGTAAATGCGATGCGTTTCGCTTTAAAATTAATACAAGAAACGATTTTAAAAATTATAATACAGTTATTTAAAACGAGTATTCGATTTCAAATACCGAATACTTGAAAAAAAAAAAAAAAAATGTATATAAAATTAAAACACAGCGCCGAATAATTTTCGTAGCAGTATTTAATATACGTATTATTCGAATACCGAAAGAGTATGTTTGCATTTAAATGCTTTTATACACGTACAAATTACAAGACAGTCGATTATATAATAATTAGCCATGCTAATTGTTTTGCACAGCTCCTACACATCGACAAATCGTTACAAATACCATACATAAACAACATTAAATATACATATATATATAAAAAAAAAAAAAATAGTCGAGTGCAATTGTATTATTATTGCATTATCGTGAGACGCACTTAAAGTCTGTGCCGCGATAAGATTTTATCATTTCTGCTGAACCGACCGCGAACGCACAATATTATAATTATTATTTATTATACAGGTCGTGTAAATATAATAATATGATATTATTAAGTTCGAAACGAAAATCCGAATGATAAAAAAAAAAAATGGCGGCGATCATAACTTTTTTGATCATAAACGTGCCACATATATCAGCAGTGACGTGTTTACGTAAGAAGATGGGGATGTGGGGGGGTTGTGGAAATGATCACGCCACTTATTTTTTAATAACTATTTTACATCCCGTGGAAAAATATATCATGTTCATAGATTCAGTAATGTACACAGGATTTTTTTTTTTTTTTTTGGTAACGTATTCTGCATTTCGGTGTGAACGTGTTATTGTAATTGATGACAATTCGACGGGGGTGAGTGGATCGGAGCCTTAAGTAATCTTTGGATACATATCCCACGCCCCCTAAGACAAAATCCTCAATAAGGTCATTAGCCTGTGATAAGATAAGAACAGGCCTTAATAAGTGGCATATTTCGAATTGTACGGTAATGCCGTTTTTATTCGTAATCATGGTCTGCACAGGTGTCCGTCGTGGTTTCGTCGTGCGTGCGTATTACGAAAATAATCATTCTGTGTTATCGGTACACAAAGGGCTTTTCGTATACACTTCGGCGGCATTCCGCGTGCTGAATCTGTTCCTTCCGCTAACACTATCAAATCGTGGATACGGCATTCGGAAGAAACTGCAAGTACCCTAAGTAGACTTGGACACGGAGCACCCACAACGGTAAGAAACCCCCGGAAATGTGCAGTTGGAGAACAGGACCGTCCACTGTCACGTCCGCTCGTTATGTTGTGATGTTGGAAACTTATCTGCAGCATAGGTTGGAGGAAATGGCTGAAGAACATGATTTGGGAGATGTATGGTTTCAGCAAGACGGAGCTACAGCGCACACAGTTAGAATTTCACTTGCTGTCTTGCGACAAATGTTCCCTGGGCGGTTAGTCTCTCTGAGATGAGACATAGGCTGGCCAGCACGGTCCCCAGATTTAAGCGTGTGTGATTTTTTTCCTCTGGGGCTACCTTAAGGATAACGTTTTCAGACATCGCCCACGTGCCATAGAAGAAATTAAACAGAAAACACACCGTGGAAGCCGAGGCCATACCTGACGAAATGTGCCGAAAATCAGCTTCAGAGATCGTCTACAACAATGTATCAATGCTGACGGCCGTCATCTTGGAGATATAATTTTCAAAAAATAATTTTTAAAAATGGGATTGAATACTGATTTAAATTTAAAAAAAAAACCTTTTCTCTAAGTTTTACTGTTCGTTATTTATAGCCCATCAAAACTCGGCAGTCGGCTCTGCCGCACCCTGTATATTACAACTTGCTCCCGAAAATATCCCCGACCCGATCTATAACGACATATAATTCACGCCGCTTTTATTCCCAACTGCTTATTACTTACATAACAAATTATTGTTTGCGGGTTTTTTTTTTGTTTTTAATAATCTTATAGTGGTGCCGTCGGAAAAAATATTACTGTAAGAAGATTGCAGGGTGATATCGTTTTATCGCGATCCGGTGGTTTTCTCGGACGATTTCAAGCCAATTTGATTTCTGTGTTGTTTTTGTTCTTTCTTTCCGATCATTATGGAACCGTTTATGTCTTTATTTTCAACACTATTGTACAATCCGTACCACTATGTTTTTTCACATCTTAAACTCGTTTACACGTTGGATTTTCAAATAGCGGTGATCCACCGTAGTACGCATAGTGATTTACGAATTATAAAACTGGTGATCAACGCGTACAAATGCAAATCATTATCCATTTTGAATACTGTCAAGCTAGACATATTTGATATATCGTCCATTTTCTTTTTCTTTTTCATCTTTTTGTTTTATAAATAATGGATACACTATGGATTTTCGCCAAACGATTAAAAATTAAAAAAATAATTCAATTGTATTTGACAAACTAAACATTTTTAAGTACAATCTATTAAAAACTTCCATAAAAACTCAACTCAAGGGGGTTAATTGACGTCGGAATAACTGTTGGATATATTATAAAGGCAACGTGTTGAATCCACTGCATTGAATATTTTGCGATCGAGCTATAGAGGATAGTAAAATTTGCACAACAATATAATTGTAGATCGTCTCCTACAAAAAAAAAAAAAAAAAAAAGCGGTAGATCGCCCGCTGCGAGATAGGGGGCCCTGTTCTAAACACGAGTCCGAATATTCGTGTTATCTACGCATTTTTATACGCACGACACCGGATATTTTTTGTAAAATATTCTTTATTCGGGGTTAAAATCGATCGTGTATACGCGTGTTTAAGGTACAAGGTGTAGGAGTATATATAAATAAAACAACAGTGATGATCGAGTTGGTTTTTGAAAATCCTCCGAAATGTCGAAAAACCGCATCGTCCTGTATATAATAATCGTAAACAAATTTTATATAAATACTGCAATATGAATAAGAACGAATAAACCTATCGTTCGGAATAATTTACAATAATTATTGTCTTTTGAACGCTGAGTACTATATAAACGCCCGTGCCATTCTCGGTATAATAACAATAAATATATTATTTACAAAATACTCGGTACAAATAATACGCGTCGGTATGATGAATTGATAAATTCATTGGTATGTATTGTGATTATTACTATTTTTTTTTTTTCCAATGTAAACCGATACGTTTCTTATTGTTATTGTTGTATGGAAATAACTAATAATACAACGATTACCGGGCTCGGATTTCGATTGTAAAGTACTTATATTTTTCTTCTTTTTTTTTTTTTTAGCGATTTTAGACGACCACTACCGGAGTGCACTTACCGTTTCACGTACTGAGTGTACACACTCTATAGGCGAAAGTATTTTATTTTGAATTTTTTCTGTCATTTTTCGGTTTAAATGACGTTATACGACTCATACATAATACGATATTATACATTTAGCTAATTCGAAAAAAAAAAAAATTATCTTTGAATATTTCGTTTTATCGATATTTAATTTAATAGGATTTTCGAGTTTTTTGCCGTACAGAATTGTGTCAACGATTTCGATAACGTCTTTATACGGAGCGAATGACACGTAATCGGACGGTAATACCATCACGAACGCCGAGTTCGTTTCGGTAATTTTGTAAAGACGTATTCTCCAATTTGCATATATTTTTTTGTTCGCGGTAAAATACTAATTTTTCTAGTGCGTTTTTCAATGGTTTTTTAGAGGGCATTTAATTCCGGGCACCGATAACAACGATATTGGAATACGAGCATGTTTTAGATTCTGGAATCTACCGAGGAATATATGTATTGATTTTACTACGATGACGCGCGTGTGTTCTCGTTTCTGTCGACGACTTTTCTGTTAACGGAAATCCTTGGTCGAATCGTCGGAAAACGGCAGGCGGGCTTTATTGCCGAACAATTTTTTATTTTTTTTTTTAAATCAACATGAAAAGATTTCGTCCAGAAGGTAAATCGCCGATACACGGCGTGTACTTTACACCGGTTTCCAAACAGATTACCGAGATTCACTATGCGATTATAACCAACGGTTTTCTACGAGATTACCAAAACGTTGGTATACCGATTCAGTGTACAATAAGTGATATTCAGCGTTAAAACCTCCGTCCCACTCCCATCGTCGGCTTTATTTGAGCTAGAAATAAATAATTATATACTAAATAATGTTTCGGGGGGGGGGGGGGGGGTTAAATATAAAATTAAAAATCCCGACTATAATATATGATATTTTTACGAAACGATTTTCGTGCGTATACGTATATGTCGTATTATAATAAATAATTTCGAGACGGTTATCGTCCTTGAAATCTCGAAACCCTCCGCGGGCTATACCGTCGTCGGCGCGATCGCGGGGTAAAACGCGCATTTACATTATTTGAATAAAAAAAAAAAATATATATATATATATATATATATATAAATAATAATAATGCGAGTCCTGGCGCACACAATGCGCGGCCGAGGAATTCGGAGGACCATTATTATCATCATCATCGAGCGTATACACGTATATTAAATATATATATATATATATATATATAGGGTTCGCATCGGGCCCAAAACGGAATATACGGTCCCGACAATGTGTTTTATATCTATTATTATTATTTTATTTATTTTTTTATTATTTTTTTTTTTATTATGCGCGTTGAATAACCGCGACGGATCTCTCGGAGGGATCACGTCTTTTATTGTATTGTACGGTTAACCGCCCGTAGCCGTCCGCGCGTCTTGCGACGGTACGCGTTCGGTATTTTCGCGGATAATAATAATTGTATACGTACAAGAAAAGCCCATGCCGGTTTATAGAGTAAAGGAAAAAAAAAAAAAAAAAAAAAAAGGAAAACGATCATAAACCGTTAACGGTGCGTACGCACGAGCCTAGGAGTCCAAGAGCCCGAGTTTTCGAGGATAATATTAGTGGATGGGCGAATTACGAATTACTCGACATTTCAATTGTATTTAAAATATTTGAACAGTATCGAATTTGTTACCGATGGCCATATGGATATATTCCGAATAATTCATGATGGTTTATTGATATGCGTTGTGTGTAGTAGGCAAATGACTAAAAGATATTTCATTTCATTCCGATGTACAGCGATTAACGACATTTGTAATTCATTAGGTATCAATTCGAATGGTTTTTTACAAATAAAAAATATATATTTATATATACGAGTGCCTAAAGAGTAATTAAGTATGGTATTTATGAACATTTTACATTTTTACAACACATCACCACCCCGAATTTTTTCCTGCGTTCGCTCCTGCACGTAACACTTTACTATTGCTATTTCGGTTTAGACAATTTTAAATTGTAAACCATCCGGGTATTGTCCGTACAATAGCCTTATAATATTTGATATTTTACAATACTATAATATAACATTATAATTTATCGAAAATGGATATAAGTAATAAAAAAAACCTCCCCCCTCGCTCTCTCTCTTATCAGAAAAAAATAAAAAAACCCCCGTAGAAAACGGAATTAATTGGCGATTTAAATAATATGCCCGTAACGGTTCTATAATTTGATTTGATTAATAATACAATTACACCAATCCGTCGTCGTCGGTGTGAAACGTGTTCTGACTTTCGACCGGGCCGAGTCTTAAATCACCAAACCCGCAAAGACAAATCGGACGTGTCGTACAATATTTATCGTTACGTTTTACCGTTTAGGCCAGTGTTTCCCAACCGGTGGTCCGCGGTCCCATAGATTTTTTCGTCGATTTCTATTACAAATTAATTATTATTGTGTTTTTTTTTTTTTAAATAACGAAAAAAATTACGACTTATTGAGGAACCGTATAATATTATACGGTTATCTTATCGTTGTTGCTGCTGTAGACCGATAAGTATTTTCCACTTTTATAAGCGTGTAGGTATCAGTCACAAAAATCACACCAAGTAAATTATTTAGTATAGTAAAGTATAATTATATATTAATGAAGTATTTTGTGTATTCCTGTTAATGAGCAAACCTATAAAATATTGTCGAAGTGGTCCGTGGTGGTAAAAAGGTTGGGAAACACTGGTTTAGGCATTGCCCGTACATAAAACTACGGGTACGTACTTGAAGAATATTAATATGTCGGGAATTCGGTTTTTATTATTCAAACGAACTGGTGTATGGATTTCACGTTATTTGTTTAAATTCGTCGTTATACCGATCTAGAAGAAATCCCTGTACCGGTACGGTTGTGGTGTTTTTTAAGAACAAAATACCCACATACCACGCCCGACGGGTGTGGGAGGCCACTGTTTCAAGTGGGAATTTCGGAAGTTTAGCGTTTAGATTTTTCCGTCTAAAATTTTCGAGACACTAATTTAGAGCCGTAAATGTGTTGTCCACGTCAGATCGATAAAGTGATTTTTTTTTTTTTTGACGTTTAATGACTATATTACATTATATTAAAAAATATCCGCGAATTTATTACCAGAGTTTTGGACTTGTTGCACTAAAAATTATCGAAATATGCAGTCAAAATCGTTAGAATACGCTTAAAAATATGCAGCTAAATTTGTATTTTATTTTTAAAAATATCCATAAAACATGTTACAATTTCAGAAATAAAAAACTCACATAAAGTAGGTTCGTAGAAAAAATAAAAACATAACCGAAATATGCAACTAGATTTGTTTAATATCGAAAAATTAATTTTAATATTAAACCATTTGGTATGAACATATAAATGCAAAACTATACAATTTAAATTTTTGCATTTCAGTCCGTTATGTCTTGTAAAACAAATTTATATCTTATTTAGATAATTCTACAGGTATTTTTAAAGAATATGCAAATGTAACAGGTTCTGAATCCTATTTATTACCAATGAAGTACTCCCATAACCCCGAAAATGTTATCACTCTATTCTCAATATATAAAGCCGATGTCCGTTATTTTATTGTCTGTGCTACACACGTGACGGTCAAAATGATATTTATCGTTATATTCTTGTATATACGAGAACATACGTGTTTCATGTTCTGGTTTTCTGGCGAAACTTATGAATAATTTCACGATTTTTTTCGTCAAACAATGTTTGCAATTAACCTCCCCCCACAGGCGTCGGTAATTTTCCCGTTTTTAGCAAGGTGACGGCACACGCGTTAGGTTGCCTACAATATTAACAATAGTTCTTGTACATAATCATAACTCGAATTATACCGCGTAGTTGCCAGCAGTGTTTTAATAATTATTTTTATAAATCCAACAAACACGCGCTACTAAGATACTCGTACTTTTATGTTTGACAAAACAGAAAAAAAAATAAAATCCCCCGTTTTGTTTACACCGGTTTAAATACCGACGGTTGTGAAATATTTCGTGACAGAATCGCGGTGTTGCAACGAGTTGCGTTTCGATTTTCCGAGGTCGATCTTTTTGTCCGGTCGGTATACGATATATTATAATATTAACGTGAGTTTGTAATTCGGTTCTGCGTGGAGAAAAATCGATGAACGCATTTAAAAAAAGAAAATCTCGAACGATTCATTATAAGTTTTAAATTCCGAGCGAAGCGACGAATGTATTGGTTTTTTTTTCCCCCTCCCGTCTGCGAACAAACATTTCTTCTTCGGTCAACATTCGATTTTCAAATAATAATTATTACTAGGACCCCCCCCCCCCCTGAAAAAAAAACCGAGAAAGGGGCCTTGCAAAAATAGGAATTAATGCATTTTTAGTATTACAACATTTGAAAAAAATGCCTTCAAAAATTATGTTTCACATTTAACACAATACGACCACGTTTGTCTGTTAGATACAACAATTACAGATGAGAGATTGACAATGTAGGATAAAGGATTATTTGATCTATGACTGTACGCAACGATTAATCATTGCAAACGAAAAACAATTCTGAGCAAAGTTCGGTTTTGATATATATATATAAATTATAAACAGTATCACTTTCTTGAAAGTGCTATATAATTTTCTAACGATTCATTTTTATCAAATTAAAAAATTAAAAAATAAATAAAAATCGAGAAACAGAAACCATTTTATTGCGTATAAATGTGTCCGTGTTTCCGACATTATTTCCTTATTGTTAAGAAACCTACGAGAATAATCACGATGAAAAATCAAATGATCTCCTCGGTGCACCGACTAGACAAAATTGTCTACCGGAAAGTCCCTATAAAGTTTTCAATTGGAGCAACGTTTCTGATCGAAAAATCGTTTACAAACACACCCGCAAAAAAAAAAAAAAAAAAAAAGTATGGTTTTTAATTTAGGGACGGTAGGGGGCTACTTTATGTGGCACGCACGACGTTTGCATAAGAGCAATAATTTATTTAGGCCAAGAAAACGATTGGTTTTGAAATGAAAAACAACAATTTAATGAACAATAAAACGTCCTAATGAAAATAATAACATACTCGATAAATAACAGTATTATTACCAATATTCAGTGGCGTAACACAAAAATTTGGTCCCCTCCCCCGCAAAAATAAAATAACGAGCCCCTAAAATAATATTTTTTTTTTTTCTCTTTAAGTTCAATTTAAATCAAGGAGTATTACACAATAGCCCCAAATTATCGTGGACTCCCCGAGGACACAGAATTACGCCACTGCCAATATTCTTTTCTCCCGGAAAAGAAAACCGTCTTATTTTTATTTTTTTTTTTTGTCATCTCGTCAACTCTCGTTGGGTTTGTAATAGTTAAATCGATCAGTTAATATTCCAGACGATACATTTGTTCATTTTTTTTTTCTCCTTTCAACATCGCGCTTCAAAAACCGTACGATTTCGATAGTTAATCATTCGATTTTATTTCTAACTATACGTTCCGTTATAGAATTTCTATTTAAATCCGTACGGAACTCAAGACAAATAATAATAGTTAACACAATCGCATAATATAATCGGAATGTGTAATTATTCCGTTACACGCCAGGCGCATGTAATAATAAAACATAGGAATATATTATACGAATTTTATTCGATTTCATTCATTCGAGGAGTTATTTCAATAGGTACCGCCGAATAATAATGCTGCAGTGTGTGTCCATTAAAATTTATTACTCTTGATGTGTGAAATTAATCGTTTTTTTTTTTTTTTTTTTATTTTACGCAACCATCGTGTACATATATAAATTATATATTTAAAAATAAAACTTTAAACGTAATTATAATAAATCTTTTTTTTTTTTTTTTTTTTATTTGTCTACCAAGGTTACGATAAACGATAATAAAATAATATGTATCAGCACGCACACCCACAGAAATATCATGTTATTTATTCACAAGAAAAAAGTATTATTATTATTAATAAATCATTATAATATTACCTAATAGTATATATAATAACGGTAAATTATCGATATTTTATTAAACTGAAGAAAGAAAAAAAAATAACAAATATATATATATATTTTTATCATATTTATGTAACCTCGCATACAGGGCGATTTCTATTTGTTTTGTTTTAACTACGACGATTTCGAGTAAAATTAATTTTGGTATTTTTCAGTGGTTATATTTTATAGAATCGTTTAAACGATCTTATTTAAAATATTTTCCAAATCGCGTACTCTTATTACGTACACCGTAAAATCCATATGAATTTTTGCATTTCAAATAGTGCTCCCTGCCCCGAAATACCGTAAACGGTATCAATCAGATATGTGTTTAAAAAAGAGGAAGGATAAGGAGGGAATGGAGGAACGGAGGTCAGTGAATAATTTACCGGTAACCACGGTATCCAAAATCATGCTGATGACCGTACGAGAAGATAAAGAACGATAACAAACACTAATTGTTGTTATCAGGACGATATTAAAAAAAAAAAAAAAAAAAAATCGTTTTCACGTTCAAATGTCCTTTTAAAATTTGTTTAGCGATCATTGATGTAAGAAAATTGCTTCGCACGACATAAATTTAGTTAAAAATATTTCTACTCAATGCATTGTGCATATAAAACGAAATGTATTAACGTAACGGTTTAACGATTAAAAATCGCATAACTTGTTGAAAATGGCAATACCGGTCAAAATGAATTGTTAATAGTTTTCATTTTCTAAACGATACTTTTAATAGAATTAAAAAACGAAAATTTGTTCTCCTATTTACATTTTAATTTTCACCATTGTATTAAATATAATCGTAAGCCTATTTTTTTGCACGATCGGTATTACTGGATTAGGGGGAATAACGGTGTTTTTTTTTTTTTTCTTTTAACAATTCTAGCTTAGATGACCGCAGTTATCCCAATTGTTTGAAAATCAAAATTCCATATGGACTTTTCGTCCATGTAGATACGGAATAAGAGTAAAATGTCGAAAGTGTGTAGATAAAAAATCGTTAAAAAAAAAAAAAAAACCCATATCAATTTTACCTATACTGCAAATCGTCGTGGATAACGATAAAAATATCAAAAAAAAAAAAAAATCACCCTGTATACGAGGTTACATAAATTAGATAAACAAACAAAAAATATTTTCTTTTTATTATAATCAAATACATCCCTACTCCTAGGGCCAAGGGTGTCTAAAGTCACCTGTAAACGTATTAAATTTTTTTTTTTTTTTTTATTGCCCCGCTCAATAATATCGTTACCGCCGTGTTGCTTGTCAACAACGCGTAACACCCGCTCGTTGTAAATACCTCGTCAGTTTTTATTTTATTATTTTCCCATAAATTATCGATGCTCGGATATAATATAATGTAAACGATAGTCGGCTATTAGTTTTACAATAATGCGTTTTTAACTAAACGTTTATGCAGGTATTTTTCTTTTTTTATTTTTTTTATATATATATACGATTGTAGGTAATGCGAGTTTTATACGCGACTATTAAAACAGGCACACGCGCATAAGCGTATTTAATTATTCGGATATTAAATCGAACGGTAATCGGAAGGCTCGGCTATTAAAATGTCACTGTCGTCGCCGGTGTAAAGCTGAAATATTAAAATATAACAATATTGAGAGACACTCTCGAATAAAGTGGTTATCTTGTAACACGGTATTATGATTTCGGTAGATTTTCAATTTTCTCAAATATATCGTGACGCAGGTCACGACGATACATCCGATTATGATATTTTATTTCATATACTACGCCGGTAGACAATACCCTGAATTTTTGGACGGTTTAAATGAAAAAGTTTTTTTTTTTTTTTTTTCGTAAAATAACATTCGGATTTGGGCGGTCGACAATTGTTAAATGCTATATTTTTTTTTTTTTTTAACTTTTAACGTTGATTTTGTATAATAAAAATACGTTATAAAAATTAAAATTATTATCTGTGTCTAGACAAATTTGATTAAATCGTCTTTTATCATTCTTCTTCTTGTGTGTTATCGGCCGCTGGGGTACCATCCCGTCCTACAACTCGCAGTTCTCTTTGACAGCTGCTCTCCTACTATCCGGGTCTGGACCTACGTTTAGAGATTCCTTTGCCACATCTTCCCGTCTCAAATGACGAGGTCGCTGAAGAGGAATTTTTCCTTCTGGGTTCTCCGCCATCATTACCACGTGTAATAGCGCGTTCTGACCACCGCAATATCTTACTGTGGATTGTATCCGATACATTTTGTTCCCGGACGAGTTCATCAAATTTTTCGTTATCTTATTCTCCGTTCGGCGGTTCCTTCGCCTTTTACCGGACCAATAAGACCTCGCTCGGGATTATTTCCTCCGAAACAATCGGTTTCTTTTCTCCTCGGTTTTTCTTAATGCCGGATATACCATACATTCGTATCCGTATTTCTCGGTCCCATTAGGACACAGTGTCTTGACAGGATTCTTGTTGCGACTTCCGTTAATCTAAAGATCTGGGGACGCATTATTAGTTATTATTGCGCAACGCTGATAATACACCGCGCAGTGCATTATCCAAATTATAATAATACGTATAATTCGAGTATTGACGGTAATGGTGTCGGCGCGAGTCCGAAATAATAACTAATAATACGATTGTAATATTATTATTTTAATGTCTCGTATTCCGGCCCGGTAACTCCTCCGGCTACAAACAGATGCTCATCGCCGAAATAATACGAATAATAAGCGGCTCCGCAAGTGCCAATTTATTTATATATATATATATATATTTCTCCCTTCGCCGCGCACGGTGAAACGTTTTGAATTTTCGAGAATCGAATCTCGTGTAGTTATGTATATTATTACTACGATAGTTATACTTAACGGGGGAAAAAAAAAAAAAAAAAAAGAAACCACATTTGCAGCCAAAAATTGATACCTATTATAAAATATAATATTATATACGGGACACGTGTAGGGACGACTGCAGAGCGGTCGGCAATTTTTACGACTTCCTATATGTATTATTATTTTTTTATTTTTTTTTCTGGTCTAAAACGTATACGTATGTTATCAAATCGGCCGACAAACGGGACACGCGTACGATGAAAAAAAAAAAAAATAGCGGCGGAATCGTAGACTACTCCGCTTGCAGCGCGTGCACAGTCGGCGGGCCCTGCTGTTTCGGAAACGTGCGTTTGGACCGTGACACGTGTTTCGTTTTGTTTTTTTTTTTTTTTGCTTTTTTGTGCGCGTGTTCGATTTCACCCTCCGAAAACTTTTCCTTTTTTTTTTTTTTTCTCTCTTTCTGTTCCAGTGCGAAAACAACGGTAAACCCACGCAGGTAAAAACGGATCCGTGTAATAATGACGGACGCAATATTTTACAGGGGGGTTTAAGAGAGGACCGAGGGACGTCGTCGGGCAGCGGGGGCCGGAATGCCAAAAATCCAACGCGTATATACACTTAGAGGTGCCTCCCCGCACACGTCTGGCGCGGACGGTCGGACCGGAGCAAGTAGTCCAGGTGGTTTGTCTTGTGCCCGCGTTTTCGATATAATGCGCTGCGTAATTTCCGAGGCGAATATATATATAAATTTTTTTTTTTTTTTTTTGTCTCGTGTCTGGCGCAAACATTTCGATAACCCGTAATAATAACACACGCCGATACTATACGCCGGGGCCCATCTGGCCGGTATTTTATTATTATTATTATTATTATTATTATTGTTATATGTATATACGTACTAAATATTATATCGGCGGTCCTCCGCCCGGCACCACCCCAGACTTAGCACCTGGCGAAACCGTTTGTGCGCATCACCCGAGAGCACGAAACCGTATATTCCCGTCCACCATCCCACCCCATCAACAAAACTTAACCTAACCTCACCTATAAATATATATATATATATGATATAACCGTTGTTGTCGTAAAATCGGTTTAGAAAAAAAACGCACCCCGCGCTACCTCATTGTTGGTCGTCGGCGTCGGCGACGGCGGGGACCACCGGAGACAGATGGCGAATATCGGCAAGGTATTATTATTATTATTATGTATACAATATAATAATAATATTATATATATAAAAAAAAAAAAAAAAAAAGAAACTAATAAAATCCCCGTAGGTACACACACACATACACACTGGGCGCAGAGGAAATATATTTTTGTATTATTATTGCTGACCGGATTGAATAATACCGCGCGTCTCGGCCGGCGGCGGTAGCCCGTACAATTTACCTCGGTCGACCGTAACCGAAATCCGTCGCAAAAGCTTTTGTCTCGGTATTATATATATATATTTTTTTTTTCTATGTGTTACCGAATTTTTCGGACACCCTGCACCGGTCCCCGTGGTTAGATTAGGTTAGGTTAGGTTAATTGTAATTAATTTGTAATTTGTTAGCGTGTACGGGAGGCACCTCTGCAGTGCCCCCGTATTAAGGTATGGCCCGGGCACACAAAATCATACCCGCCCATAAGAAAATTACCAATACATATTTTTTTCAACGAAACACTTATTTTATAAAAAGGGCTCGTATTCATACTCAATGATTTTATTCCCCTCCTCCCCCCCCGGTTTCTATATTAAAGTATAGAATAAAAATGTATGTAATAATGTCAATATATATATATATAGATTATTAATATAATTTGTAATGTCTATTTATTTTTTTTTTTATAAATAGTAGTCGAAACGTTGCCGTCCCCTGAGTCACCTAAAATTTCACCGCCCTAGGGCAATTGTCCCCCGTTAAATTGCGGCTCCGAAACTCTAGAGCTACTGAACCGATTCTAATATTCCATTCACTAAAATAAACCTTCACTGTCCTCGAGTAACGCGGGCTATATTATATTCCGAAATTCAAAATGGCTGGCTCACACGGGGCAATGGTATTTTTAGTACGAAAACTTGATTAATTTTTGTTGATTTATGATTTATGTATATTATGTACGGACAATGTGTGTTCCCTCGTGGAACCTAAATAAACGGAGCGATTTTGAACAAACAAGGTGTATGCGAATTCATTAGGATCTCGCAATCGCTGAAAACGGCAACGGTAAAATTATTATCACGATAAGAGAGATAAGGAACAATATTATTTTTGTAATATAGTTCCATAAGCGTGCGCATGGGTTTGGCTTGTTGGCCTATTATAGCCACACCTGGAATTTTTTTATTAGGTCGGTAGGTTGGCCCGAAAAATGACCCGAAAAAGTCCTTGTCCTTGGAAAAACGATAAAATAATTGTAATATTTCGCATCAATTTTGTTTATCGGTGTATTCAAATGCAATGTATTGTTTGTTAACCGTTTCGTTTTGTGATAATAATAACATAACGAACACATCAGAATTTGTGTTTTTCGGTATTTTCACGATTTTTAATTTGCGCACGTCCGTGATGACGCCGTCCTATTGAAAATAATGGGTAAATCTATACCAATAACTGAACCGATTCTAATATTTCGTTCACTAAAAGAAAGTTACACTGTCCTCGAGTAACACGAACTATATTATATTCCGAAACTCAACCGTTAAAGGACGGAGTTAATGGTATTTATAGTACGAAAACCTATTTGTTTTTTTGTCGATTTATGGATTACCCCGGTAATTTAAATGGAAAAAATAACAGTTTCACAGAGGTTTCCGTTCAATCCGTTGTAACATTTGTCCATAAATAATAACTATTTACAAACGTCACGCGGGCCACGTCGTACGATTCCTCGGTGCATCTTCATCGTTAATTATTTGCATAACCTCATTTTTGTAAGAAAAATTGATTATAATTTATACAATAATAGTAATACAAGTAAAAAAAAAAAGGCGATCTTCATACACAATTCGAAAACATTTACTTAGGGTTCCAAGTGCAAATCCCGGTGACTCGTTCGATCCGTTTCTATTATATTATGTCTGCGGTAATTATTGACGAGAACGTTATTTATTTATTTTTAAATCCGGCCAATATTTTTAAAGATACGTTTTAGAAGAAAATTAATTCTCGACTAAAATCCTAACGGGGATAAACCATTCTGAGCAAATTACCGTTTGAATGTGTGGAGACTGAATTTTTCCGATAAAATTATATTTACTTAATATCAGAGAAATGCACTTTCGGAACGAAACCGTATGGTACCGAGTTGAATAATCAAGTGCTTTAAATAACAACGAAATAAATATCGTTATCGTTCGTTCTCAAAGACAGTTCTCATACGCTAACAATACGTATTATATTGTTGTACTAATATCACGTGGGTGTGTGTTTTTTCATTTTTCAACCGACAATATCATATACAATACATATTGTCCTTGTCAATTGATATGATATCCAATACTTGATTTATCGTGGAGCTCTCGGAACCGCGTGTAGTCACTCGTAAAACTCGCAAGCATAACAATAAACCTAAGAGAATTTTTATGGAATTCGATGTTTATCTATGCACGTATAATACTACGGGTATTGGTACCCTATCGTTAATTCTTATGGACATTTATCGTTTTATTCGGGGTTAAACATTTCTTTTTGTGTACTTGTAAATACTGTTACGCCGCGTCGATTGTGTATTATCGTATTTGGATAGTAAGAATCAAAGGGTTCGGCCATAAAAACTAACGTTTCGCGATAATATATTAACTGTTTTCCGGCTCTTTGACGGGATCCCGTCTGTGTAAGGTGGTTGTTAAAAATGCCCATCATCCCGTACCGGTTGGAAAAAATATACATAAATACGCCACTGTAAGCCTAGCCCGACCGTATACTCGACAACCAGATACCCTCGAGGGGTGGGAAAAAAAAAAAAAAAAAAATAGAATGGAAATTATATTCGCATCGTCGGGCGGCCGTACAACGGACCAGACGGTTTTAAGTATACGGTATAAAAACGGTCGTGGCGCGCATGTACACAATAGTCAATAATGTAACGGTGCTTATCGATTTTTGTACTATTATGAATATCGTCAGTGAGACCATAAGAGAGCATTTCGGATGCCGATGGGGTGGTTTAAGTGTACACCGATAAACGGGAGAATAAAACGTGATTGTCGGTACCCATATATTATTACTAGTATTATGAACGACGCGGATTTTACCGCGCGACCGGTGATTCCGAACAAAAGTGGCGAATTCGTGTATATATTGTAATTATTCGCATCGCATCACGAATACAGGGGGCGATATAGCTGGCAGGGACCCAGAGTGGCCGGTCTGGAAACGGTAATTTTCCATCAGACGGCCCTCGATGACCTGTTTTGAAGAAGCAGAAAAAAAATGTACTAATAAAATGTTGGACAGTTTGTTAGAGTAATGCGAACACTGAGGATACAGGACAACATAATGATTTTTAAAAATTCCATAAAGGGGTAAACCTACAATACACTTTTGATCAGAAATCATGCAGTTATAATGATTATAAACATACGACTTCATTATTTTTTTTAAAAAAAACTGTCGGGAATCTAGAAAACAAACGACAAATAATGTGTACCGCTGGATGATGGAATTTTGGATTTTGGTGATGGATTTCATTGGGAAAAAATATTCGGGTGGCCTGGATGAACTTCAATTTCCCGGCCTATACCGTTGACTGGCAATAGCCAGCGAAGCCCTGTACGGACAAGGCCTTTTTTTTTATATAGGTGTACGGATCAATTTTTTTATATTAAATATATTTGTTTTAATAAGTGCAAAAAAAAGAAAAACGTATAACGATTAACAATATTAGTACGATAGTATTATTAAAAATTCAAGCATGCGGAGAGGCCTACCGTAGATGGTTTAGAGTTGTGGTATCTAAGGCCCCCTACCCAAAAAAAAAAAAAAATAATAAATAAATTACATTATCTTTAAATGTGTCCTTTTCCACCGTTAAGCATACAATTACAAAAAAATACATGATCAACCTTGTGCCGAATTTCCGTGCATTTCTGTTCGACCAAAAAACAGTTTTTTATTCAATTGACACGAACATTACTTAAAATGCCTATAAACAGTTAAAAACCGGCCAGAATGTTTTGAACATTTTTCGCACGCCTAGAAAGGCTTTATGTTAATGTACGGAAATCAACTGGTCAACATGCTTCCGGATAAACAAAGAATGTGTCTGGTAGAAAAGCGGTTTACATTACAGATAAAAAAAAAAAATAAATAAATAAAAATACATTATACATTATTCGCTTCGCTTAGAATCGAATAAAACTAATTTGCTTCTTGTCCGTTTGCGTAAAATAGAAATTATTCTACAGGTTTAATTATTGTAATGGAACACGAGTACACGCGCATACGCTCATATATTATATTTCGCTCGTCTAATGTTTTAATAGGTATTTTTTTCTTCTTCTGAAATTTCACTATGCCGGAAAAACGACCAACGGAGCAAATGATTAAAACTCGTTTTCGTATCGATTTTCTCCCGCCATGTATATAGGTCGGTTGTAATACGGTAATTGGGTTATAAAATAATAAATAGGTAATTAATTAACTTCTTGCGTTATTTTTTTACGTTTAAATAATGTGTACAATGTTAGTGGAATGCAAAAATGTACAACTATTTTTTTATTTATTTTTTTATTCGTCTTTATTATTCGCTTACTGGACCAATTTACAATATATATATATATATAGTGACTACCCGTCTACGCATGAAAAATGCATTAATTGTAATGCTCATTTTTTTTTCTATATATTTATCATAATGGATCCGCAAGAACGACAGTGCAAATGGTAAATTGCATTGAATAATTATAATATTATGTTCTTAAAAAATACGAGGTGCGACAATAAAATAACGAGACTTTCTAAATATAACCTAAACTATTAACGTTATCTATAAAAAGATTATTGAAATATGATTAGAAAACACTTATCTAAAAGTACTATGAACACTGATGGCATCGATTCATTTTCTTATACGTTAGTAGCCTTGTTATTAGTGCGAGTTCGACTATACTGCCGAAAAATGTTACATATAAAAATCGAACAACATGTGTTAACATTAAATTTCTTGTTAAATTAAAAAAAACTGCCGCGGAATCGTTTCGTATGTTATGTGGAGTTTATGGTGAAGAATGTTTATCAAGAGCTCGTGTTTTTGAATGGCACAAACGGTTTTGTAGTGGAAGGGAGGACGTCGAAGACGATGATCGTTCTGGACGTCCTACCACGTCTTCAACAAACGAAAACGTTGAAAAAATCGACAAAATTAATTAATCAATATTATTATAAAGAGGTATTAATTAAATTAAGAGAACGTGTCAGAAAGAAGCGACCAGATCTATGGAAAAATGGCTGGGTTCTTCACCAAGACAATGCTCCAGCTCACAGTGCATTTTCAATTCAACGTTTTTTAACTGAAAAATAAATTTCTGTACTTCAACATCCCCCGTACTCGCCAGACCTTGCTCTTTGTGACTTCTTCTTATTTCCTTCTTATTTCTTTTCCTATTTTCAAACAGTTCATGACGTAAAAATGAAAACGGCAGAACTTCTAAAAGGGCTGAATGAAAGCAATTGGCAACACTGTTTTCAAGAATGGCAGCGACGTATGCAACAGTGTATTGATGCTGAGGGAAGGTACTTTGAAGGTGATAATCATTAAATTATAACATTTTTAAAATAAACAACTTTTATTGAAAAAGTCTCGTTATTTTATTGTCGCACCTCGTACGTGTTGGGTTTTAGTCGATAGGTATACGTACGGCAATAATATTTAATTAGATATAATTTACGTGTCTAAAGACATAAACTATGTTTAGGTGGTGTTTTTTTTTTTTTGATTATGTAATCATTATAATATTATTAAATTTAATACTCTTTGTCGTCGGGCGTGTCGGCTACGGTCGATGACAAATTGACCGCAAGAGGGAATAATCACTAGGCATGGTTTTATTGTTTTATAATGAATTATCGCGTTTGCCGGATTTTTGGCGTTTAATTTTAAAACGGTTTTTTTTGTTTTTTTTTTATGAAATTTTACATCATCAAGAAGCCGTCACACAATAGAATTTGCCGCGCTAAAACAAACGCAAAGATCTTTGAAATCTTTTTTTTTAATATTATAACTGTTAAAATTAACAATTATTAAACAAACTTACTATCGATAGTGCGATGAATATTTAAAAAAAAAAAATAGGTGTCATTCACAACTACTCTGATGTTTTATCTCTAAAACTGATTTCGAAAGCTTTTTTGTCGGCGTGAATATGCATTTTAATTGTTTCCAATTTATACATTTAAAATTATTTTCAAGCGTTTAGTTAATAAAAGGGAAAAACCCGGACTTTCGGATTCCGAATTTTGAAATCAAACATTTATTGTAAACCCGGATTTCGGATTCGAAATTGTGATTTTACATTCTTTTGTTAATTTCTCATAAAACTATTACGATTGTTATTCGTTAATAGCATTAAATGTGTAGAACATTAAATACATTTTTACATTTACAAAAATGATCACAAATAGAAATTTATTTAAAAAAAAAAAAAACAAGTACCAACAATACAAATCATACATATTACATTCTACTTTATATAATATATTACTAACTGACCCGGCAAACGTTGTTTTACTTATAAAAATACAAAATTTCAGATTTTGGAATTCCAAACATAATTCCGGAATTCCGATTTATTGGATTTCCGGATAATCTAGATTTAAATCACAAATAGACATTTTCGGTTTTTCGTTCGAAACGATAAATCGATTTCGGTTTAACCGACGCGTTATGAACTATAAAATATTTTTCAGATTAAAATTGAAACGGATAAAAAAAAAAAAAAAACACTCGAAAAACGGCGTAGATAACGAGTTGATATATCATCAGTAATAAATACGTCCGCGGGACACAGCTAATAAATAAACGCGTGTTTACATTATTATTATTGCGGTTTCCAACGTATTTAACGAGATATCGTAATAGGTACGTATAAATAAACGAATCTGAATGAAATTATTAAAACATCTAGCGCGGAATTTTTATTTTTTTTTTATATTTATTTATTTTAATTTTCACCGGCCTTGAGTATTTCGGAAATCGCAGCCAATTCGCTTATTTTTATTTTTCTATTTATTTTTTTTTTTTTTTTTTATCATCGCCGCAAGGTTATATTATTATATAACTGCGTTTAGGTTTTAATTTTTTTTTTTTGTTTTCAAGTCGAAATGACTTTGTTGTGCGCGTTTCACGGAATAGCGTATACGGTATAGCGGGCGTTTTCGCCGAAAAGTATTAAATTCGAGTGTTAAAATGCATTAAACAAAAATCGCGGGCCACGGATTTATATTTATTATTAATGGAAAAAAAAAAAAAAAAAAAAAAAACGTTACAGTCGTACCCACTTGTATTATTGACGGCGCACGCACGAGGTTCGGGCGTCGGGCGTTTTTCCCGTACGGGCCCGCCATATGTTCTACGCGGAATTCTGCACTTTCACAAAAATTAATTTACTCGCAAACGGACGCGGTCGAAATTATTTTTAAACCCGACGGACTTGTGTGCGCGCACAATTTTGCCAGACGGAAAAATAAAAAAAAAAAACGCTTTTAATGCGATTTAAAAGTTTGAACCGTTAACGGTCTATAAAACCCGTATTATAACTCGAAATGGCGAACGGTACAGGGTGCACCGCGAAGACGATCAAAATTATGTTTTGTTAATTGTGTTGCTCGCGGTTTTATAGTATGGTCTACAGATATTTTATGTTTCGGTAAAAGATTTATTAAAAAAAATACCATTATAATTATTCTCTATTATTTTTATCCCTGCAAGTAATATATACATATATATATATATATATATATATATATATATATATATATATATATATATGTTTTGATAACAAAAAACAGAATCCGATTATCTCCATAATGTCAGGAGATATCGCGATGGGTATATCATCGTGGAATACCCTGTATACATTGAACACGTACAAAATATAATACTTGAACAGCACTCGTATACTTTTTTTTTTTTTTTGTTTGTTTTTTATCGTTATCCCGTTCGGTATACGATAAATTATAATATTATGGTTTTACAACGTTTTTGGTTTCGAGAAAAATCGATTGATGAAGTTCATGTAAAATGATGATATTTATACTACGCTTTTAGCATGTTGATTTAGACAAAATTATATTTTCGAACAACATGCAATCTCTCTCTCTCTCTACTTCTTTTTATTTATTTTTTCATCTTCATCTGCTGTTTGGCTTTGGCCCTTAAGACTATCATACTGCCGTATACAAAACCTTCCCCACCTATCAGTTTTCTCCATTGGGTATCCAGCTCCACTGCCTTGATATCCGTCTTAACACAATCTTCTAACATTAACCAGGGTTAGTCTCCCTATAGGGCCTACCTCAGCCACTTGTTTAACTAAATATCCCCGTTACAGGAACGGGGCCCGCCTAGATCAGTCTTCTTTTAGCCATCTCTCTAATTGTACCTGGCTTGTGGTACTGAAATTGAAGTTCATAATTATTATAATATCTCTCCTCCGTTCATTGATTTGTACGTCTACGGTTGGATCGTATATTTTTCTTGAAAACCGCTAATCTTAGTTCTCAACCTGTCTCAATGAACTAACCCGTTCTAAACGATTCTACAAAATCGTCGCCAAGAACTCGCCCGAAATCGCGAACACGTATGAAATAAGAAGTGTATAGAGAAATGGCATAATTTTAGAGGAAAATCAAATTGTGGTAAGCAAAAATTGAATACGCACGTCCAGGATTTCTGGTGCCTGGAATCAGACTACCTCAGAGAGAACGGGCAATACTAAATAGATTCCGCACGGACCCGGAAATATGCGATGTGGATTGAATTATATAATAGTTTGATAAATTAAAATCGAAATTTGTATTAATTATTGTAACCGTATAATATGCAAAATATAATTGTCCCTGTTAATTTCGTCACGAATCATTGAGTGTTTTTGTATGGAACCGTTTGTAAACGTGTTTTATAAAAAAAAAAAAAAAAAAAAACATCTGATAATAATAAATACGTTATCACTAGGGCTCGGATTTAAAAGAATATACTTCTTTTTTTCAATATCAGATAGAAATGTAATTTTTCACGCATTAATCCGTTTCACGTCATTCTGATTCAATATAAATCAATTTTTTTTTTTTTGCATATATTTCAGTTTTAGAATTTGATTAAGTTTATTGTGCCATAAAACAATTTTAATTTAATTAAGGAGAAATTCAAAAAAAAATACGTTTTTTATTTATGCATGACAGTACAACTCTAAATTTATGTCAAACACTGAATACGGTTATTAATGTTATCGTTTACTATTTCATTATTTTCATTTTATTATTACTTTATTTCGACAATATTGTGAATGTTATCGTCCTATATAAACACATATAAGGCAGTTTTTTTTTATTATTATTTAATTTTATAATTTAAGTTAATTTTCGATCGTGGTTTTTTTTTTTTTAAATAGGCTTTAAATAAGCCTCTCTAACTCTCCAAACACATCTCGACCTAATAAGCACATGGGCTACCCAGTGGCGAATCAAAATTAACCCTGAAAAATCTTCTCATGTAGTATTCACAACCCGTAAAAAAGACTCCCCGGCACTGAAACTTCAAGGAGAAGATATCCCCAATACCACACAGGTGAAATACTTGGGTATTATACTAGACAAACAATTAACTTGGGGCCCTCACTTAAAAGCAACACGCAAAACATTAAATACCCGTCTACACATGCTCCGTCCTATATTCAAATCCAAATTATCAATTCATGCAAAATCGACTTTATATAAATCCTTACTAAGACCTATATGGGCTTATGGTATCCAATTCTGGGGCTGCGCAAAATCATCCCAAACTCGCACCATCCAAGCTTTCCAACCAATAGTTCTACGTCTCATAGCTACAGCCCCTTGGTACGTATCTAACAAAGCGTTACACAAAGATCTCCGGTTTGATACTGTTGACCAGTTAGCCAAAAAATATTACTCAAAATTTCACTCTAAATTACAGTACCATCCAAATCCTCTTATCCAGCATTTATCCTCAATTACACTCCCTGAAAACCCCCCACGCCGTCTCAAAAGACGCTGGTGTCGAGATCTATTAAACTAATTTAAATTTCGCGTTCTGCAGAGTTCTATCACTGGATAGCCTCCCTCGTCAAGCAACCACGTTATTGTCATTTTTTTTTTTCTCTATGTACAAAGTATTCTATTTACTTATTGTGTTTTTTTTTAATACAGATTGTAAGTTTTTTCTAATAAAAAAAAAAAAAAAAAAAAAAATATGCTTCTTTTTGATTTTAAAAATGTATTAAAATCCGAATGGTAACTATCACGTAACTCGGAACAAACGATTAGATTTAAATGGGCGATTGCGTTCCGGTGGCGCTTTGAACGATCCGGTGCAAAAGACACTCGGGCGGGACTTGCGGCAAGAAAACGACGGCGGCGGTCAACCAACTCAATCGGTACCGAATTACCACCCGGCCGACCCAGTTATGGTAAAAAACATTTTATTATAATTGATATTTTATTTGCATAGCGTTCGGTGAACGTCGCGGCTTGCGAAACCGTACGGGTATTTGTGCGCGCACACGACGGACGACCTCTGCTCTGGATAAATATACGCGCGTGCACGTGGCCCCGAGACGGAATCCGAAATGCGCCGGGCCCGGTGAACGCAACAATTATTTATTGTCGTCGGCCGGACGACGACGGTATTACCGCGAGAGTTTGCGGCACGCGGCCACCGGACGCCGGACCGGACCGCGGCTCGTTTGATGTCCCCGTCCGGGCTCCCACCCCCCGGGGCCCGACTCGTTTAACAGGTAAGGCGAAAATATTATTTCGAAAGAGGTCGGGCTGCTGCGGCGGGCGAACGCCGGCAAACCGGGCGCGGTGCCCGGCGCGAGAAGCACGAATACGGTCTCGGCGTGCGTGTCCGAACCGGCCACATTGTGCAGTCGGACACACTGACTGGGCCGGTACGCGTTGTGCTCCGGGTGTTCGGCACGGGCGTGCCGCGGACATTTTGTGCAGGTGTTGCCGAAACGTTCCGAAAGTCTTAAACGAACGGTAATTGCCACGTGGGGTTCAATGACGCGGAAATCCGCGTATACGTACACGCGGTACACAACCCGACTGGGTATAAGACTAGCGCGGCGAAGAAATAATAATAATAAAAAAAAAAATTGAAATGTATTCACCAAAATCAAAACCACCACCGGGGCTAGGACAATATAAAAAATATATTTTTTTTCTTTCTATTCTATGCATACGAAACAATCAAACGACTAATATTTAACGACTCGAATAACGTAATTAAATAACATTTTTTTTTTTTTTTTTTTACGTACGTAAATATACGAGATCTACTCTACAAATAAAATCTTCTCTCCTTCTCTACACCGCAATAATCAGACCACTGATAACTTATGCCTGTCCTATATAGTCCGCTGCCTCTATAACTAAAATAAATAAAATACAAATCTTACAAAATAAATTCTTAAGGATATGTCTCAAAGCGCCGTGGTTCATGAGAAATCGCCAGATCCATAATGACACGAAAATACCCCTGATAAATACATGGATTAAAACCCAATTTAAAAATTTCCACGCCAAACTAAAAAACTTGGACAGTGCTGGTCATTACAATATAGGAAAAAAAAACACTCAATAGACGTCTGCGGCCTCGACTTCCCCAGGACATTCTTTTTACAGACACAGAAGACTCATCATCACAAAATGAAGATCATTATTAATATACTAGACCTCATCGTTATTATTATATTCATATATGTAACACATTATTATATCACTCTCACTATTAATAATTATGTCATTAATAAATTTATAATCATTTAAATTTGTAACAAATAAAATTGTAAAAATTAAAAAGTTATAATAGGCGTGCTGAAACATTTTATAATTATAATAAATAAAAAAAATATACGAGGTCTGTTCAAAAAGTTCCCGAACTATAATTCCTAAAAATAGAAAATGTATAGTATCGTAAATGTTATTAGATTAAAATAAAATGGAGATAAGCAGCTATCTTTTCAATTAAATCTCAAATGTTTATTGCTATCTAACCATTAACTGTGCGCGTTCAAAGTAGTTTAGGTAGGGTAACCTAACCTAACCTAACTCATGGTTTCTCCATCACGATAATGCTCCGGCACACACTTCCCTGTTAATTCGCGATTTTTGCGTGAAAAATCACATGACCGTGCTTCCTCATCCACCATATTCTCCCGACTTGGCACCAGCTGACTTTTTTTTTTATTTCCAAAACTAAAATCTCCGTTAAAAGGACAAAGATTTTCTACGATAGACGAAATAAAAGAAAATTCGCTAACCGAGCTACGAGCAATTCCAGAAACTGCTTTCCAGGATTGCTTTCAACAATGGAAACGTCGTTGGCAAAAGTGTGTAAACCAAGAGGGAGGAGAATACTTCGAGGGTGATAAATTTCAATAGCTTGTAGGTAAGCACTATAAATAAAAAAATTGAAAAATTCGGGAACTTTTCGAACAGGCCTCGTTGCATATGGCAAAACCCGGGTTTAAAAAGGAAATGGGAAACAAACGTAAATCGCCTAACCTCCGTATGCGGGGCATGCATTCCAAACACACGACTAACCTAATGGCCAGAAACCATCCACCAATGTGTGATTCGTGCGGTGTAGAAAATACAGTAAAAACATCTAATAACCGAATGCAGAATATTTGAAGACGTACGGAACAAATACAACGCACCGCCGGGCCTACTAGGTGTGAAGCCTTCTATACAGCCGGATCTACAAACAAACATAATTTCCTAAAAATTATCAAACTGTACCATCTCATATAAATATAATAATAATAATAAATGTAAAAACAATGTGACCAATGTAATTGTGTACTAGTAGCCTTTGTAGCTGAGGTACTATAGTTCAATTTAAAATATAAAATAAAAATAAACGAAAGAATACATCGTTATTTTGTAACCCTGCAGACAATGTGATAGCATTATTGACAACACGTCAACAAATCATAAAAAAAGAAAAACGTGATATATATATATATACACACTTTTATAAAATAATTTAAGGAAAAAAAATATTTTTATCTAATGAAAATAATAAGTAATGTAATGTATTACATTCGTTCTTTATTTTAGAAGATTCAGAGATTTATACTTTTGTCATGCCTGTGAGAGGGGGACAAATTATACCTTTATCCCACGTAAAAATTTCAGGTGGGACAAGTGTTCCCCCTTGCCTCCTTCCACAATTGTGCCACTGGGTACACGTGAATAAACGATTTGCGGAAACGTTTGTCGTGTAAACGCCGTTTAAAGTTTTAAGCTCGTATCCGACGGAGTTCAACGGACCCGTTGCCCTCTTTTTAGACATTTTTTTTTTTAAAATTAATTAAATTTAAACTGTCTGCGATTTAATAACGTTAACATTTTATATGTTTGATTACATTCGAATCGTTTAAATCGTCTTCATTGTTGCCGTCTTGTAAACGGTCGGAATAACTGTTTTAAAGATTTTTAAACTTAAACGTACGGCGGGGGGTTAGGTTTTAAAATCGATTTGTATTGAGGAATATTTCGGGCTTGATAAATCATAAATCCAATACCCCAGTTAATCGATGCCGCGTTTTTATTTAAACGAATAGTTTCGAAGTACATAATTTCATTTTTTCCATCAATCAATATTAATATTAATTTTCAATTTAAATTTGTCGAAACGTATATGTTAACCGAACTCATATGCTCGGAATCGATTTTCGCTGTCGACCATTGGTAAACGTCGCGCGTTACAGATATAAATTAAATTCCCTCTATACATCCTATTATAAATATATAATATATTTTTACGTCTCCAACCACCCACGGGGTAGTTATCCTGCATTTCTTGTTCTTTTTTTTTTTTCTTTTGAAAACGGCGCGACACCACATCGCCCACACTCCACGGGCGGCGGGGAAATGTCGCCAGAAGTCTCCAAAATCTGCAGTGTTCTATACCTTTACGCAATATTCCATTATTATATCGGCCCGAGTATACAAAGAGTATAATACTAGTAATAATCGGACAGGAAGTCACACGGCGAACGTTGCGTGAAATATAATAATGAAATGTTATTCGCGTTGTATACACGAAAAATCGCTGGCCACAAAAGATGACGCGTCGGACCACTGGCGATTCTTTTTTCTTTTTTTTCTCCGATTCCACGTCGCTATAATATTATACTATAATATATCATCCGCGGCCCCCATTGTGCGTATACAATAAACACACAATATAATATATTATTATATTAATATAACATAATATAATATACGACCGCGAAAATGTATTCATAAAATATTTTTCCAAAGACCACTACTACCAAGCGTAAGTAAGTGTACGATATTTTTTTTTTTTCCCGTCCGTTTATATTTTATTACGAATTATAACATTTACAATGGAAGTATCTAACAGCGGGTGGGCATTAACTAGTTGATTATTTGTATCGTTAACTTATTAACTTACTAACCCACCTAACCTAACCTGACCAGTATAGCTTTCCGTTGTGTGAACTTAAACGTTATGCAGTTAATTTGTATAAACATCCAAATTTTTTACCGAAATTCAATATTGATTGGCTGTTAGTTCCACGTACATAATACAATTTCTTTATATTAACGATAACGTGTTGTTTGATGTTTTAATAGTTTTATACGTAACGTTGTATTATTAGGAAGTATATAAAAAATGGTAAATAGTAAAACTGTTTAGTACCTTAACTCAATATTGAACAGTATTAGTGTTTTTAATAGCAAAAATAACTGCGTTAAGTTGAAATTTTTTTTTGCATAATGACCTTTAACTTAACAGAGTTCTATTTAATTTTTGTTAACTTTTAAGTTTTAACTGCAGGCATTTTTGTTTATTTAACTTGACCCAATCGAGTTCATTATTTTCATTAACTCAATTTTCAATTTTCGAGAAAAAAAAAATCGTCATTTTATGAACGTCCAATCCGTTTTCGATACTCTCGTCTTAAATTGTCCTGGTGACATCATAGTTAGTTTTATTTTCACCTATTCTCATTTCCTTTAAATTAGTTTCAGGACCATTATTAATAAAAAAAATATTAAGATTATTATTATATTAGATAAAATACGACCAGTTTTGATTAAAAACAGAATGAAAATGCAAAAAGTCCAGCAATAAGCACTAAAATCTAACGTAATCGCAAGAACGAATTTTGAATTTTAGGTTCTCCGAGTCACGAATGACAAATTTTAAGTTTACTCTGTTGTTCCGTACGGATCTTATTAGAACTATGCAAACGCTATAAAATCCCGACCCTGGTAATTAGGTTAAAACAAAGAAGAAGAAGAAAAATCCGGTTCCCCCATATACAGTTGGCGGCAAAGTCTACTCGAAAACATCAACGCGCATATCGAAATGATTATTTACACAGTAAACGATATTTACGCGTATTTATCGCACGCGTTTGTATAGTTTTCGAGCGAAAATTTACGAATTGTTTACGTGCGCCGCGTAAAACGCTCGCGGCCCGCGGCGGCTGCGGGGGAGGATCAAACGGCTCGGCCCGTACATACTGCACTACTATACGTTCGTGGAACACGTCCCGTTAATAAAAACCTCGGTCTCTTTGTCGGCATACGTGATACCGTTTTTTTAGCGAGATTTTCGGCCCGACAAAAAAAAAAAAAAACTCGAAACGTTACCGCGGAACGCTTCACGCCTACACGCGTACGTTTGTGCGTCGTCTCACAGAGCCTATACCACTGGTTCCCAAACTGGGGGGCGGGGGGCGGGCGTGAACGCATTGCTGGGGTCAGTTATGCTGGCAAGCAGTTATTATTACGAAATACAATTTTTATTGATTACATTATTTTTATTTTAAAACGTGGAGAAAAAAAATTAATTTACCGGTTCTCTTTATCCATTATCGGGTATCAGTAACGGATGCCACGTTATCTGTAAATTAATGGGTACGATAAAAGCATGTCAGGGGAAAAAGCTATTAGATTAGTTTAGACTCGATTTAGTTCCGTTTTGCAGTTGCCTAGTGCACGTAGTGTCGTAGTACGTAGTCATCGCGAGTGTACGTACGTAAAAATAATGGCTCCACAAAAAATAAGATTGTATAACGACGATTATTTTAAGTTTGGTTTCACGTTCGTTGAAAAGGATGGTATCTAAATGTCATAGTGTGTTAAGTATAACGATGCTCTCCGACCAAGTCGACTAGAACGACATTTAACCACAGCTCTCGTCCGATGCTAAAAGAAAAACCTAAAGAGTTTTTTGTTGCTAAAAAAAATTCATTAAGTAAAATGAAACTTGCCAGTACCGGAGAATTTCAACAACATAATGATTGTTACATTTTATTATTTACTATTATTTATATTTTATAATTATTATCAACAATAAAAAAGTAGACATGCCGAATATTGTATAGTTTATTTGTTAAGTACACAAAAAAAGGTGATCGATTTTTTTCTATTTATAGGAAGGGGGCGCGAGATTTTCGAAAATCTACAAGTGGGGCGTAGAATAGAAGAGTTTGGGAACCACTGGCCTATACTATGAGATATCGGAGCGATTTCGACAAATTATACAACCCAATACATGAACCCTGCAGGGACAAAAATTGTGCGCAGTACGAAATTAATAAGCGTGTGATGGATGGCCTGTATAGGCGCATAAGTATCGTGTAAAAAAAGTGTCCAGGGGGAGTGGTGGGCGAATATCCCCATCACATGCCCCTCTCTCCCAAAAAAAAAAAAAACAACCTCCACTGATAAAGTGTGTAGTACGAAAAAATGTATATTTCAGCCTCTGCATAAACCTAATTATATATTTATATACTAGCAGCTGATTACCGGCTTTGCTCGAGAGTTACGTAACAATTTTTTTTTTAGAACACATTTTACAAATTAACTTATAAAAAAATTGTATTGAACAATTTGAGAATTTCGAGTAAAGGCCAGAATAAAAAATTCAACACAATTACCGATAGAAAATTTTTTTTGCGTTGTAATACTTTTCGGTGCATATAATACAAATCCATAATACATGTTGGGGTGTACTATATAGTTCGTTTTGTTGGTTGTAACCGCCTTTTGCACGGCCATTTAAAATTTCAGTTACTTTTTCAAAGAGACTTAAGCCGTTACGATTATTATAAAAAAAAAAAAAACCCGGTTGAAAAAGAATACACATAACATGTCCGTCATTTGTTATATCAAATTACACGTTGGACAATTTCCCGTATATCGAAACGTAGAAAACCAGAACACGCGATCGTAAATCATGTATAATATTGAAAGTGACGAAAACCATACGGTTTTTCGGTAAACCTCTGCCGATGAAAATGCTGTACGATATTACTGCGTATATTATATAATACGTTTTGTTACGCGCGTACCCGTACCCACGTGTACATTTGAAAACCAAAGTTGGTAACGGTACACTACCGGGGCAATAGAACGATAGGGGAAAAAAACAAAAAAAAAAAAAAAAAAAAAAAAACAATAATAAAAACTAGAGGAAAACGTACAAACGGCGAATTAACTCTGGCGGCGGGACTGTACGTACGTTTTTACCGTTGCTGCTGCCGCGTCGGGACACCAGGTATGTACGTAGTTAAACAAAATACCCGCGTGACCAATCGATCGACAGCCCGGCTACTATGTATATACGTTGTCATCTATGCATCATCACGGTTATCGTCGTCAATCACGGTGTATATATATATATATATACGCGTGTGCGTGTATACGGTGTGTTTCGCGGGTATTATTATATTATTTATACGTTTTGTAATACGTACGTCGAAAACCATACGAATTCTCCGTTGCGACACGAATAATAATATAAAGCCGGTCGTCACCCGTCGTCGTCGTCGTCGGGGCGGAATTATCGCTGCTGCCGCGTCTCGGTCTCGGCCCGTGTTAATAATAATAATAATAATAAAAAGTAATAATAATAACGACAATAATAGCGACAATAATAACGGACGACGCGACGATAAATAATAATATTATAATACGAGACCGAAATCCGGGACTTTGGTTGGCCAAAGAAATAAACGTCGACGCGCGTGTCCGTGATGGTCCGGCGTGGTTGCGGTATATCCACGGATTATTATCGGGCGGCGTAGCGATTTTTCTTGAGCGCGCGCGCGGCACACGCAGGAATTTCGTTTACGTTTTTTTCGCGTATAGGTGGTATTGTAGGTGTCGATAAAGCGATATAAAACGATAACAACACGGTTTTCGAAAACGGATTCAATAATTTCTGATAATTACATTGTTTACCCGGTCGAATATAGCCGTGTTTCACCACGAATACGTTTCAATAGACATTTATTATCGGACAGTCACTATAATTTCCAACATCGACGATATTCGCCTCAAAGAACGACATTTTCGGGACGCTAGAAAATATTCAAACGTCCGTGACCGACGAACTGAATGCTATTCCAGTATCCCAGTACCAGAACTGCTACGGACAATGGAAAAATCGGCTCCAGTGCTGTATGGATTCCCAAAACAATTACTATGAAGAAGATTAATTTTAATTCAATAAAAAAAATCAGTCTCGATGATATTTTATTTACACACCTCGTATACGAACGGTGTTTTTTTTTTCTTATTCTCGTAATATTATTATTAGTTTAAGATTTAGACGGATTTGTCCGGTTGCCGAATGCGTTTACGGAATATCGTTTCGCCTCGGAAACCGGTTTTGCGGGCACGGCATGCGGAATGGGTTTCGCGTCGGCGAGAAGACCCTCGAGAATCTCCAGACGCTCGCGGTAACCCTCGACGGCCGTCCCCTCGGCCGGTCGAGGGTCTCGCCGACGACCCGACAATGGAACGGCTCACGCGGAGCATTAAACACGGAGACGTCCGGTAGACGTTTCGGAGAAATATGCGAAACCAGAGATCGACCACCCTCCTCCGTGTGGCCCCGGTGCACGTTCGATAAAAACTGCAACGCCGCGTCGGTCCCGAACGATACGCAAACCCACATCTCGATGACGTCCACTCGTAAAAGAAATACAAAATCATAAATATTTTACGTGTCATAACGTCGCGATTGTCGGCTGTTATTGATTTTTCTACAGATTTGTTTTTACTCTTTGTACTACTTTATATTTATTGGAGTTTCCGATTTTAGACTCGAGCCGAACGTGTTTAGCAAAAACGACTACTGGTAAAACTCCTTTAGAATCCACCCCTAGGAAATCGGATCAAACGGATATTATCGTAATAAATACGGCCCGAGTTCGGAAATGAAATGAGTTTTTTTGCAAACGAACGAAGGTCTAATTCCCTTTAAATCAAAATAAGTCCGCGTGAGCGACAACGAGAGCCTAGAGCGGAAATAATTGTAAATTCGTTTATTCGAACTTAATTCAGACCGAAATATAGGAAGTTAAAAATACAAAAACCATTGAAATCATACTCATCGAGTATTATATATTTTTTTTTTGCGTTCCCCGAACAATCGTCAATATGCCAACGCCGTTTTATATGGCGGACACGCTGGTTCTGGTGTAATAATATTCTAAGCGAAAAGACACGGGGGCGTGTCCGGCAATATTGGTTTGTTAGGGTTTTATTATTATTTTTTTTTTTTCTTCCGTAACGGGTTTTATATTATTACTATACCGCGGGACGATAGGTATTATGCTATTATTACGCCGCAAAGTATTATATTATTATCGTCATCATCGTCGTCGTCGTCGTCGTCGTCGTCGTCGTATAATATACTCGTGATAATAACGATGTACGTAGGTACCTACACGCATAATAATATTATAACACGGCGTATGTATCCCCATATACGACATTATATTTATTATAATTTACAATATTATATTATAGGCGTATCGGCGCGCAAAACAAACTCGGACAAAGCGTTAATAATACGAATATACAATATATTATTATGCAGTTTAATATATACACGTTCGGCCATTATATGTATTTATATTGTTACGCGTTATATATTATTATTATTATTATTATTAACAGGGTTCGGCACATTACATGCATACCGTGTATGTATAGCACTTTACATAAGATCGACAAAAACCGCGCTTAAAAAAAAAAAAAAAAAAAAAAACTTATAACGTATTAAATAGAAAAATAAGATATTGAAAACGAAAAAAAAAAATATATATATATATATCGAAATAAACGAGAACGGTACCCGCGTCTCGTCTTCCCGTTTACTCACTAACCTTGAAAATACCAATTGTCCGACGGTGCGAAAATCAATTTGAAATACCGCCGGACAAACAAACTCAATAATAGACGCCACCTGTTGTACGTCAAACGTCAGAGCGGCGCCGGTGACCCCACGGCACCTGTCGTTAAAGTTTCTGTACCGTTTTCTATGCGCGTGTACAACATCCGTACTGCAGATATTACTAGTACGAGGCGTGTTCAATAAATCCCAAGACTAAAATTATTACAGAAAAACTTTTTATGTTACCGGTACGGTCACTGATACAGCCAAGCTGTATTATTCAAAATTTAAGTTTCGTCTCCAAAATCACACCGATCAAAAAGCTACTGTCTACCTCCATCCCAGGAAATCCTCGCGGAAGACTCAAGCGACAATGGCCCCGTGACCTTATAAAGTAAACATACTATGAATACTTTTTTTTTTTTTTAAATCATACATTATACTTATTGTACTTTTTTCTTAGAATAGATTGTATTAAAAAAAAATGTTACCGGTATTGTTGTAATACCAAAAGAAACTAGAGATAATGCCCATTATTTCAGTTTATAATAAAAAAAAAAAAAAAATCGGGAAAAAGACCAGAAACGTGAAAATCAAAGTCGTAGTTTTTGCGTTATGACAATACAACAGCGCATTCAGCATTTTTTATACGTGCATTTTTGGCATCCAAAAATATACCAGTGGTACCTCCTCACCCACCACATTCACCCGATTTAGCTCACCCTTTGATTTTTTGTACACACGTATAGTGAGCAATTTTAGTAATATTTTCACATCACCCCGTCATTGGCCACGGCGTTTTACCTATACCGGAAAACTATTATTACAGTCGGACTTGGTTAATTCAAAATCGACAATTAAGTTCGAGTTATCCAAGAATCCGAGTAGGCCAAAAAAAAAAAAAAAAAACAACATAAAAAAAAGGAAAAAGGTTTTATTTAAAACATTATAATTATTTATTATTTTTTTTACAATACATGATGTATGAAGAAGCCAATTGTTTTCATAAGAGATTCCACAATCGCTTAACTTTTCATCCAAACCCTCTAATAAAAAATTTGGCTTCCGTTTCTATATCTGGTAGTCCTTCAAGACGCCTGAAACGAAAGTTGTGTCGCGATCATTGACAAGATTAAAACACATCTTTAAATTTAAATTTAAAAAAAATAAAATAGAAAGTGTCATTAATGGGTGGCTGCTTTTCTTACGCTCTTCTCCATGTGTATAAACCTTAGCTCATATGCTTATTGTGTCACATATTATTTTACATATCATTAAATTTATAATAAAAAATATTAATTTAAAAAAGTATTAATTGTTTGGTCTTTATGAATTTACTGTGGATCGCTCAATTTTATTTAAAGTTGAAAAAAGTTCATCGCTGACCTCTTGTTGGTTTTAAAATCTGGGTTTATGATACAATTTGTTTTAAAATATCATTATTTGCATAAAAGACGGTATGTAGTCTCTCCGTTCCAATAGAAATAATTCGTTTGGGTACGCTAAAAAAAAAAAAAAAATACAAATTCTAGAAGAGCTCTTGCCCTCTGCAACCTCCCTTTCCAATTCTAGCGCTGGTCACAAAAGGCGAACAAAAATATACACGACTATATTTCATGTCATACATATAAGTACAGAACTTAAAAATCAAATTCGAATTGGGAATCAAATAGAGCTTCTTTTTTTCTTTATTTTTTTTTTTTTGCGATAAAATGTTGTGCGACATTACTCCCGATTTTTGTACAATTCGAATTTTATTCTCTCATTTGGGAATTTCGGGAAATCATTCCGAATTCGGTCGCACTGATTTCGATTCATTTGAATTTCCGTGTCGATTTATTTACACCGTATTTTGAATTATTTATTTTTCCGTGGTCTTGAATACAACGACGCTTTTACACGCAAACATTTACACATTATCTGGATCGTTGTAGTGTTTTTTTTTTTATATATATATATATATATATCTCGGCAATGTTTTCGCGGTGGCTTTTACGGACACCCTCTTATACATAGGAATAGTAATGCGCATTGTTCGGTCGAGCAGAGGGATCTCATATGCGCATAATATACGCGATATATTGTACGAAATATTTTCTAAAATATTCTCTACCTATATATATATTAATGTATTTTTTTTTTTTTTTATTCAGTTTTCAAAAGCAATAGCCGTGGCAATAGCACCTGGCACAATTTCTGCGGCGGTAAACGTATAACATATAATAGGCACGAAATGCGACCGGCGAAATGTCGTCCGAACGCGTATATAATATTATAAAATATAATACATTGCAATAATGAAACGATGTCAAATGGTTTTCTGTACGCGTACAATAATGTACCGAACGGAATATACACGCCCCTTGCGGATTTATATACACCGCACCGCGGTTCGGATATATATTATATTATTATATATTATTACATATTATACAGGCGGCGGCATATTTTTACCGGTACCGCGGTATGTGATTAAACGCGTAATACCAATAATGATAATATTGTATTATACGATTTTTTTTTTTTTTTCCGAATAAATAAATCACCTTCGCTGCGCGCCGTCGCATTTTTATACCGTGGGAATTATATTATATTAATATTATAATATACGGCCGGCGAAGAAGAAGAAGAAGACGAAGAAGAAACAAACCGTTACACAGTAGAATCCGTTTGAGACTCTCTCCTAGGGACCGGTTGAAAATAGCGGGAAAATAATCGGGAAACCCGGCAATCAGATCTTATTTCGAGTAACTTGACTAATGTTTTTTGTTTCGTTTTGTTTAAGTGTTTAACACTTGCAAGTCATTGCCTAATTACGTCTCGCGAACTAAAGAGATCTTGTATAGTTCTTTCGTTTTTTTTTTTTTTCTCTTCAAATAATTACTAATCCTAAACGAGTAGTATTTTCGATCTTTTCTGTTCCCAATCGTCATTATAATAATTCGCCCCAGTAGATTGGAACGAATGGGTTGTTTTTTTTTCGTAATTTTACCGGAGATAAAAAAAAAACAAGATTATTTAGCGCTGTCATAACGCAGCAAAACATTTTTTTTTTTTTTTTTTTTATAGTTAAAAAAAACTCCACTGTACGCTTGTTTCTATTGTTTAACTATTATTGAATGCGCCAATCTAAAATCGTATATACGCTTTTGGTAATAAGGTATTTGAGTAAAAAAATAAATTAACAAACAAACAAAAAAAAAAAATCAAAAATAGGATAAAATTCTTAAGGTCTAACACGATATCTAATCAAAACATACGGAAAAAAATATATTGAGAACATTCGAGAATGGAGTATGGAGAAAAATATATAAACCGGCATTCGACGGATCAAAGAGGAACATGTGAAGGTGGCTCTACAGACATTTACGATATGACGATAATGACGAGCTTCACGAAAAGACAAATGACACAATGTTATTAGGTGGTCGCATAACGAGGAGAGAAGAAAGCGAGACGGTTAGGGCATCAATAAAACGGAAACCCCGAGGTATATAGAGAAGACCTCGAAGAAGACGCGGTGAAAGAATAAATCGAAAGTTTAGGAGTTGAAAAACTGGCGGAAGGCAGTTTAAGATAGAGTATGGAAACACGCTTCGAAGTATATAGTTTAATGGCGGCAAAAACTCTTAGAGAGTAGGCGGTATGCCGGTAGAATTAGTGAGAATATAATAAGAATAAAACTATAACCCCTCCGCCCCCCTGACGGGTAGTCGAATATATTTATAGTTTAATTGACGATAAAAAAATATATATCTCATATACTTTTATTAATTTCGTTTCCACGTTGTTGTTGTTTTTTTTTTTTTTTTTTAAAAATAGTATAATAAAATATATTAGACGAGACGACGATGGGAAAAACTGTAGGTAGCCAAAGCAGCAGTCGGTCGTTTTAATAATAATAGTGATAATATAATAATGTTTGCTTACAATGTTGTGGGTATAGGTACGCGTCGGACAAAAGGCTCGTACACCCATTGGGCACTTGTTGATTCACAGTTAATTATATTTGTATTGTGCAGGCGGAATAATGAAGAATGCATTTTTTTTTCTTCTTCTTCTTCTTTCATTTTACTATAGGTATACTGACGACGACGACGACGTCGGTGAGCATCTCCTCTGTGTTCGAACCAGACCATGACTTTGATTATAATAATGGAAATATACGGTGCCGCGCAGTCGTGGTCGTGCCTATGGGGTTTAAATAATAATTATAGACAATAATAATGTGCGGGGGGAGTCGAGAACCCTCCGACATAGTAATCGGAACACAAAGACCCGGTTATTACAATTCGGTTAATACATATTCGGCACCCTTCCCTACACATTACAATTTCGACACGACGACGCGACGGAGGATCAACGTACTCGTATAATTCAAATAGTAAATCAAAATTACGAATAATAACTATAATATATTCCAGTCAATACACGACCACGAGATCGCGTGTATACTAATATATTAATAATATAATTTTTTAAGATACGACGCGGACGATTTGGAGCCGGTTTACTGACCAAAAAAAAAAAAAAAAAAACGTAAAAAAAATAATGTTTGTGGAATACCGTTGGGCATTTCCAACTGGAAATATGTCGATTAAGCACCGGCGGGTTGGGATACATATTGAAAAAACTCCGACCCGACACGGGCATACCTTTGAACCGATTGGCCCGAAATTCCTTGTGGTTTATTGTTAATTTATTTATCTATGTGTAACAGTGAAAACCCGAAATCCGTCAAAATTATTTTCAACCAGTCGAAACTAATTCGCACAAACCCCTTTCGTCAAAACTGGTATTTACTAGTTGAAATTAGCATTAACCAATACCGGCCAACGTTGGAACTAGTTTTAACTCATTTTTTTAATTTTTTTTTTATTTGTTTGTCTGAATTGTATCGGTAAAAACTAGAAAAAAACCAGTGAAAATTGATTTTCATATATAATTTTTTATGTCGTTAATTAAACCCCGGGACGAAGTGACTGGAAATGGGCCTTCCAGATGGCCTGAATCATATTGCGACCCGGTGGCCCGATGGACTTGATAGAATGTACGTGTATAATTTACTATATCTACACCTTTAAAACACTTTATTTGCTAGTATAACTTTTTGTTACATGGATTTTAACAATTCAAATTATTGAATATCTCAATTTTTTAGAACAACTGTTGGAAATCTAGAAAAAAATTGTCAAATAAATTACCGCCGGGTGGTGGAATTAAAGTTAGGCGAGAAAAAATAATTTTAAGTAACTTTTTTTTATCGGGGCCTGGATTATAAGGTGGCCTGGATAAACTTCAATCTACTGGTCTGATTTTGGTTCCCGCTCCGCCTCCGGTTAAACCTAAGAGATATTAATGATGAGTAAGTACGTCGTAATCGGATAAGTATGAGAACTAATAAATTAAAATCGATGTAAAATCGAGTGATCCCTCATTTTAAACGGTTTTACTTGTCGAATAACTTTCATTTATAGGTTTTTCTTAGTCTAGGCATAGACTGTATTTAGTAAATTTCGTGAATATTGCCGTTATGCAAACCATTATTAAAGCTGTATTCGGCATCGGAGCATTCCAACATTTAAAGAAAACATTAACGTTCAATTGTTTTACATTTTTTTTTATGTTACCACTCAGTACAAATTACGATGAACATTGTGTCAAGTTTTTGTGAATCATTTTTACGGGGCTGAAACTTCATCATTCACATAAAAAAACTCAACAATACTATTTCTGGCCGAAAAGTTGTTTACAGGCAGAAAAGAAAAAACATCATAGTTAAACCAATACATTTCGCGCTTCGATTATTCGTTTTTTTTTTTTTTGTCGTATAGGCCACGGTGCCTCTGGAATGGACTCGCGATGCCTTTAGGGCACCGTGGTTCACAGTTTGGGAACCTCTGCCTTATTCAATACTGTTGATGAACGATTCTCGAAACTGATATTTTTTCTATTCTCCGTGTCTATACATCTGCGCTGCCTTTTCTTTTAGGCTTTTCGAAGGCTTTCGATTAGTTTCACGTATACGATATCACAGTATTCATTGCACGATTGCCTTAAATCCGTAAACGAGCGTATATCCTAGAGTTTTTTTTTCTTTTTCTTTTCTCATTACGGACGCCATTCCGGTCCCCGGGACCTACAAAAGGCTTTCCCGGGGAGTATTCCTTGCGGCGGCGCCCGTCGGGTAGTCGTCGCCGAAAACGGGGTCAACAAACCTCTTTGGTTTCGTCTTGGTCGTCGTCGTCGTCGAAGACGTCATATCGAGGTACACAACAATACCCGTCATTTGTATATGACGATTTTTATATTACATCACAATAAAAATAAAAAAAACCACCGTCTTTGTTCACGTTGGCTATACACAAACAAACAAAAAAAAAAAAAAAAACGCTATTTTTCCACGGTGTACACACGCACGCCCGTATAACGATACTGACAAGTGGCAATAGTGGCGGTCGGCAAGTGGCGGACGATCGTTATAATAAATTATAATATTGCGCGTACAATAATAGATATACGTTGAATCGCCTCGTTTGGCCGGCCCAATATTGATATATTATTTTATATATAACTAGCCGAATAGCCGGTACAATGTATACAGGGCGATACGTTTTTCACGGTCCGTCGGTCGTCTCGGAGCTTTACGAGTGAATTCGATTTCGGTTTTATTCGGCCGTTACGAGGATCTGTTGAGCTTTAATTGAAAAAAAAAACACGTAATACGGCCCAAAAGCCAGACAACAGAGCGATGTTAGGCTCGGGATCGACGGATTTGAATTTCGAAAACGGATTAGATTTTGTATTCGAGTTTTCTACATTTCGGCCGAAGCAAATTTCGATATTCGACTAGTTGCAATTTCGTATACGAATAATGGAAATCGATATGGTTTTTTTTAAACTAAGTTTTACCAATAATCGATATTTCAACGATAAAGTTGAATATCAAAAATGGCCCACATCGAACACTAGAATACAAAATAAAATCTGTTTTTGATATTCAAATCCGTCAATCCGAAACTCCGACATTTTATCAGGCTTAATAGTCTAAAAACTTCGTATTCGTCCGTAAAAATGGCAATACCCCTTTCCCTCAAATGGATATCGGGCAGTAGATTAGTGCAAAAATCTTATTTTTATTATAAGTTTTAAAAAAAAAAGAGAAAATTTAGAAAACTTGCTCCGACCACCTGAAGACTTCATTTCCAAATGTTCACCCCTAATCCCTTAAATGTGTAGTTTATAAACTTTAGGTTTTCAAATAGCCGAGCCTCGTTTTCGAGCGCAAGTTCGAATAATTCTCTAAAAATACCGATACGCGTAATACGAATCGATTTACGAGTTTATAACTGTTGAAAATGTTTGACCGGCGAAGATTGGAAGGGTTGTCGTCTAAAAACGGATATAAAGTTTTTATTACTCTTCGCCAAGGGTCCATTTTTGTGTGTAATACATAATCCAATGTGTGCAACCCGAAACTATAAAATATATTTAATGACTAAATATTAATTTAGATCAATTATTTTCGGACTGAAAATTACAAAAAAAAAAAAAAAAACAATTTTCCCGATAACACAAATCCAATATACCTAAACCTCGATAGTCTTTGACTGTAGTGAATTTTTTGAGATTTAAAAGAAATATAACATCCAAACGTTTTACGTTAATATTTATAAATGCTAAACTATAAAAAAAAAAAAAAAGACGTATTTCTTGCTTAGTTAAGTTAATGTAGTACGAAAAATGATTTAAAAATAAAACAGGTCCTGCTCTTTCCCCGCTCGGCCGGTCTAAACTGCTAGTGTTCGAGTCTGTGTTTGAAAACGAAAGCTGCTCTATTTGAACATACAAAGTGTGCGCGCGTTTAAGGTGCCCATACAGGTGTGGCATTTAAAAAATAAAACTTAAAAGATTCGCACGACGATTGAAAAAGTTTTTTAAAAAAAAATACAGTAACGAAAAATCGAAATCTTGATAAGAGAATCGCCCTGTATACAATACATTATAATATTATTATCTCTATAGTTACTCTAAACGGAATACGTGTGTATATAATATAAATCGTCGTCGTATTATTATTATTATTATTATTATACGCCATACGGGCGTAGAAAAAAAAAAAAAAAAAAAAAAAAACTGTATTATAATCATCGGACGAGACGTCTTGAGAACCGTATATGCTATATATACACACACAGAAGATCGTGACTTATCAAAATTTAAATAATAATAATAAAAAAACAACCAAAAACAACAAGTAAACACTATCGCAGTCACGAAACTATTATTATATTATCGTACTCATAATATTATTTTTGATATTGCCACTACTGTGCGCGTTATAAAGATAATTTTTTTTTTTTTTTTATTACACCGTTAATTAATTTCACGCGTGATCATTGCGTATTTTCAATCTTTCGGCGACACGACAATCGGATTTATCCGACACCTTGGTCCGGCGGTGACGCGAGGAATCCGCAGCGTTCCATCCGAAATGAAGATTTTGCAATTTCCCCTGTCTAGAGAATTATTATTATCCGATAAATTATTGTAATAATATACCGTACATATTATATCTATTTATTTATTTAAGTTTTTTTTTTTGTTTTTTTGTTTTGTCATCACCGGTGCGTAGCCAGGATTTTTTAAAGTGGGCGCGTTTTAATTTTACACTTAAATACAACACCTTGCAACGTAACATTTTATGTTTTTATCGAGTTATTGGTAAATCGGTAAATACCGAAAGTAGGTGGTTAGGTTAGGAATTTCCGTCATCACTATAATAGTCTCTGTAATAGCAGTTTTATTGATTGGATTATGTTCTTCTTTCGTTTGTATAAAACTTAAATTCGGGTTTTCTATTACCTTTCAAACAGTAGAGAGTGTTCATTCCGGATTTTCGTACCGACGACGACGTTGCAAACTACCGCACAAACGATTAGCGCAACAGCACCGTACGATTTTAACAAACGCATTGCAAACTGGTATGCTAATAATCGTTTGTTAATAATTTGTTTGCCCAGAAAAAAAAAAACCGCACTAAATTATTATTGCTATCGTTATAAACATCGAATCGACAATACGCGTCGTTATTGTAATCATTATTATTAATATTGCGACCGTAAGTATCCTTAACAAATAACGGCGTCTCGCCGATTATTTTCCGTGTAGTTTTACGAAAATCTTACCGTATTCGGTACACGAAAAATTGAAAATTGATAAGAGAAAACGTAAACACTGTTACGTGACTTCTCTTCTTATCACCATAGTTAGTAATCTAGTTTTCCGTGCACAAACGTCTGCGTTAGGTACGCGAATTATGTTATTTCAAAGTTTAAATAGTTTGAAAACAAAAACAGCAACTCTTTGGGTTAAACTTTTCAAGCAAAATGTGTTTATTTTACGCTTAATTTACATTAATCTGGCTTCCCAAATGCCCGATGGGGGGGGGGAAACAAAAAATACTTTCTCGACATAAATGTTAATAAATAAATGAATCGTGTATTTATTCATAATGGGCTCTGAGCAGTGGTGGTTGGTTATTGTCCTGTACAATAGAATAATTGTTAACCATAACGTTCGACGATTACTGTGCATTTTTCGACAACAATTCATCAGGCCGGTTATTATACGAATCGTGGCGATAACAAGCGAGTCTAACGACCATTATGGTTAAACAATAATAATTTCGTATTTTATCTGGTCAATAATACGGTGTTTAAACGCGACATACCTAATAACAATGTCAGAAAAATAATAATATTGTATGCCCGGCGGTCGGGTCGGCCGACAACGGTAGAATAATTGCGTATGTACTAATATATACGTAATACCTATATATATATATATATATATATATATATATATACATATAATTACGAACGTGAATTTTTAAAAAAATATATTTTATCTTATTGTTGTTACGGCGCAATGACGACGATATTGCGAAAATAATATTATATCGGACCGGGTAATTTAACGAATGATAATCACAGGGGTGGTTAGGTTACCACTGTAACGCCTAACAACGGTTACAGTGGTAACCGACGAGAGCGCAAAAATCGATTCACGCGATTCGCAAAACCCGCGGCGGGTTAGCCCCGCGTTTCAAATACCCGACTAAAGAAGGGCCTCGATAGTCCGGACGAATTCACACCGAACGTGGTCCGGGTTTTCGAGATTAATCAATATCAGGTATATTGTCAGGTTTGCTGACAGAGATTTTTACGGTTGCCGTAGTCAGTAACAAATAACTCTTGGACAAGCATTAATTTATAGGGACGAAATGATAAATCTTCGTGAAGAATTTCTCCTCAAAAAACGGCCTGAGATTCCCAAAGCTACAACGTGTTTCCGGACTGAGCGTCTTGGTGACTGCTCAATTGACTCTCTGACCAACTGCACATTTTCGGGGGGTTCTTACCGGTCTGGGTGCTCCGTGTCCAGATCTACTTAGGGTACTTCCAGTTTCTTCCAAATGCCGTATCCACGATTCGATAGTGTTAGCGGACGGAACAGATTTAGCACGTGGAATGCCGCCGAAGTGTATACGAAAAGCCCTTTGTGTAGCGATCACAGAATGATTATTTTCGTGATACGCACGCACGACGAAACCACGATGGACACCTGTCCAGACCATGATTACGAATAAAAACGGCATTATCGTACAATTCAAAATTTACCACTTATTAAGGCCTGCTCTTATCAGGCTAACGACCTCATTAAACTCGTCAGTCGGCTCTGCCGCACCCTGTACTTTTCATTTTCATTTCAACAGCTCGTTAAGAGAACGTTTAATCGACGTACCAACAAAATATCACTGCTGTCCCGTGTTCTGATCTTCTGCCTATTGCAATACAGTATTCAGTGCGTCCGCAGCTTCCGAATGTGAAACTTTACATGCGCTGATAGAGACACTTTCGTCATCGTCGTCAATATCGTCTCTATTTGCTGCAATTTGTAGAATTTGATCATCGGTTAAGATTTGTTTACGGACAAATGGATTTAAATGCCGTCCGGATTATCCAGGCTCTACTCCGGTACTTTATTACCACTACAATGTTTTTGCTGTACTGTTCCTTTACATTTTTATACTTTCTGTACGAGTACATACTCGAATTTTCAATATATATACCATACAGGCGATTATCCGATGGGAGAGAGGAGGGGTAAAGACAAGCCCCCCCCGGACGTATTTATTCCAGAAATATATTGGGTACATGCTAAATAATGTTTCGGGGGGGTTTTTGTTTTTTATAAAACGTTTATATTTCATATTTTATATTATTATTTATCATCGAAATTGAAGATCTTAATATATATATATATATATATATATATATATATATATAACGAATACTTGATAGTAACCATATGGTAGTTATCTTCTATACCGTAAACCGCAATGGTAAGGTAACCTGTGGACATTTTTATCGATAAACGACGTCGCGAGCTGTCCCGGAAATTCTAGGACTTGCTAAGTGATAAGGCCTAGTGTGACCCCATCATATGTTATATTTAAATATAAAATTAAAACATCCGGCTTTAAAAAAATCCTAGTTACGCGCCTAAATACCACGCCCATTTGTATCTAGGAAAACTCGGTACGTAAAGCGCGATTTAAACGCCTTGTCCGCATCGAACATGTATCGTATTTAATATTCCCCTTCGTAACTCCTAAAAATTCTAAGTTCTATTAAAAAAAAAAAAAATAATAATAATAATAATTTTATAGAGTGTCTAATATACATAAAACGATTAATCGGGAAAACAAGCAGCAAAGTTTCACTGGACGAGTTAACAAAATTGTTTTAACGGTTGTGTTAACGACTATATTATAGAAAATAATGGTTTTTTTTTTTTTTTTTTGTCGCTAATTTTACTCGACTTAATCGTTTCGATTACGTTTATTTCGTTAACTTACACTGTCCAACGCCATTGATGTCGTACGATATTATGTATTAACAACATCACAGCGCGTTTTAATTTTTATTTCGTTCTAGGACCATACGATAATAATATTACGATTATAATATTATATACAGTTTGTCGTGTTTATAAATAAAGGATATCATGACGCATGGAACGTGCTATAAAACAAATGTCTAATTTAATACTACTTGTCTTTGTAATATTTAGGTCATTTCGAATTTAGAAAAAAAAAAAAAAAAAAACGCGCACTAGTCTGTTATAATATTTTATTGGCGAGATTAATACGAAAATATTATTCAAACGGCCGCGGGGTGATGATATAACCGGGCGACTTATTAATTTAACGCCGGATTCCGATCGACAATGATAAATAAATCGATAAATAATAAATAACGTAACATTATTGATTAAGGTAAAATATAACGTCTGCCGGAGATCGCTGTAAATTTTATTATATTTTGGATTTTCATTCGTAATAATTTATAATGACGCGTTTTGCTGACGCAAGGCTAATAGAAAAAAACACATGGTTTTATTTTTTCAGAATATTTATAACATCATAGCATTTGTTTCGCTGGTTTTTTTTTTTTTTTTTTTTTACACGGTAGAGTGAAATTCTGCTCGAAACACTTTTCGAACGAGCTAAAAATAAAAAAAAAAATAAAACAAATTATTATTTGCTAACGCGCTTGCAGGAAATATAAAAACGAAAATGAATGTATAAGAAAAAAGAATAAAAACTATTCTTACACCGATCATATTATTAAGCCCGGATTAAGGAGGAAGCAAGGGGAACGGGGCATGGTTTTTTTTTTAATGCAAACGTTTAGAAAAAATTCCAAAAAATAAAATCATTTTACTAGTAAATTATCAGGAGTAAACATTTTTCGCAATTTCGTAACGCGAAAAATGACTAAACGATAACGCGTGATAAATATTAAACTGATATTTGAATATTTTTGATAACAATACGATAAAGTTTGTAAATTAAACCGGGAACTATTTCCACCTATTCTCGTGTCGCGCGTTAGTTAAGTACCGAAAAATAATCTAACGTTAAAATGTTTGTATTATTAGTTTTTATTCGTATGGTACAAAACTCTACAATTATATACAACCGTAAAAATGTTTAAAGTTTGAGTCGAAAGGAGCCCACTAAAAGGGTCTGGTGTCCGGGGGCCCAATAATTGATCCATAATCCGGGCTTGGGTTAGTCACTCTGATAATATTATAATACATGTGTGTTTTTTTTAATAGAGAAATTCATTATACTTACGGATTAAGTCAATTCTACGCGTGATCATAAGTTGTACTGGGTGGTCAAAAAAAAAGTCGAACGTAATGCAAGTTTTTTTTTTTTTTTTTTAAGCGTTTTGAACGTTCAAATTTTAACGAAACCCGTATACATCGCTTGGCTATTGTCCAAAATTTCGACTCCAAAAAAATACACAACGATTCGATCGACGAAACACGGACGGTTGTAATTTATCAAACTAAAAATTAATTCAATTTTAATATATCAAAACACGATTGACCGCGAACTTCGCTCGGAATCGTTTTACGTTTGACACATCAAATTATCGTTGCGTTCACAGATATAATTGAATTACTTTCTATGTCCTTCCACATTCTCGACTTCCCATCTACAACAGTGGATCACCCATTGTGCTAAATATGTTTCTGTTTTTTTTTTTTTTTTTTTTAGTAGTTTAAATACAGAATACAATTCATTTACTTTTCACGAGCATAATAATAATATATGTAAATATATCCAAAACGATTAATCTTATTATTTATTATGGAAATTATCTACTATAAAAAAAATATATTTTAAAATTGAATATAATAATATGTATAAATATATTTTTATAAAAATGTAATAATATTAAATATATCTATGGCAAAACAATATAATATTTGAATATTATATTAATAATACATTATTAATTATGTAATAATATTTGAACCGTTAACGAATAATATCTCTATACTTATATAAAAATATACTTAAAATTAACACATCCATTCCCTAAAATAAAATAAAAAATTATAATAATTATATTTCATTTATTACTTTTAAATGTTTTTTTTTTTTTTTTTCCTAAAACTAAATTTGATATAGTTTTTATACTATTATTCTAAAAAAAAAAAAATCAAATATATCTATAATAATAAATTATACCTATCTCTTCGGTTAATATACTTATATTTATCGGGTACGCTAAAAATAATACGAAACATTATAATACATAATAAAATATACTTAAAATGATTATAATATATTCATAAAAAAATTTGATTAATTGACAAGAGATCACAATGTTTACAGGCTATCGATCCATTTCATTTCACTATATGCTATTATAGCTACCGAAACCGTCGAATCTTTGAACAAAAGTTTTTATATATATTATTCCGATAAATAATAATTATTGACTTAACATTTTTTTTTTTTTTAATATATATTACGACAATATTATTTCTCGTAGTTATAGAAAATGTTTGTGAAACGGACAGACGTTCGTGGCGAAAATTGGCTAGGTAATGTTAAAAAAAAAAAACTATAAATATACAATTAGTATCATTTTTTTTTTTTTTTAAACACGATCAATAAATAATATTTTAAATTCGTATGTAACGATAGCGTGTAAGCTAGGAATGCCTTAGAAAAAAAAAAAAAAAAATTAATAATAATATAATTTCTATTTTGGCCTGATCAACATTTCAATTGATTGCAGTGTACTCCGATTTCCGTGCACATACACTCCAGACACGGATTCGACAGCTCGGCGATTATTTTGCCCACCCTGTACATACGCCCGTAAATGTTGCATCCCGATATCTTCAACAGGGACGCCAGCACCGGATTGAACTCCGAGTCCACTTTGGTCTTGGACGGTTTCGCACTCGAACCGTGCGCTTTGGTTCCGGCGGCCGGTTGTGACTGCTGCTGTCGGTCCGGTTGGCGGTCGGCCGGCCGCGGCGGTTCGATTCCGGCGCGGTTCCCGTCGTCGACACCGGCCGGATGCGACCCCGCCGACTCCTTTTCGTGGCCGACATGGCTGACGTGGCCGGAGTGCGCGGTATACGTATTGTCGGCCGCGGACGGCACGGCGTCCGGATCGGATTGACGGTGCGGTCCGACTCCGGGCCGCCGCTCGTCCCGGACGTCGAAACGCGTGTTCACCTCGGTTTGCGGGTGACGCGACGACGACGGCGGCGCATCGGGACGCTCGTTATTATCGTTATAATCGGAAAACTCCGCGTTTTCGTTGACGTCAAAACGCGTGTTGACCTCGGCCTCGGCGTTCGGCTGGCCGCCGGCACTCGTCGGACCGTCGCCGTCGGTCTCGGAATTCGGCGGTTCCGCGGACTTTAGCACCGAGCCCTGCGCATGGGGACCCGCGATTTCGTGGCGTTTATCGTGCGACGGCGGGTGCCGGTCGCTGTCCGCGGTGCGCGATTTATCGTCGATTTCGCCGTCGGCCCGGTGTTCTATGCGCGTCTCCGCCGCGGTAACCCGTACGCGATTGTTGTCCGATGGCCCGGGCGACGGAGTGCTGGACGGCGGCCGCGGTTCCGCGGGCGCGTCCCCGTTGAACAAGAACGAAAACATACTCTCGAAACTGTAGTCTTCGTCCTCGGCCGGGGGTTTGTCGGTGGTCGTGGTCGTGCTCGTCGCCGCCGTCGCCGTCGTCGTCGTGGTCGGCTTCGTGGCGGTGTCCACGCGCTGGACGGACGGAAAAGTGGCCGGTGTTTGGACGGTCGTGGTCACCACGGCCGCGGACGACGACGTCGTCGGTTCCGGAGCGAGTCTCGCCGCGGTCGCGGCCGACGGTGCCGGAACGTTTGCGGGCAGCCCGCCGACGTGCTCCACGACCGGATCTGGCGGCGGAATTTTCGCCGTAACGGTCGTCGCGGTAAATTGCACGCCGTCGCGTTCCGTGGTAATATCGTTTTCGGACTCGTCGGCAACTAACGGACACAGAAAACAAAATCGAAATCATTCAAATTGATTGCCGCACACGATTGTTTATTAACGCCGTTCGCGAGATGAGAACAAACGAGTGAGTGGAGGAACAATAAGATGCGACTAGGAACGCCCTAGGGGTGGCCCGAGGGCCGGTAGGAATACTCGGACGATTAGACGAGACGTACGACGGAGACCGAGGGGACGGCCGGACCGGAGTAATGGAAGATTGAAGATTGCTGACGGTTGTAACGGCAAACTATTTTTTTTTTTTTTTTTTTTTTTGTTGTCCCGCGTAGCGAGTAAAAAACCGTGGTTATCAATATTCAAATTACGATAATAACTCAAAATTCACCCATTCCGTGCTTATAATAATATTTTTTTTTTTTTTTCAATTTTAATCAAGACGCGCACGTCACGCGATACCGCCCCCCTCCCCCGGAGGGATGATTGCGGTGCACCTGCACATTCCACCGCACGGCGTGTGGGGCCTCAATTAATAATATCGTCCCAAAAAAAAAAAAAAAAAAAAAAAAAAAAAATATATTAATTATATAGGTTCACCCTCCCATTCGATTATATGCACGTAAATTCCAGTGTCGTGAAGTACAGTTATTTTATCCCGTATTCGGAAAACGCCTTTGTAATAAAACGACCGAATTATATATATATATATATTTAAAATACATATTCGAATATTTGAAAAAGTTTTTTTGTTTTAACATTTATTAGAAAAATATACAATCTGTAATATAGGATTACAATGAGCACATGAGCGTGTACAAGATAGATAATATACAAGACCGGAGAGGTTGAGAAGAGTAGCTACCCAGCGGTAACACTCAGACGCGATAAATTGTTCGGCTATATTATGAGTTTTATTTTTTTATTTATGTTTTTGTGTATCAGTTTATTTAGCCAAATCACGACCCAGCGCCTCTTGAATCTACTCGGCGGACTCCCAGGAATATTTGCTGAATTTAGAGCAAGAATAAGAGGATTTGGTAAGGCGAGTACGGAAACGATTATGGGAGGATGTAGCCATTTCGGCGACAGTCTGCAGTCTAAGATCAGAGTGTAGTGTTTGGTTCGATACATAGAAAGGTGCATTCATTTGAATAAGTAATCCGAATAATTTTAGAATATAATTTTTCCTGCCCATTTGACAAACACGATAGTTGTAATATATCAAATTTAAAACTATTACGCGGGGTTCTACGTTTTCTATTATTTTCGATTGGTTTTACTAAATATTATACGTGTTTTTATTTTATTTTTGACTGTTAACAACTTTTCTACCATAAATCTTGTTCCGATTTTCAAGTATAGCAACTTTTCCGAAAGTATTTCAAAATGGTTTTGGCCGAGCAAAAACGCGTTTTAAGTTGACATTTTAATCGAAACCATAAAAACCCAGGCATTTCGAAACTTCGCCCAGAATCGTTTATAGTCAGCATAACAATCGAGATAATACAAATTCTATTACGAAAATAATCGATAAATCCTTTATACTAATTTGATATTACGAGTTGTAATTAACTGTTTACTGTTTTCAATTATTTTCGTAATTTTCGACGATTTGAAAAAAAGAAATATGCCTAATATTGGTTTTATTTAAAATTAAATCGCGTTTCAAAAAAAAAACTAACATTAAAACAATTCAAACATTCCAAAACATTGCACTTCGCAAATTATTAAATGCCCCTTCCTATGTCTCTAACTTCACAATACATACGGACCTAAAAATGCCTTCAGTTTCAGAAGAAGCTAAAACATATAATAAACGTTTCCATGTTCGCACTTTAACTCATCCCAATCCTCTTGTCGAAAACCTTGTTAATCCTACAATCCCCGGCAACCCCCCGAGACGGTTAAAACCGAAATGGTGTCGTGACCTGTTGGCACCAAATATTAATATTAGTTAGGTTAGGTTAGGTTAGGTTAGAAAAATTATTAAAAATTATTTAAAAAATATATATAATTAAAATTGCAAATGAAAATGTTATTAGTGGGTGGCTGCTTTCCTCAAAAATGTCACGTATAAATGTTATTAAGGATATGATGTATTTTTTTAAAATAATTTGTATAAAATTTGTATCGATCGTTTTCGTAATAGAATTTGTATTTATCTCGATTGTTTTGCTAACTATAAACGATTGTGGGCGAAGTTCGGTCAACCGTGTTACAGCAATCAGTAAATATTTCTTATCAATCGAATAGGCCGTTTAAAGTGAAAAATGTGTTGGGTGTTTTTTTTTTGTCGTCGAGAACATCACGACGGCATCTCGACGATCGCGAATCTCTCGGTTTCTCGAAATCGTGCGATTTACTACGTCCCTCTCATCGTGATAACACGAACAACGCACCGGACGACTTACCGCAAACGATTCGGCCGCAACAGGTGCCATTGTTCGGGTCACTAACACGCCGGCAGCCTAATTTGACGGCTGGACAATTTTCTTGGCATACGATTTTGGCGTTGAAACACACGCATATGTTGCAAGCGCTCGGGTCGGTCAGCAACTCGCCGTGTTTGTATTGCTTGCCGTTGGACGAACACCAAACTGAACCGAATAATTACGGAGGGAAAAACAGAAAAACAAAAAAAAAATAATAATAATAATAATAATAATAAAAACTATTAAAAATTATATATATATATATATATATATATATATATACGTGTATACGAGCAATGCAATCGCCTAAGGTCGTGGTCGTTAACGAATTATTTTTGAAATATCATTCGTTTCCGTGACTCTAAAAATATAATACCGTCGCCACGGTTTATAAAATTATGCGCGAAACACGCCGATTTTCTCCGATTTCGTACAGTTTCGAACCGATTTTATATGTCTTAATTTTTCACCGATCTATTTGGGAATGGTGGAAAAGAAAAAAAGAACGGCCCTTTTTTACGGACCAAATGGTCAAAATAATTATATTTGCATGCCGTTTGGTGCATTTTTTTTTTTTATATTTTTTTATTATAATAGTCGATAAACAACAACATTTTACAGTCCGGAACTCGGATATTGTATATGATTTCGAATTGTAGAAGAAAAAAAAAACGCTAAAAATTAACATTTTTCAGGAATATATTACGATGAATTTTGTGGTTATTTTAGGAACGCAAGTAGGAAAAAAATGTTTGTTAAAGATTTTTTTTCCAATACAGTGTTTGTCTGAAAATTTTGGTAAAGACAAAATTTGTCGACGGACGAAACAGACAAAACCTTTAAGAATGATTTTTATAGTTAAAATATCTATTTAAAACAAAGTATGCGTTTGAACTTGAGGGTACAGAGATTTGAAAAATGTTTTTAAAAAATTGAAGAATTATGCAATTCAAACCAAATAATTCATATAACGTGTCAAATTCGAATAGTATTTTCGGATATGAACGATTTTCATTTTTCAAACGTTTCGTTAAAAACCCCTCGCGAGCACACCGCGTCGGTTTTTTATTTTTTTTTATTTCAATTTTTAAGCTACGATCATGTGAAACGTGGCGATTTAAAAATGCTTTTATCTCGTGTAAAAATTTAAATATCGAGAAAAACCCCACGTCTAAACACAGATAATGTTCTTTTATCTAAAAATGATTTACTTTAATATTAAAACTAACAGTATGAAATCGGTCCTGCTGAACATAGCGAAATTATGTTACTCATTGTGGCGTTTTGGTTGAAATTGGAGTTTTTTTTTTTTAACACAATCGGGGACATTTAAAGATGATTATAATTTCGACGACTGTATGCAGGCAGAGCGTTTTTCTATAAAACATTGTTACGCGAACGAGTTCCGGGTATTAAAAAAAAAAAAAAATAATAATAATAATAATTTTAGTTTAAAACTAACACGATGATCGTATAACATTTTTAAAACGATTTTTTTCACGAAATATTACTAGACGGTTCGACCCTCGAAATTCTATCGTGTTGCTCGTGTTTAAAAAAAAACTCTGTTTACACCCCCGAACGACACGATTTGCATTCTTAAGTAACGCAATTTCGTTCGACCTATAAGCCGTGGACCGCGTCGGGATAAAACGCTGAACGTGTGACCGATGTCCTCTCGACTTTGGGATATTTTTCTTGTATACGCACACGCCTCCCGACGTTGACAAATAATCAGAAAACGTTGGCAAAGTACCACGACGTCGTCGGGGCACGTAAAAAAAGTGAAAAAAAAAAAAAAAAAAAAACATTTTCGTAATAAACGCACGGGTCCACGCGGATCGTTATTTTAAGTGTAATACGAAATGGACGTAAAGTGGACGGCCCTGCACAAGAGTACCCGTCAAATAATTTGTTATTTTTTTGAAAATAAATTAAAAATATTATATTATTAAGACACGGTATCGTGCGTGCGAACCGAACGAAGAAGTTTTTTTAGATTCCGTACTATTTATTAGGTTTTTTTTTCCGTCTGTCAACGACTTTTCGACCAGAAATCGTGTTCCTATCATAAGGAACTCTACAAGAATTTTTCGTGCGGCCTAGAGGAAATCGTTTTAATTTCCTTGTAGTTTTCTTTTACAATGACGGGAATCTATTGTTTTCGATTTCGGTTTTTCCGTTAAAAACTATCGTAGGCACCCGGAACACTTCGCGGTAAAATTGTCAAAACATTTTGATGGTTTTTATTTTTTAGTTATTCACAGCTATTTTAAATCGTTTATCATTTTTATTTTAAATTCAATTCGGTATTAACGGAACACAATGTTTTTGGGTTTTTTTTTTTTTTTTTTTAAAATATTCGAAAATTATTTACGTCGTCGTCAAGTATTCGGCAGTAAAAAATATAAATCGAGCTGTTTAGCGTCTCTCTGCCAAACGCTCGCAAACGTGAGATTTTTTATTATTATTATTGTATTTATTTTAATTTTTAAAATTTGTACGAATGTTCTAAAAACACCGAAAACTCACCGGGTCTTGTCGGCCGATGTCCCACGACCGGTTCGTCTTGATGTTGAACCGCCGGAGTTTTAACGCGTTCCGTGGTCGACCGGAACTTGTCGGCCGGCCCGTAGACTGCACCGTCCGGAGGGTCTTTCGGGACGAATCCGCCTAAACGCAACAACAATACGATCAAAAAAAAAAATAAATAAATAATTACAATTGTACTGTATCGCTGCGCCCTATTGTTTACTTTTTTTTTAAATTTTTTTTTTTTTTATAAAAATTCGTACTAAACATTTTTTTTTTTTTTTTTTTTGGGGTAAATTGCGACGTGCAATTATACGGGCACAAAAAAAAAAAAAAAAAAAACATAACAATAGCGAAATTTGCCGTACAATAGAAAACTGCGAAAATACCGTCTCTGTATTCTCATCTCGTTTTATATTTTATCAATATTTATTCTTGGTGGTGGTTCGCCGGTAATCGTAATTAATAACTGCATTTAAAATTTTTACGTACGCATTTTACTAAAGGCGGTAAACTGCTAAGAACGTTTGGTGTCGGTTGCTAATGCTATTGTTAATTTAATATAGCGGCGAAAGAAGAAAAAAAAACAGCTGATTATGTTTGATGCTATCGCGAATTTTTAATAGTATTGTTTTACTAGCGGTTATCGCTAATAGCAATACACCAGTACGCAGAGTTTAATCGTTTTCGCTTTTAAAAAAATTGATTGCCTCGCGCCGTCTGATTTAACATTGCGATTTCATTTGGTAAAACATTTCCAAACCCAGAAGGTTTTTCACCGGTTAAATTTAATACGCACCACGGTTGTTGGTTTGGTTAGGCTACGAGCATTAAATTTGATTCACGCCTAAAATATTCTATCTGTTTTGGACGAAATCGAATATCAGAAAAGGCCGTGCGAGGAGCATTAGAATCTATTTTTTTTTAATTTTTAATTTTTTTTTTGTTGAAAAACTCGATAGGATCAAACACGATATTTCTACTGTACAGAGGATTAGAGTGGTTAGAGCCGATTAGATGAGTTTTAAATTCAAGCTATTGGCAACTAGGCGCTATGCGAAATGCAAAGGCGGATAAAACTCCCAAATGTCTGTGAGTCACTTAAATAACACAGTTCTGTCACGAGAGTAAAGGCCCCCCCATACACGATCAAACAGTTTTCGCAACCACTATGTTTGCGCAAAAACATGGTTGTGCAAACACACGTACATACACGGTCAAGCGGTTTGTGTGAACCTCAGTCCTCAGTACGTTTTTGTATATTACGTAGACATAATGTCCGACACAGAAATTGCTTGCGCCGCGATAATTATTGCCTGTTTAACCGAAAAGAAACAAGAAAAACGAAAAAGAAAGCAGAGAATATGGATGAAGTGATGGTTAAAGAAGAGGGTAGAATTTGGTTCGATTTCCTTCATTTTTTCTACCATTTTATCATATGCTGCATCCTTCTTATTTCTGTTTTTATACACTTCACTTTTTACTTTCCACCATTCTGGTAACTCTTGGTAAAGTAAGAAAAATTCACACCAGAATTCTTTGTCTTCATCATTTTTAGTTCCCATATGGATAACTGTATTATATATTTATATTATTAAAATAAATATTAATAATTTTAGTTAACACTTAAAAAAGTAAAAATAATAAAAATAAACAAATAAAATTCGGAACTTTAAATTTACTTCGAACAATTATAAACAACACAATCTGATATTTCCACCACTGACGCTTGTCAAACACTGACATACACGTTCAGACCGCTTATCCAATCATCGAGCGTTGCACAAAATATTTCGGACTCGACCGAAAACCTCAAGCTCGGTTTCAAACAGTTGCGCGACTACTCAATCCATTCCATACACGATCAAAATGCTTGCGCAAACTCGAATATAAAATTGTGATGAATAGCTTAGTGGAAGTATAATTTTTTATCTGCTATATCTGGATATTCTGGGTATTTCGTGATATGTATTATGTATTTATCTACTTCAGTACTGTATAATAATGATTACTGATTATTAGCGCACACACAATAATAATAAGTATGGTTGGTTAGTATGTGTGTCTACACTCTACCTGTCGTGTTTGTCGTGCGTATTTTTGAATGTTTTTAAACATGTCTCAAAAACGAAAGTTAAACCGTTTAACTATAGCTGACAAAGTCCATGTGATACAATTGGTGGAGAAATCAACTAAACCACGATGTTTTAAAGGAGTTAATAGTTTACCATTAGATTACGAGTCGAACAAAAGGGCATGGACGACTTATGGTGATTTATTTCAAAATTGGCTTATAAAATTTGATCAAGAAATGCGACTAAATCAAAATAATGTTATTTATTATTTATTGATAACTGTACAGCTCATTGTAATATCAATTTAAAATCTGTAAAAATCGAATTTTCACCTCCGAATACTACATCTAAACTACAACCGATGGATCGGGGACTAATACAAGATTTCAAAACATTATACCGGTATAAACTCGATGTATTTATTTTATTTTGATAAATTCGAGTTAGGTATCTCGAATAATACATATCTCGAGGTGAATTTTTATCCCCCTTCGACTTCGAGTTACCACGACTCGACTGTAATACGTTTCAAACGATCTAGTTGGAAACGACGTATCCGAGCGTCCGTCCGCCGATGCGCAAATTTACGATATAACGCGATGCCGCCGAGGTGTCCGGGGTGCGCACAAGGCGCTCGTACTCAAGAGTAGTGTGTTCTTAAAAAGAGTACCGGTAACACGAACGTTACGATTACGGCTAATCTGCACGCGGTAACGTTTCGAATTCTAAACAGACGTGTTCCCCGCGAATTGGTGATTATTTCAAACGAAACCCCAAGTGGCTTGTCTGATCTCCGTTTAATGTTACGCGCGGTGAAATCCAGTCAGTTTGTTTCGTTCGCCGTTTACGACGTGCCCGAAATTAACGCGTGCGTGTGCCTCGAGTGTGCGCTCGAAACTTGGTAAAAACGGCGGAACGGAAACGGAAACGTACGGAAGTTTTGAACGTTTCGGCGACAGCCGGCGGTCAACTGAAAACGATATCCGCGTTCCGGAAGACCGTCGACGTCATCCAGATACGACGGCGTGGCGACGAGAAAAAAAAAAATGGCGAAATGGCCGACTTTAACCGTTCGCGAGTCGACAAAGCGAATCTCAATTGAGTCTTGTCGTGCAATTTTACGCGGAAAATGTGTGCAGATTTTGATGGGAAGGGTCGCGACGCCAAATTCGTTCCGCGATCGTTCACCACGACAACGCACCGCCGTCGGTTCGTGAATTTTTGGCTGATAAAAAAAAGAAAAATTGCCATGGTCCCGCGGACTCTCCCCGGTCACCCAGATCAGGCCCCGTGTGATTATTTATTTTGTTTCTATTCCCAAGACTAAAACGTACGTTCAAAGGACAACGGTTTCAAGATGTAGAGGAAACAGAAGCGAACAGAACTCATAGCTTTGATTTTGGTACAGTTCCAAAGGACTTTTGAAAAACGGCAAGGTGGTCCGGACAGCAGAGTATTTCGAAGGAGATACCGTTAAACAAATTTTGTAAATTATTAAAATCATAATAAAATCCTGGACCCGAGGTGTTCCCCCCATACTAGTGTAAGGGCAGCAAGTGAACTTCGGCCTGGCTACTGCCCATTCCCCGGTAGGGTCGCGGAGCTTTGTACACCCAATAATGTGAGCCCGCCCCGTCGAGGGGGAACACGGGATTTTATTTTTTGTGTATAATTTGTACTTGTTCGTTTGAAAATAAATGACGGCGACCCGCCCCTCCCGTAGTAGAGCCTCGCGGTCATTCCGGGAGGCGGGGGTATTGCCGATAGCAAAAATTAAAAAAAAAAAAAAAAAAAAAAAAAAAGACCCGAGGTGTTGTTGTACGCGCGGACATGATTCCCGCGGGAATCCGGAACGTACCCTTACCGATTTGCCACGCTTACGCGCCGGAGGTTTCCACTACCGAACCCGGAAATTCGCGGACGGTTAGGTTAGGTTAGGTTAGGTAATTGTCTGAATTGCGCCACCCCCCGATTTTGTTGTAAACCCCTGTTTGTTCGCGGCGCCTTCTGTACCGGTACTCCACTGGCGCGGGAGGCCCCCAAACGAGAGTTCGCGCGAAACTATCGAGACATTACCCTCGGTCTCGACGGGCGGCGAAAAACTGTTGACCACCGCCGCGGGCGTTTCCTCGACCTCCGACACGTTGTACACGCGTTCCACTGTCGGCTGATAGCCGTTGTCGTCGTCGTCGTCGCCGCCGCCGTCGTACGGCCGAGCCGGTTGTTCGTCGACCACTGCGTCCGCCGCGACAAACGGTATAATCCTGTGCGAAAACGGAAGAAGAGGGGAGAGAAAAAAAAAAACAAACCATTATTATTATTTGGAGGCCCAAAAACCTGTGAACAACGGCAAGACCGAGTAGACCCGTTGGTCGGGAAACGTTGTCTTGCCGTCATTGATCTAACGAAATGGTGGTTCACGTTGGTAAATTTGAGGCCCCTCCTCGGGGGCGACAAATTCGTTTCGGTGCACCGTCTCCGTCGCGAGGGCCGATAAATCGAAAATTATACAAAAATACAATCGTACTTGAGATTCGGCAACGACGGCGGTAGGGTCGGCTCGTCGTAATCCATTTCGAAGTTGTTGGACTTTTCGGTGACGTTAAAACCGCCGAAATCGTCTCGCATCAAACCGGCCGGATTCCCGTGTCTCGATTCCGCCGGATCCGCGACGACTGCCGGTTCCGCCGTCGCCACGGCTGCTACAGGTTCCGTCGTCGTCGTCACGTTAACGGGCTCCTCGGCGTCTTCGGCGTCGGGTGCGCTCTCCGCGACCGCCGGCGTCTGTTGAACACGAAAAACATAATGCCGCCGCGTCGGTTAAGTTGCCTACGTTACGCAAACTCGGGGGCAGTGTACTCGTCTTGTTCTCGGTACAAACGAAATTATTTTTTAACTACGAAATCCGCGGTTTCGCACAAACGTACCGGGCCGTTTATTTATTTTTCAAAAAAAAAAAAATGTTCAATCGTATGTTGAATATGCAACTTTTAAAACGTGTGTAACGTCAAAAAACGTATACGTACGTAGATTTATCGTTACCACAAAAGTCATAAAACTTCTAATTTTTTTTTAAAGACTAGTTATTTGAGTGTGTTTTTTTGTTTGTAGTTAATTCGTTATTTATTTAAAACGGTTGCGGTATTTCATTGTATCGCAACCAAACCGGCGTATAGATGCAAAAGCATTGTTTTTTTTTTCTCAGGAAATCGGAAAAGCAAAAAGTATGCGTGTGTTTTCATAGATAAAATACAATGTTATCGATAATTAGACTTACTCGAGTCGGCCGGATGGAATTGGTTTTTATTGTATAAAAAATTACTACTACTATTGTGGTACCCCGAGGATAGATATTTTTAATTATTTTTTTCATCCGAAATTTCGAAATCCGAACGCGGAGAAATCTTACCGGTGGCGCCAGTACAATTGTTACGCGATTGTGTTTATTTTTATTGTAATCGTTTACCGTTGAAGTCTCGATGGGCGGCGTTGACGGCGGTGACGGCGGTGACAGCGTTGACGGCGTTGACGGTGTTGACGGCGTTGACGGCGTTGACGGTGTTGACGGCGTTGACGGCGTTGACGGCGTTGACGGCGTTGACGGCGTTGACGGCGTTGACGGTGTTGACGGCGTTGACGGCGTTGACGGTGTTGACGGTGTTGACGGCGTTGACGGGATCGGATTTCCGCCTTTTGTCGTCGTCGTTGTCGTTGGCGCAGCGGCGGTGACGTTCGGCACAACCGCGTGTGAACCTAAAACCGCTAACGTATTTTCGTTTAAATATTTCGTCGTGTCCCGGGAATATGGGAAAATGCGCGCGGTACAATAAATACAATAAATCGTATTACCGTACGCGGATACAGTCGGTCGATCGTTTTAGTTTTTTTTTTGTAAATTTTCCTTAGGTCAGGTTTCCTATACGAACCGTTTAGTTTGTATACCGAAAGTGACGGCAAAACCGTTGCAATCGGAAAACTATAAGTTATATAACGAGTTTTATATCTCTCGCATTTTTACCCGTTTTGCCCGCAGAAATCGACAAGAGTTCATTCGTGTTCAGCGTTTTTGATGGGGAGGAGGGAGGGGGGTTAAGAAAAACTATCGGCAATTTCAATCATTTTTTTTGAATCCAGAAGTACCGTGATGTGGAAAATTTGCGGCTTTCCGTGATATTGCGTGAATAAATCGAGGGTTTTGATGGGAGAGAGAGGGGGGGCGAAAATGAATGAAAAAACGTAGCCATACCGATCAAAAGTCCCCTCCTTCCCCCCCCCTGGAATCGGATGATCGTCGGCTCAGCTAAATTTAATAGTCAACCGTTATCACTGGTAAACGATAAATATTAATGGAATCTCACGACTTCGTTTTTATTTATTTTAACCACCCAAACCGCTTTTCGTTTAACGTCTCACGATTGTGTTATCACCGTTGTCGGCTTAAAAAGCGAACATTACAGACGTTAGTAATTGTGTTGTGCGTCGCAAGAGAAATCCAGAAGATATTTTAGTAAAAAACAAACCCCCAGGAAAAATGGAATTGTAAATATTGAATTAATTTATGATGATTAAATAATTAGAAAACTAAATAGTTCGGGGGCGCATGGCTTCATATATTCTTTCCCCCCCCCCAGAAGATATTCCTAGATAATTTATTATTTTAACGTTCTATTTCCTATATTATGAAACCGATATTTGAAATAAAAAGCGGTAAGCCGATATTGAAATTAACCGTCGTATACATCGGTTGAAAACCCTGGTTTTTTTTTTTTTTTGGTTCTTCTTCTTCACATTCCAGAGACGTTATTGACGATTTTCCTATAAAAATATCGGTTTTGGAAAAGGAAAAAAAAACTCCCTTCCTAGATAATTTTTAAATTATTATTTTAACGGTTTATTTCCTATATTATGAAACCGATATTTAAAATAAAAAGCGGTAAGCCGATATTGAAATTAACGTCGTATACGTCGGTTAAAAACCCTTTTTTTTTTTTTTTGGTTCTTCTTCTTCACATTCCAGAGACGTTATTGACGATTTTCCCATAAAAATATCAGTTTTGGAAAAGGAAAAAAAAAACTCCTCTCATACACATCCGATATTCCGACGATATCGGTTTATGCCGATACTCACCACTATAGTAAATATATATTAGATAATTTATTAATTGTTTTGCGGCGGCAGTGGCGGCCGTATAGGTACATAATACACCGCCGCAGCCGCCGCAGCCGCCGCCGCAGCCGCCGCCGCCGCCGCCACGGTCGGACAGAAGTCAGTGACCGGACAGTGTGAAGCGGGGCGGTCGGGGGCGCGGGAAACGGACGCCGAGCACCGCGAGTATAATAAATAGGTACGTACCGGCCGTACAGTTGTAACTCGTCGGACAGCAGTGCCCATCCGAGTAGACCGGTCCGCAATTGGGCGCGATTTGGGCGCGGATCGGCGGACATATCACCTTGTCGCATCGCACCTGGCCGTTGATGCAGAAACAAGTTTCGCACGACGACCGCGCCACGCCGACGACGGGCTCGCCCAGCGATATCAGCCGGCCGTTAATGCGACAATCTGCGGACACGGGGGATAAAAAAAAAAAAAAAAAAAACACCAAATTGTATTAAAACCGCGTAGTGCTAAAATAATATTATACAGGTACGCTATGCGTATGGTGCAGAAAAGTTTGTTCGGAATCCGGAATGATAAATCAAAGTTGCCCGAGTCAAGTCGAATAAACGATAACCGTCTTCGGTTAAAATTTAAAACGCAAACAAATAACTATAAACATTTTTGTCTCGATTAATACAAATGTTAATTTTATTATTTTTTCGTACAACAAATTCAAGATTATTCAATATTTATGTACCGAGTGCATATATACTCTATGGTTTCACTATTTACCGTTCGGTATATTGTTATACGATTTATTGTATACCTCGTAAACCTGATAATTAACGTTACCGTTGATTTAAATTAAATAAATTAAAATTGTATTATTTTGTATATACGGAACACCATAAATATTTCGAAAAAAAATAAAAAATAAAATCACTCGTTAACTTAACTGGATGTTTGTAAAAAAATCAACTGTATAAAGTTAATTTTACACAACGAAAACATAATCAAATCAAGTGAATAACGGCTACGAAGAGACTACAAGAAAACAAATTACCTGCCCGATGCACGAATTAAGTCCATAATTCTACAAGAAAGTTCCTATGAATATGATTTCTGGCCGGAAAGTCGTTCACAGACAGATTAAGAAAAATAATGCATCAATAGTAGAAACCACTCGCTTACGCTACAAGAATTTAAAATCAAAAATCTAACATCGAAATCTTGGCGTTCACTGTCATAACTTGTCTAGTTTTCTAGTTATTTTTAACCTAACCGGAAAAAAAAAAAAAAAAAAAACCGTTTCGCTCGCTCGCCGAGTGGTCGAGCTATACGAACTATCCGGTAAGCCCCCCGGAGCTCGCCCGCCGTTTTATGTCTTTCGTTTCGGGTTTTCAGACATAACCACTGAAAACCGTATACTCTGCGCCGTAGTATTATAATACGGGCACGGAAATGAACCGTTCGCAAACGATCGAGTCGAAAGAGGACGTACAAAATGTGTACACGCAACAACGGTATAATAATAATTGACAGCGTGTCCGAAACGCTATTACGACTCGTTTTTTTTTTTTTTCTAAATAAAATCGTTTGTTACGTAAAGGGCACGCGGCTCGGCTCTCGGCGTACTTCCCCTTGAAATCCGGTCACGGTTATTATAACCGTAATTGTCTACGACTAAACGTCACGAATCGGATACTATCAGCGCGCGGCGCCGTCGTTTTGCCCGTGAACTTGGGGCCCGTCCACGCACCGTATAATCGCGGTACACTCGAACACTCAGTGGATTGAGCCCCGCGCGAATCGTTTGGTTGAAAATACAACAACGACTACGAGTATTTTATTGACGGTGACGTTATATGTTTGGGCCCGGCCACAAGAAAACAGTCCAGGTTTATTGAATAGAGGAAATCGGCATTTTTTCGGATACGGTCCTACGATCTGTAAAGCGGTTCGACGAGCCCGATAGGTTAATAGTCGCGTTCAGTACCCAGTCGAATTGTATTTTTCGACGAAAATAATAACGAAATCGAAAATTAAAATGCACGCGGACGACGACTGACGTGACTACCTCCTACCCCGGAGTACCGTCAATTATAAAATCTTTGGCATACAGTCCATACATGTTTAGTGTTTTCGACTGAAACACGAATTTGCCTATCTATAAATTATCAGTATAATTTAAAAATAGACTATACGTATATTTCATTGACCGAGTGTTGAAAAAAAAAAAAAAACAAAGCTAATGACGAAAACGGGAAGGAATATTAAAAAAAAAAAAAAAAACTTACTGATTTGCTATCGATAGTATTGTTGTTTTCCGTCGATTTATTTTTTCCTAAACTCGTATACTATCGTAAATCTTAACAGCAATTTGAAAAATATAGGTATTTATTTTCGTGCATCTGTTCGGCTTTCGTTTATTTCAATACGTACAAGACGCGTGCACTTAATTACTTAAAAATATTATACGGATGAGGTTTACCTTTAAAACGAGCGGACAACGAAGAAGGCGACTCGGTGGTTGGCTCGTCCGTGGTGTTTTTTTTCGTCAGTGCGCTTTGTAACGGCGAACCTGGAAAATAAACGAGTGAAATATTAGTGGTTTCCGTCGAATTATTATAATTTCATCGTTTGAAAAACGATCATGATTTTCTACACCGCGACGGTAAAACGTCCTCCGAAATCGCTCGAAACGCTTATAATAATCGTAAAAAAAAAAAAAAAAAAGAATAATATACGTATTGTGTCGTCTAACGGATTATTATATCAGTGGACAATATTGTTTTATATGTATTTAAATTGTGGCGTTCTAATGATATTAGTACAGGGATAGCGAGAAAGTAAAACTGAATTTTTTACTATATTTTATAATAGCAAAACGGGTTTTTTTTTTTTTTTTTTTAAATTTTAATTTATCGCATCGATTTTGATGTTAATATATTAAATAGAAAAATAACTAAGAACGCGAAATTTACACGGTGTAATTATTATTGACGACATTTGTTACTATCAATAATGGAGGGCATTTATTTTATGGCTTTTGGAAAACGTCCGGCGATGGACAACGGTGTCCCATAAAATATAAGTTAACGCACACTTACATTTGTATCGGACCGGGCAACAGGTGAGTTTTTTGTACACGGCCGTACAGCCGGGGACGGTCATCGAACATTGGGGCTGAACGCACTGCTGTCGGCCTTTGATGCAATAGCAATATTCGCACAGGCTGGAACTGTCCATCGCCGAGCCCTCCGCGTAAATCGTCCCGTTTACCACGCATCCTTATCACCAAACACATAGAAAACAATCAGCCACCCGAGATCATCCGATATCACGGTTACATGTTAGAGAGATAGATACTAGACGATAAGCTACAGACGAAGAGATTTCAGCGGGTAGTAAAACGAGAAGGAATAGGCGAGTTATATGTGCGACACACGCGGAGGACATGGTTATAGGTTATTATAGGTCTTGGGGAAAAGGAAGCGTCTAAGGATTGACAGAGTGATGACGGTGTGACGTGAAAAGTAATAAAATGCAATAAAAGCGGAGAGGAAGAAGGTGATCGGCGGTTACTTGTATGGAGTAGTGAAGTGGCCGCATCCGCCATTTTGAACAGGTCGACGATAATGTATAGCCGCCAAAATTTAAATTCTTTCACAGTGTGTATAATATTAAAAAAAAAAAAAAAAAAAAAAAAAAAAAAACGTATTTATTCGAGTAAATTAAAATTTGTATTTTGTACTATTGATAAGACCGGGGTGGCCGGGGTGGCCTGTATTCAAAATGGCGGAAATACGTATGGCCTTGCGTTCCGGAGGTTTAGCAATCCGGTTAATTATATCGGTAATTATACGTCCGTGTCCGATTGTCGTGGTGTTTCGTTGAAAATTCTTAAACGCTACACACGTGCGAAGTTACATTGTGCTAGAGATTATAATTTGATCCGCGTAGTAAATACCTTTGGGCATACCGTCAAACGTCACGATCGCCGCGGAGTTTTCCATCCTCGCGGGTCCGGCCGGCCGAGATTCGGCGGTCTTCGACGACGGCCCGAATAGATTTGAATGGACGGCGGCGAATTGTTCTACAATCAATGTGCAAAAACGCGATGCTTTTTAATTTCGGGCCATTTTTATTACGTTGAAAACGTAATAATTGCATAAAAATGCGAAAGAAAATACATAAATTATAATATATTACTGTAACTGTTGTCAAAATCGTAAAAGTTCGCCATGCGTTAAATATGGCAATTGCAATAATACGAGTATATCGATAAAAAAAAAATAAAAAATAATAATATATCTTATACGAATTATTCGTGACATTTTGTAGTCGTATCGATTGAATTCGTATATATATATATATATATACACTTGGATTTCTATCAAACAAAATTACAAAAGTAATCAAAATACAATAATAAACAGCGTTATTCTATGTTGTTTTAAAAGTTTAAAAAAAAAAAAAACTAATAATTATAGTTTTTAATCGATGCGAAATCTTTTATCTGCGTATTAAATGTTTTTCTTACTGCACGGCAGTCCGTTTTGATCTACGTAAATTTATCGTTAATATTATACCGGTGTGTACAATCGAATATACGATTTCTGACATTCGTAATGGTTTAATTTTTGATCCACAGATGTGCGCATTATTTATTCGCGTATTGCACGGCTCGTGTTTGTTAACGTAGGTGCCTGCGTTTAACCGGTACTCGAATTTGGAAAAAATTACAAGGAGGAGACGCAAAGGTGTAAAAAAAAAAAAAATATATTATACATGAATATTTTAACGCCTTTATATTATGCCCATAGATCATGTTCACGATGTCCACTGTGAAATACTATAAAAGATACGTTGAAATATTTTGAAAAAAAAAAACCAATAGATACTCGAGCACTCTCGACTTTAACTATGGAGAATAATAATTTAGAAACTATAATTACGACTGACAGCGGCAACCAAATCTAAAGAATTTTCTCTTTTTCCGCCATCAAATATCATCAATATTATCCATTACCAACCGATTGATATTCAGTTGCTCAAGACGGGCGTAGCAGTGGCGTAACTGGGTAAAAAACTAAGGGAGAGAGGTAAAATAATTTATTCGCCAAAATCAAAACCACGAGGGGTGTAAATATATTTGTATTCTACGCATACAAAATAAACAAAGACTAATTAAATTTAATCACTTAATTAAACAAAAATTAAAAAATAAACGACCGGTTACATCATTATTTTGATTTTAGTTTTCTTGTTTTTGTAACCCAGATAATGCGATAACATTGACAACATATTATAAAACAGGAGAACCGTAAAATATATATAAACATTTACGAAATAATTTGAGGGAAAAAAATATTTTTATCTTATGAATATAAAAAATAATTAATGTATTGCGTTCTTTCTTTATTTTATACGATTCAGGGATTTGTAATGTTGTCATACCTGGGGATGGGGGGGGGGCAAAATGAAACCTTTGCTTCCCACGCAAAAATTTAAGAGGGGGCAAGTCTCCCCTTGCCCTTTCACAATTACATCACTGGGGCGGAGCCTTTCCTTTACGAGCCCCGACTTTAGTTCCGAGACGGCGCTAGGGCTCATAGGGGAAAAATTACCCGCCGACCTAACCTATACCGTCTTGTGGCCTGTCTCCTGTATAATATCATAACCAGTGGTGATTTATACATATTATGATATAAATATATTATACTGGCCGGGATCGAATAGATATAACACATGGGCTAGAAAGTCCCGGGCCTAACACATAGATAGCACTAGTGTTTTGGAATTCACCTCGTTTTTTGTTGGTACTAGTCTGCAAAGGACAGCTGTTAATATTTCATGACAATCTGTTCATTAGTGTGTTAGTTACTGTGCTAAGAGTAACGCTACTTTTGTTATTTTCAATATAATGGATCAAAAACAATTTCGTGTTTTAATTTTACTTTGCTTCTTGATGGGGAAAAATACCGTTCAAGCGAAGAAATGGCTTGAAAAGTGTTATGGGGACTCCGCTCCATCAGAAACAAAAATAAAACGTTGGTATGCTGACTTCAAACGTGGTCGTAGAGACACTGATGATGCAGAACGCAGTGGACGTCCAAATGAGGCGGTAACACCAGAAAACATTGAAAAAATCCACAAAATCGTTTTGAATGATCGCAAAGTGAAGTTGCACGAGTTAGCTGACATCGTAAAGATATCAAAATAACATGTTGGCTTTATATTGCATGATCATTTGTCCATGAGAAAGCTCTGTTCAAAGTGGGTGCCGCGTTTGCTCACTGTTGAGCAAAAACAACAACGTGTTGATGATTCTAAGCAGTGTTTGGCCACGTTCAAACGTAATAATCTGGAATTTTTGCGTCGATATGTGACAATGGATGAAACATGGATCTATCACTTCACTCCAGAATCAAAACGATCGTCATCTGAGCGGACAGCAACCAGTGAACCTCGTCCAAAGCGCCCAAAAGCACGACAATCAGCTGGAAAGGTTATGGCCTCAGTATTTTGGGATAAGCAAGGTATAATATTCATCGACTACCTTGAGAAGGGAAATACTATCAACAGTGAATATTATATAGCGTTATTGTAACGTTTGAAGGCCGAAATTTCAACCCATGTGTTATATACGTACCCAGCGACGGATCGGCATACATTTTCGGCCCTGAGAAATCATTAAGACCGGCCTACTAGATGATGTAAAATTAAATAAATGCGATTGTGGTTTATACGATTGTGAAGAAAAGCTACTGATATTATGTTCAACTTTTCTTTTTTTTTTTTTTTTTTTACCATTAACTTACGATGAACATCGTTTAAATTGTTCATGCATTCCTACTCGGCCGAAACAATTTTATCCGTCACGTGAAACCAAATTGAAACAAAAAATTACTCGAACATTTAAAATGCCAATAAACAGCTCAAAACCGCCAGAACATTATCCGCGCCTAGAAAAGACCGATATATTGATGTTCGGTGAACGTTTCGGGTCTCTAAAATTATTTTTAATCAAATTACAGATGAGAAAATAAAATCGAAAAAAAAAGAACCGTTAGTGCCGTCGTACGTCTACACGTTTTTCCTGCGGCCCGTACGGACACCGGCCCACCGGGAAGCGTCCCGGTGTCCCGCCGGGCCAATCCGGCCCTGTGCGTACGTATATTAGGTACGTAATATTATAGTATTAGGATTCGGGTTTTTTTTTTTTTTTTTTTTTTTTCGGCTCTCGTCGACAGGTATATATATATATATATATATATATATACACATAAATAGATAATAATATGTAAAACGAAAGATTAAAAAACGTGGGCATGTCGTACGTCCGATTGATTTTTAAAATTAATGGTGTATAACTAACGGGATCCGCGCGCGCGCGCGCGGCCCGGGTGTGTCTCTTTGTGCCGCGGTATAATATCCGTCGGTTTACCGTACAGGTCGCCCGCCCGAGAATATTATATATTCTTTTTTTTTTTTTTTTTTCTGTATTATTCGCCTTCCAAACTATAATTCCGGACGCGCGTATAACCATTACGCACACGAACCAAAAAATAAAAAAAAACCCGTCGCTCGTTATAATAATATTATAATATAATATAAATACACTATAATATATTACATCCAATATACATATATATATATATACGTATGGCTACATGTTATTCGTCCGAACACGATACCGATCCAACAAAGTAGGATGGTGCGTCCAAAGCGTAAACCTAAAATATCCAACAACATAAAAAACCTATTCCGTGAAAAACCAACGATCCTGGTTTGGATGGAGGTGAAAAAATTGCCCGACTTATTAAAGGAACCGTACGAGAAAAATCAATATACGACCATTTGGATCCGCAACAGCTACAAGAACTCGTCTGATCGATTAATTAGGTTATAACCAGGGTTAGGGTTACTTCTAGCGGTTTTTTGAAAAATTAAAAATATAGCTCAGTCAAATATACATACTGTAGACGGTCCAAGGAACCTAAATCCTACAGTTTATTTTGTATATTTTTCACGTTGTGCTTATTAGAACATATTTTTTTTTTTTTTTAGAAATATACCGCTTTTTGGCTCATTAGCTCAATTTAGTCAATTTTAATAATAAAAGAAAAAAAGGTTTTCGTGTTATTTTAGAGCTAGAAGTCTCTAATCCTAATTATAACTTAACGAATGAAATAAAAAAACAAAAACACACATTACAGTAAAATCTAAGATCGAAATCTAACAAATATATTTACAAAAATAATACTCTACGGTTGTCCGTTTCTATTATTTTTATTTCGAAAATGTATTCAGTATAGTTTGTTAGCAATACATTAATATTAGGGTGTATAATTATATAAATTATTCTATTCGGATTACCGATTCTCGAACAACGGTATATGCGTGCATATAAAAAAAATATATATATTTTTTTTTATAAATAATTAAAATCATATAGGTTAGATTCAAGGTTACCGGCCGGTTAGGTTAGGTTGGGATTCAATCGCCAACGCCGTTAGAGATTGCACACCGAGAATAGTCTCGATTGCATTGTAGTAGTAAATTCATCCGAGAAACTAGTCGACGAATATTGTAATATTGTTTTCCGTTCGTGAATGGACATAAACATGTATAATTTATTTTTATCCTTAAATTGGCAAGTAACGTAAAACCGATGAATATATTAAATATTATTATGACGTCAAACCGATTTATAATATAAATATATGCGTTTAGAACGAAAAAAAAAAAAAAAAATTCATAACGAATAACGATTGAATATTATTATAATAATAATATTGGCTAGTGCACCACGTCAATTTTTTACCGCACGTAAACTGGTAATTTTGAATGAACGTCGCGACGACCCGCAGAGCTGTTCCGACACGCGCACGACAGTCGACCTCAATATTATAATATTAAAATAATAAAAAAAAAAGACGAGGAGATAAAAAAAAAAAAAAACCACTGCACGCGTCCCATTCATAAATCAACCCGAAATATACGATCATTGTCACTTTGCGTGTACATTTATAATATTAGGGCTCGGATGATGTTGCATACTCGATTTTTCTCTCTTCTACTGCTCGAATGTATTGCCATTATAATTCAATTTTAATTCTGTTCCATATGTGAGTAAAATAAGATTTAAATGTAAGTAACTGTGTCACATCAACCTAGTATGTCCGTCTATCCGAGCGCCTGATAATAACATTTATAACGGAATTGTGTGATTTTTCGGTATTTTTCGGGCGATTTAAGATTTTTTTTTTTTTTTAATGCAATACTGCAATCGATTTTAACAATTTTTTTTTTCTTATGTCCTTAAACATTAAGTTCGTATTAATCAGGTTTACCGTAAAAACACTGAAGGTGCGCACAACATTTGTTCTTCTTGTGGACGATCACGCACCCCTGCGGCGGCGGATCCGGTAGTTCCGGACATACTTGCAAGTGACATACAAGATTTCCGGTGACGCAAGTGCATTTCAAGCAAGGCTGGTCCGTGCCGACCAGTGATCCCGGTTCGTAACTTCGTCCTTTATAATTACATCCGACTGCCGACGCCATTTCTGTAAATGAACCAATTGTATTATACCAAACGAGAAACCGACACAGAACATATTAAGTATTTCGAGTTTAATGAACAACGTTTAAAAATTTTAAATCCGTTTACACCTGCAGGTATTCATAAATGTTTATAAAATACGCGTCGTAATCGAATAATCTAACTTTATTAATTCACCTAATACAATATTGTTCCGAATGTATTGAAATGTTTTTATCATTTTAATAAACGGCTTTTCCAAAAATAAAATCCATCGATACGATAATTTAGTAAGCGTTTATTTTTATTAAAAGTCTTTCGCAGCTCCAGCTAATAAGATCTCCGTCGTTCCCGATCTTCAACATCCTTTCGATTTGTGCTCCTTCTTTTAAATCTTTTAAGTCCTTTGTTACTCGGCCCATCCAATGTACAGTCCGTACCAAGTCCGCAACAATTCTTTTAGTAGGTATTATTTATTTGCAGACAATTACTTTAAAGGTTCTGTTCGTAGGTTTTTAAAAACCGATAACAATATTGCCGACAACAAATTGAAAACATTTACAATAATTAACAAGTCTTAACAAATAGTGGATAAATCAATCAGTTTTAAATATTTTCACTAGAGTTTTATCTGTGTGTCCGAGCAAAAGAAAATGGCCGCGCGTAGGCTTCTTTAGTTAAAACAATCAATACATATTACAGTTACATATATGTAATACCATTTTATAACTTCATGTATTTTTTATATTATTTATTTATAATTAATTACTTAATACATTCGTTTTGCGTAAACACATTTCTATCGAAAAAGATGCTATTGGCTATGAAGTTCATTAGTTTTATTTATTTTCTTTAAATCGATACAACTATATAACTTAAAAATGAATAATAATTATACTATAATATATTCAATGGTTGTTTAAGATTTAGTTTTGTATAAAACTCATTGTCTGTATACAATGTTCAGTTGACAAAACTATACGAATTGCGTAGTTATTTTATAAGTATAATAATAAATCAATAATAATGATCAATTGTCGTTAAAAAAATGTCGGTTTGTATATATAATATGCGAAAACTATGTTAATACAGAAAAATATGTGCGTTCGCATATAGATTTAAAATGTTTAACGCTCATTTCAAATACGTATAATTTGCGTTTAAATGCATTTGCATACGTAAGTATAATTTAATTTTACGAGCAAAAGTGCATAAGCGATGCGTATAATATAATCCAAATGCAGTAAAGCAGTCGTACAGAGAATTCGAAATCTAAACAGACTCCGAATATTTTTTTATAAAACAAAAATACCTGAATAACGAAGATATTCGAGTCTTCTACCCCGTTGAATTTTCCTTTAAAATAAAAATATTACGAAAATTGTGTGACACGCGTACGTAAATTAATAATATTAATATAAATATTAATATTAAATATTAAATTACTATAAATAAGCCAACTGTAAGATAAGAGGTACGAATAGTCGTCAGCTATATACCAAGAGGACAAAACGTATTGTTTAGCCCACGAACGAAATATTCGTTAACGCAATGAATTATGTAATTATATATAAAACCAATTTGTGATAAATTGTTTTATATATCTATATGGCGTGTGCATGGTGAATGGGAGGTTAGGGATATATCCCCCTATCACCATTGGCTTAAAAATACAACATTTATGAGTATTTATTGAGTAATTAAATCTCGATATGTATATATTTCAGCTAAGTGAAAAGGAAAAACTTGATTTGTTGTGAATGGAAAATTAGTAATTTTTTTTTAATCCGGTTTCATTGTCGGGTTAGGATATATAGAAGAAGATTTTACTATTTATTCGTGATTATTATTCAAGTATTCAAGTATACTACTCTCGATGGAAATTCTGGATATAATCAATACAACTCGTCGGATTTACTCATAAAATCAGATGTCTAGTATTGTTTTATATATTAAATACGTATATCCGTGGAATGCATATAAATCGCGATAAAAAAAAAAAATAAAATTTCGTCGCGTTTTGTGCAAATCGGACAGACAAAAAAACAAAAAAATTAATTCGACGCGCCATAATAAAACGGTCGATTATTATCATCGTTTTATTCTCTATAGTAATAGAAAAAAAAAATAATACTATTATATTGTTATAGTCAAATTAAAAACACGTTTTTGCAAACGATATTATTATTCTACCTATACATAATATTTTTCGAATTATACCTACAGCCATCATAATAATAATAATTCATCATTACCGTCACGTCTGATATAAGGTACGAATATCATATCGCGCCGTGTGCATGTTATTTAGATGTAGAAAGAGGTGCAGGCAATAAGGACAAAAAAAAAAAAAAAAAAAAAAAAAGGAGAAGAGTCCGACATAACGGTATACCCGCACATAATACACACGCTATATAATATATAATATTATATTATACATTAACTATTTTCACCGAGCGTTTAACTCGTCAGTATACTGAATACGCACACACGCGTGATAAAAAAATAAAAAAAAAACATACAAAAATACACGAACGCGAGTATATAATTTACGTTCGTGTATAAATAAGACTATGCGGTCCGTTGTATTGTATTATTGTGTGTTTCGGACTTTTTTTTTCACAATTATTTCCGTCTCTTTGATATATTCGTTTTTTTTTTTTTTTGAAAACGGTTGTTTTCAAACTCAAAATATGTTTTTACTGCGCGAAATCCGAATATTGTAGTTTAGACTATCCGCAAATAATATACCAATCAAAACGTCAATAATTCCGGGATTGGTAAAATTTAACAGCTACAGTTTGAAAGTATCGAATTTAAATTGATTTTCGAAAAAAATACTAACAAAATGAAAATAATATATAATTGCTGAATACGACATTTGTTAACAAATCCACTATGATCCGGTCTAAATGCAAATCTGAAACTTGGCTACTCGGGAAATCTGATACAATAACATTTGAACCGGTTGGAAAAACAGACAACAGCTACAGATAATGTTTGGAGAAAAGAATATTTTAGGGATCATCGAAAAAGGGTATACTACGATGGGTTGTCTGTATATGTGTACGGAATAACCAAAACTCACTACTACTGCAGTCGATGGTGATGGAATAAAATACAATGGGGAAAATACTTTTAGAAAGACCGAGGACGAGATGGGAAGACGTAGTCAAAAATGACGTTGTTATTTTAGGAGGTGGAACGAATTAGAAGATTTTAGCGATGCATAGCAGAGATAGCCGGAGGATTGGTTTAAGACCTAGAGGTCCTAGAGGCCGAACAAACACAAATAAATCCAGTACCTCCTAATCGACTGTTTAGCAAATCAATCAAATGTTTAACGAACGGTTTTCAAAAATTTGATTAACAGTTTGATGAAATAATCCGCCAAAAAGTTACTTCACTAAAACAGATGAAAGTATTGTCGACAAAAGCTACTAAACAAGCTTGGCGGTGTATTGATTTTTGGGCTAATTCGATAATAAATCACGTTAAAAATATTAACGATTTATTTTTGTATTATATTATTTGTTTTTATTTATTTATTTAGTTTTTAATTAACATTTTTGATATTGAGCGGGCGGAGGAGCTATAGTAGCTGTTAACGTAAAACGGGTCGGCGTTTTTCTTTTTCCGTTTTAGACCATTTTTCGTGACGACGTACATAAATCATTAAGTTTCGCGCCAAAATTGTATAAATAATCAAGTTTGGACAATTATTGAAAGAGATTACGAAAAAATAAAAATACTGAAAGAAATTCGAACGGTTGTCAAATATGTATTCGAATTTCTCGGTTCATCGCTCCGAAAAATTAAAAACTAAAAACTGTATAATACAGGTAAACTGTAATACTATACAGCGTTTAAATTTAAAATTCTCACCACGTCGGGGAGTTACGTTTAGTTTTAAAATGTGATCGGATTTGACATACTCTCTATAAAATATACTTGACGGTTTAAAATGCATTTTTACGACGCCACCCCCAACCGCCCGTCGATCACGATTTTCGAACTCGTTTGATTACTGAGGTTTACTTGGTTTTTATACAATATTTGTCGATAAAAAAACAATTAAAATAAAAATTTAATAAAACATGATTTTATATATATATATATAGATATAGGCATACTTTAGAACCGAGTGCTGTTAAATAATACCTACCTAATTGATATGGCCAGTATTATAATATAGAGGCGGAAGCGGAAGCGTATAAAAAGAAAAAAAAAGTAGACGTCCAAGTCTACAGCATAAAATATATAACTGTCCCGTGAGAACTCGGTTTTATTTAAATTGTTTAAATCGTTCACATAATAATATTATAATGTAATAAACGAAAAACGGTTTTTTTCTTTCTTTTGCTTCTTCGGGTTAACTGTTCAATTTTAAAATATTCCTATTATTATATCGTACGGAGTGAACAGGGACAATTTGTGCCGGTTTGAAATTTGTTATGCACAATTATGCCTCCTACGCGTTAACGTCCGAGTATATTTTTTTTTTTTATACATAAACTACTTAATTTAGTAGAAATATCCCGTTTATTTATATAAAAATCAAATCGGTAGGAATTTATTATACAAGGCGTACTCGCCGACTAAAACTATACCGCGACATTGAAATAACATCGCAACGACGATAAGTCAAGAAAAAAAAAAAAAAGAAAAAGAAAAAACATTTGGAAAATGATTAAAATATTAATAGTATTTGATTTAAAAACATTTGAAAATACTTTTCTGAATACTTTGAAAAAAAAAAAAAAAAAATTGCACAAAGTATTTGAAGACAAATAGAAATAATTTAATTAAAAACGTTCATAATTTATTTTATATTTATGTGGTGTTTGGGCGAAGGAAAAAATAAAGTATTTTTGTTTTTTGTGATATGTTGAAAAGCGAATAGGCTAGTATATTATTGCATTGTTTATTCATAGCCGAGACAAATAATGTAGGATACAGCTTCGTGGCTGATCACTGTTGTAGGCGAAAATTCGGGAAGGTAGGATAAATATAAAGTAATTTAATTTATATCCGACGTAACGATAAATCGTTGTTTACGAAAAAAAAAAACGTTTCTTCGCGATGTTCGGTTAAAACATGTTTTGATAAATTTAAATTCGAAAATGTATTAATTTGTAACTTATCAAATTAATTACAATTGTCCGTGTTTACCGTTTCAATTTGTTTAGAATTTTTATTGTATCCATGTGAGTAGGAAAATAGTATAGGTACACGAAATTACGAAATTTGTACGATTTTACTAAATTACGCTCAATTTTTTTTTTTTTTTTACAATTAATAGTTCAACTTATAGCAAACATGGTATCAAATTTTAGAGCATTTTGTCGGGGTCAAACGTATTTTATTCGCAAAAAAAGCAATTATCAACTTAAAAAACAACATAAAATAGCGATAGATTTTCAGACATAAAAACGCGTTTTCGTCGTAGACACATATAATATATGGATTAGCAGCAGCATATCGGTGGGATGGGGGGGGGGTGTTGTATCTCTCCCGAAATTTCTTCGTTACACATTTTTATTTTAAGTTGATCTGTAATTAATTCAGTCAATAAAAATAATATGCTATTAGAAGTGAGAATTTCAAATGTACCCCCTTACCTCTGCAAAATATTTCTCTGGCTACACCACTGATACGGACTGCGTACCAGTGGTATTAGAGATAGCCGACGTCCGGGTATACGTTAGAACCTAATCTGCACTATTTATTGCCGGCCATTTATATCGGATCGATTTTTACAGGCGTACCTAAAAGGCATTATACATTAGTTTCTGGTTTGGGCAGCAAGTCATCAGAAACTCAAAAAAAAATATATATATATATATATATAACTATTAGTGATGAGAAAAATCCGGATTTCAAAATCCGAAAATTGCCCGTTAGAATGACCGATGCAATGACAGAATATGCAATTTAATTGTTTTAATGTGCCCATCTATTCATTTTAAATTGTTTTTAAGCGTTTAGTTGACAAATATAATATGTAGGGTCAAGCATCCCCGAAATGTATAGGCATTGGTGATAGGAAAAATACCGGATTTGCCGAAGTTCGAGAACACGGATTTTCGGATTCCGAAATTTTAAATCCGACACTTATTGTAAATCCGAATTTTCTGAATCTGAATTCTACTCTAAATTTCGTTTGATTTTATACTCTTTAATTGATTTATCATAATACTATTATTATTATTATTACCGTATTGTTAATAGTATTAAATACGTTATTGCAATTCAAAAAATATCACGAATAGAAATGTATGTTTAAAAAACTAAACAAAAAAAAAGTCATACATATTACACTATATAATGAATAAAGTTATTTGACTGATTTTATAATTTCGATTATAAGACTATAAGAAACATAACGTCCGTACGGTCAAACCGAAAATTTGTAAATAAAAATGTTGTAAATTTTGTAATTCGAAACATAAAACGTTCAAAATTGGAAAATCCGGATTTATGTCCGACATGTACAATACGTATATTATACGTTTGGGCGGACTAATATAGCGAAAACCCGGTATAATAATTTATCGGTACAAACGACGTGTAAAAAAAAAAAAAAATATGTAAAATAATATATTATGTAAGGCGGGAACCGAACAACGGACAGCGCACACGCTCGTCGCGGCGCACGGCGAGTACAGTTACAGCGGGGACGGGCGATGCTATCTGGGTTTCGGACAATCCGAATTAACCGCGTGTTTAGAATCTGGGGGAAAATAAAAAAATAATAATAATAATAATGAAAAAAAAAAATGTAAAATTAAAACCGTCGGCGCGGCGTACTCTGGCGGTACAAAAATATAATATTACTATTATACCGCCGCCGCCGCTCAATATAATACAAAGAAAATATTGTGATGTGTGTGAGAATATAAGTATACGTGCACGTATACCGTGTTGGACTCACGTCTGCCTCCAAGGGGTTTCGTTCGTATTGTAGAAGTCGGTTTCCTGCAATTCGTAATTACATCCTTAAGCGGTGTGTGCGCGCGCGCGCGCGCGATCGTATTAACCGTGAGAGAGTTTTAATGCATATAATACGGTGTCCGGAGACTCGATAGGTATATCATAGAGGTATAGACACTCGATATAAATATTACAGAGGATGTTGTTAATGTGTATATATATATATATATATATAGTTATATTATAGTATAGGCGGGCGGACATTTGTTGTTATTTTCGAACTTGAAAAATAATAGAAAAAAAAAAAAAAAATTCCCAATTATTATTATTATGGCGGGTGTCTGATCCCTCCCTTGGATATTCTTTTTTTTTTTTTCTTTTTTCCAGTGGTGTTTACAGAACCGAAAACAGAGTAATATATCGTTTTGACAGAAATTAAATAATAAAACCGCTACTACTTAATGAGATAACAGAACTATACGTGTACCTCATGCTATTATCGTTATCGAAATGTTTTTTATTAACGTTATCGATTTTCACGGAACACACAACCGTTAAAATAAAACTGTATTTATATACATTTTTTAAATTATTAATAATATACTAAATAGTGAGCACAGGGCCGGACATGCCCAGCGTGCGATCGACCGTGGGCCGATGGGCTGCCAGGATTTTAATAACTTGGGACGCTGAGCCGAAATTTTTTTTTTTTTTTTTATTGTTTTTGTTTAATTTTACAATTGGAATTGAATTGGCTAAACCAGGCCTACAATGATCTATTGTTCTCGGGATTTTTATAATTTAAATACTGGACCGGTAAAATATCGAGCACGACTGACTGAAATCCCCCATCCCGGCCCTGCGTACAAAAAAATAAACCAACAAAATAACCTAAATCGATTCTACACGGTTATATACGTCTTACGCTGTTGTGTTATAGAAATCGATAAGAGTCAAAATGTTAAGACGATGAAGCTAAAACTTTCGTTTGTTTTACGGATTTTCTTCCACTGATTTTTAAATTTTGACGGTACACTTACTCAAATTTCACGGGACACCCGTTAAGAACCATTGCTCTACGGGAACACAAAATCACGGTAAACAACCGCTAAGTATTTTATTATTTACGTAAAAAACAAAAGTATCTTGATACTTAGATTATATTTATCGTATAAGCACCTCTGTTTAAAAACAGTCGATTATTATTAACGACTTGAATAATATCTAAAACATAGTAAAACAGAACAAAACAAAATATTAATGCGGCGAGCCATAGCCCTCTTCCTCCCGTAACATATAAAACAACTAGATGGCCGACTATGTATAATACTGTTCATAATGTCGCGTGGCCATATTCCAACAGAGTAATATTTATAATAATAACGATAAGAATGTGTACGAAACTGTGAGAAGATATTTTTATATAGGTATATCGTATCTATTTTGTGAACGTTACCCCGTCGGAATACGGCCGCCCGACTTCAACGTACAGAAGGAAACGTAAAATCGGCTATCCGACTAGTTGATTTATACGTCTATGAAACCCCCTTTTGTACAATTTTCAAAAATTCCCTCCTCCCAAGACCTAGCTTAAACTACGCCACTGAATCCAATATATATATATATATAAATGGACGTATGTCTGTCTGTATAAGATTAATAGACTCAAAAACTACTGGAGGAGCGATTTTTACGCGGCTTTTTGCAAAAGTTCCACGTTGTCCGGAGAATGTTTATAGCAATTGAAATCCACTCCCTATTGAATAGCTTCCACTAAAATTCGGTATTTAAGTATTTTAAGCACAAATCTATTTACGTTTGTTGATTTATGTGATACTTTGGTTTACATTGATGAGAAAAAAAAAATGTTATTAATTATTGTAGTGCAATCCCTGTGCAGTGCCGGGTATCTATGGTAATAAGTAAAAACACGTAAAACTTTATTTGTTTACGTCCTAAACAACAAAACAAAAAATTTCGTAGATCATAAAGTATTGAATTGAATGAAATGGTTATGTCACAAGAAAAAATAAATATTTGTTTGACATAAAATTCTGACTTAATTTAATTGCGACTCTAATTATTTTTGTTGATTAGCGGTTGAAATGATGAAGTAAAATATTTTTAGTCTGCGAAAGTGGATTACCCATTTTCCACCTACTTTTTTTTAAATATTCACACGGGCAGGACATAATGATCTACCAACAGCAATATCTAGAAATAGCAAAGCATTGCCTGGTCAGCTAGTATTATATGAACCCTTTCGCGGATAAAATTATTACGATTACTTATTTATAGTCAAGTATATTATGATAAATAATAATATAGTATAATATTAAACTGCCTATTTTATAGGCGTTATGTAAAAAGTCGTAGAGATAATCCCGGAAGCTTTTTATTGCGTTTTTAACGGTTCGCGTACTCCAGTCCGTTATTTTCGGTACCGGCATAAATTCGTTTTTTTTATTCGTTTTATAGTAATCGTTTTTAGACCCGTATTTGAAAACATTGATAAAACGTACGCTTAATAATAATACAAAAAAAAAAACTAAAGAACCGTAAAAACTCGTATAATTAATACATTATAATAGTTATTGTAATCGTCAAATTGCATTTGTAATCGACACACATGGTTACCACCATATTGTATTATGTATAGCTACAAAGGCGGGCAAAGAGACTTCGGTTAAACATTAAAAATTCAGAGTAGTAGTCGTGAAGTTAAATGTGAAAAAGAAATGTCAACTTTACTCAATTATAACAAGTTCAGTTTTTCTATAATAGTTTTACTATAACTTTTAATGTACGAGTATCTAGAAGCAAGACTTCGTTTTCTTACAAACTACGAGTGTATGAAAATTAACTATATAAAAAGTCAACATTATACAATACGTAATCGTTATAAACTAAACATAGTTAAGTCAATTATTTAACGGCAAAATTAATTAACTAGTCAAGTTTTTGTTTTCATAAGGAATGTACTTTTTATCTTAATTTTATCTTAACTCTGTGATTGTATAGCTAAGACCTGCGGGCCACCAGAACTAACCCCTTTAAATAATGCCTTAGGGCCTACAACTTTGTCTTAACGAAAAACCTAGCCAGTAACCGTATAAAATACATTTTTCACGCATATATTTACACGGTATCCAGCTGTACCAACAAATATATAATATAGTCTCATTCGTTTCAGCTAAAAATGATAAAATCCACATTATAAGATATCGATCAAAATAATAATTATATGGTAAACGCATTATTATGTCTTCTATATTTAATTTTTGGCTTAATTCAGGCTAGATATATTCCATTCCTCATTTCTCTCAGAAGCTTAAGATTTCCTCCTAACTCGGTTACTTCTCCGCTATTGTTCTGATTACCTCACGTATAAGTCAACCGTCTGTCCGCCGAACGTGCCCGACCCTTATTATCCTTCGGCTTTTGAGAACTCCAGATATGTCTCCGCTCTGCATTTGTCTTTTTCCCTTTTTTATGTTTTCAACCCTAGGATTGGTTAAATGATTGCTCTCCGTACATCCCCGTCGTTTATAGTTCTTGTATAAGTTCTTGTATATACTGTGTATTTATGCCGGTGTCTTCCATCGCCTGCTTCGTGAAAGGTGTCCTTAGTCTTCCCCTCACAGTCGTTTAATCAATTCTTCTTCTTTTTATTCTTAGCGTTATCCCTTATAATGTTAAATGTCCAATCCCCACTTTTATCTATTTTCCCTAAGCGTGTTCTATATTGACAAGAATCGTGTGTCTATCATACAGAGAACCTCCTCGTCCCTTATTCCTGCTGTCCGTCAGATACCCAATGCCAGGCAATTTCAGCACGCCAGGTCTTGATATTTGCCCTTAGTTAGAATTATAATTACGTATTTCCCTCCGTTTAAACCGATTGTACGTAAGTACGGTCAATATGTGTAATCGAGCAAAAAAAAAAAAAAAAAAATGGCACGTGTACATGTATACAATACAGTGGCGTGGCCCACAGGATTTCTCAACATAGGGGGGGGAACATATTACACGTTTACGTAAACATTTCTTGAAATACAAAAATATACTATACTTGGTCAATAAAACATGTAAATAAATCGCGTACACCGTAATAAAGTAACGTATAAAACCGAAACGATTGTGTTAAAAAAAATTTCAAAAAAAAAAAAAAAAAAACGGCCAATGGAGAGGACCATGGAACCCGTGCTACCCTCTCGCTGGATACGCCACTGATACAATAACGCGTGCACTTTATAACGTGCGTCAGATATTATATTATTATTTTCCGTATTAAACCGACGTGTGGCCGTCTGGAGACATGTAATATCATATCGGCGTTTTTAATTGCGCGGCTGCGGCGGCGGTGCAATTACAAAAGAAGACGGGTAGACCGAGAAGGAAAATAGTATAGGTATGTACACTTACATTCCCGGTGTGTTAATTATTTAAAGTGGACCGTCTTGTACCGCGTTGGTCATTAACTAATTGCCCGGCCGTCAGCTGCGGCACAACCGATCGGGCAAATTTTTTTTCTTGAGAAAAATGTCGCCGCCGGTCGTTTTTTTTTTTTTTTTTCTTTCTTTCTTTTCGTTCTCGTACTTTTATTATATTGTATATATATATTTTTTTTCCTTCGTCTTCTTCTTCTTCTTCTTCTTCTTCTTTCTCGTTCGGCTTACGGCCGTATTTCTCGCAGGTACCTCCTATACACACACACACACACACACACAGTCCTATTTCCGGCGATGGATTTCCGTTGCTTTTCACGCCGCCGACGGTTTTCTGATGCAATTTCGCGTAAACTGTATATAAACGTAAAAGTAAATTCTTATAACATATATATAAGTTTACTCCAACTCGCGTCACCATATTTGCGCAGACGACAGACACGAACCGCACACGAAGGCAATACAATAATAATGGTATTACGCAAGACTACGGGGTTTTAGCATTAACGCGTGTTAATATTGATTAAGTTAGTTGACTGGTTACTTTTTTTACACGGTTAAATTGTCAACATAACGAGTCACTTTCTTTGTGTACTTTGCGTGTTAACTTCGACTCAGTTGCATGTATTTAACTCGAGTTAAATTTCGGTCAAAAGCATATTTCCGTAACTTCGGCGAGGCGTGGTGACGGGGTACAGTGGCCAATGGCCACGGATGAATTTTTCTATTTAATTCGGATAAACCTCATAATAGCAATAGCAATACCAGTATTCGATTATACCTACGCGTTCGAGTATTTGTATACGTGAGTGACAATTACACTCTTTCTGTAAAACGTTAACATTTAATTTTATATAGCAATATATATCTATTTGGCTCTTGCAAAGTTTTGAGTTAAAAAAAAAAAAAAACCATCTGTAAATGTGACTCGCCCGCTAAGCTAACCGATATTATGAAAATAAATTAATTCTACGCCTTAAGTTACAACGACCTTAGTCTTTGGTCTTCTGGTTTTGGCCAGCAATAAAAACAGGCTAAACTAAATGTCGAATTTAATTTGTAACGAAGTTAATCAATTTTTTTATAATTTGACTTTTTTTAACTTAACTTAACTTATTTTTATTTGTATTATAGAAATGAATTAGTTAATTTTCCCAGATTCGCCTACCAAACTTCGTATTGCGTTGGGTGGTGTACGTTACTCGCACGCTAAGCTCTAGTGATGATAAGAATATCGTTATCAGAAACGGCATTTCGTTCCAAACGAATATAATATTTCAACGTGGGATCGAATAGAGAATATTTGATTTTTAATTTATATGCATAACAATTGAAATCATGCGATTTTATACTTTGAATAGTAGTTAGACGCGGGATTAAAATTACACCGCGTTTTATCGTATTAAAAACAGTAAAATTTTTCGATTTTTTGTACACCCGTAACTTTTAATAATGGCTGGAAATCCTAAGCCTTTTACGATAACGTGAACGATTTTTCAACGTAGTATCTCGACTAATCTCCGATGTATTTGACGTGTAATTTAATTTATTATGATGTGGAATTACTGAAAATCATATTAAATAATAATAATAACTCGATTCGGGAGTTAAAACATAAATATAAATACTATTAAACCTGCAAAACAAGTGTCTAATACTAAATAATAAATATATATATTTTTTTAAAAATCAATTAATACGACGTAGTGACAGTGTTGAGACTTATCTAGATAAATTTCGCCAAATATTAATTTAAATATAATCTAAATATTTATTTTTTTATAAAAATGTCACTTATCTATAGATAAATTTATCTGCGCTATATTCTTAAAATCAATTAAACAAACTATGTAATTTATAAGTAAATTATATACCGATTCCAGGGCTATATTTAGGAGGATTTTTCCCGTGTACGAGATTCTCAAAACCCGGTTAATATGAATTTGATTCGCATAAACCGAACAAATTCGATTTTTATTTTTATATATGTTAGTATAACTAGTAGGCAGATAACAATACTACGTTATCAATAATAATTTATTACAACCTTAATAATTGAATGTGATAACCGTTATTGAAGGAAAAAAAATGTATTATTACACTTTAGTTAGACGATTTCTATATATTTGACATAAAATTTTACAAAAATGTAGTCACATTGTTTAAGAAAAATCTGTCCGTTTTTATCCAGAAAAAATTACTGTTATCAATTATCCGAAACCGAAATGACGCCCCTGACCCCAGTATTATATGAGTTTCGATCGATATATTTTATCCATAGAAAATACGTTAATGTGCAATTTTGACGTACCCGATGAAAGGGAAATCGCACGACACAGTAATAGTGAAATTATTATATTCGCGTTGATTGATTATTCAATATTGTATTGTATAATAAACCAATATCGTGTGACCGGAACATGGTTGACAAAAAAAAAATTATATATATATTATCAAACTCAACAATACACCTATGTACTCGTAATAACAAAGTATGGTCAAATAGAAATATTACGTCGACAACAAAAACGACAACAACATCAACAACAACAATAAAAAAAAAAAAAAAACCTACCATTGTTGTTTATATTATAGTATATAATAATATTGCAATTTCGAACTGATAGCCGATAGCGCGGTGAACGATTTTATTCGCGCTCGTCCGGTTCACTTCGATTAACTCTTTGAAAACGTCGCGCGAAAATCATAAATCATCGTGCATTATTTGCTCGTACGAACGAATTAATGTTTTTTTTTTTTTTTGTAGATTCTGAGCGAAACGAAGAATGTGTCGGTTTTGCAATACGATGTGTGTTTATTGATTTTTTCCAGTCTGTGGACAACTTTTCAACCAGAGATCTTGCTCCGATCGAAAACCGACACGAGAGCTTTACTTTTTTTTTTTTTTTACATTTCGGATGCCATTTATCCCCCTTTATACAGTCTCCTCAATAACGGGGACAATACGGGAAAACTACGGTTTTCTGTTATATTCGATTTTGTTTTTTTTGTTGTGGTGACGGTTAAAATTCATCGCATAGACAGATACCGGACATTTTTAAAAACGTAATTAAAACATGTTCAAAACATTCTGGTAATTCATAGCCATTTTAAATTGTCGAGGTTTTTTAATTTAAGGTTTATTTTCAGTAGGTTTTATGTGGATTACATTTTTTTTTGCGCTAAACATATTTTATCCTCATAAATCGGAAAATAATACGCGAAACGCCTTAATTTATACGATTTTCATTAACATTACGCTCAACCTTTTTTTTATCATCACCAAGTACATCTTATGATGAATTTTGTGTCAAATTTTCGAGAATCATTGCCGGGCGAAAACATTTTATTCACATAGAACCAAATAAAAACTACAACAACTCAAAAATATAGTACACAACCAAATACTTCAGAATGTTTTGAAAATAGTACCAAGTCTTGAAAGGGCTAAAAACAAAATTGAAAAAAATAAAAAACGTTACTGCGTAAATATTTTTGATTTCCCCTGCAGTTTTTATGGAAACTATGTGAAAAATCAAAAAATCACCTCATCATTGTACCAATAAGACACACTTAGCTAACAGAACCCACCCCCAAAGTCGATGATCTATTATTTCTGGTAATACATTTGTTAACAGACTAAAAATAAAAACACACATCATAGTAAAAACTCTTAGTGGACGTTTTTGACAACCAACAAAGAAATGATCGAAGAAAATTATAACTATAGACTATTTCTATAACTAGAAATAGTCTTATAGTTGTTTATTAGTGGAAAATTTTTCGCATTTTACTTCAGTTTAATACTGTAACTTATAATTTAGAAATTAAATAGCTCAATTAGCAACGAGCGATATTAATTACTGTTTAAATACATTTTTTTTTCTTCTGACAAATCATTTTATCAGAAGAAAAAACGATTCTGAACGAATCATGATAAATTGGAAAGATTGGATAACTTAATTTTTCAGAAAAACAGTTGTGAATATAGACAAATTGTTCATACAAATACGTACCACCAAGTAAAAAAAAACGCATCTATTAAGGTCGACGTAAACACAATTTGAAGCATTTTCATTAACCGAAAAGTGTTTTCCGAGAAAGAAAAAACACCTTAATAAAGCTAATGGCTTTGTCGCTACACTCGGATTCTAAACCTGAGAATTAAATTTTGATATATTTTATTAAAACAAATACGGTCGTCATATTCGAAGCTAGGAAGTAAAACCTAAACACGTTTAAATAAAAACTATCGTTCCGCAATTATTGAGATAAAAATATATAACCAGATGAGGGCTTTGGAGGTTCAAGTTTATTCGGTCGTATACTCACAATAAAATGTACAACTATGTACATCGTTGCTCTAGAGAACTTATACCTTTGTTAAAAAATGTAGTAAACAATAAAACTACTGAAACTTTGGTGATTATTACTGACAAACAGTACCGGTGGATAGGGCAAACAGTGTTTTGACGGGCATTCGGAGCACTGCGGAATTTGTGGACCGGGGGGGGGCATGAGGAGGCGCAGCGGCGCCCACGATAAATCTTCTGAGGGGGCAAAATTATAATGTAAAAAATACTAAAACAAGCAGCCAAAAATATTAAAATTAATAAACGTCATTATTTTAACATACAACTTTTGTTGTTATATACTGTTAAAAATTTAATGGTTATACCGTTTAGACATGGAATATTAATTTGATGAAAATATTGATGTTATTACTAATTCTTCTGTAATAGTAATTTAAATATAAGTTGGCCATTTTTAAAGGGGTCGCGTGGGGGGCAAAGCCCCCGGCGCGTCATAGAACCGTGATAGATTTTTGCATCGTCGTGAGTTTCAATAAAAAGTTACGAGCTTACGGACACGGTGTTCAAGATCGTGTGTAGGCCGCCCGTCTCATCCACTCGTGGGGTGTTAGGGGATAGGGGGGGGGAGGGAGGTGCGTGTGGAAAAACCGAAAAAAAATTAATTTCAATTTCGATAATAATTTATAATAATAATAACAATAATAATATTATCGTACGAGTGATACGTGGAATGTTAAATTTAATTACCGGTGGTGTCGGCGGCGTCAACTTCGTCGTCAGCGGGTGACGGCGGCGCGGCGGCGGTGGCGTGGCCGGCCACGGACGCGGCCGCTGCCGGTCGGCCGCCCGTGCCCAACGACCGCCGGTCCGTCAACAGCACCAGGAGCGCGACAATCCACGGTCGCACCATCGTACGCAGAGTAATGACCATACGACCGCCGTGGTCAAGCACAGACTGTTCTCGCGCGCGCCGCAACCATCGCGGCCACGCGCCCCCGGTCCGCCGCCACGATACCTCGCTTCGCGTGTACACACATGTGACCGCGCGTACGCGTGTGCGCGCGCGCGCGTATGTGTGCGGGTCGGCGTGTCCCGGAACGTGCGCGCGCGAGCGTTTGTGTTTTCCGGAGGCCGTCTTTTCTACCGGTCCGAGTGTGCGCTTCCTGCCGTCCGCCCCCGACGCGTCATTAAAATGTTATCGCGTTACCGGTTGTTGTATTGTACGCACGACGAGCAGCCCCGAAACGCTGAGAAATTTCTGACCGTTAACGTTATAATAATAAAAATAATATGTTGTAAACAACAAAACGCGATTAAACCGTGAAATAACAAAAAAAAAAAAACCAACAAATTCAGCGATTATATACAGGGTGTCCCACGAGGACTTTACCTCTTTGCGATAATCAAATTAAATTTTTATGTTTTGGTAAAAAAGTTTAAGAAAAATAATTTTTCGAAAAATGTGAAAAATAGCCAATTTATAGAGATTATTATTCTGAAAATGTTGACGTTTCAACTTTTTTTCTCATCTTGTTTTCTTATAAGTTTTGTCTATCAAAGTACTATTATGTTTAATATACTATTATCGTCTGAATACCAAAAAAAAATTAAAAAACATTAAAAATCATGAAAATAAAAAGTTTAAAACGTCAACATTTTCTGAAAAATAAACTCAATTCAATTCGAATTTTTTGAAAATAACAAAACATAAATTATTTTTTAACGTTTTTACCAAAACGCACAAAACAAAATTTAAGTTTGAATATTTTCTTCATTATCTCAAGAAATATCGCAATGAGTAAATCTTGGTGGAACAACCTGCATAGAAAAACTTATAATATTCAAAACAGAAAAACTAAACTTACCAATAGCCTTACCTTACCTCCTACTAATAAGTAAAGCTCGGATTTTTAGGCCTTTCTTTTCTTTTTCTATTGGTCTAATCTGAAGCTACGTTAGTTATAAATTTGTTTCATACTATGTAGGATTAGAACACAGAATTTTATTTTGCTTTTTAAGCCATTTGTTATTGTTTTATTTAATGCCTTTTTACTTTTAAATTGATTTTACGTTTTGTTAATAACTCATAGCTACGTATGTGAAACATTTCAAAGGTTAATATTTATTTGTATATATTATGCAATGTCGATCGGTTTTCATTCGTAATATTCGAATATATATAATCGATAAGGGGCCAACAACCGAATTTGATATTTTTCCGTGTAAAATATGGAGTTTTTTTTTTTATGTTTTGCTAAGTTATTACTTCGAATAAAATTTATTAATATATATTATTTACTTACAATTATAATAGTAATTTGAAACACTGCGAGCAAATATAAACGCAACGTTATCACCGCAATACGCATTCGATTAATATTCGACCCTCCGATTGTATTTAAATAAATATCATCATTTAATACATTTAATAAAACGTCTAAAAAGCCACAATTAAATTAAGACCGTGAAGAATATTACCGTAAAAAATTGAATTATATTAATCGCGGTAATATCGTTCGGACGAATTTCTATCATTGATAACGGGAAAACCGATCAGTGGACACTCTCTTGTTCTAGGCTCTCTAGGTTGTAGAGGAGATGCTCCGCGTCCAACGGCGGGCCGCGCTGAGGGTTTCGACGGCCTACCGGACAACCTCTCTCGACGCGGCGCTACTGATCGCGGGACTACCCCCGATCGACCTGCTCGCGCTGGAGCGGCGCGAGGCGTACTGGAGCCGGCGCGGCGGCGGCGGAGACGCGCTACCGGATACCGCGGCACAGCGGAGGTCAGCGACGCTGGTACGGTGGCAGGAGCGTCACAACGCCGGAACCAAGGGCGAGTGGACCCGTAAGGTGGTCGGGCCTGTAGCGCCGTGGGCGTCAAGGCGCCGCGGTCAACTGGACTTCCACCTTACCCAGCTGCTGACGGGTCACGGCTGTTTCAACGGCTACCTGCACCGGATCGGCAAGCGAGTCGCTCCGAACTGCGCTCACTGCACGGCGGAGGTCGACGACGCTCTCCACACGCTGACGGTCTGTCCGGCCTGGACCGCGGAACGGACAGAGCTGGAGGCAGTGTTGGGCAGGATCATCCCGGAGAGGCTTGGTCCGGCCATGCTGGGCAGCGAAGAGGCGTGGACGGCGGTGCGGCGTTTCGCGAACTCAGTAATGAGCGCGAAGGAGGAAGCGGAACGCCAGTGGGAAGCGGCAAGGGCGGCGGCAGCAGCGGCGGCAGCAGCAGCAGCAGCGGCAGCAGCGGCAAGGGCAGGAGCAGCGTCAGTAGCGGCAAGGGCAGGAGCAGCAGCAGCGTCAGCAGCGGCAAGGGCAGGAGCAGCCACAAGAGGAGTAATTTTAAGTTGACTGATTGTAAATACCTTAGTTTTAGTTTAGGTTAAGTAAAACTGTGAGCCCGCCCCGCGAAGGGGAAAAGGGGATTTTGACGAAATTTAATTTAATTATGATTGCATTTGAATAAATGATGGTGGCGGGCCGGTAGTATTACCGCAAGGGCAGTTCCCGGCCCGTCATCGATACCACACAAAAAAAAAAAAAAAAAAAAGGCTCTCTAGGTTTATACCTGCTGACGAGGTGGCCGGACGCCGAAATAAATATACACCCGACAGGAATCGCCGCAACTTTTTTTTTATAGTACGACAAAAACCGAAATAAAAAACCGAATAAACCAGTTACGACCCGTCGTCGTCTAACCGAGCGGTCGGTCTCCCGGTTTCCGTCGTTAACACTATCGTTTCATTCATCGAAAATATTCAAATTTACCGACAGACTATAAAAATAAATATCATTTTCACTGTTTTACTATAACGAAGACGGTTTAATGACGAAAACAATAGTACGAGGTGCGACAATAAAATAACGAGACTTTTTCAATAAAAGTTGTTTATTTTAAAAATGTTATAATTTAATGATTATCACCTTCAAAGTACCTTCCCTCAGCATCAATACACTGTTGCATACGTCGCTGCCATTCTTGAAAACAGTGTTGCCAATTACTTTCATTCAGCCCTTTTAGAAGTTCTGCCGTTTTCATTTTTACGTCATGAACTGTTTGAAAATAGGAAAAGAAATAAGAAGGAAATAAGAAGAAGTCACAAGGAGCAAGGTCTGGCGAGTACGGGGGATGTTGAAGTACAGAAATTTTTTTTTCAGTTAAAAAACGTTGAATTGAAAATGCACTGTGAGCTGGAGCATTGTCTTGGTGAAGAACCCAGCCATTTTTCCATAGATCTGGTCGCTTCTTTCTGACACGTTCTCTTAATTTAATTAATACCTCTTTATAATAATATTGATTAATTAATTTTGTCGATTTTTTCAACGTTTTCGTTTGTTGAAGACGTGGTAGGACGTCCAGAACGATCATCGTCTTCGACGTCCTCCCTTCTACTACAAAACCGTTTGTGCCATTCAAAAACACGAGCTATATCTTATATCTAAGCTTATATCTAACATTTTTCGGCAGTATAGTCGAACTCGCACTAATAACAAGGCTACTAACGTATAAGAAAATGAATTGATGCCATCAGTGTTCATAGTACTTTTAGATAAGTGTTTTCTAATCATATTTCAATAATCGTTTTATAGATAACGTTAATAGTTTAGGTTATATTTAGAAAGTCTCGTTATTTTATTGTCGCACCTCGTATAATAAATAATATGGTTCCCCGTGCAGAGGTACCCGACTGTAGGAATATAATATTATAATAATTACAAACCGTGTTCGATTAGAAGTCCGATATTTTAATATTATTATTAGGCATACAAAACTCCAAAAGTTTCCACGCGAATGCTAAAACAAATATAATTAAGTCGAAAACAGTTATTTTACAGGAGATGTAAACATTTTTTATCTTTTTTTTTTTTTTTAATTTTAGGACTCTGGTTTTTATATGTACGTTTCATATACTTTTCTACTTGAATCTATTTTTAACAGTTTTAACATTTTATGACATTTAATAGTATGCCATACGCGCAAATAGCTCAAATATTCTTTTTTGGAGTGATGGGTGGAGAGGTGCCTATTTCCCAATAATATTGATTATGATACTCGTGTAAAATGTTCAGGCATTTCAAAACCGGCCAACACGATTTTATCCACACAAACTAAATAAAAACAATAAAAAACTCGACAATTTCTAATGCCTAAATAAATTGCCCGAATAACGCCAGAATATTTTGAACATTTGTCCACGTCCGGTAAATGGCTTATATTAATATTCTGTACGTATAGCAGGACCTGTGCAGTTATTGTTTTAAACCGAATTACAACAAAAAAGCCAAAATCGAAATAAAGAAACCGTGTTTGTCGTCAATTGTCCCATTTTTTCTACGTTATCCCCCCCCCCCGGTTTTACAAATTTATTGTGAAAATTACAAAAAAAAAACCTTCTCGGCGCACCGACTAGGTCCGAAATTCTTTCAGAAAAAAACCTACATTTGAATATCGGAGCATGGTTTCTGGTAGAAAAGTCGTTCTCAGGCGGAATGCCAATAAATATTCTACGGTTCGCATTGAATATAAAAAAACGCGTTTTCGGGTTTTGGTGTTGACCTGAAATACGAGTACACTACACTATGGGACGTTAAAAAATCAGTTTACACGCTTAACAACAATCATTAGCCGTGATTTTCGGAACAATAATATTATTATAATTAATAAATACCGTTGTGGAAGAAAAATTACACGGACGTCTTCATTTGTGTTTTCTCCCCGCGCAGACCGCGAGACGAATTTGCGAGACCTGATTGTGGCAATTAGGAACGAATTAGGGGGGGAAAGTTTTTTAGGGGTGATATTATTTTACACGGCCCCGTTTAATCTTCTGTTAATAAATAATTATGACCTTTAATTAAAAAAAAAAAAAAAAACACACATTGCCTAGTGTAATACATTTTATATGTAAAGCGGATGGAAAAATATTGGCACCCGGGCTCCAAATTTCTGAATACGTCTCAGCTGGCAATACAAATATACACGCGCGGTTTTTAATATTATTTTTTATCGCAGACTTTTGCTGGTTTTAATGTATATAACGATATGTATAACTAGTGCCGAGCAGAAGTTTTATCAATCCACAACCTTAAATGAAAAATACACGATCGAACGGCTTCAAACAAAAACCGTTATTTAATCCGAATTGACGAATGCGCAATGTCGATACAGACGGATTCAAATGATTTTAAACGAGAATTTTTTTTTTTTTTGTAGTAACGAATCGCTAGTGCTCCCGATTTTATATGAATTTTTATTTCCCCTATTTTGTCCGCAATAATTAATTTACATATTATAATAAACTGAATTTTATAACTTCTAAGGTAAATGCACCACTGATTTTTCACTATATTGTTTGATGGACAGACGTCTCCTAAAACTCCTAAAACTAATTTTGCGATATTCGATATTATACATGAGGTTTATTCTCTGAAGACCATCTCCAATCAAAAATTGAATAAAAGCTTTTTGTGGCATATTAAATTTAGATGAAACTTTAGAATTGTAGTTTTTTTCTTCAAAATCACTTGTAATTCTTCTAATAACGGGGGAAAATCGAAATTTTCTACCAGAAGATCAAAAGCTGACGTCCTCAAATTGCACTCGGGTGGCTGTTCAGCCGTGGACATTTCAATGACTGCCATAACCAATCGTTTATTTACCGATTGTGGTAGGTGTATAACAATTCTTGGTTCAATAGGTAAACTTAAAATACTTAGATCAACACGCCACTGCGTTGACCAATCTGGATTTGACATTGTAATCCGGTTTATGTGGATTGCCACTATTTTAATCAATCCGGATTAAGTGTTCAGTACTGTTTAACACCTACACGATATATTCGACTGGCGCAGACACAACTACATAAGTAAAAATATCCGGCTTACAACGTGTGCTTAGAATATAATATGTTGATTTTCGATGCCTACACTCGAATATGCGTTTATTTTACTAACGAAAAATACCGTAAGTGTTTTTTTTTTGTTTTTGTTTTTTTGTCCGGCCATATTTTATTTAAAAAAATTTGACCCCAAAATGCTACGCAATAAATATAAACATCTTTTTATATACGAAAATCTGCTTATCTGATTTTACCAGTCAAACCAGATTCTGGGTTAAATTGACTTGGCTCCGAAATGCTCCTGGACCAAAAACTGCCACACTTAACACTTCAGATCAATCTGATTTATGTATAGGTACTAACAAAATAAAAAATAAAAAAACACAGGTATATAACTCGCAGTAATGTGTGAACAGTTACTATTCAATATTGTTAATATTATTATTTTATTACTGTATTATGTATATAAGTCATAAATAAGGTGAGCTAAACATCTATTCCATAACCCAATATATTTATATTTGGTTTTTTTAAAAAAAATGTTATGAAATAACGAATACATCTTAGAATTTCACTTTATATAAACTTGGCTGAAATAATTTCATGATTAAAATACTAAATAAATAAATATAATCGAATTTTATTATTTTTAAGCTAATATGGGAAGGAACTGTATTAATGCCTAATAAGTAAAATGTAAATTGTATTAGTTTTTAGCCAAAAAATAAATTACAATTGTAATTTTAACAATTTTGAACTTAAAACGATGATAAAATTAAATTACAGAATCTGTATCCACGTAAAAACAAAAAAAAAAAAAACTTAATAATTTTAAATTACTAACGGGAAAATTGAAACCCGTCTAGACAGTTCTAAATGGTCAACATTTCAAGTCGCATTGCGATTAAAATTTTAACTGAATGTTTGATTTACCCTTATTTACCATTAGCTCACTCCCTATTTCAAGCAAAGAAAATTGTTCGATACTGTAGAACAAGGTTAATGTGTAAACCGCCAGTTTTCAATGATAAGTATTTTTTTAGACATATTTTGTTCCGTTGCCTTGTTTTTATCGTTTAGATAATTTAACTTGATAGTACGTATATACTTTCACTAACACGATACGGAAATTTCCTAGCCCTTTATATTATTATGTATTATTAATTACTTAATATATTCATTATTTTTTTAAAAAATGTTATCAAGAGAATTAGATTGAATGATTAATGCTTATATTATTTGCTATTAAGTATTATTTATTTTCTTTAAATTGATACAGCCATATATGCTTGAGTAATAAATATAGAATAATGATTATACCATTCCACACAGCAATTTGAAAACGATTTATAGAAAAAATTCTTAACCTATTTTGGAAATATTTACTTTACAAATATTTATGTCAAAATATAAACACAACATTTTCAATACATTATCAAATATTAAAAATGTATGTTTCTTTAAATATTTTAAAAATACTCTGACGATTATCTAAATATATTTTTAAAAAATTAATATTTATCAACAAATACTTTGTAAATACCTATATTGAAAATAATATCTTATTATGTCACAATTGCCGATTTTTTTAAATTCAATTTAATATGGCAAATAATGCGTTTAAATTTGATTTGACTACGTCATTCGATTCGTCGTCTACGATGCGTATAACTCGATTTCTGACATTTTGGAAATAGTCGGTACGTTTTGTCGGAACGTCAATTTATAACGCGCAGTATTTCGTGCGACCAGTACGGCGTTATTAAAAACAATTAAATCGCACGGGTGTATGATCACGATACAATTACTTGGGAATCGGTAAAGGTTAAAAGATAATAATCACAGATCACATACCGGAACACGTTCAAGAATATATAAACATTCGGAATATAAATTTTAGACGCATAAGCAGTATAGGTACTTGCCAATATCCACGCCGGTGACGGTAAACGCTTGACGTATATTACTTGAAGTCACGCAGCCGCCCGAGTGAAAGCTCCAAAAGTCATGACGTTTTTGCGGAATATTTCTTATACCTATACATGGCGACTCTCGCGCGTATTGATATACGGTTATTATTTTTGTTTCCTGCTAACGTAAACGTTTAATTGCCGGTCACATAAATTGTAATTGCGATTTTGCTTTCTCCGACAATAATATCGACCGGCCGAATGGCCAACAAGTGACGTAACCCGTAAAAATGAAATTGTTCGGCCGAGACAAATAAAACGTACGTTGCCTAATAGTTTTGTTAACAACTATAACTATATTATAATATTAACCAAAGAGTGTTAATAAATTGTATTGTTAAAATGTTAAAAATCGTCCGAGTCTTGATACTTGTAAAAAAAAAAAAAAAATGTGTATATTAACGTTAAAGCTTTATCGTAATTGACGGAAACCTCGATTTTGATGGAAGTGAGGGTTACTTCGGCCTTTTCACTGTTACAGTGGTCATCTATAAAGTTTTATATTTATAAGTTTAATAACTCGAAACAAATACAAATTACAATAATCAAAGCTAGGCAGTATAATTAGGTGGTTAAAAAGTTAAAAGTTTAGTTCTGTTTACTCGTATTGATCACTTTTAACTAGTTAAAATTTAAAAAATACAATTTCAGAAAATAATTTAGTTAATTATTTTTAATAAATAATTTTGACTTACCTTAGTTAATTGTAAACAAATAAAAAAATTATGTAACATTTTTTTTATTTACTTTTTGACGACAACTACATATTTTACTTAAATGTCATTATTAATACATAACAAGCCTTGTATAGTAAGTTTAAATATTTAAATACAGAATACGTTTATAAGTGCAGTTAATGATCCTTAGGTCATTTTAAAAAGTAACTTTTAACTTAACTCGAGTTATTATTTTCATGAAAACGTGTAACTTAACTAATAATTACTCAAATTAATTTTTATATTTTAAAATTAACTTTAACATTAGTTAGGATAGTTATTATTATTTATTTTATTTTTTTTTTTTTTTTGGGGGGGGGGATAAATTGCCTTAAATTATTATAGTTAAATACATTAGTGTTAACTTGCCCAGCTTCGATAATAATATGTTAATAAAGTTAAAAACCAAAATAGTATTTTACGTTTCTGTAGAATTTTTTAGTCTATATATATAATTTAAAAAGGTAATATATATATATATATATAGTTGTTCGAGACCAGGAGTTATGACGATGTAAGGATGACAAGGATGATGGCGATAGACTCCTAAAATACGAAAACAACATAAAACCTCGTGACTGCGTATTGGCAGTGTACAGAAAGTGTAATAACTCGAAAGACTTTTTAGAAACTCTAAACGTTTGAGTTTGGGTATTTGAAAACAAAATAGGTGATTTACATTTATAAAAAAAAAATTTTTTTTATTCTTTTTTTTCCAAAATCGTTCGTATACAACTCGCGAACGACAATATTTATTATTACATTCCACAAGTATCTATTTTTTTTATTATTTTTTTTTTTTTTTTTATGACGATATTCGGAATAATAATATACATTGTGTAATACAATATATCTACATTATTGTACAAAACGTATTCTTCGCGCGTATACCGCTGTAATATATTTATTTATTTTCTTATTTTGTTTTATGTTCACGCCGTAAAAATATGACATTTTTAAGTTAGAAAACAATAATAATTGTAAACGAACTGTGTAAAAAAAAATAATAATTAAACGATTCCGAATACATATATATATATATATATATAATATATAGGTTTTATATAGAAAGCGAGTACACGATAATATATATAGTATTTATCAAAAAAAAAATAAAAAAATAAAATAATAATCCACAGTAATGGGTGAAAGCAGTTTCGTCGTAGAAAAAAAAAATCTATATTTATAGGTATAAGTACTTTCTCCGTTTATGAAAACTATATAATCGATAACGATGATATAACCACGCGCGTATCGCGTAGCGTAGACGAAATATAACATAGAACGACCTGTTGGGCTCGACGAAATAAAAAAAAATGTAAAAATGTAGAAAAAACACTATTGAGACGAAAAAAAAATTAAAAATACCGATAGCAAGCGCAGGGCTGTGGCCGCGGCCGTAGTCCGGAGTCGTCCGGCGGACTTTTACCGCGAGACGATAAAATTAATTATATAAATGTGTAAATCTTAAATTAGAAAAAAAAAACCTATCGCGCCGCGTTCCGTCGTCACTGTTTACCGACTTGGTCGACTTGGGTCTGCAGGTTGCTGACCACCTCCGGGGGCACGTGTTCGCCGAGAATCTCGAACAGGTTGATGGTCTGCCCGCCGGGTATCGACTCGTACGCGACCAGTTCCACGCCCTCCTGGACCTTCTGGATCTGAGCGTTCAGCGGTATGAGGTGCGTGTTTTGCGCCTGTCTGATGGCTTCGTTCGTGAAGATGGCTCCCTCTTTGGTACCCTGGGGCATCGCGAGGCACACGGCCACCATCATGCACGCGCCCAAAACCGCGGCGCTCGTAAACGATCTCATAGTCGGACGTTTATTAATAGCTAACGGAAACAGAAAAAAAATAATAATAATAAAAAAACCACTCTTAATATTACTGAACCTTTGTACAGAAATATTGTTATTATTATTTTTTTCTAAAAAAAAAAAACCAGTGGCGTAACGACGATTTTTCAATGAGGGAATGGGGGCAAAAACCCAAAATTGCGTATTAACGTCTATTTCCCATATTATTTACGTTTAAAAATAATATTACTTGTAAAGTCAACGAAAAATATGAAAACAAATCGTACACGCTTTTAAGTATAACGTAAACACAAAGAAATTATTACGATAAAAATATGTTTACAAACACGTCCAATGAGGTGTCTGTGACCTCCGTGCCCTTCCCGCGAATATCTCCAGGGAAATAAAAAAAAAAAAGACCAAAATCCAAGCGAAAAGAATTTATATATTTCTACGAAAAATAAAACAATTCTCGACTCTTTTCAAATATTTCGATATCATCTGATTAAATACCACTGTAAATTAAATTCCTTATACTCGGGCTATAAAGTTTACCAAGTCTGTTCGATAGTTGTTAACAATTAGTGTAGACTATTTTGGTCTGGTTAGTTTTAGGTGCATAAATATTCAAATTTATATCAAAATATAAGGTATTTTTTTTTTTAAACAAAAAAAAATTATTTATAAAATAATATTATAAACACGAAATTTCAAAAGGAAATTGATATTTTGTAGGATAGTTTAGATTATTACTTAAAGAATATTACATAAGAAAAAAGCCGATATTTTTTGTAACGTGAAAAAAAAAATTAATTATTATAAACGAGTAAGTTTAAACTATTATTTTACTTTCATCAAATAGACCAATTCGATATTATTGTTACATGTGACCATATTATTATCGAAAATAAAAAAATGACCACCTAAATTAGTAATATTGGATCCGTGATATTTTAATAGATTTAATTATTATATTTAACTATATTTATTAGATCCAATATATTTTAATTCACACATATTAGTATATGAAATATATATATATTTTTTTTTAATAAAAACTAATACTAGTAAGATAAAGCAAAGATAAAGTATAAGTTTAGTTAGGTTGAGAAACAGAGGGGAAACGGAATGAAGGTTTCTAAATGGCGTTTTGAAGAAGAAAAAAACAAATAATTCATAAAAGAAAAAAATATATATATATGTATATAATTGTACATTTCGAACATTGAATTTGACGGTTTTTTTCGTTTTAATTTAATTTTTTTTTTTTTTTTTTCACTTCAAATCAATTTAATAAATACGATCAAGCGCAATTATTATTAAGCTTACCTGTATATTACGGACGGAATGTTTTATTTGTCGTGGTGATAAATGTTACGTGTCGGCCCGCTCGAGTGGCAACACAGTATTATTATGCCGAAGGAACCCGGTACGTTTTTATATATATAAGAGGACGCGCGAATCGCGAGTGGCGACCACTCAAAAGTGGGAGTACGCCCGTGTACGTACTTATATTAGAATATTATTACTTTCTCCGGGATAATTTATCATTTATAATAATACATAATAATAATAATAATAGTCGTTTCGTTAAATTTAATCATATAATATGTGTACGCACGTGCCGATGTCTGTGCGTCGACGATGGAAATTCGATTCGATTTTATCCCTACGCGATATATAATATATATAATTTTTTTTTTTTCTCCTATATTGGTTTCCAAACAAATACCTATAATATATGTACGTAAAAATTGTTCGCAAATTATAAATAATCAGTACGGTAAATGATCGGACGGTTTTCAAGAGAAAGGACTCCGGGCCGTACGTATGCCGGGGTACGCCTTGCGAGAGAGACGAAAAAAAAAAAAAAACACCATGTGATTTTTCGTTATGTCTTTTTATTTATTTGTTACGATATAAAGCCCGAGTAGACAGACAGTATAATTGATAAACGCGAGTGAGTACCGCAAGTAACATGGGTATTAATACGATTAACAAAGGTGTAAATTAGGTGGTGCAAATGTAAAAAGGTTATATTTTTTCACCACCGGATAATCATAAAAATGTGTAGGAGGCACACCTATAATTTCTATTTTTCAAAAGACATCATGTGTTTATTAAACAAGTATGTACAAAATTGTAATTACCGTAAATATCTGATAAATTAGAAGCAAAATTAGAATATATAAGACAGAATGATATTTAAAAAAGTTTTCCATTAATAATGGAGTCATTAAACATATTCTTAACTATACCAACCAACACAGCAGATTGTGAAAGATCATTTTCCTGTCTAAAGAGATTAGTAACATAACTTAGAACGACGATGGGACAAGAACGGTTTAGCATTAATTTCGACCAAGTAATCGTTGAGTTTGATGCAACATGTTTTGAAAGAGGACGTCAACTCAGTTTAAAATATTAAATTTGTTAATTGAATCTAACCTAACCTAACCTAACCTTTTTTTTTTTTTTTTTAGTTATCTATTCCTTCTACTAATAAAGTTGTTACTATCAAATTAATTCTATACTTGTTTAGTATTTGTATAGACAAATTGTTGGTAGGGGGAAAATAAATTGTTTATAAGGCGGCGATTTATAAAGGAAGTTGTAGTATTGGTGGGTTAGAAATTAAAATATTTCTCTGGACCACCACAAATGTATGCCACTGACTGAATTAACTTACTCTAAGACATTTTACCACACGGTATAACTCGTAAAAACCGTCCAATTAGTGTCGATAAATAATTATGTTACTTGTTGTTTTTTTTATTATTATTATTATTTAAAAATTGGGACATTTAAAAACGAATATAGTGTCTACGGTAAATCCATTAATAATTAAAACACCCGAAAAGTTAACAAATCTTCCTTGGCCGCGTCGTTATAGCGAATAATTCGTCGTCGCGTTTCCAAATTCAATACTCCGACGACGACGGTCGAGGACCCGTAAGCCAGTAAAGAAATCATTATTATTGTATTTTGTTCCGCTCTTTTTATCTTCGATAACCTCGTCTACGATCCACTGTTAGGTGTAACGTAATAATATTATTAAACGGGTCGTAATATATTTATATATTATCATGATATTTAAAAATAATGTCCTTGGAATCCGTATTATTAAAGAATTACCCTCCGAGGACCGAGAAAGCCAGAAAGCCGTCCGGACGATAAGATCGTTTCGAAACAATTGATTATTATTTTAATAGATACATAATTAGCTGTACGAAGCCCATATAAAACCATTTTTATTCGCGCAATTATATATTATAATTGGTGTAGGCACCTATATGTAATTATTGTGGTTGTTGCGTTCGCCATTTCGTCGGCGCAACGATAGCGGTTTGTAACGACCAAACGGAATACAAATTTAAAAAAAAAAAAAAAAAAAAAGTATTAATACGTTGACGGACATATCACTGGTACAGCAGTTATGCACTTGACTGTAATTCTAGAATCGCTCGTGTAGCTGAATAAATATTGCACTAATATTGTCTCTTTCTGCAAGCCTGATAACGCCGGATTTGCCCAAACAATTATTAAATCACGATTGGACACTATGCGATCTTGACTGCTACAGCAGTTATGCCATTTTATGATTTCTGAATTTATAGCTGCTATAACGGTCACTGGCCACAGTCACATCCTAAAAATCAGTGACTGTCCATCAACGTGTTAAAACTATATTATAGTCTTATTATTATTATTATTATTTTCTTCTACTCTTATCGAGCTCAACACGGCTCTTAGAGTGCGTTATTAGCCGACAACACAACTTGATTCCTCCCTCCCATCCACCTGTTTCTATACCTAATACAATATTTCCCATTTTTTCCCCGGGCGCTCTCTCTTGGCTTTTTGCCCATTGGTCTTTATTAGGTATAAACATGAAAACAAAAAACAGTACATTCGAGTTCACACGCATAACACGTGTAAAGTAATAATTTTTCTTCTTCGGGGTACAAAGATTTTCCCTTTACAGTTAATACGTCCAGATCTCCCTAGCCATCTATATCCCAGGTGCTCGTGCTTTCCAATCTAATACTCAACCTAGTTCTTATTCCACATCATTCTCGGTCTTCTAAATGTCTTCCGCGATGTTCGGTTCCCTGTGATACAGATGATTATAGTTCCATGTTCTTCCATACACTCATTTATCCTCTCATTGAGGGTCTCGGTATCGTTTACAGCTCCAGCATTATTTTAAAAATATTTATACAAATCAAATTTGTATATTGTGAAAAAAATTATATTGTCTTTTATTTTAGTTTATCGAATACGAGTAATATAATGTAAGTAAATTCGATGTTTATTTTGAAAAGATATTATATTATAAAAGGGAGGGGTCCATTTGACAATTAGTATAAAATATATTACATCCGCAATATTTTATTATATAATTCGATCGGCACGATTGAATGATTTATGATCTATATCGAAATGTATTGGTTTTAATTTGTAGATCTATGAGAAATTAAATATTACCGTTTCCTGATAAACAGTGTGGTTTAGAAAATAACAATTTTATTACAGAATTACATAAAAATTAAAAAATATATTAGGAACTCGTTCAATATTCTATATGTTATAACAACGGTTATATTATATTATATTGTGCATCGGGCAATAAATATTTTATAGAAAATAACGTTGGCTGTTTTATGTATCTACCCGCATCTAAAATTTATTCGTTAATAATATTCCAATAGGTACGTAAAAAAGATGTTCGTTCAAAGTACATTTAAAATTATCGCAAGCATTTTATATTGTTGTGGATTTCTTTTGGCATTCCGAGTGTCGTATTATTACAATATTGCTTGTCAATTCAGAAAGACGCGTAAAAAAAAAAAAAAAATAAATAAATAATAATAATAAATAAATAATACTGTTGCCCGTACTATAATATAATATATAATGTATATATGTAGTTAAATAATCAAATAAATAAACCGTCCGAATTCATAACGTTATAAATTAGACGTGATTTATATTATACGTACGTGTTAAATTTGTTATATTATATTCAGTACGATTTCCTTTTCTTATTTTATTTTTCGCAGTGTCTCCCGCAGCAGCAATCAATCCGTTTCGTCCGATGTGTTATTGTAGCTGTATACGTACAATAATATTGAGACGCCTATACATTTTTTAAATATATATATATATATATATATAAAATACGTCCGATCCGATGGTATACTTATTTCCATTTCTCTTCCACATCACGATTAATCAAAACCAGTTTTTTTTTCTCTCGTACCATTATTTTTTTTATTTTTTTTAAGAGGACGCACGCCCGCGGTAAATCTTACATGACGTATAAAATAGGTACGTAAAAGAGAAATATTTACTTTACGAGTAGCACGCACTAGCAATATTTGTGGTACTTCTACTCGTTCGCTATAACTTACATATATACTTCGCCGGCGACGATGTCTTTGCCGCAGGTCGTAACTCGAGTAGAGTGGATTCCCCGTTAAAACATATACCGAAACGTAAAATAAAATATTAATAATAATGTTACCTGCCCTTCGTTGTTCGAGTTTGAAGATCACTGACGTGAACGGGCCATGCAAACGGGGATCTTCACTTGAACGGGCAACAAATATCCGACCCTGTAGGAAAAATGCCTTTAGGCAGACCGCGGTTAAAGTGGTAACATTGTGCTAAGAAAGACATATTAATGAGGCAGTGGATTCATACCGAGGATTAACATACCCTCCGGTACGATAATCCGAAAAGAATTAATACTTTCCGACCAAACGAGTGCCTAATGTAGTTAGTTTGATTGTCCCGTCACGGCGAATAATAACGATTTTCGTCGTTTTACTAACAATAATTAAATTATCAAATTATCAATGATAACAACTCGGAAAGATAATTAAGTCGAAAATAAACAAGACAGTAGGTACACCTTGCCTACGCAAAGTAATCGGAATCGCCATCCAGGGCCAGTTTCCTATTACGGGTAGCGTCCATTTGCAAGGGATTTTATGACATCCAATTAATGGGAGGGACTTGTGCGGGATACGAGCTAAATTTGTCGGCGTTAAAATCACATTCTCATCGTCAAATCACGTCGAGATATGTTCGTACTTTTGCCTTAAACCAGACGTGCAAAAAACAAAAGAAACTATGTCCGAAAATGATAAGGATACGATAAGGAGGATACAAATGTCAGATGGACCACAGACAACTAAACGGTATATAAAAACGGATCACTTGTATCTTCTATGTGTACCTACAAATTAATAACAAAACTATTTCCATCGTATGTTGTACAATTTTACGTTGACAACGATATTTCGCCGCCGTCGTTTTCCGTGCACGGTCATTATCGTTTTCGGACTACCGCTTATCGCCCGGAAACCGGATCACGGTTACCCCGGAGAACACGGTACGAACGATACCGGGTGGGGGGTAGGACACGAAAGCTATTACCGCCGACGCGGTTCACGTTGGTCACACTCCTTAATCAAACGGTTATTTTTCAAAAACTTGGCGAGTCGGTTATCTCAGGAATTTTCTTTCCGTTTATTGTCCGTTCTTTACTAACTTCCTACCCTTCTGTTGTGCGTTTTCAAATTTCAATTTCTGATCACTCGTGATTTTTATGGACGCTTTGTTATAATTGTTTTTCAGTGCACTCGTTTAATCGACTTAGAATTATTTACTTTACACACACTTAATTGTACGTTCGCTAATAATTATTATGAATAACTAACTCGATAATATAATTTACTAATTATTTTTTAACTACACCAGGACTTGAAAACGAGTAAGTACATCATCGCATAAGATCTTTTAACATCGCTTTTCTAATCTGCTATACGAGAAACAATATGTGAATCGATATGTTTGGGTCAGTCGACTGATTGAGTTATATGACGGCGTAGGCATAACTACTATTTCCCAAAAACAAAAATAGTTTAATACATTTATATAGTTTATTAAAATAGTCAATAGAAAAATAATATAAAATATATACGCAGTATTAACTGAAATAACCCACTCACTACCTACCGAAAAAAAAATGAACAACATTAAATTTAATTTACCAAAAATAATAGGGTTTTCTTTTTAAACCACTCGAGAATGTATATTAATTTCCATATCTCTTTTCTGTGTTTTATAAATTATAAATTTAAGTGCACGTGTTCTCAAATCGTTCGGATAATTAGTACGCGCGTAGATATTCAGTTGTCTGTATAAATATTGCATTTTTCGATTACTTAGTGTAATGTACATTTAGTATAATACGTAATGTTTCAACTGTAGGTTTCTTAATTTTATGTTCCATAACTAGTAAAAAAAAGGATTAGGCATATAGGTACCTATTGTAATTAGATTTCGGTGTATATAAATAAATAAATATATTGAAACATAAATATATGGAGTAGTTCATAAGTATCTAATGATATTATCAAAATCGCTTTTCAATAATTCAATATACTTTCTACTGATTTAATAATACTTCTGCTGGTTTTTTTTGGTTTTATTCTCATACTCAAATTGATAACACAATTAATTTCTTATTTATCGAATAAACTTTGATTAATAAAAATCTACAATATTTTGTTTCTATAATTTATAAAATTCTAATAAATCAAATGCTACACTACCCAAAACCCCCACTAAGTGTGTTTGAAAATTATAAACCAATTTTTTTGGTTTTCCTATGTAATTTTTTTTCGTGTCAGGCATCATATATTTAAAATTAAAATAAACATGTAATTTATAAAACAAAACTAAATAAATAATAGCAAATAAGTAAAATATGAATAATAATAACAACACTCTAATGTAATGGTAACAAGTATTGCATATGTACATTGCATACTAATTATATTTTTTCTTTTGTCCAGTATATGGCTGTATTTACCGCCTTCTTGTTGCTTATCATAAGATCCTTTTGTGTACATGGGCTTGGCCCTCGTGGGCAGACAAGTAGGTGTGACGTTGTCTGCTCTTGTCCACATATGCAAGTTATGTCTTGATCTCCGTATCCCCATTTTCTCATATTTTCTTTTGTCCGTCCTACACCAACACACAGTCTGTTCAGTGTCTTCCATACCGGCCAGTCTAAGTAGCTACCAGGAGGTAATCCTTCTGATGGTTCCATCCATCTTTTACCGTTGGTGTCTGTTATCAGTTTTTTCCACTTATCTAGCCTGCTTAGTAAGGGTTTCTATGTAATAATATACTGTTAAATAAACATGTATCAATCTTTTATTGTTTGTGTATAAATAACCCAAAATAGCCTGTATCTTCATAAAGCATTGTCGTAATTTCATAATACATTGTTTAAATTTAGATTTAGTACCCCAAAATAATTTAAGTGTATTCAAGATTTAAAAAAATATATATATTAAGTAAGGTATGTTTAACGTATAAAATCCAAAAATATTGATAATGTAATTAATATTTGTCATAATAATGATTTTCTTTACTTGCAAAATCTTAACTTTTTACTTAGCTAAAAGATATAGTACCTATTCTTATATTATTTTAATATTAATTGATATTGTTAATAGATTAAAATATTATAAGAAAATCGGTATTTAAAACCGGAACCCGATAATTTGTATAAATTAAAATTGACATACAATACCTATCATAAATAAAACTATAAAATAATATAAATATTTCTATATAAAAAAAAAATCAAATCAATTCTAACAAAAATGTAATTATAAAATTAACATTTCAAAAATAAAAACCAACATTTTTCAGTTGTAAGTCATAAATAACATTCATAATTTGTCCTATTATGCTAAATATATGACTAAAACTTTTTTATATGCAAGTATCTAAATGTTCAACAATTCTTAAATATTTTGTATTTAATTTTACAAAATTGTATTTATTTAATGATATAGGTAGGTAAATTAAAAGAAAATACATTATTTATATAAATATATATTAATGTATTACCTATTATTCCTTTTGTTTTATGACAATATTAAATTTTTTGTATTAAATTATTTTAATACCTATAAATACATACAAAAAAAAAAAAAAGTTGAAGTTTGTCTAAAATTGTTTTTATTTTCTTAATCCAATATGTCAGTAAGTATATAAAAATAAAATTATATTAAATATATTTTCTATTACAAAAAAATATTGCAAACATAATTTTAAAATCTGTATAGGAAAATTAAGTTTTTAAATATAAAAATATATAATAATTATCATACCCGTTATTTGCAGATCTACATTAATATTTTAATACAGAAATGTATGGAATTAGTAGAATTGTTACTATTGTAATATCTATTTAAAATTGAATAGGTATAAGTTTTAGATTTATTTCCTTATATCACATTGTTGTATATTTTGAAATAAAGTAATATTGATATTTTCAATTAAAATTCAACTGTTTAAAAAGTAAATCATTGAAGTATACAAAGATAACATATATATTTTACACTTATATAATATTATGCTTACTCTAAAGTTTTTAATGAGGAAAATTAATTTTTTTTTTTTTAAATTAAAATTAGGTAGCCTTTAATGTCACAAAATTTAACTAGATAATTTTTGACTTTCATGTAAATTGTACAGATGATAAATTTCGAAGTGGACTTAAATTATTATTAATTTTTGGTTTGTTTGTTGTTGTTTTTTGCATATCATCTATATATTTATCTATAGCTTTATCAGCTTTGTAAATTAAACTTAAAGTTGGTAATGTAATCATTGTCGTTGTTGTATAGAATATATCTGGAATGCTTGTATACATTGTTTTTTTTATAGTTACCGACGGTCCATTTTGAATTGTTTCATATTCTGCTGGATATTCTTTAGGGTATTTTATTCTTTTAGTAGTTTTAGGAGGATCTTGATTAGGTAACACTTTTGTTTCTATAATAAAAGGAGTAGTTGACTCTGTCCGAGAATCAAATAGTTCTTCTTTTAATTTTGAACTTTCAGTACAAATGTCATTTACGCATACTGTTACGTTTGTTGTTTCTAATTCCAGAAAATAAGTATTATTGGATGAGGTATTATTTTCACCTACTTTATTTGTCACAGTAGAAATATTTTCTAAATCAAATTCTGTGTTTATTGCACTCGCATTATTTTCAATGTTTGATTTGGTAAATGATTGATCAAGTAACTTGTTTTGAGGAGATTCAGTGGTCATTGCACTATTTTTCTCAGTACTCGTATACGTGGTAGGCAAAAATAGCATTGTGTAATCTAGTCCTTTACTTTTCTGATCGGCTTTATGTGTATTGGTTAAAATTTGATACGTTTCTGTTTTATACGAACGATGGCCAAAGTTAGGTCCAAACATATCTGTCGTATCTTCTAAATCTGTGAACGCATTTTCTGTATTAATGTCATAAACATCATCAATGGTTTTTTGTGAACTTTCCATAACTAATTTATAAGGTGTACTCAATGTTATTTTTTCATATGCTTTTGGCGTAGTTGCTTCCCTTGATTGATCATAATCCATTTCTGTTATTGGATCGAATTCTGGTGTAATAGTCGAAAATTCAATCATTGGTCGTTTTGAGTCCAATATTAAATCACTCGGATCAAAAATTTCAACCTGTGTACTAGTTGTTATGTCAGTCGATGAATTAATAATTTCTTCAATTGGCAGTGTTTCTGTTATGCCTACAACAGTTTCTGTACCATTTTGATTAGTCATTATTACTAAACTATCGATATCTGTTGTGTCAAATAATTCTTCAAATTCTGGTGATGTTTCTGCACTTTCACTGCTTATCATTAAACTAGTATCTGTAGTTTGTCCGTTTGTTGTTAAATTATCAGTTTCAAATCCTAAAAATGAAGTGTTTGAGTCTTTGACATTATTCAAATCCCCATATGTTACATCAATAACTAAATTATGTGGAGTATTTAGTTCATTATCGGGTTCGTTTAAAGTAATATTTTTCTCCAATATTGAATCTGAAGTAGAATCATCCAATTCTTCAAATAAATAGTCTGGTAAAGATCTGTTTGTTTCTCTAGGCACTTTTTCGGTTTCAACAAATATTGTCGGTATCGTTATAATATCAGGAATTGTAGGCGCTTCTTGTTGCTGGGTTTTTGTTGTATCCCTTTTCCAAATCCCGTCTTCATTGTAATTTTGTTCTGTACTGTGTGACCAGTAATGAACATTTCTTCTACTCGATTTATCATAATCTATTGAATCTCTTGGTTTTTGTTCTATATGAAATAAATAAATGAAAAATATCTTTTAGTCTCATTAATTTGTATAAACATATTAGGTACATTGTATTTAACATACCTATTGATGAAATTGATGTACAATTGTCATATTTTGGACAACAATCTCCTGGCAAATAATAACCTTGGCAGTCGTTTCGAGTGTAACATACAATAGAGGTACATACTATTTCTCCGCCATTACAAAAACAAACTCTACATGCAGATTCGTCGGATTTATTAATTTTTTCACCGTTATTATAAAGTTTACCTTTATGTTCACAATCTGTAAAAAAATATTTATATAGGTATATTTATTATGATTTGCTACCGATTTCAATAGTAGACATTTCAAGAAACAAATAAGATAATTATTACCACATTTGTATTTTGGACAGCATTTGTTCGGTAGTTGAATTGTAATACAGCCACTGTTTGTCGGACATTTCGTCATTGAACATACAACATTTGGCGGATGACAGATACATTCTTCGCACGGACCTGCCCCAGGCACATGTTCGCCTTCTCCATATTTTGAATCGTTAACTATACAGCTAGAATCAGCTAATTTTTTATCATCGCGTTCTTTTTCCTGTGCAAAACGTTCATTTTTAATATTTTCTTGATTCGAATATGACATACTTAATGGCACTGAAATAATAATAATAATATTGTAATTTGATCGTACTGTTTGTCAATCTAAATGTTTTAAATTCTTTTCTATTAATGGATTTTACAACACTAATACTTATGAAAGAATTAAAACTGTTGCCTGTTCTTCTTTAAAATGATTTTGATTTTAGTATAGTAACTTAAGTTTGATTTAAAATAATGACTAAAATCCAAAACATTTATTGGCTCGTGTTTACATCAACAAATATAAATTGTATGGACCATATTCATTTTATATTATGTAATAGCGTATTTGATATTCCATATTTATACAAAACGATTAATTAATTTGTTTTTAAAAAAAAATTCTCACCTCCAAACACCACAGTATTCAATGTCAAAAAAATACTTGAAATCATCACTGTAAGTTTCCATCTTGAACTAATTAGCTTATGTCTCATATTGATGTTCCTGTAAAGATAAAAAAAAAAATATGTACATTTTTAACAAGAATGTTAACAAAATTAACAAGACCAATATAAACCAAAGTAATAAAATTATGTACACTTTATCAAAATTTACATATATCAAAATCAAATATTAATAGTCGATTTTCTCAAAATTGATTACTAAAATGTTTTTTATTTTTATTATTATTTTCATTATTCTAAAAATAATACATGCCACATTAAAATCAAATAGTTTTTCTTTAAAGATAATAAGATATTATGAGTAATATAATTCAAATTGAATATCTGTCCAATATATTTTTAATATTTAAACTTCAAAGTAATTAAGTTCAGTTTGGAAGACACAAGACCTATGTGATTACTAGAAATTCTGTTATATATATATATTTTGTTTTAAATACGGTGGGTATTGGCATAAAATTTTTATTAATATTAACAATATGTTAATTATATAATAATATATAGTTTGCACCGATATGACACATTTGTAATATAATAAATACTTTGTTAGGTATCAGTCAAATTATTTTATTAATATTGTCTACAAAGTACAAGTAAATTATCATAATTATAACTAATAATCTATAGTATAATATTTATCTATTGGTATATATCTGGCAATTTAGATACATAACTTTGTTATAAAATAATACCAATATTAATTTATAGCAGAGTTTTTAATAGTTAAAATAGTTTCTATTTATTCAGCCAGCTCCTCATATAGTACATTGCATTTCGGCAACTTGTTTTTGATAGTTTCAACGGTTTCTGGTTTCTTTAGAAATTGTAGATTTTTCAACTCTAAATGTTTTAATGACCTGTAATTTCAAATACATTATTTTGATTTCATCAAATATATAAATATCTAATATCTTCTTACTGGAGATGTTCTAATGATAGGATTCCTTTATCAGTAACATTCAAGCACCCGTTGATTTTTAAAGTTGTTAAACTATCTTTTAAGACCTTCAATTCGCTTAACGCTTTGTCGTTAATCGTGTTGCATCCGATAAATGCCACGTCGGAAATATTCTTACAGTCGACTAAAAATTTACATATTTTTATAAGTACCTACACAATCAATACAATTCAAATCCAAGTCAGTATTGAGTTAGTATACATACCGAAAAAACGAAATCCTACATGCGATATAGACGCTTCTCTTCCGGCGTGTACCTCTTCAATTTGAAACTGGTCGTACAATTTGGTCGGTAAAAAATCGTAATGACTTACGAATTCTTTGCAGCCTTTCCATCTTATCTGTGCGCCATTTTTCATCAGCCATTCAGCACATGCCATGTTAGGACCGACTTCTTTTATACGGCCATCGTCCAATCTTAATTTTATAAAATAATTTTGATTACGATAATAAGCTCGTACGACAATTAGTCTTCGTAGACGTATATCATATAATTCGAAGTAAAAACACTTGCCGATTGAATATGTCATCGACCCATTGCCATAAAGCACGTTTGTTGGTTCTGGATATTATACTTTTTAACAAATTGAGTTGTATAATGATTGACATCGTGAAAATTCGAAAATCGCAGTAATAAGAGCAGGTACTTTTCTAATAGGTATGTTATGTTCACTTGTGATTCAGAAATTCAGGTTTAAAATAAAAACAATCACGGAAACCATAACGCCAACCGTTATCAGTAACACTTTATTGATAATATTATATAGCAATTTACCATAGATCTATACGATTAATTTTATACGTTATGTAATTTACTAATACCGTGGTAACGTCCTTATGATCTATAATGAAAAAAAATCAATTCATTTGTTATCTTTTGTGATAATATCGATTGATAACAAAGTGTGATAGGAATAGATTATATCCGAATCATAAAACTAAGGTAGGTGCTTTAAAAACGATGAAAATACGATTTAAAACAGACATTCTACAGAAGTCTAATTTGATCGACTGACTTATGCTTAGAAACAAAATAAACACAATATTTTTAATTTTGTTATATTGTTTCGATGCACTCTTCGAGTCGATTTTCGCAAACGGGATATATTTTTAAAAATTGTGCATGTCGTTTCATTCATTTTTTATTTTTTTATTGTAGAATGTTTTTACCTCTGCGCATTAACAGATAACTAAGCGTTATTAAAATGCGTCATACTATAGTGATTATTTTTGTTTTTTATTCCTCTGCGCCGCCGGTATATTGCTGAACTTGACGGTTTTTTCTCTCTGTCTCTTAAATCGTAAAATATAATTTTTACTCCGCTTGTTGTACGGGTTAGGTTAGGTTATTGTTGTTAGGATTGTTAGAAATAAGATCTCTTGGATTTTAACCCGCGGCGCCGAGAGGATACTGTAGGCCGAATAAATAATATATCGTTGGGTATATTTTATTTCTTTCCTTTGTCTAGCAGGATTCGTTCGTTCTAACACGAGAATATTTCAAAGGTACCTATAACAATAATAATACGAATATCCTAGTCGATAAATAATACAATGTTGTCAATTTTGCGGGCCGTACTATCGTATGTATACTGGAAACGACAATAATAAAATATAATATGGCGTAGACGGAACGCGTCGAGGATTCGTTTTGACCGGCCGCAGTGTAAAATGAAAAAAATAAAAATATAAATATAAAACGCATCAAGTTCAAGGCTCCGAAAAGAGCAGATGATTTCGTGCTACGTAGTGATGCACGAAAGGGTCATTCTACTGTTCGCCATTAACCTATTAGTTCCGGCGTACGGTTTTACACTCGACGTGATTTTCTGTTATTTTTTTTTTTTTTTAGATATATTTTCGTCATTGTTTTCGAATGATTTGCAGTCAAATAAAATACTACGTGATGCGAGAAATAGCATCTATATATATATAAAAATAATAATAATAATAATAATAAAAATCATTCCGACAATTAGGTATTATTCCAATTTTATATATGTGTCCTGATTTAAACGTTTTTTTTTTTTTCTGCTTCTTTTTTTTCTTCTATATATTGTTCGTAATAAACGTGTACTAGTTTTTCGGCGTTACGTATCTTTGCTTTTATATCTGCAGTCGTGCTAACGTATTATTATATCGCCGATAATTGATTATTGGTATTCTTCTTCTTCTAGATCTGCTTTGATCGTTCTATTATAATACCGTTGTTGCGGATGTGTGCCTACAATTAATCGCTGAAGTGTGTAACGGAGACGAAAACTAATCGACAAAACAAATTTTGGCCGAATCCGAATTATACAACGTAGGAAAAAAAAAAAAAAAAAACACCAACAACAACACGCAAACTCGTTAATTTCACAGTCGTGACCATCACCGAATACGCACCGTATTGAATATTCTATCTTGTGCCGGATCCAAAATAGCCAATTCTTATTCAATACCTACGTTTTCAATAAATCAAATCGGTTCTTATGCAGTAACTCGGTCCGAAATTTATACATTTCCAAATTAAATTACTAAATATTTATATTCACGTTCGTTGTATTTTTAAGCCAATCGTATTATGGGGGAGGGGGTGTATTTAACCCCCGAACCACCTGACGATTGTTATGCTCGTCCGGATAGTGCCGTGGAGTTTTGTTGTTTTTCTGAAAGTTCGGAGGTATTATTTCAAACACCAACACGAGGATTTGTGTTGAAGTTTTTAAACGCTTATTGAAATTGTCTGCTCGTTAAATTAAGTTTCCGGTTTAAAAAGAAAGACGTCTATTTTAAATTTTTAAAAAAAAAAAAAAAAAAAGGTTCACATAGTATTGTTAAATCGTTTTCCGTATTACGACCAAGTCGTTCTGTCCCCGACTACGAATCATGCCCGGCGACGGAGAGTCGCTAAAAAAGGTTAAAAGAAAGACATTGTTTACACCACTAAATATACTAATTCCCACACTGGCCTAAAGAGAGCCAAGACGATTTTATCAACGCTAATTTAATTATCTGCAAAATTAATAACGCGTTTTGTGGAAAATAATGACTTATTATTAATTAGAAAACCCTATTAGAAGCAATACTTGGTACGGTATTTTTTTTCTTTCTATAATTTCGAAGTTGACCCATTAATATAGTAGTATAACCGACATATTATTATTTATTGCTCATTGCGACGGTTGTGATTGAATATAAGTGAATACCGTGTTATGGCTGTATACAAATTGTTTTTATGCCATTCGCCGTCATCATCGTCGCGCTGCACGTCAACACGTATTGGAAAAATATTTTGTAAATAAAATTAATTGCGTACGAGGAAACAAAAAAAAATGTGTTCTCTCGATTCTTTATAGTTACGTCCCTTCGATATTTTATATTACAATAGTGAAACGGACAATCTTTTTTAACCTCCGGTACCGGACTAGCAACAAAAAAAAAAATTGTCAATTTTTCATTTATAAAAGACGTTTATTGTTCATTCGAAGATGTAGAATATATTATTGACATGCGAAACAAATTGTTAATTTTTATCGTATAAAATTTTTTTTTTTTATTTGAAAATTTACAATCCTGTACCACTGAGGCATAATAAGTAAATGCAATACGGATAACTATAAATAAATAACTAAACCACCAAGTCTAACTAAATTATATATATATATACAGGATGAATTTGATAAAAGCAGCCACCAAATTAGTGACACATTCGTGATTTAAAAAATTAAATTAAGAGGTTGTGGGGCAGATGGGAAACTATCCACTATCGGGAGGGGGTTTTGTTTTTCATTTTGACTTAATATTTTGTTTAAAAAAATTTTGAGCTGGTCTAACGTCTCCAAATATATTTAAACATCGCTCGAGTTATTTCTTTATACTGCGGGTAACGTCGAAAATAAAATATTCTTGTCCTTGAACATCGCGTTTAATAAACACATTATAAAATATCATTATATTATACGACCTTTATTATAAATATACAAACTAGAGTTATTTCGAAGTCACGAAATCTAGTGTATATAAAAATGTATTCGTAATTTTTTGTTGTTTAACTCCGGGGAATTGAGAGCAACGGCTCGGTTTTACGGATTTGTTGAAAATAATTAATACATATAATATTACGAATCCGGGGACAATTTCTAACACGAAATCTGACAGAGTTTTAATTATGCATTTGTATCGGGACTAAATAAAAGCTATGAGAATCTTTTCGGATCCTCGGTGTTTAATATCATAAATACTGTGCTATGATTTCATTACTATAATTTCAGAGTTCCAGAGGGTTTTGACGAAATCGAATTTTTATGCGAACAAATTTCAACAAAAAAATAATTAATAGTTTGAAAAATAATCGCGTCAGTTTTGTCAACGTAATACGATATTCGACAATATCCAATACCTATATAAAAAAAAAAAATTAAAAAAACCGTAGTTCTATGATAAGAGAACACCGAAACAAAGTGTAACGTGAAATATGTTCGCTTTTTTCCTCTCGTAATCTATAGACGACAGAGAATTCCTTTATTAAAACAATATTTAGAAAAATGTAGACCGACTCAATATTAATAATAATAAATAATTATATCCGAGTAAGTAATTGATAAGAGATTTTTTTATTTTTATTATATATATAAAATAAAAAAAATGTTAATATTCTAGCTCAATACCTTAGGTATTGTTACCGTTATTATATAACAGTAACCTCTAAACTCTGACCCAATAATATTTCAAACGGATATTTATTACTTATATTAACAAACAAATACCTAATTAATAGTTCTATAATTCAATCAAACTGCCACAATTTAATATTTGTATTTCGTCGGTAAAATTATATTATCAATTGAATTGGCGTATATAGTCGAACCGTTAATTTTCCGATTTTGTAATTTAATCGGTATTTAGGGTACCCAACGGTGGTAGGCATTGCAATTGTATTTCTATTGCTTAAATATTATTTTAAAGAGACATTAAATGACATTATTATCAGGTCGAGATAATAATTTTTACGTTTTCATTCTCATGTAGACGAATATCAGCAGTCAGTATCTATATCAGAATTCTTAAGGAATTATTAAATTTGTAATTTATTATTAATCTATATAATATTTACACGAACGGAAATTTGTTCGTGAACGTTTTTTTTTTTTTTTTTAATTATCTAACCAATATTTCAATAAAATATCCACAATAATATCTTTCTAAATATCGCTTACCCCGTATTAATATTAATAATAATTAAAAAAATAATGATTAATAGTGTTATAGGTACTCACATTTTCGACACAGACGATCCTTATAATAATTAATAATAAATATTAAACGTGAGTCGCACAGTCACATTCGCCGCGGGACTCCTGTTACTGAATGTAACGATCTACGGATCTATCGTTGCTATACGTAATGTGCAGACCGAACAATAAAGAAAATAAAATAAAAAAAAACGAATCGATTCAAATCTAGAGGGCCTCTAGACTGAAAATAAAATCACGCATGCGCAATTCGCCATTTATACGACTCGCGAAAAAAAAAATACAATTTAAAAATGTATGACCAAAATATTTTGTTACATTATTATCATCTTATTGCCCCGTCGATATCGTAAAAGCGTAAATTGATCGTGACTTTTTTTTTTTTATTATTATTATTTATTACGACTCGTCTCTTTATATTGCGCATATTATTAGTACACGTAATTAATATAACACTAACTTACTCGAATTTTATCGGCGCACTCGTCGAACATAATTTCGCGTCGTGAGATATTTCGGCGTTTCGGACATTTTTTTTTTTTTTCGCACACTCGCCAGCCGCGAACGGATTTGAGGAGGGAAACTAGTGGAAATTTTACACCGAATCTCGACGATACCGAAGTGGTAGAAAAAAAAATCGTTGGTTCCCAAAGTCGACCGCGGCAGTAGAGAACTAATAGAATATTATTGTTCGCTCTCGTCTTATAATTCCGAGGGTCGTTTTCTACGACAAATAAAATAATAATAAATAATTGTAATAAACACTATATTATTTATATCGATCATCCCGCCCGCCGTCGCGCGTCCCCGGTACTACCCCGTGCCTTGTACTGAAGTCGCGCCGCTGACGACGGCGGTGTCCCATACGTATAAAGCCGAATGATATTCGACTCTGCGAGAAATATAATAATATTATTATGCCGCGATGTCACTCGGAATTTATTAATAATATACCTACCCACCGTACCTCGTTATGTCGTCCAGATAGTAGAAGAATTTTGTTCGAAAACCGTACACGATTTTCCGTCGAATAACCGGTGAAATACGTTTTGTAATTCTACCTACGAACCGACGGAATTTCGCCGTCCCTCCGTTATCAAACTGGGTGATTTTTTCCCGCTGTTATTTAACCGAAAACAAAAACCAGAGAAATATAAATATATTGTTCATTAAGTCGTCGTTATTTATTATTTAAAAAAACAATAGACGATAAACGAGTAGCCGGGGAGAAAAAGAAGGCTAGATTTTTAAGTGGGTAACACTACGCAAAGTAAATCGTGTTCGTATATTTTGTTTTAGATGATTTTAAGTAGGTATTGTCTTCAATATGTTTTTATTATTATTAATAATATAAACGATAAATAAGTTTTCAAGAATACCACGATTTCCCAATGATTACAAAGATTGTCAAATATTTGTACACGTTGGTGATATACCCCCCTCAGGGTTTTACTATATGTGTGGTTCTGTATTTTTTTTTGTCTATAAACTAATTTACTATCAAAAATCTCGAGCCAATCGATTTACTCTTTATAGGATTTCCTCTACAGACTCATTATTTTGTAGCATTTTGAATCTAGTTGGTGAATTGGGCTTGTCATTTTTTGTATTTTTCTGGTAATTTTTAATTGAGAAATAACGGATATATTTTCGTTATTTTATACGAACGCTTACTAGATACGGTGTAGTTTTCAAAATATTCTGATGGTTTTAAATTTCTAAGTATTTTTTATAAAAATTTATTTGAATTTAAGATTAAATCATTTTTTTTTCGTATCGGCGTCTTGTATTCAAATTGTTGTTAAAATTCGTTTAAAATACGTTTAGTCCGTGGTGTGAAGAATGTCAGATTTTTTTTTTCTCAAGAAAAAAAAATAAAGATATTTTATTTTTTTCGGTCGACAGTCTAAACAACTTATTATACCACCTATCCGCGTCTATTCAATAAACGACTTTGAAAAATATATTATTCGACCTTCTTCGCAAATCTAATAGACATATAGACTACTGCAAGGTCCCGCGACCAAAAAAAAAAAATAAAAAAATCTCGCCAACGTACTTTTATAAGACGTTTGATCCATAAATTTCATTGTTGGAAAATGATATGCTTCTTTATTTATATGTACATACCTATACGCAGAGCGCAGACGGTTAACTTTTTTAAGACGGACTTCTCTGAAGGAAAAAAAAAATAACTGTCGGTTTACGTGAATTTTATTGACGAAAATTAGAGCGGTTCTTCTTATAAGTGTTCAAAACTCGCCGTAATAAATGGTTACTTGCATTTTTACCTACATTGCTGCAGTGCCTAAACTGAACAACAACAAAAAAAAAATCACTGAAAACTTCGATTAATTATTAATGCGTACAGTATATTATATAAAATATGAAAACGAATCGTTATCAATATGTGCGCGTGTGTGTACTTGCATATACAAAAGTGAGATAATTAGACTAGACGTAATAGTAAAATTAAAAAAAAAAAAAAAAATTATTGTGAAAAGTCACTTATGTTTTTCTACTAAAATCTATAGATTAAATCCTAGAATTCCAATTCACTATGCATATCTTCATGGTAGGGTGACGCAGTGTTGGATTTCATATACAGGATCAACAAATATTGAGAACCACTGATATAGCCCTTTGAAGTTAACGAGTTTTTTCAACTTTTATTTGATTTTATTATGTGAATGAAATTTGTTTTGGCCAGGCCAATGGCATATCCTCCCATCCTAACTTCCCACCTATACAATCTTCATGATTTGCATACGTCTATTTTACGGTTTGCCAAGTGAAGGGAGCGAAAACAAAATTCATCTTTTTTCGTTTTCTCAATATTATACATATTAAATATTGATGATATTATTATATATATATATACAATTTCAATATGATTTCGTTCGTGTCGTAGATAAACCCCTCGAAAATGTATTCCTCGCCCTAAAGTTGAATACACTCTGAAAAACACAGTATTTTCTTAGAGTCCATCACAGAGGTATTTGCCGTCTCGTGTCTTTTTAACAGGCAATATAACGAAAATTTGATCACCAAATTAAAGACGTCAACAAATATTATGTTTAGTAAGAGGGATTTTTTGAAAATATTTTCATTTTTTTAAGTTATATAACTTAAATTAAAACACCAAATTTATCTTGTAAAAAATGAAAATATTTAAAAAAAAATTATGAGTTTGATCCGCAATAAAATACTCTCCTTTATGAAATGTATAATAGGCCTCTTTGTCCTAAACTAGACCAGAGAGTCACAATTGTGGAAATTCAGAGGAATACCTTCAGCGCGGTATTGCATGCCAGAGACAGACGAAGATAAAAATATTAGTGATGTGTTATTTTATATTGTATGGATCAGCGGTTCCCAACAATTTTTTGATTCACGCATCCCTAAGAATAAAAAATCGCTCCTCCCATGAATAAATGAATTACAATTTTATATTGTTTAAATATTCAACCTTTATTATTTGGGAAAAAACAATGACTATTAATATTTAATCTTGATGTGAACAAGTCGCTTGTTTTTCATTTATTAATGCTTCAAAATTGTTATTATCACGCGCATTTCTTTTTCAACTTTAAATTTGGACCGATATTTGGATTTTAATACGACAACTGCTGAAAATCCTGCTCATAGATCCTTCACATAAATATGATGTAGCCGATGGTAATAATATACGGAAAGCTTTGTTGGAAATTTCAGAATATTCATCTTTAATGTAGTTCTAAAATCCTAAAAGTGACACTGAAGAAAACTTCATTCGTAGTAAAGAATCAGGTGAAATATCGATTGATTGCTCTTCCTCTATAGTTGTGAAATTTGATAATGGTTTTTCAGCATATGGGTCTTTAATCCATATGCTATAATACAATTTAATTGTATTGATTGATTTCTTCTGGAAAATATTTCAGATAACATTATATTATCAGAAATATCATTAATTCCTCAACTTATTGTATTATTAGACAAGGGAATATTTTTAAGTTGGTTTGCAACAGATTCTCCAATCATAGTATAAACCATATCAATTACTCACGGTAAAATAAGTTCTTCAACGATTATATGAGGTTTTTTTTTACATTGAGCAACACGAAACGCTACTTTATAAAAAGCTTAAAAGAACTGGTCGGAACACTTGTCTGTTCGATAAACCCGGTTGATTGATTTTCTAATTGTTCAAGTAATCTTACAAAATAATCACGTTTTTTATTAATGATTAATTTCGAAATAACGTTTTAATTTATTTGGAATCGTACTATCGGCAGCTAATAATAAAGCTTTTAAACAAAGAACACATTTAGGACGGTTCTTCGTTGTCTATTTTAATGTAAGTAAAACCAAAACTTAAGTGACTATTATCGTATTTTCTTCTTTACTGTCGTTTGGATGTAATATTTTTAATATTTTTAACATTTTTCCATTATAAATACGAGGAAATATATTTTAAATAATAATTAAACATTCAGGAAATAAATACAAGTTGTGCCAACGTATAATGCAATATTCTATTAGAATAGATAAGATTAACTTTTCAACGAAATTATCGTTGAACTAAAATTATAAATATTTACCACCACGGCTCCCAGTTTGGGAACCGCTGGTATGGATTTTAACGGTTTTTTCCGGCGGTCAATTGTTTGCCGTCAGTATCGTCTGTGCGTTTTTATTAATTATATTAATAACGTATGCGTGTGGGTTTTGCGATAATTTCTATCGATATCTCGACTTCGACAGACGGTTTTTGGACTTTGGTCGCACGCGAAACGCGAAAACCGCAGTATGGTGTGGTTTTACACCCGTGTCGGAAATATTAGCGACCGCCATATAAGCCGTTGTTATATACTCGTGCAAACGATTCGTTTTATTCGCAAAGTTTGAAAAAAATTAATTTAAAAAAAACATATTCGCTCTTGATATGTACGATTTCAAACTATTGATATTTTTATCACTATTGTTATTACTATAATTATTTTTTTCTAGAGACGGACGTGTTTACAAAAATCGCAATATGGAACGGCAGTTATCGTTGCCGATGAGGTATGACGAACAGGTCAGGTTCATGCTGGAGCTATTGGATACTACCGTGGAAAAAGGTACGCCCACATTTAAAACAATGGTTAATAAAAAAAAAAAAAAAACGTTTTATAATAATATGTATAAACGAATATTATTCCTATAGAATTTAAAGCAAAAATGATAGCTTTGGATGTACTGAGCATAAAATTAATGAACCACGAAGGCGACAAAGAATTATTGAAAAAAAAACTACAAGAGGCGCGCGTAGAGTGCGACCGACTCATGCACAATCTTAAAAGTTCCAATCGGCTGTTGGACGAAGCCAATAAAGATAAAAGACACGCCGAAATCGAACGGGACAGTTTGGTAAAATATTAAAATTAAATTTCTCAAATAATTGTATGTATCTGATATTTATCCAATACTTATTAAACTTATAAAAACTAGGCCCAGAAACTCGAAAATTTCTATCAAGTATTTAACAAAGCCAACCCTGGCAGTAATCGATCTGGTTCAGAATATCAATATGAAGCTGAAAGATCTGATCATGTACAACGTCAAGATACAACTGGTAAAATACAATTCAATGAGTGAAATAGAACTATACGTTTATTTTTCATTAAATTTTAAATTGAATATTCCAGAATCAGTATTATCTGACATCAGTTACTCGAGAGTAGATGACAGTATGGATTCTGATAAGAATTTTGAAGACGCATTGGATCGCTGGGAACCTGAAGACGTGCTTGGTACAGTAAAGAGAAAACGTATTTCGGGTCATACAAATGCAAATAATGGATTAAAAAAAGATATTGAAGTAATATAATAAATATAATCTAATATTATATTATTTAAATATTTATTAAATGAAATTCTAATATTCTCGGTGTATATGTAGATTGCTACAACATCATCTTCGACCCAAATCGTTGCGACCACTACTGTTACTGTGCAACCGTTCACTAGAAACGTCAGTGCAAAATCTGTTATCGAAACTAAACCAACATGTCTTTTTCCAACACCAAGTGCACCCCCTATATCTGGTATGACATCACTAAAACTTTCAATCACTCATATTATATATGATTTTTATTTCATTATTTGTTTTGTTAATGTACATATTTTATAGATTCTCTAGATTCGTTTGATTCTGATCAATATGGTAATGAAAATAATCAAAATATACCCAACACGATTCATTCGAGTACCGCACTGAATAAATTGAACAACAGATCTCACAATTTTACTCAAAAAAATGTCATCATTCCAGAAGTCTGCGGTCCGTGCGGCAAAAAGTAATTTATATTAGTTTGCATTCAATATATATCATTATTAGTTATAATTTACTAATTAGATTAATCTATTATTATTTTCTTTAGAGTTAAATTTAACCGCGTTGTAGTGAAATGTCTAGACTGCAAGGCGACAGCTCATTTAGAACACAAAGACAAAGTACCATTACCGTGTATTCCTGTAAAAAGTACACCAAACAAAAACGGAGTAAGTTATTTATCGTTTATACATCATTTGTACATCACTATATTTAATGGAATGATTGATCACATAAATGCATTATTATAGATTTTTTTTTTTTTATAAATATTTCAATAATGTTTAGTTTACTCCATAAACTCGTAAGTTATATCAAAATTAAAACGCAGACTATTGTACATACTCACTTCTGTGTAATATAATAGTCCGATATTTTTTTTAAGTTTACTATTTTGTGGCATTTGTTTAACTACTATGTATGCCCCCAATGGCCTTTATAAAATGAATTGTGCACATCATTGTAATACCAATCTATAAGTTTCTTTGCTCAAAGGAGATACTGTCTAAAAATACCTATAAATAAATATTATTATTGCGATTTTGTCTATAAACAAATATTAATATTATAAATAATGAAATATCAAAACTTATTTTATTTAGGGACGAATCGCCGATTATTCCCCAATTGTCAATGGTCGCCCAATGATACCTGCATTGGTCATGCACTGTGTCAATGAAATAGAACAAAGAGGATTTGACACCGTAGGCCTGTACCGGATACCCGGCTCTGAGAAGGAGGTCAAAGCACTTAAGGAGAAATTCCGTAAAGGTGTGCCTAATTTGTCCGATATTGACATACATGTTGTGTGTGGATGTTTAAAAGACTTCCTGAGAACTCTGGACGATCCGTTGATACCTCATTACGATTGGAAAACATTCACTGATGCTGTACGAAATTCAAGAGATGAAACCGAACACAGATTGTACCAGGCCATATCATTATTGCCACAGCCTAACCGCAATACACTAGCGTACATTATGTTGCATTTGCAAAAGTATGTAACATAATGTTATTTTATAATACAATATTAAGTATTTTTTAATCTTGTTAGAATTGGGGCTACACCTGATTGCAAAATGCCCATTGGAAATCTAGCCAGAGTGTTTGGCCCTACCATTGTTGGTTATTCAAGCGAAGCTTCTGAAAATTTATACTTTGATTGTGAATTAAGCAATAAGGTATGATCATCGTAATATTTTCAATTTTATATTACCTTGCTACAATAATAATATGCTATTTATTTGTCCAGGTCGTCGAGGAAATGCTTAAACTGTCGCCTGATTATTGGTCAAACTTTTTAAATAATTTAGTTCCTTTGCGATCACAGAATACGCCTGTTAAGCGTACACTTTCACGTCCATTACAACCTGTCCGTACTCCGATTACTAAAAACAATCGAATTTTCGGTTCTGGGTAAAAAACAATTTTTACAATTTTCACCTTAAAATATTATAACTTATCTGTTTCATAACAATTTTCATATTATATATTTTTAGTACAAAGAGACGATATCTGGAATCACCACGATCAATCAAAGCTGCTAGAATCAAACAACTTGAATCGAAAAAGAAATAATTTATTTTGGAATTCCATTTCTCTTTATTAAAAGTAAATATAAACCGATCAAAACAATTAAGTATTTATAACATGTCTACTTTAATTTTAATTTTTTACTATACTAATATAATAATAGTTATGTGATTTTTCGAACAAAACAAATACAACTGATAAATGTGTAATCAGATTTATTTTATTATCCATTGTATACATCCAATCATTATTGTTTTTTAATTATTGTGTATTTTCAATATTTTTTTTTTATATATATATACTTTTATACATAAACTTACGAACAAAATATAATATTTTATTGCTTATAATTTATGTAACAAACCGAACAAAATAATGTTTAAGTCTATTACTATAAGTCATTTATTTTTTATACGCAACATTTAGATTAACTATAGTTTATATTTTTTTTTTTTTTTTTTTTTTTACGAGATCAAAAATGACATTTCTACAGTACTGTTATTTACTGTGATTTATTATTGCTATACAAATATAGTGTACTAGAATTAAACCACTGAAAGGTGAAATATACACAATCCTGGAGGTTGTATACTTAAAATTAGTTTATAATTTTTTTTGTTAACTGTGAAATTTATTATTGCATTACACAGATAAATGAATTTAATGGTGATATTGTGAACAAATTTTGAATGTTTCTGTAAGTTTATTTTTAATTATGTATCTTGCACAGTTTCTACAGTATTAAAAATACAGTTTTGTATTTTACATTATTACAGTATTATCAACTATCATATTAAACTAATGTAATCGGAATATATTATGTAATACGAATTGTGTGTGATTTATTTTCGTTTGACTTAATTATACATCAACAAACTTATACATTGGTATTTTTTTTGCATCCTAATCCCATAAAAATAAAGTTTAACTCATAAGAAGGGGCAAAAAAAATACATACCCCATGAAAATTATAAAATCTGCTAGTATCCAGTTTTTGAGACTAAAATGTGTACAATTGCACTATATTGTTATAATTATTTCATGTTTGTGATTGTGTCTCTCTCCAAGTGTTAGAACCACTGACTAGTGTATATAATAAAAATGAAAAAAAATTAATAATTTTATATACTGTGGTTTTTTTTTTTTGTTTTTTGTATTATAGGTTTATTTTGCCCCTCTCAAAAATTACCCTTTGAACGCCCTTGACCATAATAATATACGGCCGGCGGCGGTGAAGATCAATGTACTCCCGGTGACGGCTATCCACGAGTTTTCCTTCATTTTTCCCGTGGTTCTCGTTACAAAGTCCCAATTTAAAATTAAAATTTAAACGCTTCTTCTTCGTAAACGTTGACTATTTGCGACACTGTTCGCCGATATACTGTTTAAAGGCTAATAATAAAAATGTAAAATACGACCGTGTAAAACCCGTTTCCCGGTTCTGGAGTTCCTAACGCCCGACGGTTCCCAGACCGAAATAAAAATACAATGCGCATTCGTGTTAATTATTAATATTAATTATATTTTTTGATAATAAAATATAGAATTTTATAGTCGCATGCTAGAGCGCGTCCCGTGACGATCTCATATTCGTTTGTGGCCGATTGTCTTTTTTCATTATTCGGTACACAATTTACATATATTATATTATTGTCGTACATCCGACCGCGCATAAACATAATCTATACGGTACTAAAACCGTGAAATCCTTTTTTTTTTTTTTATTATTATTATTATCGCAAAACGAGTACTCGCATTTGCATGCATTTATCAGACGCTCAGAAAAAAAAAAAAAAACCGTAGGCATAATCGTGCGCACGTGGGAGACGGTTGCCTACCCCTGCGAGATTTCCCGTTTCCCCGACGACGTCTTATATTATACCTACTGATTTTTAAACACGGTCAATGGACGTGCAATTGCAAAATAGTAAACACTAAAGTTCTATTGTATTTGTTACTAGTCGATACGTCGAAAATCGTGGTAAAAATAATATATGTATAATTTTGTAATGAATAGACGACTACAAACCGGTGGTTACTGGTTTCTTCTGTGACAATACCGCAAACCAGTCAATCGCTCGAACCTGATAATAGAATTTAAACGCCAGAATTGTGACCGGAATATTGTTATCAAATTGTAAACCGCAAAGTTAAAATATTTTATTATTAACAGTACGCTACGAGGTTAGGTTAGGTATATTATATTATTATTAATGATTAATATTTTAAACACTATTAAGTATTAATAGTATTATACTCAAGTCTTTAATATATTATTAATGTGTGTTTGCTGCTGTTCTAATGTTTATATTGTGTTTTTGTTAAACAATTATATTTGTTGTCTGCATCAGTATCGTGATGGTCAAATAGCCTATACGAGTGCCAAGAAATATAAACCGGAAACTGTACACGATTTCTTCAAACCTAAACCAAATATCCAGGTGAATTGACATTAAAAACTTGTAATTTATATCTGCACCTATGGCTTAATATTGCAGTCGTATAGTATTCTTTATACATAAGTAACGCGTAGGCATTACACATTTGTTACATTTGTTTTACGATACATTTTCTTCAAACAATTGTTTGTCACTAGGATAAATACCTAATTTAATAATGATTGGGTTTTGTTTAATAGGTGTTACTTAAAAACGATCATTTTATACACATTTCAATGAATTATGAACGTGTACTGACAATAATATGTTAAATAACAATTACATCTAAGTTATACATAGTTCCTATTTTAAATCAAATATCGTGTCAAACAAATATTTTTTTTTTTTTTTTTATTGCTGTGACATAATCATTTCGTTCATTGCCGATGCTTTATGATATACGACATTTTTTTTGGTTTTGTTGCCTGGCGCGTAAATAAACAAAGCTAATGGTTTTCATTTATTACCATAGATACCCGCACAGCACCGGGATTGCACTACAATAATTAATAACAGTTTTTTTTCTTCTTTTTCATCCGTGTTACCAAGGTGACAAAAATAATTTGATGATTTTTGTACTAAATATACATAAAATACGAATTTTAGGGGAAGGTATACAATAACGGGTGGATTTTAATAGTCGTAATATATCGTCTCCGGACAACGCGGAACATTTTACAAAAAAAAAAACTTGTAAAAATCGGTCCAGTAGTTTTTGAGTCTATTTATCTAATACAAACGGACACAGACGACCATCTATTTTTATATACGAGTATATAACATATGGACTGAAAATTCCCGGGCCTAACACATAGATGTTTAGGAATTCACCTCATTTTTAGTTGGTACTAATCTGCAAAAGATAGCTGTTAAAATTTCATGACAATTTGTTCATTAGTGTGTGAGTTATTGTGCTAGGAGTGACGCTACTTTTGTTATTTTCAAAATAATGGATCAAAAACAATTTTGTGTTTAAATTTTACATTGCTTCTTGATGGCTTGAAAAGTGTTATGTGGACTCCGCTCCATCAGAAACAAAAATAAAACGACTTCAAACGTGGTCGTAGAGACACTAATGATGCAGAACGCAGTGGACGTCCAAATGAGGCGGTAACACCAGAAAACATTGAAAAAATCCACAAAATCGTTTTAAATGATCGCAAAGTGAAGTTGCACGAGTTAGCTGACATCGTAAAGATATCAAAATAACGTGTTGGCTTTATATTGCATGATCATTTGTCCATGAGAAAGCTTTGTTCAAAGTGGGTGCCGCGTTTGCTCACTGTTGAGCAAAAACAACAACGTATTGATGATTTTAAACAATGGCAAAACTACATGAATTAAAGATCGAATTGCTTCCGCATCCACCGTATTCTCCGGATTTGGCTCCCAGCGACTACCGGCTATTCACAGATCTCATAAAAATGCTCGTCGGTAAGAAATTTCACTCGAATGAAGAGGTTATCAGTGAAACTGAGGCCTATTTTGAAGCAAAAGATAAACGATTCCACAAGAACGGTATTGAAATGTTAGAGCGGCGTTGGAATACTTGATGGAGAATTGTGTTGATGAATAAAGTCAATTTTTAATGAAAGAACCGTAGTTTTTTTTTTTTTTTTTAAGCCCCAGAATTTTCAGCCCATGTGTATCTAACAAGATACGAATAAAGTAAAATTTTGTTCGATTATTTCCAAAATTATAATTTAACGTGAATTACTTTTAATGTATTTATAATATATACATAGGTATTTATTATATAAACGTATGCTTATTATGTAATTACAAGTAAATAATACAATTTCGATTTATCGTTGATATACAAAAAAAAGAAATTTGAATTCCTCTCTATAGTTTATTTTTTTCCGACCCTCCCACCGACAACAGTGGGCAGTATTTTATTATTTATAATAATTTCGTCCGATCGTGTGGCATCGTTAAGCGATAATGGCACGTCAGCAGACCGGACGATTTATATTTATTATATTATTTTACTGTCACGTCGTCGTAGTCCTTTGTCGGAACGCTCGCGGACGTTAATAATAACTTAAAGATAAAATAAAAATACAATAAAATATACGTTATTTATATATATATGTATATTTTTTTTTTAATATAATAAATAGTGAAAACAATCCGCACGTGCCCTGTAGGGCCGACGGTTCTAGTAAATTTATTTTAATTTTACATTTTGACCGATAATAATATGTTCTCGGACGTGTGTATGCTGGCTGTCGATGGCGCCGTCGATGGCCGATTTCTTTTTAATTTAATACGACAGTGGCGAAAAAAAAATTACCGTCATTGAATTATCGCGGTTTAGCCTAAAAACAAATAAATACCCGGCGATAACCGTAATATTATATTATTATATGAGTTGGTTTGTGGGTAATAATAATAATAATAATTATAGGGATTACGTTATATTATAGCACCGCCAGTATCTCACGAGAAAACGCGTGTAACTTATACGTGCAGGGTTCTATCACTGGATGCCTCCCTCGTCGAGCAACCACGTTATTGTCATTTTATTTTTTTCTCTATGTACAAAGTTATTCTATTTGCTTATTGTGTTTTTTTTTTTTTTTTTTTTTGTAAATACAGATTGTAAGTTTTTCTAATAAAAAAAAAAAAAAAAAAACTTATACGTAACACATTATTATATATTTAAATATTGTAATAATTTTACATTACCTTGGCGCACACATTTCGAATAGAAGTACACTAAAACTCCACTTTCAATAATCTTTACGCGTACAAAATAATACTTGGACTTGAGACCTATGTTTAATTTTTATTTTGATTGTAGTTTTCTTAATAAACGCGTAAAAACGTGAAAACTCGTTATTTACGCAATAGCCGTTTTTGTTCATTTCGATTTCGGTGGAAAATAATACGACTCTGACTACTTTTACCGAATACACTCGGCACTTTTCTAGACGCGGTACGATTTTCAAAACGTTACGGCGGTTTTCGAGCTTTGCGGATTACAATTTCGTAATATATTTCCATAGATCAAGCGCCCTGGACAACTTAGAAAAAAAAAACGCCTTTTTTCCAATTAAAAAATTAATGTTTTATTTTGTTTAACCTTTAATTTTACTCATTTTTTTTCATCAAAAATACAATTTATATTTATTAGTTATTATTACAGTGTAAATTTCACACTTTTTAAAAAAAATTTGCTTTTCTTACGTTAAGGCGCACGATAATTTCATCTATAATTTCTTCAGATAAAATTTTTTTAGCAAATTCGTGTTCTATGGATAATATAAGCCTGTAATATGTTAGTCTCTCAAATAATTTCATCATTAAATTAACAAGTAGTACAATTAGACAAAATGTATAATGAAAAAAAAAAATGTCGTATTGAAGGTAGAATAAAAATACCACTTTTGACGCACAATTTTTCGCCTCTGACACAGGCACAATTCGCCATACCCTTGCTACGCCACGTATAATATAATACAGGGAGTTTTTTTCGTTTTCGTATAGATACGCATATAATCGCGTATAATTAAGTCGTCATTTGTTTGCCTTCCTCTTCGTCAACGCGATTAGAATAATATTACAACACAACGTTTCGTCCGCGTCTGTTGATATTTTTCGCTATTATATAGCTAGGTGGTATATATATATATATATATATATATATATATATATATATACAGGGTCGGATCGGGAAGCCGGTAAAAAAAATAAAGAAGAAGACCGAGGGCATTGAATCCTCATACAACCCCAAAGTTTAAAATAAACAAACGAATTCCCCGATCTCAGAGAGGGTCAAATTATTAAAAATAGACTCCTCGAATTCGTATTAGTTTCGGGTCTTCTGGAAAGACGTTGTACACACTTTCGTTACTGACCTCGGTGACATTTACATGTATATTATTTCGAATCGGCCCGCGAATCCAATTGATTTGAACGGGCCCTCCGAATTTTGATCGGTACCTCGCCGGCCCAGTCCCACCCTGTATATGTATATACATATATATATATATTGATGAGATGTACAAGCGTGTATACTATTCGAACCGAAATGGGTTTCGGACGTTTAGCCATCTGGCAAATAGCTCGGCGGTATTATAATAATAATACGGCGGTCTAATAATAATTGTTTCGTATTACTACACGACGACGATTACACCGACCAGAGCGTATTACGCCCGGCGCGCCGTCGTCGTTTACGTTATTATTGTAATTTACTGCCGTCCGGGACGGCCATCCGAAATTAAATTGACGCGTACCACAATAATATATGCTGTTAGGATATTAATATTGTTGTCATCGCCGACGACGGTATTTAACGGGTGGTGTTTATTAAAATATTGCCGATCCGACAGGCCGAAAAATACAATTATATTAGAATAATAATTTTACAATTGATTTTTTATTATTGTATTATTTTTTTCGGTAGGCATGGGCGGATATTCGCCATAATTTTAGAGGATATTTACAACCAAAAAAATAATAATAAATATATTTTACCAGCCGTTGTCCGCGCTTGCAAAAAGTCATTTTGCCGCGCAAAATTTACAAGTACGATTTATTCTAGACATCCTCCACACAGGGCCGGATTAAGTGCTTCGCGGACCGTAAACCTAACCTGACCAAGTCAGTTGGGCCTAATAGGCCCTAATGAGAGAGAGAAAAAAAAAAGTGGTCATTGCCCGTATATACACCTGTCATGTACCTTAGCTGTGCCTTTTTTTTTTTTTTTAAAATAGGCTATACCCCCGCCTCCCGGAAACGCCGCGAGGCACTACTTCGGGATACCTTAGCCGGGCCTCTGGACTACAAATTAAACAAATTACAAAGTATCGTGTTATATAATTTTATTTATGGATATAAATAGTATTTAATACATAATCCTGTCAAATTGAAAATATTTAATTTGTCCAATACATTTTTAAATTATGGGTGTGTTCATTTATATTTATTATAAAATTAGTCGCTGTCGTCATTGTTACAACGGTCAACTCGTTTATCCACTTCTTCCATACATAACTTTTTTTTTCTACATTTTTTGATTTGAAAAAGTTCGGATAACATCTTCGAAGTCTAGAGATTTTATAAATTCATTCTCGATGCTTGAATTCCGAGATTTTGCACATTATTTTGTGATAATGTAGATCCGTAATAAGATGTCTTTTAATAATTTTAATCTGGGCAATGATCGTTCGCCATCAGTACAGTTAGTACGCATAGTTTGACTACTATTCGACAAATTTATAATTTCCATTATAAAACGAGTTATCAAAGACCGGCCGTAATCATGAAATACATTTTTAAATATCGGTTACTTTACGATCGAACTTACTTAGCGTGCAAATGTACAGACTGTAAACATTCTTCGACATAATAAAACAAAAAAAAAAATAATAATAACGGCCCCGCCTGCAAATCGTTTGTATACGCAAGGGCGGATCGGTTTATCGGAAAATCGGGAATTTTCGCGGTGGGCCGGTTCTCGTGTGTGAGACTGCTATACCTATTATATTTTATAGGAAGTGCTTAAAACTCCCAGTATTGAAATCGACACTATTGAAATGTCCAGTGTATTGCATAGTATACTAACAACAACTCAGCAAACATCTGTTGATAATTGTACAGAATATCCAACGAAAATATGTAAGATATTTTCATTGACATTATAATTTTGTAGTGTTTTTGTTGATAAATATCACCCGCAGAATTCCAGGTTTATTCTCGGTCGCCCCTATATTTTTTGCTTCATATATAATGGGCCGATTTAATTCATAATACCCTTAAAATATTCTAATTTCTTTGTTTTGTACATTTTGAAAGGGCGTAGCATCCCCCAATTTCCACTCGCGATTATAAACACTCGGCGGGCCGTGATAAATTTCACATAATCGGCCGATAAGAAATTCGTTATAAATCAACACTGTTTGTGCGAACGTTTTTATTATACCACCTAGTAAAAAATGAATCCACGCCAAATAGTTCCAAGTTCAGTGTTTTCTGAGGCGTAACTAAAGAAAATCCGAGGCCCCAGGAACAGTATAAAGTTTTGGCACCTCGTCAATTTTTACATTTTTTTATTTTTTTATTTTAAATGTATTGCTCACCGGAGATCATTATATTGCTCATTTTGAAATTCAAATTGTCATTTCTAAAAACCATTATAAACCAGTTGTAGAATAAATGAAATAGCCAGGGAATTATTTTAATAATATAATATAATAAATTGTTTGTTTATTATTATTTTACATATTTTTTTTTAAATTTAAAGTCATTTAGCAAATATTATAGTTTCAGAAAAAAAAAAAAAAGAGATAAATACATGGTTTTTTTAATAATAATTATAATATTCATTGTATAACGTAAATAATAAACATAATAATATTATAACATTTCTCTCAATTTCTCTTCTTTTTTTTTAAAAATTTTCATGTCAAATCTAAATTTATAATAATCATTATAGTTTACAACACGCTAATACTATAATGATTAATTATATAATAATATTATATATATATATAATATATATATATATATATATATATATATATATATATATATATGATAAATTGTTTTGTTTACAAATTTAATCACTCCGAATAACTACATAATAAATTATTAAAATTAAGTTTAAACTATCGTAAAACACTCTAGAAAAAAAAAACATTATAGTTGATTAAAATATTAAATAACTTTATAGAAGAAAACTAGGCAAGAACAGGTATAATAATAATAAAATATAATATATGCATAAATGTTTATCTCGTAAAAGGGTCGACTATCAAAGAAAATAGCTCGTGCAATTTTTAAAATTTATTATAGAAAAATAATACAATTGTTTTGTTTCTTTTTTTAAAAAATATTATTATCAATGGTTCTTCAATATTATAACGCTCAACGAATATCAATAATACAAATCAAAATGATGGTAATATTAAGCCAAAAATAAAAAATATATTTTCGGTATAATTTTTAAGTAATAAGTAACAAATACACAGCCGACTTATATATTTTCGTCACTTTTCGCGTTTTTATTATAGGTAATATACGTTTTCTTTTTGTTTACAAACATTAATAAATTCAATATAAACAAAAAGAATAATATACTTATACAATTACTTAACAAAAATAATGACAAAGTTTCAATATAACTATTTTAATGCATAATACAATTTATATATTATATTTATTCATACTTATATATATATATATATATTTATTGAACTGTATTAATAAATAAATCTTTATAATAGAATACATAGTAAAAATAAATCATCAATTCAAGAAAAATATAAATACATACAATATATATATATATATATATATATACACACACACATATACATATACATATATAGATTATGTATATTTTATTCATTTACGATTATTGTGAGTTTATCCAGATCGAACAGAGAACAATTAATGTTGCAAATTGCTTATCGAGTTTATTAATATCATTTGTTGTTTAAGAGATTAATATTAAATATTACCATTTCATTCTAATCTATAAATAATGTTCAGCGCAATATATTACTTATTATTTAAGCACCCCGCCTAAAATTAATGTTAACTTTATAATGAGATCGATCACAAATGAAAATTCTCTTAAACTTTGGCTTTTGTAAAAGATTATTTGAATCCAAATTATGCTCCACTTAACCAATTATTATCGAGATCAAAAAAAAAAAAAAAATAAAAAAAAAAAAACAAAACAAACAAAATTATAAAATAAAAAAAAAAAAAAAATAAGTCTATCAATTTGTTTGAACACATCTGAATTATTAAATTCTTAATTCATAAATTAAGACTTTTTTTTTATAATTTTTTTTTAATTTTACTTATTTTTATTTCCAGAACAATTTGAGCTTTTGTTTAAGAAGCCAAGTTTTTTTTTACTTTTAAAGCATTTATTTTGGAAGATATGTTATAACAGGATAGGAGATTGTCTTAGAGAGCATTTATATAATAACAATGAATATATAATATTTATTATATATTCAACCGCATGTGACATAATGACAAATTTAATTGTTTAGTTTTTCTTTATTACAATTTAATGATATAAACAAGTTATAAATTTAGGATTTTTTATAAAAATTCTGAGCGAATTTATACTACATTAAAATAAAAATTTAACAATAATAATTATTATTCAAAATATTTTTCTTTTAATAAACACAAAAAAAATGTCACATGCGTTTGATATATTTCTTAACAAAACAAAAAGAAAAATAATAATAATAATAATAAAAGTAATAATAATACAATAAAATAATAATAGTAAATACAAACTCAAAGAGCAATTGGTAACTACTTATAATAATAAAATATATTATTCAAACAATAAATAAACCAAAAATAATACGATCAAGTAAAATAATGTAATAATATTACAAATTAAATTTGGAAAAAAGCCATAGGACTGTAGGAGAAGCAGAAACCAAAGTAAAATCAAATGCTTGTTCAGGATATTTTTTTTTTTTAAATATGTCATTTCAAAATTGGCAAAAATGAATAAAAAAAAAAAAACATTATTCTGTGTGCGTTCAATACAATTTTTATAAAACATCAAGTCTAGAAAATAATATTACAATAATAAATATAATCGTTATTATTAAAATAATTATTGCTTTTTTTTATGATTTATTTTTTTGTTAAACTAATACTTTGTCTTTTTTTAGTTTTTTTAATTTAGAAAATATGGCTTTTTTTTTTTTGCATTATTAACAACAATTATTAATCATTATCACAACGATCGAATATACAGAGAAAACTAATTGTACATCGACTCGTCGAACGAATAATATTATAAAGTATTACGTCCTTAGGAACTCTTCCAAGTACTAAAGCGTTTAAGTTTATATATACATATATATATATACATATATATATATATACATATAATATAAAATGTATATATTTATATTTAATATAACATTATCTTTAAAAAATATCATGTTGTATGTATATTAATATATAAGACGATACCTTAGTCAATAACTATATATATATATATATATATATATATATATATATATACGTATATATGCATGTACGATTTACGACTCTGTGATATTTTTTTCGTATTATTGTTTTTGTATGTTATACGCAAACAAAGTCTCTATCACGCACGCATATATTCATAGGTACTTATATTTACTTAATATAACTTAACGTATTAAAAATCAAAATTTGTTTTTATACAATGTAATATTATAATAAAAGTGGGGGGAGGGGCGTACAAACCTCAATAGTAAAAGTTAATATAGATAAAAAAAAAAAAAATACGTAATAATAAATAATATTACAACGATAATAATAATAATAATAATAATAATAATAATAATAATAATAATAATATTTATAATAATTATAATAATTAAAATTAAAGGAAAAAAAAATTAAAAAAAAAAAAAAAAATTGTAATTTTGGCAGTTAGCGTAGTATTATCATAATAATATTGTGGTGCAGATTGTCGGCGTAATTATATTCGGAGTCTCGAGGCGAGATGAGTGGGGGGGAGGGCAGTCGAACGCTGGCCCGCTCGGTTATTACGCCAGCTGCGGAGTGTTTTCGAGGGACCCGATGAACCTGGTGCACGCCTTCTTCCACTTGCACTGCGTACACCATTTCTCCCGGTGTTCCATGCCATACACTTTGCGGCACTTTTTCGTCTCGCCGCGAACCCTTCTCATCGGGCTGCTCGGGAACCTCGGGCCGCCCAGGTTCTGGTACATCATTTTGATCTGTTTCTGCGGATGCGAGAGAGGGAGAGAAGGAGAGAGGGGAATAGAGCGCGCGCGAGAAAAAAAAACGATTAAAAAAAAATGAAATAAATATTTATAAAAAAAAAAAATAAATAAGAGGATACGGCGAATTACGAGTGGGTCGCCGTTGTAGGCGGAATGTTGGGAACAGTATAGGGTACTTTTATAGTCATTTTGTGTACGACAAACGATTCTGTGCAAAGTCCGGTTAAAAATCTAGGACTGCAAAACAAAGTACAACTGCTTTGTCTATATAAAACACCAAATGAAAAAAGAGAAACCTAGAAAATATCGAATAGCATAGCTACAGATAAGTGGAAAACTCCAAGAATATTCAACGATCGTTTCGGAAGAAAACCAAATCAAAAATAACAGAAAACCGTTATTTCGTAAATATTTCCGGTTTTTCTCCATTATTAAAGAAACTACATAGATATTAAAAAAAAATTCGGCACGTAGCTAGGGGTGGAGGGTTCATGGGGTCCGGAGCCCCTATGGATTACATTCGAAATGCTACACAAAATAAAGAAGCTCTCTTGTCGCTAGTTCGAAATGCTGACGACGGAATAAAATCTGCGGGAACCGCCGTGCTGCGTACGCAGGCAAGACAAAGAAAGGCAAGGAAATTCCCGGTCCGTTACTACGAATCGCTTTAAATAGGATTTATTAGGAGGGGAAAAAAGGAAAAAATATATATCCGGAGTCCCGGACCGATATAATATTATACAAGGGGCGGGAGGGAACTGTCGATATAGGTATAGGTGTACGTACCTGTCCGTTTAGAGAGGCGAACGGCCAGTTGGCGGCGTTGTTGGACGACGTACTGGGTATGTTGACGGGACAGGCGCCGGGACGCGGTATGATCAGCGTCTTCTGGTATTCTGGGTCTGCACACGCGTGGAACAGATGGAAAAAAAAAAATAAATAAAAGACATAAAGCAAAAGCAAAATTCAAGGTAGGGCTACAATGTACTGGAGAATATTTTGTCGGAAACGTATTTTGTCGCGGATAGCCGGCCGGACTATTGGTAAATAATTGTTCACGGATTTACTAATATCGACGATACGAATAATATTGCGATGGCGGTCATTACCGAACGTGTGTCCCCCTTGTACATTCTGCGCACGCTCTAGAATTACTGTCGTTTAACTCTCTTCTGACTTTTTAATCGGTTATCGATTTATATAATCGCTGAAATACAAGATGCGTTTCCATTAAAATACACGATGTTCCACAAAAACATGGTTCCGAGCAAATATTTTCCAATATCTTACTTACCCCTCCCTCCCCCTCTCCCCCGGTGCAAGACTTCGAGTGTAATATATTATTGCTATATTATACGAGAAAAAGTCTCTAAAACATCAGATATGGTGTACGAATAGTAATAGTTTTAATGGACGCGCATCGTTTACCTTCGTGCGGCGGACGGGCCATGTCCCGGTGCGAGAGCGTCGGTGGCGAGGAAGCGGCGCCCAGTTCGACTTCCGTGTAATAGAATTCCTCCTCGTGGTCGTCGATCGAATCGTTAGTCGAGTCGTCCGTCGGAGATTTTTCGCGTCTCGGCCTATACACAAATATAATTAATAATTTTTAATACAATAGTCGCTCGAATCGCTCCCGTATTTGTCATTTTTTTTTTTTTTTTTTTTTTTTTTTTTTTGTGACCGTGAGGGAGGACCTATACGCGTAGGCGCAACTAGGGAGGAGTGCTTGACGGTGCTTCAGTGCCCACAATTCAGCACCCTTAGTCCTAGACCTAACCAAATTTAGAACAAATTGCCAGTTTTTTACTATGACTTTTTTTTATCAAAGGATTAATGTTCATGGTTCACGGTTGCATTACAACTGTTTAAGCTAGTAACCGGTTTTGACGCTATCTATTCAAAAGTCAGTTGGAATATGAGTAAAAATTAATTTTGTTTTTTTTTTAAACTGATAATAACTAGATAATAAGTCAAAAGTAACTTATTATGAAATTCTTTTTTGAAATTTGACGTAAAAAATGATAACCTTTGAACCGACTAATGTTGAATCTAGGCGGTTTTGACTGCATAAAATAATAGAAATATATGATAGGGGATGACGAAGGATGATATATATGTATTAAGAGGAGATTAAATTAAAATTATTAAGTTTTACGGTTGTGACGCTTGATAAAAGAAAAAAAGTGGATCGAAAATAAAAGGACGTAGCAGTGGGGACAGTGTTACTCCAATTGATATGTACGTGTCGGGTGATTTGTTACCACTTACCCGAGGTGATTCTGGCGAACGTGCAATTCGATTGAAGCCACGGTGGTTGTGATCATAACGCATCCGGGCCAAGTGCATTGGAAAACGGTACGACAATCCGACTGTAAAAGATAAGAGAAAAAAAAAATGTTAAAATTATGTGTCGAAAAAAACAGACGATAATTATTATTATTATTGTTACAATGTACGCATACACACACTTCGAGGTTAACGATAATAATAATAAATTGCCAAAAAAAAAAAAAAATATATTCCACGAGAACGACGACGACGGATTTTAGACAAAAATGTCTAGGTCGTCGATTTAAAGAAGAAGAAAAAAAAACGTTATTGTTTCGCTAAATTTAAGCAATAAGAAAACGTATTGTCCGGCGGTATTTTAAACCGCAGCGGTAATCTCTCGACGGATACAAAAAAAAAAAAAAAAGAAAAATGAATGCCTTTCCTTCGACGTAATAAATTTATATTAACAATACATCGTATATGTAAAAACACGAGATAGAGCATATTAATATTATTCGAATACATTTCAAGGAATTTTTACTACCATTTTACAGCTTATAGTTAGGACTACGGGTCTAGTGCCTATCCTCTACTAGCCTGTGGCGGTTATCTCAATAAATACAACAGGTGCTCACTTAAAATTGACTAGTATCCGTCACCAAAAACGAATTAATTTATATATTTTTAATAAACTGCATGCGTTATAATATTTTTTTTTTTTTTTTACCACTAGAAGGCGTGCCATATTTTTATTGACTTAACTCATACGCAGCACAGCGGCTTGAACTAATTTTTTGTCCATGACCGATGTAGTAAAGCGATAATAGTTCTGAATAAGGATTTGAATTCGGCGGAAAGTGTACACGTTTTGTTCAACTTAATATTACAAATAGTTATATTTTTTTTGTTATAAATTTCCAAATTTTTTTTTTTTTGAAAACTAAGGACCAGAATTCGTAAATGTGGCTCGGGTGACCTCGCGTACGCTGCACGCTGAATTTCAAAATTCTTATCGCTACACTACATCGACCGGATCGATTTTTGTTCATAGGTCCGCCCGGACGGACAACAGATTGGTCTTCAAAATCACTTTTTACCGATTGTGACTGTTCAGAAACTACTGAGTTTAGGGTAAATTTATAATAATCGTTTTAAAAAATTAGGCAAAAGAAATTTCCTTTTACTTTGGTCCCTAAAACTCGTCCAGCGAATTGCAATCGTTTTAAAGTGCAGGATGAATTTGTCGCTATATATATATATATATATATATATATATATATATATTTTTATATACGTATATATTTTTTTTACCGTCAGATGAGATTTCGGTCCTTAACAATATAATAAGTATGCCGTTTCGTCTATACCGAGTCCGATTTTTCGATTATACCAGTACACGCCGAATTATTTTATTTGACGGGTCTCTTCTTTGGCATGCGGTTAACAAACTATCAAAAAAAATCCGTCGCGCCGTTAATTATTTTCATTTCTCATTTTTCGGAGCGTTTATATATTTTCAACTCGGCACGCACGTTATTGTATTTATATGCGTCGGCGATTTTTTTTTTTTTTTACAAGACCTCTTTTTAGACGGCGGCGTTGTGTATATAGAACACAAAAGTCGCGGGTATTGTACAGAAACGTTATTGCGAACGAAATAAAAAAGTGAACAAGGAACATAATGTATTATAATTTTCCGGTGGCGGTCAATAAAATACTTTCGAACACGCCCAAACCTATACCGCCGGTGTTCTATATAAACGTAGTAGTGTTCTTCGCGGCCGGTCGGGAAAATAACATGACCTAAAAAATATAAAATTCGTCAGCCGGCGTGTAACAGGCGATTCCCGGATATATTCGTGCCGCCCCCCGGTAAAACATTCCGGGATGTAACATTATTTCCCAGCCTAACCGGCCGTTATTTATTCCCTGTAAAAAGCTTACTCCCCGGCAAATTGTGTCAAACGTATCGAGACGTGTTATTTGTGATTATTTCATGGAAAGCAAAATAAAAATACCATATACTTTGCACTGTGGACCACTGTTGTAGGCAAGAAGTTGGAAAGGTACGATAAATGATTCGTTTACGAAAAACGATTCGATTAATCATGTTTTAAAATGCACTCATAAGATTTTCATCAAAATGTACGCTTATAATACGGAATTACTAAAGTACACTCGACTTAGTTTCTTTTTCATCGTCAAGTATAACACCTACGATGCTGAACCTCGTGTCATATTTGCATGTATTTCTGTTAGGTCAAAAAAATCGTAATCGAAAAAAAAACTTAAAACGCTATAAATAGTTCAACAATGGTCAGTATGTTTTGAAAATTTATCCGCGCTTAGAAAAGCCTAAAATTAATATACTGTAAAATTTTCAAGTCCCTACGATTGAAAAAAAATTAATAATAACGAAACCATTGCCGTACGATTTCCCGGGTTTTCCCAATTATTAAAAAAACTGCAACGAAAATCAAAAAAAAAAAAAAGCTTGAAAATTGGAGAAGGACGTCTGATTGAAAAGTTTTACACGAACGGGGGGGGGGACATCATAGTCATTGGCGCCGGAACTACTTTTGAACCGTGGGGTCTGAACATATGGAAAATAATTTTTAAAGTTTACCGAAAATCATAATACGTAATTTAATAATCTAAAAATTATTTCAGACATTTGAAATAAATATATTAAAAAAGCTCTTGAAAAATAATACAAGTTTTTATTTTATTATTGTTCCGATTTATTTGTCAATATTTGTCGAAAAGTATTTATTTCAATCGTTTTATTTGTTTTAAATTATTGGTCCGCATTGTTTACAACGTCGACGAGATTATTTTGAACGTTTCGAGTTTTGTTTCAATGTTCGACGTAAAAATTACTGGAGATTACTGAAACCCGTATATTTTAGTGATGGGGGCTTAGCACCAAAGTCATTTTTTACGTAGGGGCGATTGCCCCCCCGTCATTCCGGCGCCCCTAAATTCGTAGGTAAAACCATTACGTTCTTAGTCTTCGCTCGGAATATAAAGTGTCTTTTTTTTTTTTTTTTTATTCTTCCCAAACGTAAATTTTTTTCGATGGATACGAAAAAATCAATACCGGAAGAATAATCGGACGGTATTTTTAAACATACTATAATAATAAAATATTATTATCGTCGGGCGGCGGCGGCCTTTACGATTAAAGGACAATCGCGCGCACACGCGGGGTAAAAATAAAATATAATCCGAAACGGCACTTGGACAAGAATCAATAACAATAACGCATTTTTATGTACGGTTTTTTTTTTCACGCCTCCTCTCCCCCTCCCCCATTTTATAATTCAGTGCCAATGTTTCGAGTATGTTTTATGCGCGCGTATGTGTGTGTGTACGTAATAAGGTCGTTATCGATAAGATCGAACGACATTCGGACGAAATAATATTATATAAAATAATTATTCGACTCGGAACACGCCACGGCCCGGTGGCTAATAAATAAATTTTAAAAACTAGGTTAAACTCGTGAGCGAAAATCTATATATATATATATACATAGTTTCATTGTTATTATTGAAAAGTTTCAAAAACTCAAAATGTATAGGTATAATAATATACATCGTCCGTTACAATTTTTAATTGTACAATGAGAGCAATGTAAAAAAAAAAAAATTCGAAAACGTATTTTCTTTCTTTATTTTCAGATACATTTATTATTATTTTTTTTTACAATTTGTCCGGTAATAAAACAATTTAATTAATATTTCCATAATATCCCAAGTAAAGAACCTAAACAACAATCGTAATCCGTTTGGAAAATTGAAATCCGTGCGAAAAATATACAATTATAATCCCTAAGCCTCTCTTATAGTATAGAAAACTACCCCTATATATTTTTATTATTTTTTTTTTAATAAAAAACACTTTCCTATAGAATTCGTCAACAAAATCGATAGGGAAAATAGTAGAATTATTATTTTCGCGACGCGTTGTGTTATCATATTATAACAAGGACGATGAAGATGAGCACTTTTACCGCGACCTAAAAACGGACTTCGGGGGATGCGCGGACGGCGGGTGGGTTTTGTTAAGTCGAAATGAGGCCGGTGCAGCGACACAGAGGCCGCGAGGTATTATATTATTGACGCCGAAATGGGTCAGGCCGCGCGGGGCCGCCGCACGCCGTACCCGTGTGTGTATCCGCTGGGAATGGTCCGGGAAAAAACGAGGTCAGTAGGCACGACGATTCGTCGGTGGTGGCTGACGGTTTTCTGGCGCGCTGCTGACAGGACGCGAACGCCGAATAAAACGGCCGGTCGATTCATGCGCGCGCGCGCTCGCGGTAATGATTACGATGATGACGACGACGACGAAAACGACGGACGCGGCTGTGGTGCGTGTGAAGCCGCGGCGCGAGCGGGACGCGCGGTACCCACGTGCCGGTACGGTTCGCTCGTGTGCGTGCGATGAAACGCCGACTCGCGCGAGTCGAGCGGTACACGCCAACAGCCGGCGGGTTAGGCGTACCGCGACAACAAACCTCCGCTGCATCGCGCGTCCTTTGTTGCCGTATCGATTTTCGGCCGGCCCGGATTTTGTCGCGTAAACAACAACCCTACAGATGTACCCGCGGGCCGGCCTACTCCGTTAATCGGGTCAAACGGCGGCACCGCGTAACCCGGTTAACGGGGTTCGGCCTCGGGTGCCTGGGACAAACCGATCAGGGCCGTATGAGGAAGCCACTCGGTGGCGATGAACGGCGGCCGGCCAATATTTTCGTTTTCGTTTCGTTTGGTGTATTGTATTATCGTATGTCATTGTTGTAATACGACAGTAGAGCGAAATAATATAATGACGTCGTCGTTATGTCACGAGAAATTAAATTCGGAATTTATGCGCGCGGCGTATGAGATAACCTACCGGTGGGGCGGCGAACGAATATTTTACGAGCGTCGACGTGTGGGATGCGACGAGAAACACGCATTATAAAATGCACGTAAAAAACATCAACAACAACAACAATACATAAAAACCGATCGGGCCGCGAAACTGGGTCGGGTTGACCCGATTCCAGCGGCCGGCACACATTACGCGCACACGGAGAGGAACGAAGAGGTTCGCGCAAACACGCACACGCGCAAGCCCGCGTCCGAGAGCTACACGACGAGACCTAGTTTCGCGGCCCCCCTTCCGGCCGCCGCATAGGTCACTCGTCGCCGATATAGCCGGCACGTCGTCGTCGTCCCTAAGCGGCTCGTCCCGCTGCCGACGCGCGCGCGTGCGATTCGACTGCGCGCATCGCGCCATCATAACAATATTAATTACCATATAATAAACGCATATCCGTCACCGGGCGAAACGCGTAATTACCGCTGCGATGCGATGCGGTCGCCACCGCGCCGATCGGACAATAGAACGCGATGCACGCGCCCGGTATAATAATAATAATCGCGCCCACACGGTTTTTTTATATTATATTAATATTATTATTTATTTTTTTTTCGTTTTGTTTTGTTTTCTTCCTCTCCGCAATTTGTGTTTTGTTGTTTCCTGGTCGGCGCGATGTGGACGTGCGCAAACCGACAACATCAAACAATACGAATATTATTTTACGCACGTGGCGGCCCGCGTTCGAACATGCCAATATTATAATAATATTATAACCTTGACAAATTCTAACTAAATCCAACAAACCGAAATTACGGAACGATGATGAATATTTATCGAACCGTCGTCGGGTTTTGGTATTATTCGGTTTTTGATTGAAAACTAAAAAAAAACACGGCTAAATTTTAATAGATATCATAATAGCCCCCAATATATAAGTCTGTCCCTAAGTGTTCCTGCGCCGTAATTAATCGGTTTCGAAAAGTACGGCGCACAACTCTTAAGGGGGAGCAAGGTGAAAATAGACGAGCTCGGCCGAATACGATTTTCGATTATTGTGGCAGAAGTCGAGCCCCGTTCGGAGAGACCGACTCTTTTTTTCTTTTTTTTATTATTATTATTATTAATTGTTTCTTTCTATAAAATTCCATTTGCGTAACAAACGGCGAATGCGTTGGAAACACGGTGCCAAAATCACCGTCGGGCCCGGTCGCAATACGACCGACGTCATTCGCCGGTAAACCGAACGTTTTTTTTTTTTTTTTTTTTTGAACGCGTTAAAAGTTTTGTAGGCAACTTTTTCCTCCTGCCCGACAATTATTACTATTATATTTACGCGTGTTCCCCCTTCACAAACTCGATGACAATCGGGTATTATTATTCACATATATTTTCCGCAAACGAATTGAATTTTTAAGAGAATTCGTATTCTGCCGGTGACATTGCCAAGCAACAACGTTGTCGATCCGCACACTTTTGGCGTGACGTGCGAGCACATAACATTCGCGTCACAAATGAAAATGTGTTCGGCGTGTGCAACATAACTATATTACATTTTTTGAACAATAGGCAAATATTGTTTTTAGACAATTTTAACCGAGGTACAACTATTCCGACCGCAATAATACATAATATATTATTATACGTTTCGTGCCGGCAACAATATTGTTTAACCCTCATTTTTTTTCGAATTTCAATCATTATGAAATTCAAAAATTGCGGTAAAATTAATAATAAATATAACTAAAACCGAATTCAATAATGTCGCGTGGCCACGTCTCGTGTATACTTTACACTGAATTCAAATCTACCGAAACTACCCGAGCTACCGAAAAATTAATTTAAAATGCTTATAGACGAATAAACATAAGGGAACCCCCGGATACGTTTCAGAGGTTTTCTGCGTCCAATAGAATATAAAGTTTAGAACAATAGATATCAACAAAAAAATATATATAGATAATTTGTATAAACGATAAAAGTATAAATATATTTATAAATTAGTATTAATATTCAATACCGGCGTTTGGATATTTGAAATATAAACATTATATTCGATGTGGGGGATGCTTTCACAGGTGGTAGAAGGAATTGGGTTTTTCAACTATAACCGGGAGATTTTGATTTTTAATTTTTTTTGGGAAAGTGGACACGCAGAGAGAGGATATTCGCTAAAAAAAAATAACACGATCCGAAACGTCGTCGTTTTCCATCAATCCGTCGACAAAGTTTTGAATTACACGTACAAATCCCTGGGTTCACACGGTCAAATATTTTCCCGAATATTTGACGCACACGTCAAACGTAGAAATTGGTAAATCTAGTAAAATTCAGTATTCCTTATCGGCCGATTGAATATATAAAGTAAGTTATTTTTTTATATTTTAAATAAACTTGTACCTATACGACAATGAATAAAGTAGACGTTTATATAAGTATTTCATTTATTTCGTATATCTGATGTATTTCACGAGCGATGACGAAATTTGTTAACGATCCAGTAATCACATCGAATCGATCAAATATTTTACAAGCGGTTCCGAAATATGTATTTGAAGTTTGTCAAACGTCAAATATTTGACCGCACAATATTTTGCTCGAGTAAAATATTATAAAAACGTCACGGTCCGAATCCAAGGAAATCCAACTGCGCACACGATGTATTCGTGTAGATCGTGTGCGAGGGGGAGTGGGGCGATAAATTGTTTCTGGATTGACGGTGTTATTTATTTCTTTACGAATTTCTAACATAATAATATCATACGGTTGTAAATGTTTCTCGCGTTATTATTATGCAATTTAACGCAGAATAATATTGCAACGGTGCGCGGGAGAACGCACCGAAATGACGGCGCGTTGCCGTACACACGCGCGGAAAAATGTTATAATAATAATAAAAATCGTGCGACTTTCGCTTTCGAATGGAAAGGTTGCGAACAGCTGTGAGCGGCAAGCGCGCGCATGCAGTTCCACCCGTTTGCGATAAACACAACAACGCGGCCCACCGCGGTAAATGCATATGGACAGAAAGAAGGCGGCGAGGGTGACACCTTGCCGCCCGCGACCTGTCCCCCACCAAGGGGTTCGCAGCAGCTGGTACACGACGCGAAAACCGCGAGTTGAGTCTACTCGGTAGACGCGATTTTGTTTTCTTTCGCCACCGCTCGCCCGTCGCCGCCCCCCTCCGTTAACCTTTAACACAAGTTTCGAGAACCGCCGAACCGTGGTGCGGGTTTTGTTTTTTCTCGGTATTTTTCAATTACGTTTGAGGAAGGAGACGTGACGATACCACCCCTTCCCCCTCCACCGACACCCCACTATACTCTATTCAAAATTTGTCAACATATTGAGAAAAATTCTATCTGTGTCTCGTAGCACTACCCAATCGTTTTTTTGTTTTTTTATTTTTTTTTTATACAAGTAAATTTATACGCCATAGTATCATAAAAAAAAAAAACACAAAATGGCATAGATAAAGTTTTTCTGAATTCGCTATGTAGTTCCACTTCGAATGTATAGTGAAAGAACGACGTTTTATTTATTTTATGGATTACGCACAAAAATAAATTCTAATTGATAAATTTACAAATTTGCGTCGAAATAGCCTATACGCGACCCCTTAAATACGGGCGGTATCGAAACGACAAACGTTTTTTCGACTAAAACACTACAATCCGATGGTCCTGGGCGATGCGATAAGATTTGTTTAAAAACAGATTTGAATCCGGCGTAAAGTGTACACGGGATCGGCGTCGACGGCGCGTGTTTAAATCTCGTGTTCAATCTCGGTTTAAAAATTGTGCATTTTAATATTTAAAAAAAAATTGTCAAGTGTTTCGATTATAACGCCAAAAAGCGTCAACACGGCCCGATCAGTTTTTATTCGATTGTTCGGGCGACCACGCAATAGAGGCACGGGCGGACGCGGTCAACACAATAATAATTATTATAATAATATTATTATTATAATTTACGTTTCGATCGAAAACGCGACGACGATTTTATTATTATTACAGTGTCGTATTTTTTGTTTTTTTTTTTTTTGTTTTCTTCCGTAACTACGACGTTTATTATTATCGTGTGAATATACAATAATATCACGGTTATGCGTATATAATACGACGGGACGACAAAAATAATATTATAGTTTCGTGGCGTTTTAACGAGTTTTACTACGATTGGTAAACGGACCTTTGCGACTTTGCCCGGCCGGCAGTAACTATAAAAAGCCATTACGTGCCAACCGTCGTTTTATTACGCAGGGTCAAGGTTCATCGATCGGGAAATACCGCGGTAAGCATCGCCACATCGCGCATATATATTTAGCGCAACGGACTTTGGAAATGTACTTCTGTTCCTCGATATCGCATAATATACCACTGCGTTATATTCCTTTTCTCTGTGCTGGGGGAAGGAACTGCATAAAAATACGGTTGCTTTGTGTTTTATACCGATTGCGATTATATATATATATAGTGGTGCGTTGCATATTTTTATCGATTGGTGAAAAAAAAAATAATAATAGAAATTTCGCATTCACGGCAATCCCAGCGATTCTGTGTATACTGAACATTTTATTTAGAACATATTTTTGTTTAAGGATTTCGTACATTTTTCGATCAATTTTTAGGACATAGCTGGGTGCGTTTCCGGTAGGATTTAATTTCCCTATTGTGATTAGTTTTGGAAAAAAAAAAAAGACAAATTAAATATATATATATATACTTTCGTAATATTATAAATGATTACGTTTATATTTGGAGGGGGGTGATTTCTATTTATCCAGAAGTCACTGGCTCCGATCCTCACAACCCCTCAACATTTACTTAAATTATAAAAACGTAAAGTGTTCGTTTAGTGTTAAGATCACGGTCGACACAACTTTTAAAAAATATATTATAAATACTAACGCTAACGTTCTATTTTTAATCTTATCGAGATGATGAAATTAGTTTTAAAAAAAAAAAATGTTCACCTGATTATAGTAGTTTTTGGTGGGTTTTCTACGATAATACACGGGGTCAAGGTGATTTCTCAAATATTTATTACGAATAAGCAAACGCAGACAAATTTTAAGCGTTTGATACTCTTCTTATAAACACATGAAAATTTAATTTGGATAAATATTGGCTTTGATAGATTTTATTTGTGTTTACTACAGTCAACACCATATGCATTTAGTATGCGAGTTTTTCTAAGAATTGTACCATTTTGTCGTTTCTTTGTTACAGTAAAAAACAAGAAGAAAAAAAACAGTTTCCACTTCATTTGTTTCAAATAATTATAATATGTTTATTTTTAATAATAAAACGGATATCGTTTTCAAATATTAAACTTTTCATAATATCTAAATGCACTATGGTGACGACTGTAGTTAAACACTAATTAAAAATTCAACTTGTTTAAATGGTTAATAAATTATTTTTTTAATATATTTTTTTTGAACATAATATATTTCCTCGGGACGAAAAATAATTTTAAAAAAAATGGTCATGGGAGGAGAGGAGGCAGTGGCGGCGCGAATTTGTTGAGTCTTTGAAGCAAATCACTTCTTATTATTGCTATTAAGTTAGATATAAAAAAAAAAATAAAAAACTACATTCATTGACCATTTTAAAATTGACCAAAAAAATCAAATTTTTTTTTTTTTACTTTTCAGCCATAACTATTATAAGGACCATTATGCCGTGGTCTTACGATAAAACACCCATTTCGGACACGAAGCAATTGCTTCGAATAAATAGTCCCCCCTCCACACACACACAGTAAACACGTCACTGCTCTGAACAGCGAATTCGTAGATGTGTCGAACCGCCCCTCTCGCCTTCCGGGGTGGTTTTGTCTATCCGAGACGTCCGAGTTCTTTCCCACGGCTTCTTTTTCCAACTGTTTTACCCCGGAGTATTAATTGTAAAACTATAGGTCGACTGTATTATTTTTCTGATGGGCGATGGTATAGTTTACGCGTTTTGTCATGGAAAAACGTATAGAAAATATTATATTGCCCGATCCGCGGATTTCAAACGTGGATCTACACCGATCCTGCGGATCGCGGTTTGGACGATCTACAATAATAATAATAATAATGGTAAATAAAATAAAATACCCGCGTCGTGTCGATTTTCGATTTAAACCGTGCATTCTACACACACACACACACATATATATATATATATGATAAGAAAAACACGTTACGCATGTGGCGTTTTTTTTTTTTTTTTTTTTTTTTTTCTCTCTATTACGGGGGCAAGGCGTATACACGTATTATAATAATATTATTACACACGCCGGCCAAAAAATGCACGTGATAAAAAATGGCGTTTGTAGTATATAATATACGAGTGTAGTAATAGTAGTAGTAGTAGTAGTAGTAGTAGTAGTAGTAATAGTAGTCATATTAGTAATAGTAGTAGTGGTAGTAGAATATAACGGTGGTTTTCGGCGGCGTGTATTCGCGGCGCGGCGGCGGCGGCGGCCGTTCTCATCCGCGCGCCCGAAAAAACCGTCGCCGGACGACATTGGTCCGAGGTCGTTATCCCCCCCCTCCCCACCGGAACGCTGTTATGTTACTACGCGTATACGCGAACGTAATAAAATATTACAGTAGAGTATAATAATAATAATAATAATAGTAATATTACCGATAATAACAACAACAACAACAAATTAATACTATAGGTGCGCAGTGTATTATTACAATATTTAATATATATAAACCCGAAATGTAAACACGGGCGACGAGCGTCGGAGGGGGAATAAATAAATAAATAAATAAATAAATAACAGTAGTAGTAGTAGTAGTAGTAGTAGTAGTAACTAATAGTATTCACATATTAAACGTAAAAGTAGTATACTTATAGTGATAAGGCGATATACGAGGAGAGGGGAGGGGTACTTGTTTTTTTTTTTTTTTTTAAAAACCAAGATAAGGGGACGTTGAAATATAAAATCGGTAATATTTTGTTTACGGATAGTATTGTTATTGTTAAAAGATCACGACGGTCTTTATGATGATGATTACTATTATGCGTTTCGAGTAATCATATACAAAAAATTATTACAATTATTTTAATAATAGGGTTTTTTTTTTTTTTTAAATTTGTTTTTAATTAGAGCAATAATAATACGCGCAGCTCTTATCCGTCGTCGTCATCGCCGTCGCCGACGTCTGTTGTACGCAAGTACAAAATAAAACACGAGAAACGAATATCTACGGGACAAAAGACCCTGAAAACTATACGAGAAATATCTAATAATCGTTTTTAATGAAAATTTATTCGGTTTTCGAACGTTTTGGTTCGATTTTACAATAATGACGAATGTCCCGGGACAGTCGAATTACACATTTAACCTAAATTAAAGCGGCCAAACAAAGATGATATTTTAAATATATGTCTCGTGTTTGTATTCTGCATTAAAATGTAGGTAATTTATATTTGTGATCTGGCGTTAAAATCTCAATAAATACATATTATTATTACATTTAAAATTCAATTTTTTTTTTTATATAATTTCTAAAAAAATAATACCATTCTAAGCGGAGTAGTAGTATTAATAATTGGAGAGAGAAATTGATGTATTCAAAACTTTTAAGTTGAATTAATTTTTTCGAACGTTTTTGTTGAATTTTTGACCCGAATGCACAGTTAGCAACAATAATGAATGAAAAATAAAATAAAAAAATATTTACATATATTTCGGTGTTTTATTGCGATAGGACCGAATCGTAATAATTATTATTGTTCGGCTTTAGTTTTTGTTTAAGTGTGTTTTTTTTTTTTTTTTTGTCATTTTTCCAATAATTCCCGGTACGTGTTGAAAATACGGAGGAAAAAAAATATTAAAACACAGCAAAAAATAAAACCGGTAATTATTATAATATTTATACGAGTCGTATTAATTCCTACACCACACAAAATAAATGCACAACTAATACAAGTTATAATAACAGTAGGTATAATAATAATCGCGCAATAGAGGTTCGTTTTTTTTTTTTTTTGTTTTTTTTTCTACGTTCGTTTTCGTATCGGATTCTCGTTTATTTTATAAGTATAATTTTGTTCATTTTTTTCACGACCGCCAAATGGAAAGTTTATCGACAGACGATAATAATAATTATCCACGGGACGAGCATGTTATAATGTCCGTGCATGGTAAAGGTAGGTCGGTGATTGTATTGTCGCGGATTAAAGAGATTTTTAAAAAAAATATAAAAAAAAAATATATATAACTATAATAATAATGCGCTTCAAAACGACGAAGGTAATTAAAAATCTAACTCTCATTTAAACAAACTATTGCACCGGGAAGGACAGAGTCGAAATTACATAATATCGTCAGCGATAATATTTTACCTACGCAAACGCTCTGCGGACACAACTCGGCAACGGTTACATTTCTGCGGATTTTTTCTTTTATTATTACATTTTTTAAACATCTAATATCTTATAAAAAAAATATATATATATTTTCGATGGCCCGCTGTTCAATATTGTATCCGACGATAATTATTTTGTTTTTAAATCGAAACCGGTCATCGGTATAATATCTATAATATAGAGTGCGTTTATTTTTTTTCCTCTAACATTTATATTAACAATATTATAAACTCTGGACAGCACAATGTGAAGAATTCGAAGAGACGGTATATCATCGTCGACTGGGGGTGTTTACCCCGTATGCCCAATAAAGAAAATTAAAGAAAAAAAAACATGGAACATAAACTCAAACACATTCCAATGTCTCTGTTTGCGAGCTCGTTTTGGAACTGAATCGAAAATAACCCTCGATTTGTTAAGCGAAACCTCGTCGGATACTTAAAACGTATAGTTTTAATAGGTCAAACGGAGGGAGGGGGGACAATTTTGTCACTTCTTCCGCGGATTTTGTGCTTTACCCTGTTATCTTCGAGAGGGACGAGTAATCGCCTTATTGCCGGAATAGAACTGCTCGGGAAAAAAAAAAATGGTTCGACTGTTGGATTTTGAGAATAAATAATATTTATAGTAGCGATTAGACGGATGATGACCTTTATACCATCGAGATTCCATGCAATTAAAAATCACGCTTTTTCACAGGTTTTTCGGTCATTAATAACACGAACGATTACTGTATTATCGTATGTCGGTCGACGCGAAATTATATTTTTTTATTTTTTTTCCCCGGTGTGTTGTTTCAATGTCGTTAATCCAGAAAAATCGTATGCATGACAAACACATACCGCCGGCACCGCAGCAGTCCGGGTATTACGTGAGCGAATATATAGGTAGAAAAGAAAAAAACTATAAACGTACGAATACGTAGGAGGAGGACCCGTAATATATTACAACGACTGTGGACGGGGGTGAGGTGGGATATAAAAAAAAATCTTTGCCAGAGTATTGAAAAAAAAAAAAATATTATTATATACATTATATTCTAATATTTTTATGTGGCAATCGGCTTGTAAAATATGCGCGACCGGGCGAACGAAAATAATAAAATAATAATACGAGAATCCGTGAAAGTCGGCCGACGGATCAGAAATACTCAAAAACGCACACGTGTGCATTTTTTTGTGTATTTCGTGTACGCCGTCGTCGGCCTTGCGCGGTGATACTATTTTAAAACGATTCGGCTATTAGTACGAGTACATTTAGTAATAGTGCGGACACTAAACTCCGTTTTCTAAAAAAAAAAATATATTTCGATTGTGTAAAACAATAGAAAAAAAATCATATAATTATTACTATAATAATAATTTATCTAAACCTTTGTAATATTATTATTATTATTATTATTATGTATTATGGAAAAAAAAAATCCGTAATCTTCGGATAAACAATTATTATTATTAATTCGAGAATATTTTATTGTTCAACTCTGTGTGTATATTATTATAATAATTGACGGGAGACGATGTTAACGGGGGGGAAAAAAAAATATTATTATCCGAATCGAATAATACGAGTAAGTAATCGGAGTATTTATTATTAATAATAATAATAATAATAATATTTTCTTTGTTTTATAATAGTAAAAAAAATATAATTATTATTCGTGTTATCGCGACTGTACAAATAATATTTATACTGCACGCGTTTTTATCGAATCGATAAACTACTACTAATATTATTATAGTTTTCTGCGCGTATTCTCCGCACACGTGAAATAATAATAATAATAATAATATTATTTTTGAGTACGCGTAAAGCTAAATAATAACATCGTTATCAGTCGAATAGAATATAACCGGCTATAAGGACCGGTAAAAAAAAAAAAACCCGATTCGCGAACGTTCGGAAAACAAGCGCGGTACTTCTGCTTTTTTTTTTTTTTCGCCGCCGCCGATCGAACGATAAAAACAACAAAAGAAAAAATATATACAAATTATAATTTGTTTTATTTTCTTTTTACTTCCTATACGAATATTATTATAATACACGGAATTCATGTATTTACTCATCCGGTCTCCGTGTTACACATGTTGCCGGAACCGAAGAATATTTACCGGATAGAACTCAATAATATTATTGTAACTCGCTCTCAAATCGTTTAACTAAAAGCGATTAAAAAAAAAAATAATAATAACAAAATTTCGTACGTGCCAAAATCCGTGTCGTTTCCTGGTTAGTTACGCGCGTTTCGAGTTGTGTTTTCGGTGGTTTTTTATGCGAGCCGTTGTTGAACGACAAAAAAAAATCCTGATACCAAACCGGTTGTATTAGAGAATGTACACAAACGAAACCGAAACCGAGAATTAAGTATTTTTAGAAGACGGTTACGAAATATAAGAAAAAAACAATAGATTGTATTAGTATTTTTCCTTTTTCATTATATAGCTACAGTAAATTGTATTTGTCCAATTATTAAAGTTTAGAGAAGAACATAATTAATCGTTTTAATAAAACCATAAAATATTAGAACAATATTAATAGCCCGTTACTTAAACCGCAAATTAAAAATAGAATGAAAAGAAAATCATTTCGGTTTAAAGCCGTGAAAAAAAATATATAATAAAAAGTAGTTTTCCAAGTTTTTACTCTCGCACCTCCCAGAACGGCCGCGGGCCATTGCTCCAAAGCCCCACCCCCTTAACGTGACAAAAATTGCGTTCTTTTTCCTAATCGTGTACAGAGTTAAAAGGACGCTATACCCCGTCCGTGTTTAAGGGGTTGCGTGTAGGCAATTTTAACGAAATTTTGAGAAAATAGTCATTAATCGACAAAAGTAACCAAATTCGCTTTCAAACAAATATAAAACAGTAGTCCCGTGTCGTTATCACAATTATTTTTTGTGTATTCACGATTATATCAAATAAAACGTCTTTCTTTTCGTACATTCATAGTGGAACTACCGAAATTCCATAGTATATTCAGAAGAATTTTATCTGTATCATGGTGTGTCTATTTTTTTTTTTTTTCTGATAACTTAAATACAACAAAAGTTATGAAAACTTTCAGTTATTTTCGGTGTTTTAATATACTTCAAAAATAATCGAATTTTTTCATAACTATTATTGTATTTGTATTTTAATATACTTGAAATTGAAAAATAATTACGTTACAAAAATAAAATTGCACGTTACGACACAGATATAACTATACCTTTGCGTCGGCGATGCGTGTAAAATATATTTTCGGTTCTATTTTGGTAAATCATTTTGTGCCCCTTTTCAGTTGATTGAAAACCTAATAGCTACGTCAGTGATGAGAAATATTTCTTCGGCGAATATCGCCGGTCGCGTAAACAAACGGTAGTTCTTAGATTGTTTTTATTGTATTTTTTTTTTTTTTTTCTGTAATCAGCAAAAAGCGGTAGGGGTGGGAAAAGAAACGGAGATACGACGATCCGCGTTACTGCGACGTATAAAAAATATAGGCGATGGCGGTCCCACTAACCGGGACGCGCTCCCCTCGGCGTACAAAAACGAACAATGCGGCGGCGGCGATATCATAAAAACGTCAAGGAGGTGCGGCGGGTGTTGCGCGCGCCGGCTTACGACAAATATCGGGGTACGCGTAATACTCGGACTGTTTTATTAAGACCGCGGCAGCGGGGCCCGCACGATTGGAATGAGAAAGAAAAAAAAATGTAATTCGAATAAAACGCGGGCCGAGACGAGAAATCGTATACCGGCCGCGGGAACGACGGACCGCGGTGACTGGTATCGTGACCGGGAAATACGACTCGCCCGGAGAAAGAACCCAACAAACGGCCGTAATAATAATACGATTCGGCGGTGCGTGTATCATCACGCGCACACACGCGCACACACGCACACCACAACGAACGGGTACGATGTTAAATACGACTGTAGAGACGAAAAAAAAAATATATTATTATCGTGGTCGTCGACGGGGGTGCGTAACTACGCACGGCGGCCCAGGACAACGGACGTCCTTGAGCAACCGGTGGGAAGAAGAGGTCACCGACACTATACTGTCGTCGTCCTCTGCCGCCGCCGGTAGACGGTTTTTACCCCCACGGTACACCGTGGACGCGTGCACGAGTGCGTACGCACGCACACGACCCGCCGCGATGACCGGTTAATGGTTGTTGTTGGTGCGCGGTCGCCGCGCCGAGCCGGCGGTACGTACATAATATTATTATAATAGTAACCGCCGCCAATACGATTCAATTATTATTATCATGGCGCGACGTCCAATAGTAATTCGTACGAAATTTGCGGTACCTCCCCTCCCAGTGTTATGAAGAAAACCGACCGTTCCGGACACGGGATTTCCGGCGATTTATTTTTCGGATAGTAAATATAACCGTTATACTTATACACAGAGATAGCGAAAGAGAGAGAGAGACTATTTATGGACGCGCGTAACAATAGTAAAATAATATCTTTGTCGGTCTGCCCGCCAACAAAACCGCAGCGCGCGCATCGGTGATATTTTGTTATAAAAATAATATTCACGAAAAAAATATAAAGGAGGCGGGCGCGTACGTAACACGGTCGGACGAAGAGGGGAAAAAACAAAATCAAATTTAGCGGGGGCGGTGGCGGCGGCCGCGGCGGCGGAGGGAGGGGCCCGGCGAGCACGGCCGTCGTAGGCACACGGGGTCGTTGACCCGCCGAGTCCCGGTGTTGCATCGGCCGAGTTATTGCGTTCAATCCCTACGACGATGCCGCAGCCGCCGCCGTTCTACGTGCACACGTACACGCACCACGACGACGCACCACGCCGTTTGTACTCACAAGTTCAAGAAACTCTGTGCCGCCGGCGACGGCGGCGATGACGACGCGACGGCGACAACGACCAAGAAGAATATTATTATTATTATTATTAGTAGTAGTGGTAGTGGTAGTAGTAATATACGTAACGTATATCATTATGCGTATAAATACGTGTCTATATACGAATGATGGTATATTTGTTTTTTTTATTTTCCGCGGAGTTACTATATTAATATTTTCCACTCGCGTGTATATTTACACTATCGAAAAACGAGACCGACGGATACCCATTTATAAACTATAGAAAATCGATTAAACGGTCGTTTGCGCATCTTTAGTTCCCCCCCCCCGACGAACCCGTTTTCTCCCAGGTCGTTGCGGCGATAAACGCGCGGCCGGAGTAAATCCGTTGGCCTACGGCTCGTGTGTTACATTACGGCGATATTACAACACGGGCGTTATGTATTTACACTTACGGGAAAATACGCGGTCAAAAAACATCCCGGACAAACGACGGTAGACAATAATGAAAATCAACGTAGGAATGTAAAAAATCGCAACGACGACGGGGAAATTCCGTTGCGAGCCGTCGCGTCTTATGAACGTTCGGTTTTTATTTATTTTTTTTTTTTCTTCGATGTTTTTCCATTTCTTTCGAATCGTGGTCGTCGTCGTCGCAGGTGTTATTAACCTCATAACGGCGAATTATACGGTTTCGGTATCACAAACAGGCCGGAACATCGTTCGTCGACGATAACCGGCGCGTGGGCATACGACTACGGTGGACGCTCCCAGCAGCAGCAACAATAACAACAACAACAACAACAACAACAACAACAACAACGACCAACCACGAAAATAACCACAACGACGACTATAATAATTCAAAAGTTGCGGAAAAAGAGTGCCGCGGGTTCCCCCCCCCCACCACTTGACGCGTACCGACGCGAATATTATCATAATATATACGTGCGACGTTTTAGCGTCGCAATTCGGCTCCGAGCGACACAACGGCCTCGGACGGGACGGCCCAGGTATTCGTGGGGAGTACTGCGCGCGGGGGACACGTGTTCGTAATAAGTGCCGGCCGGCAATGATCGATACACGCGCGCGCGCACACACGCGATGCGAATCCCGTTACTATCGGAAACATTCGCACGTATTTCGTACGTTAATTCCGCGTACCGGTTTTTAATTTATTTTTTCACAACACGGCCGGCCGCGCGAAGGTTATAATAAATTATTATTATCGTAGAGGAGGAACACGTATATTTTTTGCCTATACACGCGCCGTTTTCTCCGTCACCGGACGAACAATTCCACTTCCCCCCCCCCCGGAACCACCCCGAGAGGAAAAAAAATCATATAAAAAAAAAAAAAAAAAAAACAAATAAATATAAAACGCCATTTTTGTTTTCCTTTCCTTTGTTCCCGGGTGACGGCAGTAGCCGTTAAGAGATGCGTGTGTGCGCGCGCGCGCGCGTTCCACCGCTATCGCCTCACAATCGCTTCACGTAGTACTTTATGGTCGACGAGCGCGGTTGTTATGGTACTACGACGCGGACCAACGCGCACGCCCCGCGCCACCGTCCACCCTCTCGCACACGTGCTGGTGTTCGCTCCACGTGCGTCGCCGACCGAACAAAGAACGACGTTTGCCGGGCGTGCGCAAAACGAGCCCTACGTCGTTCCTCGCCTACCGCCACCATGGGCATCGCGAAACGGCCTTCTCCTGTGCGTATAATAATAATATAGAAAGACGCTATGATGCCGCGAATGACAAAAACGGTAACGCGACGACGCGGCCGCCGAAAATCATGTGGAGAGGGGAGTTATAGAGAAGACGGCAGCAACGTCCGTGGGGATTACGTATACGTATACGCGCGCGACGGTTGCAGCCAGGGGAAATGCACTGCGAGGCATTTTGCACAGCGACGTGTTTCGACGACGGCACGTGCCGCACATTTGATTGCACTTGGACGCCAAGGACGCAGCGTTTCTTTTTTTTTTTTTTTTTTAATTTTTTTTTTTTTGTCTTTTTCATTATTATTATTATTCCGACCGGTTTTTTGACGACCGACGACACTGTTTTAAAGTACAATACAAACACATATAACGATTACATTACATATATTATATGACCGGTATTGTACCTACAACACGCCCGCGGACCACGCACTCATCGATGTTACATTTATATATATATATATATATATGCGTGCAAACAAAACAATACTCGAACAAAGTTATAAATAGCGAGGAAATTGTGTAGTAAGCGACTTGTGCGTGCGCATATATTTTACACCGTATCTCGTTGAAACGACGACGATGATAATAATAATAATAATAATAATAATAAAATATTTTAAACACTGCGGGTACCCGCGGAATAGACGGGGGCCGGCCTGGCAATAGTAGGCGACGACGAAATTGCAACGTCGTCGTCGCGATCGCGTTGATGTTAACAAATAGTTATGAATAGTTTAAATTAACCAGGGCCGTCTTCATATATAGTTCTCGATATAATTAAGGGTCGCCTCTAATCGCATCCGTATATAATTTTGCCACCGTAAAAACGTGAATCCTGCGGACGCGCACGCGGCGTGTGCAATTTGATTGGATCCCGCGAAAGTTTTCTCCGCCTCGAGCCCCGCAACAAATCTTATCGGGACAGGGCCTGCCGATAACGGTTGAAACCTAATTCAACCCTATATTTATTTACACGCTATAGGCGATTTTGTTTATTAATTTGACTTGATTTTTTTTTTTTTCTATATATATATATATATATATATATTTATCCTTTAACTCTATAAATTTCGTTCGTGATCTTTCCACCGAGCTTTTCTGTTTGGCCCTCTGCAGATATGATGAGAAAAAAAAAATTGGAAAATAACAAAGTTTGACCATTTTACGTCTGCGGTCCGTGGTGTATATTTATATGACGGATTGCGGTTATATAATGTTAATGTGTTGTAATTACTACTCGACGATAACGCCGACAATCGAATTTATAATATACACTATATATTATAATAATGAATACTAAACGTATAATATTATATATTTCAGTAAACCTTATCATTTTATATTTTTTATACATTTATGGGAAGAGAATTATGTACGCGAAGTCGATACCGTCTCTTGTAAAACACTGTCCAAATACATCTGTTGGACTCGATTTTACGGGATAGACGACGTGTCTAACAAATTCAAACAACGTCCGACGAATGTCAAATATGCTTGTGTTAGACTATTAGTTGTATAAGGTTGGTACGAGAAAAAAAAAAAGAGTTTCGGTTTTTGGGTGCGTTATATGGATCACGCCGATATAATTATATAATATACGATCTAGCCGGGCGGGGAGGGGGGAGGATGAAAAATGAATTAAATTAAAAAATAACAAAATGGAACAAAAAAAAATATTTTAGAAAGTTATTATTACAGTATATGTTAAATACTGTCGTGGAAAACTTTAGGGCCTACCCCGTCCTCGATCAACCACTGCCCGTTGTACGAATATTCGAATTTCACATATTGCGTATAATCTACAAGCGTGGGATATTATAAAAACCGGGACGAACTTAACTATGATAATCAAACCGCAAACACAAACACAACATAATATATGGCCTAATATAAAATAATATTTAGGATGTACTAATCGCGGTCCTGCGGCAGCCCGCGACAACCGATTAGTTGCCGTAAAATATCGAGCACGATAAGCATAACGGTGGGTTCAAGTAATGACCGAAAAACAAAAAAAAAAACAAAAATAGAAAAAAAAACACGACGACAGGCGGTCGTGACGCGCGACGACAACAATCGCCAGCGGTTTTTTTTTTTTTTGGGCGACCGCCCGTTCCCGTGCTGACGAAACCGCGGGGCGAGCGAGCGAAGGTCGCGGAATTTTTTTTTCATTCTTTTTATATTAAAAATTATATTAGTATTATTATTATAATACGTACGTTATGATAATAATAATATAGCCTCGTTAAAATTAGACGAACGGACGGGACAGTAAGCGCGGATTATAAATATACCTACGTGTAGGAAAAAAAAAAAAAAAGGCGTAGTGCCCGTGCACTGGCAACTACCACCGCGAGCGCGAACAGCTGGATGCAATTGCGAAAATTGCAAGGCCAGAGTTGCAACAAAACAAAAAAAATTGCACAGAACCGCGACACGTCCAAGGACTTTCCGACACGTCGAGTGCAATCTAATATAATAATAAAATACACGCTCCTGTGCTATAATATAGCCATGCATGCAGTCTCTCAGTCACACCGACGCTTTGTGTAGTACGGATGCACATTTCACACACGCACGCACACACACACACACACACACACACACACCCCCCGAGATACACAGACACAAAACGTAAGCGTTGTTTACGAGTATATTTTCCAAAGAGGGACAACGACCGTGACGTTAAAAACTATATGCACGGCGTATAGGTGTACATTATAGTCGTTAATCTAAAACAGCTGCTTTACCGGGTAAGGCGGCTTTGAAATACCGACAGATTTACACGGTTTTCGTAGACGACACGTAGAATAATATATATATACGAAAACCGGTCCTGGGTCGACGTAGTAGGGGTGGAATGCTCGCAGACACAATAAACCGAGCACCCCCGGAAGAATATAAATTATATAACAAAAAAAAAAAAATGGCGGCGGCGGGGGATATAGAACAGAGAAAATTAGTGAAAGAGGGGTGGAAAAAAGGGCGGTACGAAAACAAAAAACCGATAGGTATCCACTACTACAGCAGTGTGTATCGTCACCTGTTGTTATACCACGTATCGGAATATGAATAGATTATATTGTATTATAGATTATAATACCCCACTGTGATTCGATTGTAAAAAAAAAAAAAACTGTTTTGCGCGGGACGACTTTTATTATATTAAATATTATAAATTATACTCTTTAAGAACTTTATCTGTGTCATAGTGTCTTTTTTTTTTTTTTTTTCTATAGCGCAATAATCCAATAATCTTTTACAAGTAAAATTGAAACACCGAAATAACCGAAAATGATAAAATTCAATAGCGAATTCAAATATATTCGAGTTGATAAACTACTAGTTTTTTTTTTCATCCTCGGCAATTTCGTAAAAATCGCCTATACGCAACCCCTTAAACACGGATAATACCTATATTTGATATTATATTATCGCCGTACCGCGAATACAGACGATAATACCGTAGGGCGGCGGCGCAAAGACCACTAGAACGACGCTAACCTCGCACACGAGTCGACAAGTCGCCGGATATTGTAATGAGTTATACTCTTATTATTATTATTATTATTATTATTATTATTATTATTATTATTATTAGCCGACTCTGCCTGCCGTCCTTGCCGGACGATGATATCGTTTCCGGGTGGGTTACACGGGATTTGATTTTCGTTACCGTGTCAAGGATGCCCTCCCCCCCCGCACCCCCGCCCGCACGCACGGCGGCACTCCGTAAATAATTTACCGTCGCGACAAATACTCCAAAATATTTCATAGCGTATACGACGATTATATTTTCATATTATTTTTATACGTTCACATTCTTTTCGCGGGCGCGCGATATTATCCGCCGCAGCGGTCGCAGTAAACCTCTTCTCGCTTTCTCCTTCGTTTCGAATCGAATTTTATCAATCGAGAACGTATTCTCGTACGGTATTCGATATTATTATACGCGTGTACATATTATACTTATATCGATTTCTTCGCGTCTCGGCTGCTACCTCGGACGAAAGTCGTCGTTCGAACCGTACGCGTAATTTAATATTGTAATAATAACGTGTAATATTCATTTTGACACGTCCTCGTATATAATGACGTAGTGTGGTATAATATTGTTGATAAGTATATGCGGGTTTACTATACGTATATAAAATTAACCATTAACGCGTTTAAGTTAGTCCGGGTAGCGCGTTAACGATCTACGGCACCCGTTATCAATCGCGTTCTCCGACCGGTCGGTTTGGATTGATAATATGATGGTGTGATCATCGACATTTACTATTTCGAATTAGTTTTCGAATTCCAGGGTGGCGGACTCCGTTCCGAATCCTATTCTCCGGTGATGGATGGTATATATATATAATGGACTTAAAGGTCTTAAAGTATAGCAGCGAATTTGTTACGCCATAATTGATTATCGCGCGACGTAGTTCCTCCAGTCGATTATTTGCAACCCTTCTTCTACCGTTCGAATTTATCATCGAGTAAGTTTGAAATCAGTTTCGTACAAGTCCGAATTAAAATCGAAAATCATTATTAGTGCAATTATCCTGATATTTCACGTTTACTATTTGTTGGTATTTTACCAGTTTTTTTTTTTTTTACTTACAACAATATCCTAGTCCTAATTATCAGTAATTTGTTTCAATTCTATGTTTTACCATCAGTACAAGATATAGTGAATTTTTCGTAGTTTATCGCCACCGGGTGGTAATTATCATAGGTTGTTGGCGATCGTTCCGGTATCTTAACGGGTGGTTGAATACCCGAAGTTTTTTTTTTTTTCGTTATTACATAGCCCCTCCCCCCCACTAGTTTTTAACCGGACGTGGTTTTTTGTCGACTATATTGGGTTATATATAGGTTTTAGGGTTACATTTGGGACACTTGACATTTTTGTGAGGCAATTTAAAATCGTCCAATCGGAGAAATCACCGACCCCGCACTACAGAATGTCAATACGCCACCAGGAAGGTATATTTTCGTCGACGGAATTCCGTCCGAAATTTTTACTATTATTATCTGTCTGTATAATATTATTCGTGCGCTTAAATTTAAATATATTACCAAATGCGTTTGACCATCGTTTAGGGGGGGGGGTACCTATATAATTTGAACGTTACCATCGCAACACTTGATAGTTCAAATCATCACCGAAAATCCGAATATAGGTGATTTTCGGAACTCGTCTAGAACGCATTATTTTTTATTATTATTACAACGTACGACACGATACCGTAATATCGAAATACTACAATATTTTAGTTAATCGTCGTTTATATATAAAAATTATACGATGCATACGGATATTATTCCGTGACGCGGAATAATTTATAAGCAAAGTCGTTAATAATACTTGGCGTTTAGATTAAACAAAAATAAATTGTATACAAACGACGATAATAATATTATCACGAATTCGTATTTTACATCTATAAAAAGTTATTCATTTTCCAAATCGAATTTTATTTTTACCTTATAATATAAGAAGCGAAACCTTTACCGCGGCTGAATATATATATATATATTAAATATATAATTATTATATATTATAATAATGAAAATGTTGGCGGTTAATGTTTAGAAAACGTATAAAACATTCGTGGTGTACATGATTAATGATAAATGCAGGCGTATATTGTTGGGCGGGGTACAATTGTGCAGTTTTATTGTACGCGAGAGGAGAATAAAGTTTACGAATTAAAATTATCGTCACGGCTTGTAAACGCCCGACAAATTGCAGCATATTTTATTATATATATATATATATAGGTAGGTACGTAGGTAGGTTTAGATATCTATTACAAACGGATCGGAGCACTTTCAGAAAAAAAAAAAACCTATGTTAAACTATTTAAGAGAAGGTCACACTGACATTATTAAGGGGTAGCGCGTAGGCAATTTTAACGGAATCATTGCAAAAAAAAAAAAAAAAATGTATATTATCGATTTAAAAAAGGTACAATTTTACTTAAATATAAATTTAAAAATAGTCCCAGATATTACCGCGAGGATTTATAATAACTAAAACACATTCGCGTAGTAAAACAGATTTTAGAATATTTACTACTCATTATTACGACGATTAAAGACAATTACACGATCGGGATAGTGTGACATATCGATTTTCAATTCACTCGAACGAGATGATAGATATTCGAGAATAAAACGTGGTTTTCTTTATTTACAATAAAAAATGAGCCATACATTTATTTTTGTTTAAATCAATATTTAACTAAATGGATAATTCTAATATATATTGTTCTCTAAATAAAGTCGTATTCATCATAACTTTCATCGTGAGCCGTTTTACACGCTAAATTGTATACTGGCTATCAAGATAATACGATTTTTTAATGACATAACGTTTTCATCCTCCTAAAGGGATTGGAAGCGTTGATTTTTCGTCCTTGTCCTCGTTTCGTGTTTTCATACCAACGTACCGGTTGATCTAGCGAACAGACACGATTGCCGAAAACTAATTTAAATTCGTCGTCCAGTCTATTTAATGAGATCGACTATCCCCATGTTTCGATTTTAATTACTCCGAAAATTTGAATATTCTATTTTTTTTTTTTAAACTTATCCTATTTTTTTAGGATTTAGGGGGATAAAATCGAAAATAAGAGCAAGCCGATTTCACGTAGACTCGACGATAAATCCATATCTGTTTTCAGAATTCGTTTTGCTCCGCTAGACCAATCGGTACCGTCGCAATGAAAACACATCTAAATTCCGTGATGGATAAAGCCGGAAAATCACCGCTTCCACCAATCCCCTCGATAATAATTATTCACCTCTATTGTTATATATATTGCTCTGGAAGTCGAAAATTAAATAACCAAATGAACACAAATACGAGTAGTAAAATCAACACGCGAAAAATGAAACAAAAAAAAAACAACGTGCACTGGGTTTTTATTATTTTTATTATTTTTTTGTTCTATAACATGTCGCGAGAGGGGCGTATCCGTTTTATTAGTTTTATATTTCATTTACACACATATATATATATATATATGCGCTTAAATTACACGCCATATACACTTACATAGATTATTATTATTATATAGGGCGATTTTAGAAAGGAGGAAACACCGGTAAATAATGAGCGAGTATATACGCATTTGGACGGCTACAGATGATGAACGGGATCTATATTATATACCGGACCCAATTATTATTATTTTAATATAAACACGCACGGTGTATTAGCGTGAAATTACCATTTGTTTTATTACAAAAACGTTATAATAATAATAATTGTAATTGTATCGCAGGGCCGCGGTAAACGGTTAAAAAATAACATTTAAATAAATTTAAACATATATTATTAATAAAAAAAAATTAATTATTCTTCGAGAGATTTTGCATATTTTTAATTACACGATATCACACGTGTACAACAACGTATATATTGCATTATCGATAATTCACTACTATAGTAATTGTACAAATTATATCGTTTAGTAAATATGTCAAGTACAATTTTTTAGTTATTATTATTATTTAAATTTTTCAGTGTGTATTTGATGTATTTTCCCTTTAAAATCGTCTAAAGGATATTTAATATTTAATTTATATATTTTTTTTTTTTTTTAAAGATTTATTGTCTAAATTTTTTTTTTAAAACGGCAATTTTCGACCTAGAATCGCAGAACCGTAAACCGATTTTTCGAACATGTCGCTTCGGAAACTTCCGGGACACGTCATCCGCGAACGGTGCATGTGTTACACGGGGAAAACTCGACTCGAACGACGTCATCGGAATACCGTCCGTCCCCCATACCCCTACCAGACCCCCGCTCTATTGAATCGATTGTTGCGTTTATTGCACGCCCCTGTAATAATAATCAATCGATCGTAGCGTATACGTACGCAATAATATACTGGTAACTCGACACATTAAGAAAAGACGTTACACACCACACCCGTATTTAAAATGTTGCGTATAGGCAATTTTTTTTTTATAACATTGTTGAGGAAAAAGTGGTAATATATCGACCCGAAAATATTAAAATTCTCTATTCTCTATAGGCGTACATACAACTGTAGTCCCGTGTCGTTATCATCACAAGTATTTTTTTGTGTAATCGTGATATAAAATAAAACGTCCCTCTTTCCGTATTCATATATAGTGAAACTACCATAATCGCATAGCATATCCAGAAGATCTTTATCCGTGTTGTAGCTTGTCTATTTTTTTTTTTTTTTTTGATAACATAAATACAATAAAAGTTATCAGTTTGAAAACGTTCGGTTATTTTGGTGTTTTAATTTACTTGTAAAACGTATCGGGTAATGCTATCGACCAAAGAAAAAGTGTAGCGTGCCCTTCAAAAACAAATTCCTTCTTAACGTAAATGAAGTTTTTCAAAATCTAGTCATAGGGTATTATAAAATACCCGGCTTCCTATTAATACTGTGAGTTTTTTTTTTTTATAGCTCATCCTTATATATATATTTATTATAAATAAAGGTACGAGCGTAACCGCCAAAAACGTAATCTGTTACAAATACATTTGCAGTAGACATAAAAATACACCGTAACTGACCTTTTTCCGTTTGGGCACGTCTTCGAAATCGTCGTCGGTGAGTCCGATACCTTCGTCAACGGCGGACGGCAAACCGCGTCCGCTCCAGGCGGCCGACGAGCTGGATTCGCTGAGCGGCGGTGACGGAGAACTGCGGCACGAGAACGCTCCTTCGCTGGACGTGGACGGGCTGGTGGACAGTGATTCGACCTGTTGACAACGCATGATTCGTCCTATGTGCGGAGCAGAAAAAAACAATTTGAAAAATAAAAATCGTTTTAAAAAACGGAAAAAAACTCTTAGGTTTAACCTAACCTAACCTTTGTGTTATAATAACTATTATTATTAATATAGCGTTAATGCAACTTTGCGTGCCGGACGGGGGAGTCCCTTGCGCAATTTGCAGGGGGGGGCGGTTTCAAAAAGCATTAGAAACACGCCCTTGGTACCCCGGACGGAAGCGCAAACGCCGAACCGTTGAACAGTGGCGGTAACGGCGGCTTGGCGGGCGTAAAGAAAATCATTCGCGAGCTCCGAACGCGCGAGACAAGCGGACTCGCTCTCGGCCCACGCAAGTAAGTCGCGATGGGTGGGCGGCGGCGACGATGACGTCACTACGTTACGGGATGACGCAAAATATTATATTCCTGCAGGGAGGGGGTGGGGGGGCTACTGCCGTAACGCGTCATCATCGGTGTATACAAGCATAATAAAGTAAATAGGTAACACAAGTTCGAGGGAGTATATTTATTGAACACAGTAACAAAATGTCGGTGTAAAAATTTGTATTTTTCTCGCGAAGATTTTATTGTAATACAACGCGTCATATTATTACAGTATTGTGCGTGCGTATTGAAGTGCGTACAAAAACAACAACAACAACCGCAGAGCGCCGCAAGCTCCGCCTTCGACCTTGCGCGCGGGCAACAGCGAATTTTCGGTACCGTTTTTTTTTTTTTTTTTTTTCGCTATACTCTCCAAATATTAATATAATCGTTACGAAATAAATTGTTTGGTATTTGTTTTAAAACACGATAACGCGACCGTTTATTATGTATACGGCCGAACACGCGTTTTGTACGTGATGCCGAACGACGTCGGCGGTTAATAATAATAATAATAATAATAATAATTCGATTATATGTTAATAATATTAACGCGCGTGTGTAAAAAAAAAACAAAGAACAAATTATTTTAAACACGTAAAATAAAATAAAAACGACGATATCGGTGAGGATTTGAAAAAATAACCGCCGTGGAAATAAATAATATCGTAAAATAAATATTATTTAATAATAATAATTGATTGGGACGAGTGCAACGGCGACTGCGCCCGCCGTCCGTATAAATAAATAACACCGCGGAATATATATTAATATTTGTAATTCGACGATTAAAAATAAAATAAAACCGTCTTATCGGCCGTAATAGAGATAACGGTGCAACGACTGCATATAAAAAAAAAAAAATAAAAAGTAATTTTATTATAAAACAACTTTCGTTGGAGTTGAGGAGCGGAATCGTTAGGTACACGTTGTGCACGTCAATTACGTCGAGTGGAGATTAAAATAATAAATTAGACGTGCAATATTCTACGGGCACGTGCAAGGAAAAAACGATGACAATTGACCGATAACGCGAAATTATCGGTAAAGTTCAACAGAATATTCATACCGTCTGGGGGGCTACCTGTAGTATAATAATAATTATTGGCTACGGATTATTACAAAAATATTACCTTGCCATATAATCGAGTTACGCGTATAATCGATAATATTATTAATTAATTGACGAGTTGGTGTTTTAACTCTAGAAGATTATAGATATGGTCATAAAAAAAAAAAAAAAAAAAAAAAAAAAAAAAAAAAAAAAAATGCATTGTAGAATTAACGAAGAAATAAGCCAATTACGATTATAAAAAGTAAAAAAAACGAAACCGACTCTGTCCGCCGCCCGTAGCACAGAGAAACGAGAGCGAGTCTTTCGCGGAGCGGGTTCGCATGTAATAAGATGTCGAGTTCGCTTGTTATTCGTAACGTAATATGGTTTTTTAAACGTAAAACATATATATATATATATATATATATATATATATATATATATATATATATATATATATATCAGAAAAAAAATACGTTATTTTGTATATTTATCGGCGCAATAATAAATAACGCTGCCGTTACGAGAGGCCGATAAAACAAACCGTAATACGAGCATCAGCGCAATGATAATATATACAAGAGAAGAATACAAAAAAAAAAATATTTCAAACGGGATTCGTTTGGCTTACAAAACGATTTAGCATTAAGAAGGCAGGTGTGGGATGGGGGGGGGGCAGGCGTAAGAAGAATAAACCGAACAAATCTGCAAAATGTACATTAATACGTATATATTTATGTTATATTATATTATATTATTACGATAATAATATGTAATTCCGTCCGACGGACAGCAGTCACGAACGGATGAATCGGCCGGCCTTACGCGTACAACGTACAAGTGACACACACACACGCCGCGGAGTCGAATCATGAAAAAGCGTCGGTCGTATCGAGAGAGAGAAAGAGAGAGCAACAAATAAAAATAAAAGAATCGAAAAATTACGTAATATACATACGTATGTTCACTACACGGCTAAGGACACAGTATAATAGGATCGTTTGTTGCAACACCTAGACGGCTTTTCCTAATAAAGACCCCGTGTTAAACTTTTCATCTTCAAAACTATTAAAAAATATATTTGCCGCGTCCCCGGACCGTAATCTAGGAGGTAGACGGGCGACAATTTAAAAACCATCTGTAACCTACTAAAATTTGAGCGTACGTTAAAAAATCTAGGGCCGATCCTCGGATTGAAATGCATCGCAGTCCTAGAGCGACAGATAACGACGCGTCGAAATCCGGGTGTCTAATATAGGGCGACTAATAGAGCCTCGCTCTCCCCGCTGTGGGGAGGGATATACGCGCCCGCCCGAAATAAAAGCCGAATCGCGCGTTTCGTTGTTCGTCCGACGCGAAAAATCAGCCGAGGCGGTCAATCTTCCGAAAAATATCACAAAAAATCGTATTTGTAAATTACTGCTCTAGTTGAGTCGAGCGCATGTTCGAAATATATATATACAAAATACAACGTGCGCGGACCCACCGGCTTAGTGTTTATATATATATATATATATGCGAAAACGTGTGGATTTTAACGTATTTGTATCGACCTCGTAGCGTCTTCTCTCGTAACAACAACAATAATAATTAACAAACTATATAATGGATACGTCATCACTTTCCTCCCGCTAGACGACACCGTAATATCGATGCGTCACGAGTAACTATGGCGAGTATATTTTATACGTATGCTGTGCGCGCATACCGTTTCGCGGGATTCCGCGAAAATGTGTGTCACGCGCGCTGCCGCCGCGCGGTCGCGGGGTGCGCGACACAGTTTCCGAGCCACGGGGCTGCGCGGAGCGTCGTGGTCGCCGCCGTCCTTGTCGCATCAATGTCGAGCGTTTCGCGCGAATCGCCCCCGTGCTGCGGCGGCGGCGGCGGCGAGACCGGTTACGCTTACGCCGGCCGCCGTCCTTAACACTGTCCCCGTTACGAAATACTACAAAATGTTATACGCGAACGCGCGCGCGGGACCTCGCGTGAACGACGATCGTTTCTCGTAGAAAGCTGGCTTTTCACTTTTACCATTATCTAGGCCACAGTTGGGCAACTCTCTATAGATATAAACGCGCGCGCGGGCCACGGCAGAATAAAATATTTTTAACGCAGAATAATAATAATAATAATAATATATTATATTGTGTAACGGGCTCTACTAGCGACGTATTAGCGAGCGCGCCAGATGGTGGCGGCGCGATCGCCGACCGACCGACCGACCGCCGCGCGTGCCCAAATTCAGTGGCGTCGTTTGTATACCCGCACAACAACCGACACCACCACGCACGACGACAAACAATCGCGTGAAATCGTATAATATTATAACGATCAAAAGTTAAGGTCGCTCCGGGTGTACCTGTGTGTGTAAAAAATCCTATATTATAGGATTAGGTACGGACACGACCCGAGGCAGACCGCCCGTAATAAATACCATAGTACAACTTACGGTAAACAGTTGAATTTGTTTTTTATTTTTCACGCGTATAAACAACGATATTAAAATAAAAGTGCACATTTATTAACGTTTTAGCGTATATACGTACGTACGTGCGTGTTTGTGCATATAATATACCGACCGGGGACGGTTTAATTAGACGGGAGGACCGTTAAGATCCAACGTATAATAATATTATAAATACATGTTATTATTATTATATATTATTATCGTATAGGTATACACCGAATACGGTTTTTCGCGCACGTTATTTTATACTACTACGTAGTGGTTTTTCTTCGGGTAACCGCGGCGCCGGCCGTACGTACCGGCCGATCGTGGTCAAATCGAGAGGTCAACGCACCGGCGTCGCGGCGTATAATATATACGCACACACACACACACACACACACACAATATTATATATTTATATATTATTTTTTGTCGTATTGTAATAACGTCAACGCACCGTGTAAAAAAACAACAACAACGATAGAAAACGGAAAGAAAAAAAAAAAGAAAAAAAAGGAGAAAAAACACGCACGCGAAATGACGGCGTCCCGAGTCGCTGCCCGCGCGTTAATTTACATACTTGCGATTGACCCCTCGAAACGCGCCCTGTGCAACATCCGAAACGCAGTGGCGCCGATTATTCGTCCGTTCCGATAGTTATCCCGTGGTTTTCCGGGGTTCCCACGAATATTCCGGACAATTATTAAACATTTTCCATAGCGGGCCGTTTTAAGAAGAAAAAGAAAAATGTAAAATAATAAAAAAATATCTAAAAGTAAAAAAAAAAAAACCAAAAGGTAAAAAAAAAAAATGAGTAATACACCTACTGACATTGATATTTCAACGATTTTCCTGATTATTTCCAGGTTTTCCAGACTCGTGGCGATCACGATGAAATCGTTTGAACGAATTTTTTTATAATTGTATTGGTTTAACTACAATGTGGTTTTTTTTCCTAATGAAATTATTTTTTTGGACCCAAATTATGTCTATATCGCACTTGGTCGCAATTTTTTATTTTCCTTGTAGTTTTCTTAAATAACGAGGAAGAAACGTCGAATAATAAGTATCTGCTGTTAATTTCGGTTTAATTTTTGTTGTAATTCGATTAAAAATAATCGCTGAAACGTTTACCCTATACTTATATTAGCATTTTTTAGGCGTGGTGTAATTTTCAACGTTTTTTGTTTTGTTTTTATATACAGATACGGGCATTTTGTAAAGTATTTTTATCCGCGTTTCAAGTTCAAATTTATATTTAAATCCGTCGTTAAATACACGTAAAATGTATTGTTTGAGTTACAATTTTTAATATACATATATTGATTTTAATTTATGGAAACGCGTTCAACTGAACTTCGCTCTTAATCCTTTTTTTTTTTCGTTTTCAACGATTTATCGTTACAAATCAAACGACACTGTATATCCTTATTTCCCACCCGTAATGCGAAGTATGTCGACTTTTTTTTATTTTCGGACACAGCGATACGAAATATTGTGAAACCGTGGAGAAAGGACGTTGTGGAGCATGACCGAAAGTGAAATCCTAACTGTAGTATACTTCCCCTCCATATTTATTTATACGATAGACAGGTATATTTATTATACATCCTCCCCAAAGAAATTGCGACTGTAAAACCGTTTTTATCACCAACCCCTCCACGGACCTGGGATTTCCGTCATGTATTCTCACGTCCGCCAAAAGTACTGCCGGCGGGATGGGGGGGGGGCAATAAAAAAAAATTCGGGTGAAAGTATTGTTAGTATTAAACTACGATGAAAAAAATAATAATAATAAGTTTTTTCTCTCTCTCCGCGGTATACCGCGGTGATTGCGAAAAACAGCGAAGGACTCTCGGGGCATAAGAGATTATTGCGCGGTTTAAGTGGAGAAAAAAAAATTAAAAATTAAAAAAAATTAAAATGTACTAAAAATCCAGAGAATACCGACCTTGTATGGACGGCGAGTGGGGACTACACGACAGACTCATCAAAACCAAGGCCGCGGTGCACTCAGTCATTTCTTCCTCTTTTGGTTCGTCGTCGCCACCACCATCTTCGTCTTTCATTTCCTCTTCGCGGGATTCGTCTTGATCTTGGCTACTGCTGGGTCGGCGTTTGCGAGATCTGAAATAAACCGTACACAACGATATTATTATTTAAAAAAATCGAAAATTTGATGAAAAAAATAATATACCGACAAAAATTTGTCGATATAACACAAAACGGTTTAAATTTTTGTTTCTTCGAAAGACTTTGCTGCCTCGGCCTGACGTATATCGGCGAAGGTCAGGGTAAACGACTTCAGGATTCGCGTGTATTATTATATACATTTATCTATAGATCGCGGATAGGAAATTCCGTTTTTAGACGCCAAGGATGATCTCAAACACTATTACCTAAGTATCCAAAAATACAAATAATATCGGAATGTTAATTTTAATCGGTGCGTGCGCGATAATTATCAAACCTACGGACACGTATTATTATATTATTATTAGAATGCATAATTACTAACTAATAACGAATGGATAATAAGGATCATAATTCATAATGATATAATAAGGGCTAGGAAAATGATGTACTAATCTAACTAAAAACCTATAGAAAAAGCGCTAAAAAATTAGTTGAAAATTAATTCTTAACACACTTAATACAATTTAATATCTATGTGAAACAATAAATGAAAAACTGTTTTATTATATAATATTTCACCATGCACACGAAATTCCACTATATAGGGTAAGTAATTCGTTGAAAAAAATGTAAATACAAATATTTGTTTACACAATTTTCAAATGTATGCTTAAAATGTATTAATATGCATATAAGTTGACAAAAAATGAATAGAAAAAAAGCTAATAAGCCGACACTTGAGTACAAAAAATGCATTAATTCATGAAAACAAAAGAAAATGTGAACATATTTTTATATTTGAACTCTGCGCGGTGTATGAATCGAATATTGTTTTTGATAAGCTATATGCTGATATGGTGAGAAAAAAGATGCAAAAGCTATAAATTCCTAACCCTAGTTATGATATAATAGACGCGATATAAGTGCCGCACGTGCACGTTGTTATATTTTATGTAAATAAAGACAGGGGCGCGCGATGTGAGAGATGAGACGAACGTTCGAAAAGATCTGGGAGAAATTCATCGAATTATTTAAAATATATATATATATATATTATTATTTCAATAATATTGAATTATTTAAAATTTTACCTATAATATACCGTGCGGAATTTTACTAGAAAAAAAAAATAAAAAATGCATAATCCTCCCCCCGCCACCAAGCAAATTTCTAATTACGAAATAGGATGAAATATAAAGACGTAGCAAAATAAAAACTAATTATATTCCCGTCGTGAGAGAGTCTACGGGCAGGCAGAAGAGCGGCGGTCTCCCGAGTAGACCGTACGGATGTTCCCTCCCGGAATGAAGAAACGAATTAAAAAAATAATAATAATAAACAACGAGCATTATTATTATTATTATTAAACACAAAAATAATAAATAATAAATAATAATAAAATGTTAAACGAAGACAATTTTCTCGAATGTCGGGGCACGCCCGACGACGAAGAAGAAAACGGCTATATAAATAATATTATAAAAGTAGGCCAAAAATACAATAACAACCGCCGGCGGTTTTGACTCTCATTCATGGCCGTCGATACCTGCACTCTCGTATACACTACCTCCACCACTCTGTATACAATAATAATAATAATAATAATACGACTTATTTCAAAATCCCGTCGTGTTTTCTCACACCCGTGTGCGCCCGCGTTCGTCGAGCCGGCAACAGCGGCGCGGCAACGCATGCGACGACGGCGACAGAAACAACCTTGCAAAATCGTATTGAACTTGATTGGGTTTTTTTTTTTTTTCTAATTCGCGCGTATAAATATTTTGCCGCGCGGGCAGCAAACCAGATTTCATAACATTGGTTTCGAATAAAGGCCGCGACCTAGGGTATGGTTTTTTTTTTCTCATTCTATAAACAACATAATATATAATATTATAACCGCGCGCGCGACCGTACACGTCTGTTGGGTTTGCGGCCTCATAGGAAAAAAAAAAATAAAAATCTTTTGCATAATATTCGCAACAAAAAAAAAACCGAAAAAATCAACAATCCGGTCGATTTTACGTAAAAACAAAATTTTTGTTTATTATTATGACATAACCTATTATTATTAGTAGTATTATAATACACGCGTTACTGACACTTTCGGTTTTCTCTCGGTGATAAAAAAAAAAGAATGTGTGCAGGAAAAATAAAAATAATAATAATAACGGCGACGCGAAATGTGCTGACCAATTGACTCGGCCGACAATAATTTAATATTATAGGCACGGACGCGCGAGAGTACAAAATATAACGAGCTTACTGGCGAGGCCGCGAACCTTTTACGGTATATACGGTCGCGCGCGCGCGATCCTATGTAATATATTAGCTAGTGTGTAGGCACGGCCCGCGGTCACGGTTCCCAGATAGGCCCGACGAGTGGTTACCGAGTGGAACCGGTGGGCCGCGCGAAATTCCGGTCGGTTACGTATTATTAAATGTATTAATATTCCCGGCCCCACTATGGAATTGACCCGAGATACGGCGTAGATTAAAAAATACCGGCCGGTGTTTGATTTTAATTTAAATTTTTTTTTTTTTTTTTGGGTGGGGGCGGCGGTAAAAATCCTAAAACTCGGTCGGTCTACGGCTCCGCCTTCAACGACGCTTTTATACCTTTATAAACACGCGCGGTACAATAATATTCGGGTCTCCGAAATACGGTGCACCGGTTGTTTTTTTTCCCTTCTTCTTCCAACGATTTAACGGCGGCGCGTAACACACATCGGCAACGTGGCAAGGCCGTTCGTTCGTTATAATAATAATAATAATATGTCAACCGACCTTGAGGGAAAAAAAAAATAAGAAAAAAAACCCAGCTGATTCCGACGAGGGCCGCTATTTTTATATATATTTGTTTGTTTTTTTTTTTTACATTACTGTACCTTTTCATCGCCCGTTGAAAAAAATATCTGCGCGTGCTTTAATAGCCGAAAATAATATTAATAAAACGGCGAACGCCCGCGAATATATTATTCGCATCACGCCGCCGCGGAGGGGACCCCGCCGCCGGTACGCAGATTATAAAATCATACACGGCGCAGAAGTGCGTACGCAATAAAAACGTACAAAACGCCGCCGCTGCCGCCGTCGGTCGGGCGTAGTAAATTATATATTATAAAATATAGTCTGCGAAACGTATAAAATATATTATATACAGATTATCGAAGAATGAGAGAAAAAAAAAATTATAAAGATAATATGCGTATACTCGCATAATACGGTCGCCGCGCGATACCGGAACTCGCTTTAAGCGCGCGGTCCGATGCATTTATATATACTTAAAGACACCGCCCAAAGAGCGAATAAAAATAAAAAAATAAAGCGAATGCAACCGACGACAATAGGGTACCACCTGTATATATATATATAAATGTATATTTATAATGCCGGTGCCAATGTGACGTATTGTTAGGAGAAAACCGATTTCAAAATATTTTTTTTTATAATTATTATTATAGTCCGCCGGCCGTCTGTCGCGACGTTCCGTGCGCCTACGCATAACATCGTCGAGGAGATCGGAATCAACGACGACGACAACAAAAAATAAGAACGGCCGTCGTCGTAATGAGAGAAAATACCGTGCCAAATACCGTAACGGACCGACCGATCTGCGTTTTCATTTTCGCGTCGTTCATTTTCGTTCGTCTGCGTAAACGTTGTTATTCGAAAACACGAACACAATAAGATTTTTTTTTTGTTTTTTTTTTTTTTTTTGTAATCACATTTTGTACACATTTTTGAACAGTGTGGGTAATTTTTAAACCGCATCGCGTATACAGAGTGTGAAGACACTATACATTTTCGGTATTGCGGTTTTAATATGGGCCGTTCTCGAAAATAAAGGGGAAAAAATGATCGGTTATTTAACTGCATTAAACAGAGCTGCTGCTCTCTCGTTTACTAAATATTTTCAAAAACAAAAAAAATCGGGAAAAAAGTTTAACATATACGACGACGATAAACGACGAGCAACAGGTATTGCGTTTAGTCGATCGCCCTGTATAATATAATATATCGTTTACTGTTCTTCACTGTATAGGTGTATCTATATTTGAATAAAAAACGCAGTGTATGTATATATATAAAGTATTATGTAATAATGTCTATAACATCAACAATAATATTCTATATTTTTAGTGCAACAGAAACTGATGCCCGCAATAACCAAATGCTGCACCGCGGCGACACACGGTGCCAAAATAACAATTAAGCGTGAACATCTCAAGCCCTAAAACCTGCGTATCGGGGATCCGGCACCTCCCGTCGTCACAGATAATATCACGCGCAGGGCCGTAGCTACTCACATATTTCGCCGGGGGGGGGGGGGGGTCAAGTCCTAATTCCCCCCCCCCCAACGCTCAACACCGGCAATTTTCAAATAACTTTCGGACCCACTTCTAATCGGAAAAATATTTCGTGCCAATTACAGTTATTCGTGTGCTTGGATCGGCCCTACCGAAGGACGACGAAAATGCACTTTTTATTACATATCACAGGTGTGAAATTAGTTTTAAAAAAAATCGTAAAGCGCGTCCGTAATATTGCCGCGCCCAACATTTTATCATCCGGGGCAAAAGATTCCCTTCCCCCGCCGGCTGCGGCCAACAATATAAATATTTCATGCTCTCGGGCGGAAATGTTGAAAATATTATTATTTTTTTTTTATTAAATAACGATAATACTTCCGGGCTAACCACGGGCGGATATTATTGAACCTAACCCCGTCTCCCCGTCGAAACTCACGTAAGTACACGTCGTACGTACGTATTTTTTTTTTCTTTTTTTTTTTCATCTCGACGACGATGACGTTATCTCCGAATTTATTATCATTTTTATCCGTCTTCGTTGTAACGGACCGACGACTGTATAACATCGAAACACGTCGAATGCGTGTTTTGGATTTTTATTTTGTTTGCTCAAGTTGTTATCCTCCGCCGGTCGCATTATCAACAAATCAAAGGTCAATCGGAGAAAAAAAAATATAATACAAATTACAGTCTTTAAACGACGCATGTTTTACTATTATACACGACTGACGGATGAGTGTTGTTATTATTATTACTATTATTGTTATTATATAAAAAAACGGGCGAGATAATAAATTCAATTAGGATTATTTACAAAAACTTACCCGCTTATGTCGACAGCGTTCTGTGACGACGAACTGCGTTTCCTGTCCGACATGTCTGCCAACCTGGCGAAATCCGTATCCTGGTCCATGAGCCGTGCCGATTTTCTCGATTCTAACACACGCACGTCGTCCAATTTTTTAATCACCTCGATAGAACCCTGCGGAAAGAGAAAATCGTGTTACTATTGTATTGTTACGGGTAAATGTAATGTGTTATATATTTATTGTGGCAACGGGCGGGGGCGGATACAATCAAAAAAACCCATCGTTTACTCTAGTCACCGACGACGGCGATAACGAATCAAATACTTAGGTAATAATTCACAAAAAAAAAAAAACACTTCAATTGCTTTCACTCCGCGGACACATTATTATTACTATTACTATTATTATTATTATTATACCGGTTTGCTTCCTCGTGAAATCGGTGAAATTCACAAAACCCATACGCAAAAAGTTTACGTCGGTTTTTTTTTTTTTTTGTTCGTACTATTATTTTATTTGCCTATTATTTTAGACGAGGAAATAAAACTATAAACGTGTATAAATCAAGGTCTCCGGAACTTTGCGACCGGTTACCGCGACGGTTGTGCAATTGTGAAAACCCGCCCGTGTAAAAAAAAATATAAATATTTTACGCGAATTTCCACGATTTCGACTCGCCGATCCGGGGGAATCCATCCAGTAGGATGGAAACGCAACCGGCGGCGACGTGGCGACGGCCATCGGTCGCGCGCTCACGCCGGCAAAGTCAAGGTCGTAGCACACAATAATAATTATTGTGCATCGGTTTTTTTTTCTCGATTTTTATTTATTATTATATTAATAATAATAATAATAATAATAATAATTAATAATAACGATAATATGCACCACACAACAACGACGACGTTTCGTCGAGTACGCGCGCGATAACGCGCATTGTTATCTTTGAACTTTCCACCTCTCCGTTCCCGGTCGCACCGTCACCAACCGCGGCCATACGTATAATTGTAATAATAATAATTTATACGCGCAAATAATTATTGTAACCACCGAGTTTCCAGCCGCCGTCAAATGGCCACAACGCGGTTAAGTTGCAGAACGGCAGCGGCGAACCGGCGACCGAAGGGGCGGCAGTCAGGCACGCAGGCAAAGCGTTTGATGCAATTACCCCGTCGTCCTTTCGCCGAGTTATTACGCCGGAATGTCGCGCGTATAAAATACAGGCAAACCTGGGAGAAAGGTATATATATATATATATAAATTTTTATATATTTTTTTTTATTATTGTAACACACAAATCAGCGGCGGCGTGTGATGTAAAAAAAAAAAAAAAATATATATATATACATATATATCGGAACGTAAACTGTAGAAAGTAGGAGACCCCACGTGCATCCCGTTCCCAACTGGTTTCAACTGCGCAGTAAAACGACGGAATTCGTCGATCGGCGCCCCGTTCGAGCGTACCTTTTATTACGGTTTGTGTGTACACCGCGAATATTAATCGCTGGTTGTTTCCACGGCGGCGGTCGACCGGAAAACGCGTAAAAATCTCGGATAAACGCCGGATTATTATTAAAATGAAACGTTTATACCATAAATAACGCTATGGGGATGGTACTACGGGTATTACGGGGGGGTAGTGGTGGTCGAAACCGAATTCCGTAAAAAGACGACTCTCGTAAACAGGACGACGAAGGATTACGACCCCGGGACACACCCCGTCATCGTTAAAAAACTGTTACGCCAGTGTTTGTTGTACTTCGGTCGAAATCGAAACACGAGAAATATATATTGACAGAAAGAAAAAAAACCTATACGTCTCGGCTTCGATTGTATAGCACACGCACAAACAATACAACGATTATTATTATTACAACGGCCGGCGGCGGGTACAATACATAAAAATTCGGATATATCGGCCGCGACACCACTTCGCCGGCCGGTGTTCGTGTGTTGTAGTTTTGTTGGCAACAGTGTCGCCCGCGCATATATACCGCCAACCCGGCAAAATTGGCGTGCCTACGGGAAATAAAACTGGGCGATTTTTAACATACGATAATATCGTATCGCTATACACCGAAATGCTAATTAGTAACGATAATACAATGAGAGAAAAAAAATAAATACAAATTACCGCTCAACACTGCCGCGCGGTCATCGTGTGTACGGCGGCGGCCGGCAACAAGTATGTATTTATTTATTTTGTTTTTTGTTCAACAACAGGCGCGCAGGTAGACACAGAGAAAGAAAACGTTTTTGGCGCCAAATACGGCGGTGGCAGCCGGCCGGCCAACCCCCATATTAAAACGAGACATACCTATTTTTGTCCCTATTACTTATCTATTCTAACACTCGGTTTACCTAAATAAATGGGTACGCCACTCACCTCGTGTCCTGGCGGCGTGATGGACACGCGCACTTCTTCCGTGTCTGGCCGGTGGACGACCACGTCGCCTGATATCTCGCGACCGTTGAACGTAATGTACACCCGCTGGCCGGCCATCAGCCGGAGGTCAGACAGCGTCCGGAAACCAGGGCCCACCAGCTCGGAGGCCCTGTACTCACGCCGGCCTGACGTCCCGTCATCGAAGCGTATCGAATAGCCGGTCTCGGAACCGTCCGCGGCCGTCTTGACCGCGGCTATGATGCCGGCGCACAGCTTACCGTCGTCGCCGGCCGGCGCACAGACACGCGTCCCGATGATCGACCGCTTGGCCAACCGTTTACCGGCGCCCGCGATCGGCCCGTTCCTCTGCCGCATTCGGATCGCTAACGAAGTATCCAGCTTGACGACGTTACGATAAAGCGTAATTTCACGATTATTTATTCTATCGCGGCGTAAGGCGAACGCGCGCGCGACACGGCTAACGAATGAAACGCGTAATTTACTCGCGGTAAATTAATTTAATTGTTTTTTTTTTAATTTTTTCAAGCTACACCGACGGTACCATGGTACCGTTTCACAAAATTAAAACGCATCGCTATTATTTGTTCGACAAAAGTTAGAGAAAAAAAATTTAAATTATAACACGAAAAAAAAAATTGTTATTATTAACGCACTTGTTGCGTTTTTACAAAACGAGAATTATTTGTAAAAAAATATAATCGGTATTGTCAAGATATTATGGTAATAATAATAATTGTTTTTCCCGCGAACGTACGGCGTTACGTACACGATTTTATATTATATTATATATACGTTCACAGCGCGCTACCACAAACACAACAAGAGACCGGGACTTTGAGGCCGCACAGCGGAGCACTCCTAACATCGGCAAGGCGTAAAACGGAACTATGGACGTGGTTTGGCACAAATGTTCGACGCCACAGCTGACAATGCCGGTTGCCGGTATACCGCCCGCCGCAGTGATACCAATTTACCGTATCCTATCGACCCGGTTTTGCGTTCTACTATTATTATACGATGCGCGCATCCTGAATCCGCTTTTCGTTCACAAAGGAAAATAAATAGCAATTTCGTTCTCGTCGACCGGGGATTTTCAATATTATATTTTTAGTATTTTTACGACGAAAAAATAAAAACAAAAAAAAAAAAAACAATCCTGGTCCCCGCGTCGTTTGTATACACTACAATTTCAACAACACGTACTAGACTGAAACGAAAAATATACAATAATTATTCTAGTATACGACAACAAATTGCTGGTAATATTATTAATATCGATGTTACGACATGTATTTCTATATCATTGTTATTGATTTTATTATATTGTGATTTTAAAATATCTAAATTATTCTTTTTACCGTGATTAGAAAGAAAAAATACGATTGGATTTCGATATATATATATTATTATTTCCTACAATTATTCTACATTCCTATCCTTTGCATCATAATATTATTTAATAAATATAAACATAATGAATAATACAACTAACGAGATAAACTATTCGATTTCTTCTCTTGTTTTACGAATTCACTGATAAACCAGGTGTATTAAAATTCGCTAATATTAAAATTCTTTCTTTTCCAGAATAATTGAAATCATTTTTTCATAGTTCAATGATCTGCCATACAGTATACATAATATTATGCAATATTTTTTTTAAAAAATTCGAATGCAAAATGTTAATATGAGTGATTAGAAATAACATAAATGATAATGACAAATAATAATAACATTATAGCATATTATAATGTAGGGGTATACAAAATTATATATTCAATAGGCATAAGTGATTCTATTAGTAAGCTTTTGTATATTAGTTTTAACCGTTTAGGTACTATTACTATATAAATAAGTAATATTATATTTTTTTTCTAGTTTAAATATTACCTACAAAAAATCGATAAATCTGCTGACGTATAATATTTGTCAAATTTAAATTAAACTGTTTAAATTGTCCTAAGTAAAATTATAAAAAATAATAATAAATATTTAAACTAATTATTATTTATTATGTTAGATATAATTAGATATACTCCTAATTCCGTCCCGTAGGTATTAAACTGATGTTGTTTTTCTATTGATATGTTTAAAAAGGTTTTTTTTATTTTGCTTATTGTCAGGTAATTTAATCCGCAACGTCGATAACTTGGTTTCCGACATACTGACATACTCTTTTACCCGATTCTTGTATTTTAAAGTGACGTATCAATATATATATATATATATTAATATATAAATAATTATTTATTTTCATACCCGACAATGAGCAAAAAAAAAAAACTGCGAAGGGAAATGGAATTGGTTAAAAATCTACGGGACGGAATTCGCGGAATTTATAATATAATTAAGTAATAATTAAATGAATAGAAATATATCACTTAGATCTCTTTATTTTGCTCTAGTTTGTCCAAGTTTTAAATACGGATCTATTTTCGTAACTATAATGACTGCTGTACCGGCTGTACCTTATATTATGATTTATTCATTTCAAAGATTCTCCTTGTGTTCCATTTTATGACTTTAATAAGTCACCTAAACTTGCACTCAAAAGTACAACTGTTGTTTCTTTAATCTTCATCATGCAATGGGTAAAGACCTTATAGAAAAAATTGTGTAGAAATCTATGTGCAGTGTACACGTACTTACATATACTTAAATCTTAAAACAAAAACAAAAATTGTATAAGTATATGATTATTTATGTTACGATCAATAAGAAGTATCGTAACCATTACCGTATAATATATTTTTATTAAAAAACAAAAAATAATATTTAATTATTAACAATGAGTTTAAAAAAATAATAATAAAAAAATACTACCTTCATAAGTAATTTTTAATAACTCGACATAAATTTAATTACAAAAACAATTCTTAGAATGCATAAATGTACATTTGCAGCGTATATTAATTATATTTATATATAAATGTTACGCCCCAAACGTGAAAGTGTCCAGTTTATGAAATGTGAAATTTTTTTTGCTCAATCTGTGAAATGTGCAGCTAGTATGCACAATTCACGGTTTGATCAAAATAATTTTGCACATTCCATGAACTGGGTACTAATAAAACTGGCTCAATTTATGAATTGGGCAATTATGTATTTTTGTAAAATAATACTGAAGAGTAAGCATAATCATTTGGATTTATTCGTTTTTTCATAGATGTGTACTATTGAGAAACCAACCGTCACGTATAATTTTCAAGTTTTAAAAAACTATTACAATTTCGTTAAATAAATATAAACACACTTGTAATAAATATGTTCATATTAAAAAATATAAGTATTTAAAAAAAAAAAAAACACACATTATCAAAATAATATGTTTATACATATTTATTATTATTATCATCTACATATTTACTAATATGCTAAATAAAAAATTTCAATATTTTCTATAATAAAAATTATGATCTTATATTTACCCAGTTCGTGAAATGGGCAAAAAAAGTTGTAAAATTTGCTCAATCCATGAATTGTGCAAACTGCTTGAACAAAATATTTCACGTTTCATGAACTGCTAGGCATTTTCGCGTTTAAGGTGTTTATATAGCTAAAATAAATTTTATATTCAATGAATACCTACCGAATAGTTTAATAAACCACCTGTAGACTGTAAATAACGCAGTCTAGGCATATTATCATTTAGCAGTATACAATACCTAAGTATTTATAGTTTATAAAACATTTCATTTAATAAATATCTAAACAATTATTATAATCAGTTTACAAAAAACTAATCAAAACTACGAGATTGTATGGTATTTTTATTATTATTTTTATCAACATTTGATTGATATAACTACGATGATTAATGATTTTATAAAACGTTTTGGCACTGCCATTTTAAATAATACAAAATATTATTATTTGTTTGCAACAAATCGTTCGGTATGTCTTTCGCGATATGTACCTACCAATCTATCCAAATTTCGTGCGCGGTTTTCCCACGGTTCGTCCGAGTTGCGTCCACGGCATGTCGTTGAGAACCCACGGACCATAAGCGCAAATAGAGGGAGGGCTTTTGGGCTTGGCTCCCCCAAAAATGTCAATAACCACCCCCCCTCAATATGTTCTGATTTTTGTCTTACATTTATTGATTTGAATATACAAAAATACGTCCAACAATGATTGCTTTTTTTTTAGTAATATACGTTGGACGACCAATATAAAATATATACGAAAGTACTGGAAAATTTAGTTTACTATGGATTCTACATCGATCGGCAAAATAACAGCACTTGATTGTATAATGTTGTGCAAAACATGAGCAGCGCAATCAATACCACAAATATTGTTTTTTAAACTATTATTTAGAAATGAAAAAACATTTTTCGTTCCTTTCCTATTGGGCCCTCCAAAGTTAGTATTGCAATTATCGCCAGAAAAAGCAATTATTTTACCTGATAATTTATATTTACTCAAAATCTCAATAATATGATTTATTAAAATATTAGCAGTTCTACCTTTTAAATTTGTTATTTCCAAAATTGTTATTTGCACTTCCATTTTTGGATTGAAATAGTGAATTAGAATAGGCACAACTTTTAAGTTTTTGTGGTTTTAGGTATCTATCATAATTGTAACAAACTTTGCAGATTCTAATTCTTTACAAATTTGTTGCATTGCACAAAGAGCAAACACGTTTAATTAATTAGGATTTGGTATGAGCACAAGAGAATTTTTTGTTAGAAATATGTTTCAAAAGGGTTGATGTACAATCCATTAATCTAAATGAATGATTATGTACAATTGTATGAAATGAAAATAACCCTTCTTCTGCTGTGGCATGCTTACTTTCATCAGTTAATCCAACCTAGTTTTATTTTTAAAAAAAGATGTTACTTTATCATTACTTGATGTAGAAGATACTACACGTAAATGTTTTTTCGTTTTGGTGATATGTTGTTTTATGTATGCTCAGACACTATTTTCAACTGAAAACACAGATTTACATATTATACAAAATACAATTACAATTTCTTCAGCATCTCTCAAAAAAAAAAATTCTGTTTTTAAATTTGAAGTAACAACGCTCCTTATTTTCGGCATTGTAAACAATGGACAAACACGCAGTGCACGTTGCACAAGACCAAGACGTGAAATGACTAATCGCTAATCGGGATATTCCAATTTGTGTATGTTTTATATGAACACATATATTTATACTTTATTATTATAATATTATATTTATAGCTATGGCCTTTCGATTGTGTCTGTTTAATATCCAATAGTCGCGCCATAAAAATATGACGAAAGTTTTCATGTTACCGATAAAACGATTGCCTAGCTGAATAATATTTAATCGTAGTTATTTAAAATGAGTATGGACATCAACGCATGCTATCCAGTTAACTATACCATACGCCATACTACATCATTACAAAATTGTGTGTGGTAACATACCTACGCAATTTTTAAATGGTAAGATTGCATAGATAACAATATCTATAGCAGATTTATTATAGAAACATCACATTTTGATGAAAATATACTTAATACGGGATTGAAACAGAACAATCACGGAAAACAGGACAAAATGCGTCCTGTTTGATTTCGATTAAAAAAACAGGACACTAAGGGGAAAAACAGATCAATCCTGTTTAAAATAGGATGTATGGTCACCCTAATATACGTTAGATATTTAATACAAATATTTGATGATTTCATTGTGTTGGAACTTGTTGCTCTAAAGACATAAATTGTTTTGTGCGTAACTATTATGAGTTGAAATAGTACATTTGTCAACGATTTAGTTATATTGTAATTAGATGAAAAATAGTTTAGGGGTGTATATACTTATGTAAACACTTTATGAAATAGCCAGGGCTTTGTCCCCCTCAAATCTCAAACGGTTTTTGTGCATATGCCCCGGGCGCAACTGCTCCGGACCAGTCGTCAGAAAACCGCGATTCGGACAAAAATATCATTTTCAGACGCAATTCGAACGCAGCTTATTGTATTATATATTATTAACACTGGTGTTTTACATTGCCTCGAAAACAATAGAAATCTACGCGCTTTTAAAATGTTCGCATATTAGTGTAGTGCGTGTATTTTATTATAACACTCGTGATTAGAAGTCGTAAGTATAACTATGATAAGTGGTTGTTGCCCGCACTGAACGTGTATAAAAGTGTAAAATACGTGAAATCCGACGGTTTTTTTATTTTCTTTCAAATTAAATATATGTATATATATACAGGTAGGTAGGTAAATTATTATATATTGAAAAATATGTTCATTGTTGTATTGTTTGTAAAACAAAAAAAAAATAACGTAATATCGTCGTTATATTCGTAGGCAGGTGTATATATAATATATATACGACATTTATACGGTCCATGCGAACGGACTCTAAGGTCTTGTACATATTATCAATAATTCAGTCAAGTCCAATTCGGGATCTAGTTTACCCCGTACGCTACAAAAACGGCGTTTTATATTACACAAAATGTATTATATAAAAAAAAAACCGTTTAGAGGTAAACGTCGCCTATTATCATATCAATATTATATTATATGCATTTATATTTATATACACCGGTCCGCACTGCAATCCGTGTTCGTTTTGCAATACAATGAAAATAAAGAACAGATCGATTAAATCCGGAGCATTATTAATACGTGTAATAACCTATCTATTAGGTTTCGCGTAATATAATAATAATAAAATTTATTTGCCCAATAATATTACCTCCTCGGTACGTGTCGGAACTGTTATTCAAGTTCACGTGCCTTACCTCTATACAATACCGCCGAGGAAATTATTATTCATTGTGACGTTTACGTTGGAATGATAATAAACTCAATATACGAAATTATAATAATATTCTTGGCAGTTATAGCTACGCAGGACTTGATCCGGATTAAGGGGGTGGGAGGCACGTAATATCGTTAATTAAATTTACATACGTAGATATTTTAATCAATGATTATTATTTCTTAACAGTTAGTAATTATAAATGTGTGTGCACCAATACAGAAATAATATACATTTTATAGTGCTCATATATTATTTTTTTTTCACCGATGAAGGCCCACAATCAAGAATCGGCCCCTGGACCCCTAAAGGTCTTAATCCGGTCTTAGTGCTACGGCGTCATCGGTGATGATATTTTCTACAATTTTGATCATATATATATATATATATATATATATAATCTTACTATATAATATTATAAATGCGATAATGTTTGGGAGGATATTTGTTACTTAATCACGCCAAAACGGCCGAACGGATTTTCATGAGATTCGATAAATAGTTAGGACTTTAGGTCCTGGATTAGGCTATAATTTTTATTCAGAATTCAACCCCTAAAGAGTGGTTCACACGGGGTTATTAGTATTTTCGGTTATTATTTGTGTTAGTTTATTAGGTTTATGTCTCGGTGATACGGATGAAATAAACAAAAACAAAAAAATAATACTGCATGGTAATAGATAGCATAATATGATAATTTTTCTATTAGCAACACTGATCATTTCGTTGCTTTTGCTCGCGCAAGTATATATGGGTAGGTCGGGTTCTTCTCAACCTTCCAAGAGAAATGTGACTGTCTACTTTTCATCTCAAAATTGAACTCCTAATGTGTGGCTCACGCTTGACTTTTGAAATTTGAATTGTTTATTTCTGGGTATCTTTGGTAACACGGACGAGTTTTTTTTATTTAAGCTTTTCAAAATGAGGAAATATTTTTTATTAGTAGTAGTAGTAGTATACGTAACATATATAAATGTTAATAATTGTTATATAAATGTATACTATAATATATTATAACTAACTGAATTACTTATAGATTATCGTACAAAAAATACCGATAACCCTGTGTCAGCTCCCATTTAACGATCGAATTCGGGATAAAAAGTGTATCCCGTGTCTTGTCCCGGAACATTTTCTACCCGTGTGCCAAATTTCGGCCGATCAGTTCGGTCGTTTTCGCACGTGATTGAGTAACAATAAACATAGAAACTTTCGCGTTTATAAATATGGGATAATATTATTATTATAAATCACGGTGTACGCGGTTAATTTATATTATACACTCTATAGTCTATACCATACGTAATATAATTACGTTAAAAACAACTTTCGGATGTTAATAATAAAAAAAAAAAAACGGTTTATATATTGTTCGCTAGGCGTCTCGAAATAAATAATCAATTTATGGCGAATATCGACGTCGTGACCGACGTACAATCCTCGTGCAATTTATATTTAGTAGTACAATAGTAACACAATACTGCGCACACTCTATCGCGGAGCAACGTAACACAGACGCGTAAGACCTACCACCGTAATGACCCACATTTCTGGGTGGTACCCATCGCTGACGGTGCGGGCGTTTTCGCTTGACCCAAGTATACTATAATCGTAATTATACTTAATTATCCCCCGGCTTAAAAGAGCTCTGCCCTACCTATAAACAAAAACGAAATTTGAATTAATAATTTAGTCTTTGATATTTATATTGTATTTTTATCATATTGTAGATACGAGTGCGTTAAATTCGTAATTAATTTAGTCGTCGGTTACCGTTCTTCTAACGGTTTTATCTGAAAACTAAATACTCGCATCACACGTGAAACTACACATGGTGATAACGATAGATATGTTTTGGTGTTTTTGTCATTTTGCAGCATCGATATTCGGATGAAACGGCCGTAATCCACCGTAAAATAATCGAACATTTTAAAAATATTATTATATAATTCCGTGTATTACGGAATTACTGACTGACAACTTTTTATTATTATTATTATTATTTTTTTTAAATATTTTTAATAATTTGTATATAACGTGAAACTTTTAATGCAATATAGTTATATATCTATAACTTGTAACCAGTTACCTAAAATTAGAGTAACTTGTAACTCGTGTCGGTTGTATCCTTTTACACTATGTACTGTAACTTGACCCGACGATTATACCACGTGGCAGTGGCGGCACTGGGGCCCTACCTGAAAATGCCTGCCCGACCTTGATCGCAATAGCTTACTTAGTTTCATAAGCTAAAACAAAAAACTGTAAGAGTTCATCATCATAGGTGTTGATGTAATAAATAATTAACAATAATTTTACCGATGCATATGGAAATTGCAGAATTGTTTTATATTAGTTTTAAGTTTGTCATAATTATTGTCATAAAATAATGTTTTTTTTTTTTTAATTTTATTATTTTTGTTGAAGCAGGGACGAAATCTCATTTTTGCATGGCCCGACCTTATAATTAATGGCCTCCTTGGCCCTACCTAGAAACAAATCCCGACACCGCCACTGCCATGTGGCAATGACAAGGCAAACGATATTTCGCTTATACCGGAGGCCTCGTATTTAAGGGGTCTCGTATAGGCAATTTTCCAGACGTTTTCTACGCAAATTTACCAATTCATAATATTATTCAAATTCACTTTCAAATCGGTATACGTTCACAATTAGTCCCGTGTCATTATCGCGAATATTTGCATTGTGTGTGTGATATCGTGAAATAAACGAGAGTGTAAACGGAGAAAACGTTTCGACGAGCGCAAAAATTAGACCAAACTGTTCATGATAAAAAATTAAGAAATGTGTGTTGCACTGTGCAAAATTAAATTTAGTTTTTCGGCATCAATACTTCGGAATAAAAGTTATACGAGTTTTACCTGAAATTATCAGGTTTGTAGAACAGTAATTATAACTTTTTTTTTTTTGTATTTGTGGTATCGAAAAAATAAAACAAACGTAGCACAGTGCACGTTATTATTTATTTTGTATGATGAAAATTTCGTTTCTTAGCAAAAGTCCGAGCAGTGTTTGCCCGCATAAATCAATTTTTACGCAGTTTGGTTACGTGTGGTAACACGCCCGCTTAGATAACAATTTTGAATACGTATCGAATTTATTATTATTATTATTATTATTAATTCGGTAAACAAAATAGAGGAAAATGTAGTTGCACCGTACGAGTTTTGTATGGTGTACATTATTCACAGTGTATATGCCGGCCGGCTGGCTGTAGCTGCTCAGCTGACACGCGTAAACACAACTTTCCGGAGTCGGCGGCGACGTCTGCGGCGGTGGCGGGTCGGGGGGACTGCGAAACTCTGCGCGGCTGGCGAGGGGCGGGGTGGGAGGTTCTGCGGGCGACCTCGGTGCCGTGTTTACATTGGTTGACCCACTTTGGCGTCGCGGTCGGCGCGCGCACTGTACACACGCGCCGGCCAGCCGGCCGGTTTCGCGCCCGAGCCGCTAGCGAACGACCCAGCAGTTCGTACGGCGAAAATATTGGCATCGCGGCCAGGCGGCCCGCACGATAATTATCGTGCACGATAATGGTGCGCCGCTCGGTAACGCCGCCGCCGTGTGACGTAACCACTACGCGCGCGTACCGGCGAAAGTTTTTTTTTTCCCCTCTTGTCCGTTTCGCTTACTGCGTAATATTTTTAGTGTCCGTCCCTCGCCGCCGCGCCCGACGACTGCACGACCCTTTTGCGAGCCCCTCCCGACCACCGTAGGCCGCAACCGTGGGCCCACGACGGTCCCGCACGCGCGCAACATCGTATACGTTTTACCGCGGACGGTCGCGCGTGTTTTTATTACCGAGTCCCGTTGTTTACGGCAGGCCCGCGCGTAATAACTTATTATATTATTTCGGCCGATTTATCGCATTATAATTTATAATAATTGTATCATATTTGCCGTGACGCTGCAAAGTATAATCATATTAAAAAAAAAAAAAATCGCGTATCCGGCCATATTATTATTATTACGCATTTTTGTTTGTTTTGTTTTTTCGGCGAATGCCACCCCGGCCTATGTAGCTGTATTATTTTCAACGTACACACGCAATTATAATAGTAAATCCGGTTTAATCGCGTCGTTCGTGTAATACTGTAGAACACAATAGACGTGTAATTATAATTCGTTTTCGATTTATTTAAGTTTTTTTTATTCGTAGCATTTCACGATGCATAAAATATAAATGCTTTTGGTTTTCGCGTAGAATGTAAACAACAACTGATTCACGTAGGTATACGTACACTAAATATAATAATATTATGTGCGTCGGCGTGACGTACCGAATACTAAACACATAATGCACAAGCGTCGGTAGTATTTTTAAATTTATTAGGATAGCGTTCGTATACCTGGCCTGAAAAATAAAAGTATTTTTCTATTTTTGACCGTATCGCGTCTAAAGGGACCGTAAACCAAAACCAAAACCAAACGGTAAATTATTATTTGAAAATGCCCGGCGTAACATTAATACTATTATTATTATCATGTAAAAGACGACGGTGTGGAATACCGTATTAAAAGTAAGTACTTATTTAAAAAAAAAAAAAATTCTAATCGGAAAACCATGTGTTTGCATCAAAATTTTAAACGAAATAAAATTTAATATAAATTATTTATTCAAAATGTCGATGTTCTTACAAATGCTGTTCAACGGTTTTGCTATTGCGTGTCAGCGTAAAACGAGCAAGACTATACAATTGGCAAGCAAACCTGGTTAGGGTTAACCCGTTAAAAAGTTAAATTACTTTTTTTAATATCTTTTAGCTACGCTAGTTGAAAAAAAAATAGAACGTCAAAAAATAATTTGGTTGATAAATTAGTCATTTTTTTAAATAAATAGTTTTAACTTAACTTATGTATTATGTAATTTTTGTTATTTACGAATTTTATACAAGACTAAATATTAGGGTAAAACATATGTTTACGAGTGTGTATAGTGAATGATAATTTCAAAATAATCACCTTTGATTTATGTTATTATTTTCCTAAAAATGTTTAATTTAACTCATATATATTTATATTTTCAAATTTACTGTAACTTAGCTTAGTTGCATTTTGGTTTTAAGATAACTTTAATAAATGTTCACCTCGCCCAGCTTTAATAACAGGTAAAATATAAAAATTATAATATTATCAAATAAATCGATAGATCGATAAATCGTATAGTATAATAATTAACGTACATACAAAATATAGGTACTTAACGTATCCTTGTAGAAAAGCAAATAAAAAATGTACGCAGAGTTGGGAAAAAATAAATAAATGCTTATAGAACTCTGGTAAGAATAATAGTAAAATTACGATTAGAGAATATAATATTATAATTGCGTATTATTATACCTACTAGGTATACGTTTTGTAGCTGTTATGAAAAAAAAATATTTTCACATAAACTAAACTCAGAAGCTATTATATTACCTATATGTAGTACCTATAATATAGTTATTTTCTCCGGATCGTAATTTTTAACACAGTTTTTTTTTCCTCATTACGTCATTGCTACAGTATAATACCTTATTTCAATATAATTACGTTTAGAATATAATTCGATTGCTACAAGATCAATCCCACCCGATCGGGGCCTACGGTGTTGTTATTGGATACGACCATATAGGTATCGAGTATTGTTCTTCTATACTGCTGATTACACTGCAAATATAATCCACCTATATATTATAAATTATTTATCGATTGTTTGTTTGCAATTATATTATACATAATATTGCATACTGATTAGTGATTATATTAACATAAAATATACTGCACATTATCCAACACGCGGATTTGTACCTATTTGTCCTTTGATAAACATATTTATTATAAATAAAACATGAAATAGTTTCGTATCCTGTATCCTGTATTCCTGTATGTTAAAACAACAAACATCAAACCTATTATAGTCTACGGTAAACTCATCTCGTACCGGAAACTTTAAACTTTTTTTTTTTTTTTAAATATTCTATCGACAAAAAAATTAACAAAGCCAGACGTATACGTCGTGCCACGTAGGTGAGCCATTGTTGTAGGTGGGAAGTTCGGAAGGTAGGATAAGTTAATTTAATTATATCAACGAGAAATCCGAAATGAACCATTTTTTTTTTGGTAGATTTAAATTAAAAATTGTATTAGTTTATAACTATAATATAAATTACAAATGTTTGTGCTTTTAACGAACTTTAACATGCATTTTAACTTAAACCATTGATAAAAGTTAATTACAAAATTGTAAATCCATATAAAACCTACAAAAAATAACCTGAACAATTAAATTAGCTTATTTATAACTAAAAAACCGCTAGATTATTTTGAAAATTATACCTTGCCTATAATGTGCTGATATGAGTATTCGGTGAAAATATCAAGTTTCTACGATTATTTTTCACTGAATCACAATAACAAATAATAACAGAACAACTATTGCGTAAATATTTCCAATTTTCTGCCATTATTAAGAAAAAACTAATTCATATTTTTTAAAATTTTTTTTTTTATTAAGAAAATAACATTTACAATCTGTACAATATTAGCACAATAAGTAAATTTGAAAAATAACATAAATATAAACATGAAAACAGTGTTAACGGAGGCCATCCAGTAATAAGACCCATTATTAAGAACAATTTTTTTATTTGTTTAGAATTGAGTGCCTAGATCAGGAGATCACGGCACCAACGTCTTTTGAGACGACGTGGAAGGTCGTTAGGAAGCATAAGAGTGTATTGATTTGAAACGAGTGGGTTGGAATGGAGAAATAATCTGGAGTGGAATTTTTTGTAGTATGCTTTGGTAATGTTATCGACTGTCTCGATATTAAGGTCTTTATGAAGAGAGTGGTTGCTGACGAAAGAGCAGAAGTTAATTAGCGTAGGCAAATTGATTGGAATGATTGGATATTTTTTATTTGGGTTGACTTGGCGCAATCCCAAACGGGCCTATCATAGATTTATATATTAATAATTTATTTTTTAGAGGAAGATTGGATTTGAGTATTGGACGCAATAGGTGTAGTCTGGAATTTAATAATTTTCTTTTTGCTTTGAGATGGGGACCCCAGGTAAGTCTTTTATCTAAAACTATACCGAGATATTTGACATGTGACTGTGAGGGAATAATAGCTCCTTGAAATGTTAGAGCTGGTGAGTTTTTTTTTGTTGAGGGTGAAAGGAACATGTATGGACTTATCGGCGTTTATTTTGATATTCCATTTTAGTGCCCAGTTGGCGATTACGTTTAAGTGGATTTGTAGAGCGAGAGAAATTTCAACGGGATCAGAGTTGGATGATAGTATTGCTGTATCGTCAGCATAGATAGCTAAAATAGTGGTATCGGTTTGGGGAATATCTGACGTGAAGATATTAAAGAGATCAGGAGACAAATCACCTCCTTGAGGTACTCCTGCTTGGATATTAAAAAGGAAAGAAAAATAGTTTCCTTGGCGAACATATAAGAATACATATTTTTATATATAATGCGTCATGTGATCAATTCCATCAATAGCTCCAGATAATATGTACTACTAGAAAATAACTAGAACAGCTAAAAATTAAAAAATTGATTCATTTATATAAACGATAATTATTTTAACAGTAACTGCATATAGTATCTAGGTACATATTATTATATAATATGTAATGTACCGATTGTCACTTGTTGGACTAACTGCATTATAAAAAGTGAAGACATTCGTATATAATAGTCATTAGTCGTGTACAAACAAGTGCTGAGCACTTAATCCGGTCCAATCTGAAATCGGAATTACCAAAATGGTAACGATCCGAAGCGTATAATCCGGATCAATTTTATCGATTCGAATTGTTATTATAGAATTCAATTTATTAAACAAATTTAATAAAAACATATTGCAGACGAAATGGAAAAAAAATGTTGGCCTGCCGAGCTAACTGGAGTTTTGAAAATATATTAGTTTTAAATGTATTAATTTCACATGTTCCCGATAAGACAGATTAAATCCGTCTATTCGGATTAAACGGATAATTTCTAATCCGTTCGATATATTTTACAAACCGGATTGCGGGTTAGTCAAACTTCTACTCAGTACTAGTACATATCTCATACTATATAACAATCTGCCAAAAATATCACGTCACAAAATATATATAAATATGTTTTTCTCGTGTTCCAGAATTATTTGTTTTTAGCTATTTTTATGTCTGTGAGTAATTCGGCGTGATGGTTAAATTGCAGTTAGTTTGCTAAATATTTAAAATATTAGATTATAGTTTGTTATACTTATATACGTGTATTTAGAATACGGAGTATACATATTATATTGTACAAAACTCAATAAAATATCAAATATATGTATATATAAATAATCAAATAAATAAATGTAAAATTATATATTTATGAAATATATATGTTACGGTCCAAGTGGAGAAATTGTCAATGTAAACAATGATATTAGTACTGACAATGTCAGGTGAAATTAATGTATAATATGCTTAACTTATAACGTATATATATATATTTCATGTATAACGAAAATAAAAAAATGGCCTCCCTAATGAACCAACTAGATCCAAAATGCTTTTAGAAAAGGTACTACACTAGAAAATCAGAGTAGGATTTCTAGTAGAAAAGTTGATCACGGGCAGAAAAAAAACACACACATGATAGTAAAACCAAAAACCATAAACTTGATTTCACATCAAATTGACTTAGATAATTAGTATTTAAAATCAGTATCATGCTGTATAAGTATTATATATTTTATAAAGACTTTGGAGTGTGTTATTAAATAAACGTCTTAAACGAAACAAAAAAATAAAATATATACATTGAGAAGTATTTAAATAAATATGACCATCCAAATGGTCGATACACGAATAAGGTAAAAATTATGTTTTTTGTCCATAATAAATATTATATTTTCTTTTAAATTAATTATGCATAAGACTCGTGAATAATATTATTATTATTTTCGGTTTTCGAGCAACAAAAAATGTATAAATATGGGTATGTATACAAGTTGAGTAACGAATTCCTCGTACATTATAATATTGGGTTTAAAGTTCACGTGCAACGTAAATTCAAACCAAATAAAATTCGTGATGCATTTGTGCAGTTTATTGTCGTTGTTGTGCTCATATCTATATCTATGATATTCACGATAATATAATATTAACAAAAACGTAATATAAGTACGGGGAGATTTAACATTTCTCCTAGGTCCTGTATAAATTATTTTATCTTATTATATACAAGTAATAATAGTGTAAAATGCATATATCAATTTCGCGTAATCGCGTTTGCAATAATTTGTACGGGTTAGGTTATAATGCGATATGCAAATATCGTTTTTATATTACATAAGATGAATGTATTATTATTATATGTAAATCTCTTAAAAAAAATAACATTTTTTCTTATTTTTATATATATATATATTATACCACCTAACCTAACCTAACCTAACCTAACCATATATATATATATATATACATATATATACATATATATAATGTAATATTATTATTTATTCATCCCGAACTCGCTGTTATATACATACAACATATGCATATAATATTAAGAAATTGCGTTTATATAGCGGGTAAAAAATAAATACTTAAAAAAAAATCTTAAATTATGATATTTTTTTTTATTATAAAACGCAATTTAGGTTAGGTGTCTCGACGACCAACCGCGACTACCGCAACTCTTATCCCTATTATATAAAACATCGTAAGACTATATTCAATGAAACAGAAATGAACACTGTAATTTATATGAACAATTTATCTACTGTATAACTGCAACGAACACAACGGCGACGGCGGCCATGATAAATTTCGGTAAATTCAAGGATTTTTTCTTACTTATTCGAAGGCGTAAATTGCAAAATGCATTTATTGTACACTCCGTACCTCTATGACTAGGCCAAATAATTTTGTTAACTGGGTCATTACCGCATTATATCTACAATGTAAAGCTCGCGCAGACGACTATACACAAGTTTACCAGTGTGCATGTGGGGTTTTAAACAATATAGTTCACCGACTACATACGCGAACGTTCCGCCAAATTATCCAAAAAAAAAAATCAAACAATATATAATATAGTAACTGCTAATTGATGAACAACATGCTGTTGAATACCGCTATCTATTGCACATAAAAGATTACTTTTTAGAATTATTTAAAATTAAAAACTATATATGAACACAACAAAATTAAGTATATATATATATATATATATTCGTTCTGGACGAGTACCTATATAAAATAATAATACGACTGTAGAACAAAAAACTGTAGTCCATTGCGGATGTTTTGTACATCGTCGCTACGTTCCACGGTAAGTAAGTAGGCCACTGTTGTAGATAGGAAGTCGAGAACGTAAGATCGTCGATTAAAAAATATTTTGATTTATTATTATTAAAGTATTTACAGTGGCGGTTTTAGGAATTTTTTCGGGAGGGGGGTCCACTGATATTAACTATATATTGGTAACATAAACAAATATTTACCCAATGATTGCCTGCATTAAATTTACAAATAACTTTTCTTACATGAGAAAAAATTTGTTAATAAATTATTACCCAAATAAAAAAAAAAAAAATCATAATACGAAATCTAATTTTCGATTCTGTTCGCATAATTCGTCCAAAACTTCGTCAGAGGCTAAATTTAAATCCGTGTGAATACACATCATTGCTACACAACCATTTAGTCTTTTCCGAAATACTTTAATAGGCAAATTATGGTTAAAATTGTAAAATATTATTTCTTAATTAAGTTTGACCACCTTCAATAGTGTTTCGCGAATAAGTTTCGATTCTTTTATATTTATTATCCAATTATTTTCGTTTTTTTTTTTTTTTAAATTTTCAATGACGAACTAATTCATTGTCTAAATTTAGAGTCTGGGGGACCCCTAGATCCCCCCCCGTAAAATTTCCACTGAGTATTTACAATCAATGGTAAAATATACATAGTTAGGGTAATTTAGTTGATCTAGTTTTATACGTGGTATATACAACGATAAACGCAAACGAAATACAATTCTGAACGGAGTCCGTATAAAACATTATTTTCAATCAATTTAAGCTATATTCATTAATAACTGGATACGAAATAAATTACATATATAGACGAAATTCGGTACCAGAAAAAAATTATGGTAAAAGCTCTCGATTTTGATGTATCGTTGACGGACAGAAATAAAAAGCACAAATCATACTAAAATGTAAAACCAATATACATTTCTCGCTTCGCTCAAAATCGAAAAAAATAACTAATTATATTGCATCAATATTTATGGAATAATAATACATTAATATGTTGTAAATAATATTGAAGGTAGATTTCCATCAGTTCTAAACTATAGTAATAATCGCAGACTGGTTTAGAGATTATTATCTTCTTTTTTATATATATAAATATAGAACATTTAAATATCAATTAATATATTAAAATGTTTGGCATCCAAACAATAATTACGGATGTCTCGATTTTTAATCATGAGCAATTAATACGTTATTAATGATGGTATGCGTTCAAATAAGAGATATCCAAGGAAAAATAATTACATTTTAATAAATTCGAATTGATAATAATATTTTTGGTTGTAGAAATATTGCTGTAGAAAATATTTATTTTGTTACAGAATATATCTTAAAACTGTAAATCCAATAATAATTAAGTAATATTATGTAATATAATATGTTATGACTGACATATAACCTGTATAATGTAATGACAAAATTTAGGTATAATTATCGTTTGTTACCATTTATGTTCAGTATGTATAATATATAGGTATACATTATTAAGTATTTGTGTATATAGAACCAAAGACAAAAACAAAAAAAAAAAAACGGAATTATATTATCATCGTTCGTGTTATGACTCAGCCCCGACTACTCTATGTGCTCGGCTAACTATTTCAACTAAACTGCTATGCCGATAATAATTTACGGAAATGCTATTATTAAATAGGAATTCGGCAACCGTGTGTCTTTGTTCTTTTTATTTCATCAAACCGGGTATATATTATATAATATATAATATTATTATATTACAATGAATTATTAATACCCGATGAAAATCAAGTTTTTAAATTTAAAAAAACAAATCACCACTAAGTAATAGTAGGTATGTAAATGAATTAAACCCGAATAAAAAGGAAACCGACGTCGTCGCCGAAAAATAAAAACCGAATTTAATTTTAATACGACCGACACGATATTAATATAAAATTTATTCAAATTTATTAATAAATTTCATACAGTCCGCCGATAACAATAAAATTTTATAACGCAATAATTATTAGATTTTAATACGATTCGCTGCGTGTTAAAAGGACTCGTTTCCTCGTCGAATGAATATTTATAGGTAAACATAGACATATATACATATAGCTGTATATGTCATTACTCATTGTTGTTTATGTATTATCGGTAAACTAGTGTAGGAATAACGCGCGAATGGTGAAACCTGCATAATATATTTTGCAAAATTCACGTAGGTACAGGGGCGGAATGGGAACCAAATTCGGTCCGGGAGTTTGAAGTTTATCCTGGCCACCTTTTTTATCTCCCCCCCCCCTCTTCCCAATAAAATAAGTACCCGAAATTGATTTTTTTTTCCGCCGTGTGTTAATATCAGTAACTTACAGTTTTTCTAAAAAATTAAGACATTGAAATAATTGTAATTATTAAAAAAAATCAACGTAATCGAAAGAGGGTTATACTCTAGAACAGAAGTTCACAAACTGTGGGTCGCGATTGAACTTTTAGGTTGGCCACGTTTAATTTTGAATTATTTTTTTATTATTTTTTTAGAAGTAAACTAGAATTATTTTAAACGGTAATTTCTTATTATATTAAATATACACATACAGTTATTATATACAATATAATTAAATTTATTTTTGACATGAATATCATAAGGTTATAAATATTGTTAATTTAGATGCACAAATGCATTTAAAAAATTCCCATTTTCAGAACTTGCGACTTCGCCTCTACGTAAGTACCTGGAATTTTAACAAACGGCGATCGACTGGGTACTACATAAGTGTTCTTGTTGTCGGAGGAGGCCTTTCAAATCTTGTCGAACATTTATGAGAATGGCAAAAACGTCGAATAAAATAAAAATAAATCATTTTTGTTCGCGATTTTGCCTTGTGGTGCCCGTGTTGTCGCCACGTGGCTTGTGTTACGTGGACACCGATGGGTTAATAAATACAATTCGGTCAAAGAATTATCTTGGGGGAAAAAAATGTTTAGACAAAAAACGCGTAGTTAAAATATCAATTACAATATTGTTCGAGCGCCACGGGCACTGCCATCAAATGTTTCCTTATAATAATTAAATAAAAAAAAAAAAAATATTGTATAATATAAAACGTATCGCAACCGCGATTCGGTGGTTTACACGATTGCGTCAAGTATTACAAAAAACATATATTTTATTTTTATATAAAATTTGTTTTAACATCTCCAACCGTTCGTCAAATATATTTAATAATAACTGTATATTATCAATTTTGGAAAAAACAAATTAAAATGTTGTACTTAATTTTTTCCCTTGAAATCAACAAACTTAAGAGAAATAATACGTATATTTTTTTATTGAAAATGTTACATTCTACACATTTTTTTGATAAGTGTTATATTTCTTTAATCAAGTTCTAAAAACAACGAAACTACACTCTTTGACTATTTTTCAACTCCCAATGGCACGGGAATGGGGTGAGTAGTCGTGACCAAATTTAAAAAAAATTACTTTCTTATAACAACGAAACAAGTAAGGAAGTCCAATATAAAAACTTTAAAAGTTTAAAAATAAGGACTGTCCTTCTATATTAGTTGACCATGCTTTGCTAATAGCAAAGCTGTTAGATATTGTCATATCTAGGAAGTCACCATTTTGTCTATTGCAGTGCTTTTTGGTATACAATATTGTTTGTTACGTTGTCTCGCTCGAAAACAAAGAAGTCTAATGGTTTTCCAACATGGGAACAGGTGACGTATAATCGTGCGAAAAGTATGGATTTATCAGTCCCGACGACTGCCCTTGCAATATGTTCATCGGCATTGCGACTGCAATCCGCACTGGAAATTGTAACCGTTTAAGTCAAATGGCATGCGGGTCGTAATCATCGGAATAAACTCATGGCGATCGATGAGTGAGATTGGCCAGGAAATAATTCTTGTCACATTTCAGTCCACAGCGGATTGCACGTGAACGTGACGAACAAATCTGGTGAGCCGAAATGACGAACATACGACATGGCATCCTGAGCGTATTCGTATATATGTCACGGACTTCCAACGTACGTTGATGGAAGAATAGTCATTCAGCCGACAATCTGTGCGTTTCCGTCAAAATTGATGGTATCCCGAAGATGAATGCACTCCTCGGAACGAAGTTTTGTCTGGTTCAACCTAATAAATGTCAATCGCTCAGTTTCAACTTTTATGTGCACATCGATAGGATATTGGTGAAATAGACGCCGACATTTTAAGATGCGATTGTCTTCATTTGCCTGCACCATTAGTCGATGCGAATAATAATTCATTGACCTAACTTTTTTGTTAGTTTTGACGCCTTTAAATAGATGTTTGTGTTAATAAAATAAATTAATAATGATTAGTAAAGATAGATAGATAGATAGATATACATGGATAGAGATCTATAAGTATAAATTAGTTATTTACCTGTAAGTGGATTTACCGTCTTGATCGTAAAATTATACCCATGTTCACCTTGCCAAAATAAGATGTGAATTATAACGCATCATATGATCGATGCGTTTCGGACACACGCTGAGGCTGATCGTTTCGGTGATATAGACCAATATGACGGTTTTGTACATTTTCACCCACGACGACAATGGCAACTTCATCAATTGCTGGCGCATTAAAACGTCTTGCGTATTGTTCTGCAGGTGTCTTATCGGCTCTGATTACAATATTGTGATCATCTGATGGCATGTGGTCCAGTGCGGTTTTGAATAATGCAACCAATGAATTCATTGTGCTGATAGAGAAAAGTTTGCCGTTGTTCCACAATCGGTATTTTCTCCATACCGTGTGCACAACGCTGATTGACTTGTCGTGCTAAATTGCCCAAGAAATTAATCTGCAGAAATGTGTAGTCTAAACCTAATGGTGGTAATAGCGAACCTGTTCAATGGTATATTTTACCTTGAATCTGTAAAGGCAAATAGATATAGTACAGTTAATTATGTGTTAAATGATTCAATGAAGTAAAAGATTATTGTATTTTAATTACGTTGAAAATTGCGGAATTTTAATTTAAAAATACACACGCAAAAATTAAACCGAGTGGTTATTTTAATTCTTACGTAACCAAACTTGTATGCCAAAAAAGAACCAAACTAAACCGACAATTGGAAATATTTTTAATATTGTCATTCTACAAAGATATAGTAAGTCTGTGCAGGTTATACGAGTAAATATTGTGAAAAACGAGTTTTCAAATTATTCTACTACAGGCGGTGGTATATTTTATATTGACAGGTTACAAGTACACCAGAATCCTCCACGAATAACATATTTTATATAAGAATTACATTATCCCTAATAAAAACGATATTATTATTATTATTATTATTATATATGTACAATTTATCGTAAGTATTTGTGGATAGGGAAAAAAAAATACGGATTACGATATTTTATTAATTCGATGGCCGGATGTGTTTTGGTGGTATTTTTTCATATCTTATAAAACCAAGACAACAGTGTTATTGTTATATCTGCCGGTATAAGTGGTAACGACAAATAATCTATAATATTATTACGCTAACGACCGTTTATATTGTTTGACCGAGTTAATATTATTCGGCACGCGCGGTAAACGGAACAGAAACGCGAGGCGCCCCCCCATCGGAGAGCACAACTCGCGCAAAAGTCGCCGGCACGCGTACAGCAACGTCGGATACGCCAACGTGCGCGGTATTGACGTGGTCCCGAATTCCGGAGTGCCGTGCACTTGCGCCGGCCAGCCGGCCGGCGTATGCCTCGTCCTGCACGCGTGCCGCGACGCTGACAGGCTTACCCGCGGTCGCCGTAAATGTTTAACGATATAAACGACGTCAAATCCATCGCAGACAATAACCGAGGTTGATAAACGGCCATGGCGTGTGTGTGTGTCTATACATATATCATATATCATTTATCATTTATTATATCAACGCGGCGCGTGCCGCTGCATCGTCGGGCGGGCGGCCAAGCCGAAAAAAAAAGGAAAAAAAAAGCGCAATGATGTAATAGAACTCCGCCGTCGGAGGAACTTGGTCAGAGGAATCTCACGAGGGGACCCGTGCGTTTACCGTCTCAGCCCGATACTATAATGGGCAAATTAACGGCGTGGCGAACATAAAATGGCGCGAGCGCGACAAAATTTAAAGAGGAGGGAATATTTTCAGAGGGGGGTCGATTTTTTTTATCCAAAATATATGATAAATGCACTTTAATACGCCGCTCGCAATTTTCCATTGTTAATTTTTTATGGAACGAGTTATGAGAAATATCAGAGTGCGGGTGCAGTGGGAGACCGCTCGCTGGATTCCTTAACCGTTTTCGAGTGGTGCAGAAGAAAGAAAATAAAAATAGAACTTATCTAACCTAATTTCAGAATTCATATTACTGCATATAGAGAATAGTGTCATAATTATAAACCTAGAGCTCGCGACGCCAGATCAGGCCTTCAGTCACCTCCATTCGCAAATGGAATTTTGAATAATCGAAGTTTTTGACGTTTTATTGTCACAATTTCTTCAAAAAGTTAAAATATTTTTAGAATCAACATCGCGAAACAGGAAAAATCGTTGGTAAAGTGAATTTTAATCCGAAATGTCAAACAAAAAAATTACATCCATGTTAGTTTTTGCTTTTTAAAAAAATAGCTATAACTATTTTGTTTGACAATATTTTTAAAAAAGCTATGGGATAAAGAAAGAAAAGAAGAAGAACAAGATGCCTAACCTAACCTAGCCTCCAAAGAATTCTCTTCATCTAAGGTTATCTGTGTTTAAACTTAACTCTAAATTCAACCTAAATGTGACAATTTTAATTTTAAATAACGTTATTTTGCTATGTTGCTACGATTTGTCTCGTAAAGTTTTTATCAACAACTTTTAGTACTGTAGACGAGCCTTCTTTGGCCAAAAATGATAAACTAGTTTCCTCTTTTCGCTCGCGGTTTCACGTTCAACATTTTGGAAACCATTTATCAAAATTATGTATCTTTGATATTTGCTTATTATTATTTCTTAAGTATTTTTTACTATTTATGTAAAATATTTTAACAGAACTATTTAGTATTTACTCAGAGACCACATCGAGGAGGCAGCTAAACATATAATTATAATTATGGGTTGAATAAATAAAAAATATAATGATAATGTATAAGCTTATAAAGTTATAACTTATTATACGAGTCATAAACGATGGAAATTATTGTATATATTTTAGTTTATTTATTTTTATTATCGGGTTTCGGCATTATGTAATATGATTTAGGAATATCCACGATTGAGTACATAATAATAGACTTATCTATGATCTATTAGATCACATCAATAAATAATAATGAAAAATAGTTAAAAGTAATAATAAATTAATAAGCAAATATTAAACATAAATCACTTTGATAAATGGTTCCCAAAATATTGAACGTGGACGAAAAGCATGACGTCCGGTACTGTAGAGCTATCTAGTTGTGAACAAAAATATATTGTTGCCTGATATCGACAAGATAGATTTATATGGTAAACTATCTAGATAGAAAAATTGACACCACAATTTACTACAGTTAAAAAGCGTAGATGTCCTGTTTCTTAATATAACTCAATAGCCGATAAAAACCCATTTACTCTATGTTAAACCCTGACACCAACTGCTTGAAATGCACTCTGTAGTAAAAAATACGTACATCGGCGAGAGGGTGTTTATCGGTTCACCTTATAAATCCACCTCGACACGGTTACAGATAATTCACACGGGTAATGTTTTATTAGTTACCTGTTACCTAATATTGTTGTAATTGGTGCTTGAATTGGAGCAAAACTTCCTACCTTCCCAACTTACCACTGGCAACAGTGACCCACCAGTGAACATGGTGCGGGTCTCAGCATTTTTTTTTTACTTTTCTAGATAAAATTGGGTAATAAAACTGTATACCATACAATTTTTATTTATTATAATACATTTCAATATTAAAAACTTTATTTATGTTCTGGAGAAACATAGATAAATTATGTTGGGCAATAGCCTCTTCACCCCCCAACCCCCACCATCACCACCACACCAAAAAAAAAAAACAACAAATAAGCTTATGTAATAATAAAGACTGTACATAATCCTTTGATTACAATACAGCATATGAACATAATAATAAATATTTTAAACCTAAAACCTTTAGTTACTAATAAACTAAACTTAGACAAATCTTTAAAAATCCATCAAAATGCAAAACTTTAAATTTATTATCAATACATTTGTGTTCATTTTGTTATAATAATCCTTATGGTAAAATGTATGTTAATTAATAATTCAAAACACCGGAAATTTGGAAACACGCATTACATAAGTATCAAAATGCTGTACAGTAATCAAGTTTGTACAAATATGAAACCTATCTATATTATTTTTATAATAACGAAATTAGAGAATATTATCATTAATAAATACATTTGGAGAAGGGCCGGATAGGCCTGTTGTGCGATTGAACTTAGCTCGATCGGCCGCCAGGATTTTAATAATTTGGGCCGCTGAGCAGTAAAGTTATTATTTTTTCTTTTTTTTTTTAATCTAATTTCATAATTGGAATTTGATTAGCTGAACTATAATAGGTCTACAATGCTCTATTGTTTTCCCGGCCGCCAGCGTTGGGTTTCAGAAACAAATAGTTTAACTAAAATAAAAAAATGTAATGTATCGTTATTTATATTCATATACCTAAATTGAATAAGTGTTTTATAATATGTAAATTTATTGATGTATAACCGATATATATTGTTATTTAACTACCTATCTGGGTAGGGGGCAAGTGTCCACAGTGCTCCTTTGGCTACGACATTACTGGGCTGGTAAAATATTGAGCATGACTGACTGAAATCTCACAATCCGGCACTGCATTTGGATATACAACAAATAAAAATATTAATTTTATGTGTTTTAGTTTTTACCGATTACAATTTACTAGTTTTTATTGAATAATTAAATTATTTTTATACTGATTTTGTGGTCTTTGAATATAATTACTACAGTCGGTGGAGTAACTGGAGAAAAAACTAGGGGGGGGCAGATTAATTTATTCACTAAATTCAAGGGGTGGTGTAAATATATTTGTATTCTGTGTATACAAAATAATCAAAAACTAATTTAATGACTTAATAACTTAATTATACAAAACTTAAAAAATAAACGAAAGAATTCATCATTATATTAATGTTAGTTTTCTTATTTGTGTAACCTAAATAATGCGATAACGTTGACGATACGTCAACATGTTATAAAACAGGAAAAATGTAAAATATATATAAACTTTTATGAAATAGTATGAGGAAAAAAATGTTATAAATATAAAATGTAATTAATGTATTGCATTCTTTCTTTATTTTGGAAGATTCAGAGATTTGTATTTTGTCATACCTGTGGGAGAAGAGTAAAATTATACCTTTGCCCGCCCCGCACGAAAAAATTTCAGTAGTCCCCTTGCGTCCCCTTCACAATTACAGTGATTATTTAAACTTGTTTAAAAACTGTAAATCCAAATACACTGTTGAATATTTTAGTCTCCTCCACTGAGACTCTCTAGATCTTTCTTAATACAATGTCAGTGAAGAATAACTGAAAGCGTAAAAATAAACAAGACAAAAAAAATTATATTACTTATATAATAAGTAGGTACTAAAATCACTTTGCAAAAAAAAAAAGAAGTAAAACTAATCATTTTAACAAAACTATGTTGATGGACATTTGCGCAACTAGGGGGGTCAAAATAAGCACTCCATAAAATTATTAGTGTGAGGAGGGGGGATACTGACAAGTAACAAAAAAAACCTGGAGTTTAAACACCCCCTTCTCCAAATGTCTAGTTTCGACTATATTGATAGACGATTATTATAGTTTTGACTTACTTCGAGAACCGTTGGTTTATCACTGAATAGATGAAATTATTTTTTTTTTTTTTTTTTATTTAGAAAATTATACAATCTATACAATTAATGCAGTATAATAAGCACAAGGGATGTTTTAGGTATGGTATGGTGTAATGGCTTGAGTGACGTGAGGGAAGAACCATCCAGCGAAGGCACTTCGACGTGAAATTACCGAATACTTAAAGTATTATTATGCGGTTAGTTTATTAGATCTGTGGGCCATTGTTGTTTCAATCTTCTGGGGGGGTTTCCAGGAATGGAAATGGAAAGAAGATTTTTAACAAGGGATTGGTATGATTTGCAGGCGATTTCTGAAATTGGAGTAGTGTAGTTTGGCTGTGGTAGTGACTTTAGGAATATGGAGATCAGTGTGAAGGGTGTGGTTTGAGATATAAGGAGGAGCGTTAGTTATGAGTCTGAGGATTTTTGATTGGAACACTTGAATTTTTTGTGTTTGATTTTTTGGCAATGCCCCAGAGCTGTATACCGTAGAACCAGATGGGTTTAAGAAGAAGATTGTAGATATGAATTTTGGTTTTGAGTAAAAGTTTAGAGAACTTACCAGATGAAATTATAAATAAATAATAATAAATATACATATTGTTTTGGTAAAATTATTAACACGCTTACGCCATCTAACGGACGAATATTTTATCTTGCGGCGCAAATGGCGAACCTAACCGTGAAAATAATAAATAATAATATTATCCTGACAGTTTTCTGCATATGTTTTGTGCGGTGATAATACTAGAAAACCACGGGACGGTCAATACTGATAATAATAACAATAATGTTAAAAAAAAAAAAAAAGGGCGAAATCAAGTCGAAAACACTTGTAGAGCCATTGAAATTTCGAACAATATGCGATAGAACAAAAATATATTAATGTTACCAGTGAATACGAATAGTTTTAATAGCCTTATGTGATAATTTAAAATGTATTTACGCCGTAGATAGTATTGCAAAGTGCAGGTAAAATGAAGAACAATAATTTTTGATTGAGTTGTTGGTTACATAGTTTGTTCTCATTGATACATTGTTTTTGTATTATCTGTGTTTGAACGACAGGAAATGATATTGCGATGGAGTTTGCTGACAAAATTGGAATACCAAAGTTGAATGGTGTGACCATGAGAGGTCCTCATGTGTCTAACACCAGCACTGGAACACTAGTCATTACCGGACATCATTTAATATTTTCATCCAGAGCTGAAGATGTTGAACTATGGGTAAATGATAAAACTAAATTTTTTTTGTAATATATATATATATGAAAACTGAACAGGTAGGAATCTAATTAATCATATTTTAATTTTACTTTTTTTTCATCTATTAAAAAATGTATATAAAATATTATTTTATTTAATTTTTTTACCCAATAGAATAATATTTTAGAAATAAAATTGTAAAAAAAACATATATATATACATAAGCTATTCCTTAATAAATAGTGTTTTATAACTGAATGAACCGTATGTCTATGATAAGTATTTTATTATTGTTTTTTTCTATTTAGTAACTTTGTAATTTATTAACTATTATTTGTCAAAATCAGATAAAAAGTACAAAGTTTTTAAACAGAACTAGATAGAGAAATTCTATATTCATAAGTATACAGTTATCATGTTATTTTTGAAAATAAATATAGTAAGATAATCTTACTATTTTGTTTGCATAAATAATAATAAAAAAAATTGAATTTTTATTCAAATATTTAAATTTAAATTCCTAGATTTTGAACCGTAACATTGACATTGTGGAGAGGAAATTAAACACAGTTACTTTAAAATGTAAGGATTTTAGAATTATTGTTTTTGATATGCCATTTATTGAACAAGCTACCTCAGTTGCAACTTCTATTGAATCACTCATAATGCCAGGTTAAATAAAATATTAAACAACTAATTAGTGAAAAATAAAAACCATTCACAAAAAATCACACTTTGTTTGCCTAATTGTTAGATGATGCTGATTATTTTCACCATATATTTTCAAATAAAACTAATGAATATCGTTCACCGTTTGATGTGCAATCTCAATGTGAAAAATTAATTGCTGGCGATTCAATGTGGAGAATATCACAAGTCAATAAATCTTACAGGGTAGGCATAATTTTAAAATTATTTATTTGTAATTATTAAAATAAATCATTTCAATTTACAGGTTTGTAATTCTTACCCCGAATTGACTGTTGTTCCATCTAGTGTTGATGATACTATGTTAATTGCTTCTGCCAAGTTTAGACAAAATGGACGATTTCCTGTTTTAAGTTATCGCCATGAAAAAGGAGTAAGTTTTTATATATGTCTGTGAGTGAAATATTATTATTCTTAAAATTTGAATTCATTTTCTCTATATAGAGTGTATTAATGCACAGTAGTCAACCTTTAGTTGGATCAAGTTCTAAACGTTGTAAACAAGATGAACGTGTTATAAATTCTGTACTTGGTCCTGGAAAAAGAGGGTATATAATTGATACTCGTAGTGTTGCAACGGCAACAAATGCTAAAGCTCGTGGCGGTGGATTTGAAATGGAAGCGCATTATCCGCAGTGGCGTCGAGTAAATTCGGCTCTTGAACGACATAATGTTTTATTAGACAGCTTGTCAAAATTAGTTGAAGCTTGCAATGATACGACGTGTACTATAGACCGATGGCTGAACAAATTAAATGGTAGTGAATGGTTAACGCATGTCAAAGACACATTAAATGCTGCTTGTTTAGTAGCACAATGTTTAAATCAAGAGCGAGCATCGGTATTGGTACATGGATCAGAGAGCACAGATGCTACATTGGTATTAATATCATTAACTCAATTGATATTAAATCCAGAATGTCGAACAATTGAGGGGTATAAATATTGTTTTAATATAATATATATTTATTATGGTAAAAGAAAGTTTAATTAATATTTCTTAAAACAAAGATTAATTTAGAAATTATAATCTATAAAAAAACATATTATTTTCTGCTTTTTGATGTTCTATTACCTTTTTTAAATCAAATCCAGTCACATAACTTATATTATGTTTATTTTCTTTATAGGTTTGAATCATTAATTGAACGAGAATGGCTTCAAGCAGGATATCCATTTGAAACTCGTCACAAAAGTGGTTGTTATAACGCTGCTCGTTCAAAAGTATCTTCATCATCTTCTTCAAAGATTTTTCATCATGGATCAGGCGCAACTTTCTTATTATTTTTAGATTGTACATGGCAAATACACAATCAATTTCCATGTTGTTTTCAGTTTTCAGCTAATTTTTTATCATCACTTGTTGATCATTCGTACTGTTCAGATTTTAGTACATTTTATGGCAATTGTGAAGCTGATCGACAAACAAATCGATACGGAAAACCAAATTTATGGTCTTATTTTGACCAAAAAATAGACAATATTACTAATCCTCTATATCTGCCTACAAATAATGTGATTTGGCCTTCTGTTGCACCATTCAGTATAGTAAGAATTACAATTTTATTTGATTATTTTGCAGGGTCAGATTTAGGAATATGGAGGCCCTGGGCCCATACCCTATGGTGGTCTCCGTTTTATTAAATGCATGACTTTTATGGCCCTAATTAACTGGATTAACATTTTATTCAAATTGTGATTTTAATTTGTATTGTAAATTAAAATTTATATTATAATGTGTTTTATATGACCCCCTCTCAAATCTAGCCTGGTTATTTTTTTTTTTATCATTTTAAATTTACAATAGATTGCTCTCTTTATTCCTATCTTGTTGATCATTATTCAAATTTTCATTTTATTATTTATGGTGTACATAAATTAATGGTATTTTAATAATCAAATTAATATTTTAGGAACTATGGCGAGAAATGTACTTAAGATGGTCCATTGATCAAACACATCAAAATATATATAAAAAGTCAATTGTTGAATTAGTCAAACGAAATAAAGAGTTGAAAACAATAGCTACCAAATTGCGTAATGAGAGTCATGAATCTGAAAATGAATCTACATAATTAATTAATTTTCTATACAAGTCCCAAAATAATTATTTTATGTTTTGTTGATTTTTTTTTTTTATATATGCCATTTAATTTTAAATTAATTGTAGAGTGTCTATGTACTATTATATACTATTTGCCATTGGAAATTATATACTTATCTATTATATATATAAAATAAGACAACTTAACTATAATCTACTAAAAGTTTTAGGTTATATAGTTAGTGATTTTTACCACTTAAATATGGATCTGACAAATATTTAACATAAGTTAATATTTTTATATATAAAAATATTTTGTTTAATTTGTTCATAAAAAAAAAATATATATATACAGTAAAAAACACTAATATTAAAATGTTACAAATTAAATATCAATGATTTTTGTCAGAACATTATCTTCCACGTTAAGTTATACAGCCTTAACAAATAAATGTTTCTTATATTTTGTTATTTCTTTGTATGATAATCATAGATAATTTGGTAATATAATTTATATAGTCCTAAATATCTTAAACAATAAATAAAATTATGATGTCTGTAGTCCTTATTTAGTATAGTTATGATTTAATTGATCAAATTTTCATTCAGTCATAATAATAGTTGAAAAATAAGCTTAATTTGAAGAAAAAAAATAGTCAATCATAAAGGTATAATTAAAGTTTAGTCCAAGGTAAAAATCGTTTTTCGTGGAACCAATGAGTATTTAAATTATAATGGGATGAAATATCAATTGAAAAATATGTCATTCATTGTTAAGTAAAATATAAATGGCAATGTAATTAAATGATTGATGAGTATACACATGAAATATTTATGTATTAAAATTAACTTAAAATATTATGTTAAAATTATGGATGAATAATGTATAATGATGGTGATGATCTAGACTTTTTCTTCCAAAAACTTCTGAAAATTAGGGAAATAAAATTATTAGGAACACAATAAATAGAAACATTTTTTTTTTATATATATATATTTATGATTGCTGATTTATTTCATTATAAAACACAGTCTATAAAAATTCTGGCTAAGATTCGGCAATATTTACAAAATAAAAATGAGTACCCATGACCTATTGTATTCTTTACATAATATAAAATTATTGTACTTTTTTTTGCACTTTTTTCAGTTCTGGTTTTCCGAGAGTTTTCTTTCTTTGATGTACCATATGCATATACATCTGAGGGAAAACTGAAAAAAATATTAATTTTGTGAATTATTATTTATTAGCGTGACCAAAAGAATATTAAACATTAATGAACTGCATTATGAAAAATAATAGTACATTTTATAAAAATATAATATGTTTTAGCAATATTTTTATAAACCTTATATAATAAACCATTAACATATTTAATCATATTTCACTACACTTTATAAATATAATTATAAAAATAGACTATTTTATATATATTAACTTTAATTTATATGAATAAATAAATTAATCAAATTACGTATTTTATTGGATAATACTTACATGGTATGTAAATCAACATTACGATAACAATGGCTGCCCATAGGCTGAATGAAAAATTGTATTTATTAGGCATTTCGATGCTCCACATTTTTGTTCTTCCTACATATCCTAATGATGTATAGTACACTAATAATTCACCAGTCACACCAACTGGATATAGTACATAGAAGAATGTATACCTAAAAACATTGAGTTACCAATTTATTATACACAATATGAACATAACCAATAATCACATTTTGATAAAAGGAATTACCTTGCCCAAATAACTAAATAAGGGATGTAACCAATGATATTGAACCCGTAAAAAGAATATCTGGTAATTTCTGCAAAACACCAAGCTGTCAAGGCTAATGGCAAACCTGGCGAATCAGACGTTTCTGGTATAAATGCAATAGCAGCAACAAGTACCACCCTAGATAATACTTGTTGAATAGTAACTGCTAAGTTGCTTTTTACCAAACCAGTTGCCGCATTGATTATCTAAAATAACATTTAAGAAGGAAGCTTTAGCATTAAATTTTTTTTAATTTAAACATTTGAATATTATTGTTAATATAGCTGTTGAATAATGTTTTATAATGTAGTATGAATGTTTTAAAAATGCCATGGATAAATTAACTATCCATTAGGTACAGTATTATGTTTATGTTTTGTAAACCATAAACATAATTCGAGTGATATATTTTATGCATTTTAAAATTGTTATTAGTATTCATGGAGTAACAAGACTATAATAAAAATCAATTAAAATACTATTTATGATCATATATAAATATACTTTGACATAATTAAGATTCATAATCTCATATATTTAGAATACGTTTGACTTGAATATTATCAGTGGAGAACAAATGTTCTAGGAGTCTTCATATTTTTGGGGGCTCTAAATATGTTCAGAAAAAATATTTTAAAGGTAAATCAAACATAATTTGGGGTATACTTTTGCATATTTCAATTATTTTTAAATGAATATTTAGTTGATTTCTAAGGCATATACTTTCTAATTACCAAGTATTACTACTTTTGATCCATTTGGCAATTCATTTTCACACTAAAAGTTTATTGGATTTATATATAACTAAATGAATAGCTATTTTTTGTATAAATTATTTAAGTATCAGAGTAAAACACTTGGTTTTATCCTACTCTTGGCACTAAATAATTAATTGGACTAGTTTATTTGTAAATTAAATTCAATAATTACAAAATTATAAAATATTCTGTAAGAGTTATTCATGTAAAAATGTATTAGTACAATTCAGAACAGGTCAAATAATAATAAAATGTTTATGTTTATGTTTTAATTAAAACATAAAAAAAAACAGACGTTAAATAGTTGTTATAAACTACATTATCATGGTATACAGATATTTATAATACAAATCAGTAATGTTGATATGAGCTAACATATAGCTACATGTTGTTAACCTTGCATATGACCTAAACTGCTGAATATTACCATAAAAATATTATGAATAATGATATACCATGTGATATTTTCACATAGTACCTAACTGGTTTTTTACACTTCAATGTCTACAACATAATTTATTATCCAATATAGCAAAAAATAAATATTTATCAAATTAAATCCAATAATTGTTTTAAAAAATGTTTAAAATCATATAAAAAATATAATAGACAATATTTTAATGGTTTTATAATGTGGGTATGAAAACAAATATAGTAACCATGTTAGTATTATACTGGAAACTTACTGGGGGTCTCATAGTCATGGTAAGGATTACTAAATGTAAACAATTACACAACGTATACTATGAATTAGGTGCATAACATAAGTTAATCTTATTTAAAAACATTAAATAATAATAATAGTACAGAAGAAACTGTGTATAGTGACATTAGTTTAAGACACCGAATGCTAATGTGGTTTTTGGCTTAAAAACATGCCTTATGGCCCGATTTTGACAATTATATTTTTGTTCGAATGAGGAAGACTTTCTACAGATCCTATTGAACTGCATATTTTAATATTTTCATTTCAAACTTTAAAATATTTCTATAAATAATTTAATTTCGAACTTTTTTATAACATTATTTAAAGCTAAGTGAAAAACTGGAGTTCAATGCGGTCTGTAGAATGTTGTTTTTTAATTAAAAAAATCAAATCACCGTAGATTAATGGAGAAATTTTTTAAATATAGGTCATTAATATGTAAAAAATAATTTTCAAATTTTACAAAGTTGAGAAAATTTGAAAAAACTGGCACCAGGCCACTTAAGGGAAAATATAGCAAGATACAAATTTAGTGTTGTTTAAAACAACATTGTTGATGTCGTTAATTATGTGTTCAAAACATCAGATAAAATTAATATTCTTTTAGTGGTCGCTATTTAGTGTTATTATAAACAGTTTCTACTGTAATTATCATTTTATAAAAAAATATATAATAATACTGACCTCGATGACTGCAGCGTTTTGGAAAATCCCCACAGTATACTTGACAACATCCCATAAAGTTTGTTCTTTGGGCTGGTTAATGTAAAAGTTGGCAATTTGAAATAGTAAATAACTCCATCTGATAATGAAATTAAAAAATTGGTGTTTGTAATTGCAATTGTATAATAATTGTTTGTAAATATAATTACCCGAAAACTTGAACGAAGTTGTACATAAACAAATAGGAGTTTACCGCGGTGCTGGGTTTTTTGTTAGTTTTTCTTTTGACCGTCGACATAATATTTGAAAATATGTAGAAAATATTTAAAAATAGTAATTAGCACACTAGAGTTCCGGAACGATGTGTAAAACTATCGATCGACTACAAACATAAAAATACAATTTTTTGTTTTTTTTTAATGAGATCAGTAGGTACCTAAATACCTACGTATAAAAAAAATGTCTAAATGAACACCATAGACAAGTAACGTCACCGCCGAACGAGAGTGACACAGTCACACTGACCGATTGGCGAGTGGATTGAGCATCGGTCGTCGATACTATTATCAGAAAAAATATTTAACATTTTTTTTTTTTTTTTTTATGATTTACTACGACACATAGATATGAAAATGAAATCTCCGTTCCCCCACCAATAGCTCGCGGCATACAAACGAAGACGAACGAGTTATCATCGTCATTGATAAGTTAAAGCTATACCGTGATAGCGCTTAAGTCAAATGCTCCCACCACGCGACGGCGACCGGTGCGTGAATACAGCGCGAGTCGCAACACACAAAAAAAATAATATCAAGCACTCGCCGGCCTATAAGCCAGAAATTTATTAGGTATATACTACATAATATTTCGGGGGAGATTATTTTCATCATAAATTGTGCAGCTACAGATTTTCTAGATTCTATTACATATTTGATATTATTTCTGATGAAAATTGAAGATGTTACTATATCAATTACTCGGTAATGGTTATTAATCAATAGTTATTTTTTGTACCGTATACCGTTATGACAATCTATGTAAGTATGTTCTTATCGCGGACCCCCACCACACACACACAAGTTATAAGTATATGTAAAATTAAAACATCCTACCCTTTATAAAAGTCCTGGATACGCGCCTATTATGTATTTTTTTTTTTTTTTTTTATTATATAATTTACAATCTGTTACTGAATAGAACAATGAGTAAAAGAGATGTAATAGCATAATGGCTTGAAAAAAACACAGATTAAAGAAGCCTTTCAGTAAAGGCACTTTGACAGTTACTCGTGTACATAAGTACATGGGTTTACAATAGTATTATGTTACAATTTAAGGTTTTTAGATTAGTAGGTCCCGACACCACCGCCTTTTTAATCTTTTCCTGGGGTTACCCGGTATATTTGCTGACGCAAGACCTTTGATTAAGGGATTGGTGTGGTTTTGAACATTTAAATTGAATCGCCTGTAAAAAGTTCTTGCTACGTCGAGGACGGGTGAGATGTCAAGAATTATGTATTTAAAACAACAAATACATTAATATTTATCTATCTATATACACGTGAAACTACTTTCTTTGAAACGGCTAATCTCAGAAACTACGCGACCGATTACATCGGCTTTTTTTTTGTTTTGTAGACAATTCTCCATAGATGGTTTTTAGCTTTTTATTTTTTCAATATCTTACATAATAACTTGGCAAATATTAACCCGTCGTTGCTCTCGCATAATTTAAGAAATACTGGCTTGAAGTAAAATATTTTTTGTGTATGTTTTTTACCTCTAACCTAGCTGAATTACCCGGCTCGCCCGAGTGTAAAATATGATACATTCCTTGCAAAATGATCTACGTTGTATATATATATATATCAATATCAATATCAATAGCTTTAAACATTCCCTGGCCAACACTAACATTTTCTATAGCTGATGGCAACCCTATACAAACAAACAAATATTCGAAATTTCCGTTGGCCAAAAATAAATCCCTATGTGAGCCTATTTTTAAAATCAAAGAATAGAAAAAAAAAGATGTGCCTATGTGTTTATTTCTGATTATATTTTAAAAATTGAATGATTGTTATTCCATTCAGCTTCGCTCGAGTTTTGACTTTTCGAATTATTTCTTAACATATTTTTAACGAAATAAATTATAAAAATATTTAAAGTCCACAAATTTATCGGTAGTACTCAAAAATTTTTATTGCGTAATTACAACATTGTCAATATAGACTAAATTAGATATTAGATAATAATTAAATATATTAGAGGAAAAAAAAACATAAACAAAAAATATCTTGGACTTATGAGTTTATTAATATAATAGCTAGACTTTATAGATTTTATAGACTGAAATAAAGTTGATATAATTTATGAAAACAGTTAACTATAATATTTCTTGGTTTCTATGTTTTCCGTTTTTTGGTTAGGGGCATATATATATATATATATATATATATATATATATATATATATATAATTATTTTATGGCCTTTTCTTTATGACATCGCAATCTTTTTGCCCCTCGCGTTGAGTGGCCAATATTGGATTTCTTTTAGGTATTATGTCAGGGAAATAGCAATTGGAAAAAAAATGTAATATTTAATTTAATTTTATATTTGTATGTTTGTATAGGGTTACCATTGGTTATAGAAAATGTTAGTGTTAGGAATGTTGAAAGCTATTGATATTGATTATATACAACGTCTTATTATTATAAAATTTGTCTGAAAAAACCTATTAATGATGTATTTCATATCAACACATAATTGAAAACACTCGTTGCCATTTGAAAAAATGCAAGTTGTATTGCGCATGCACACACTGAAAGATATAAACATTTGATAAACATCAACAAATGGGTATTTAGATATTCCCTATCTCGTACCGAAAACCCAATATCAATCTGAGGTCACTGAACTAAAATATTTCGTGAACACTGTATATCGCAACCAGTACAAGTCGGACACGGTCAACTAGTTTTGCGACACGGTTTTCGGTAGCGGTGGGAATTTTAGTATACTCGTCTGCGGTGGGAATGCGCCGGTAAGGATGAGTTTTGATCGTCGCACGGTTGTCTTTTCTCGTTGATTCCAGGATAATATTTGAGGGAGGACAGAGCTGGTTGACACGGTCTAAATATATATAAATATTGGAGCACGAACGTCGGACACCCTCGAGAAATTCGCTGGACTATACCGGTTCAAATTTCCCCTTAAAGAACTGACACTGTGCGTTTTAGATACCGCGGTTGTAAACATTGTGGTTGCCCCCAACGATATCGTATTAGAGCAGCCGAACTTCGAATGTTCTCAAAACGCAACGTGATAAATATAAATAAATAAATGATAAATAAATCCCGCGGTTCTGCATCGATGCTACCGATGCTCGTGATCAAAACCAATTTTTTACTTATGGTTGTCCCTGTACTCTCGATTCTTCATTAATTTCTTTCATCACTACAGTTTGCATTATATTCTCAATTAAAAATACCGTCCTATTGTTGTGTCCGTTTCCCCAAAACTAATATCGTAGATTTGCGTAGTAATGCGTTTATAATTTGCTATCTGAATTATATTTTTTTTTTAAATCAGTGTCTGTATTTAGCATTAAGTTATATGTTTTAAATTTTTGGCTGTAAATTTAATTAGGCATAGATGAAAATATAAAATGGATATGGAAAATTAAATGAGTACTATTATTTATTTTACCTGCTGACCCATTATGATCCATAGAGCTGGATTGTTGGCCATGAGAAGTTGTTTATACCTTATTTCATGTCTGCAAATTTACTACATCCAAACTGGTACCTATTAAGTGTATTATCCCACGATATTTTTTATGAAGGACTTTGGGCCGGTAGTGATCTAATAAATAATTAATGAACAAATTAAATTAAATTAAATTAATTTTTTTTTTGTAAAAATTAATTATTTTAAAGTTATTACTGTTATTAGAAAATAGTAGGTTTTTTGTTGTTCGCGGACATGTATCTATAGAAGATATCATAATTCGGAAAATCTAAAAACGGAAAACTATAATCCAGTGGTCTTCAACCTTTTTGGACTCGCGACCCACTTTTTTAGGCCTACATTTTTCGCGACCCACGTGAGCTTTGTAAAAAAGCTAAAATTGCTTAATGCTTTGCAGTACTATTATTAAAACTTAATCGAAAATGTATAAAATTCATATGAAAATATAAAATAAAATGTAAATATGATACAAAAATTTTAATGTGAACTTTGTCCTTGAGTTTTTTCACATAATAAATTCCACCTTGGCTCGATTTGACTAAGCGCCATCCATAAATCATCTTCAGTTTCAAGTTTTTTTTTTGATGTTTTCAAATTTGCCATAGTAGAAAACGCCTTTTCGCATAAATAAGTCGTTGGAAATATTAATAAAATTGAGATGGCTTTAGTTGCTAATTCTGCGTGATTTCCCGTGCATAAGTGTGTTCAAAATATTTCTAATGAAGTTTCACAAAACATTTGTTTCAATTTGTTGTCACACGATAATTAATTAATTAATTAATTGATTTTCAATATCAGTAGACATATTTACTGTCATTATGTCTACTGCGAATGGTTGTTCAATCCACTCATAATTTACTCGAATATCCTCAGGAAAATATTGGTTAAATAATTTTTCTAAGTTTGTCAAATGTTCGTTTACTAATTCAGAAATGTCTTCAAACTTGATTGAAGAATATTCTTCTAAAAACTTCTAAAAACTTCTTCTAAATTTTATAAATTTAATTTTTATTTTAATAAGAAGACTTATCGCGACCCAATTTTAAAACATACGCGACCCAAAAATGGGTCGCGACCCACCGGTTGAAGATCACTGCTATAATCCGTTCCAAAAGAGAAGACACCAGTTCTGCGCATTGCTGATGATAAGCAGCAGGCGACCTTGTGTAACCGAACAGGTAATTGGTGGGGGATACGCGTCGCTCGACGAAAACCAGTCGGCGCCTGGTGTCTTCACTATTGGAACGGAGTATAAATATTAATATAGATATAGATTAACTATACCAGTGTATGATATATAGATAACTAAACAAATTCGAGTACCAAGAATAACTTGAGTGGTTCGACCACAGACCGCTAACGACGCGCTATGTTGACGATATTTTGAAAAAGAACATTCTAGGTTCCATTTTATCATAGCCTATTGGGAGACCCTTACTATCTACAACTATGATAGATACAAATAGCTATTAATCTATATCGTAATGGTTTTAGGAAATCCACTAGTGTAAACCGGTGTAAAAATACGACAAACTGGTTTACTTTTTTTTGACCGATTTAATGAGGTGCCACATAATGACTGGCACCGGTTACAACCGGTATTATTGTCAGCTAGTGATATCATTGATCATGTTTGTAAGCTTGATAAAGTTTGATACGCGTTATCAAGTCATCATTTAAACATTTTGCGGTATTACCTTTTTTCGAAAAATGTTTGGAAACGACTTCTTTTTCTCTTTTCATACGAATTTAATACCTAATTCATATCGTTTACTATTATATATATTTTAGTAACTACAAATTTAATTTTTTTTTAAAAACTACATGTATATTGTTTTACCGAATTTCAAAGATAAATAATATTATATTACCGACAATATTACAAGACATTAGAATACCAAGTTCACGCCTATACGATGACCGAGGTAAATATATTATTACTTATCTATCAGTAGGTACCTACCCTAATTATTTAGTGTTTTTTTCCTTTTAAAGAAAATAACAAATGTTAATTGTTTTGTGTAATATGGAAATTTAAGGTTTCAGGCACATTACAGGATAATCAACAAGAAGTAACAAATATTAATCAACCTTTAAGTTTTAAGAGCTTACAACATTTATGTACATGCTCTGATGATTTCCTGGTGGATGACAAAAAATTTCAACAGTGTTTAAAAGGATGTAAATGGTAAAACAATATTTAAATAGATATCAATAAAGTTAATAGTTACTCATGATTGTATTTCAAATATATTGTATTTTATAGGTCACCAGATGGTTTAAAGGTTTTAACAAATAGCGAAGACAAAAGACTTAGAATTTTCAATATTGAAGAATCAGATGATATGGATCAATGTATAAATCTTTATAAAGTTAGTCAGATAAAAGAAGGCGGTACTATTTATGATTATGTATGGTACCCGAACATTGTGAATAAAAGTGAATCTACACATTTGTTAGTAAACGTACATAAATTAAATTATATTTTATGGAGAACAAAATATATTAATACAATTATTAATTAAATCATAATTTCCATTATTTTTATTTAAATGTTTAGAATTTTGAGTACTAGTCACCGATCGCCTATTCACTTGTGGAATGCTTCTAACGGACAATTGGAAGCTACATATAGAGTTTACGATCAGTATGTTTAATTGTTTTAACACATTAATAACTTTATATTACATTCAATTTGAAATGATTAACTATAGATTTATCATAATAATGTTTATTAGGTTATATCTTGGGTTTCTAAATGTTATCTCAGAGAGATTGTGTCTATTATAAAATTTATTAGCTGTAATAGATTTTGTTGTTGCTATAGTTTTGTCACTATTGTTGTCGCTATAACTTTTTTATTTTTCAACAGTGTCGATGAAGTTGCTCATGTCAACTCATTATGCTTCAACTGGAGTGGAGAAGAAATTTACTGTGGTAGTAATGGAAAAATAAATATATTCCGTACGGATCGCCCTGGTCGTGAATTTATCGAATTATCTACTAAAGCAGACTTACATAGATCAATAATATCAACTATAGCTATAAATCCGGTAGACAGAAGTATGTTTGCTGTTGGTACATATAGTAAAGATATTGGTGAGTTCTTGTCTTAAACAATAATATTGTTTTGTAAATAACTCATGTCGTTACTATGTCGTACTCCACTTAGGTATATACGGTGGTAATCAACTAATGTATATATTGAGGGGTCATAAATCAGGAGTTACCCAATTAAAATTTTCCCCTGATGGGTGGAAGTTATATTCTGGTAGTAGAAAAGGCGATAATGATATTGTTTGTTGGGATTTAAGGAATGTTGGTCAAACCCTATATTCTGCTGAAAGAACCGTGACTACTAATCAAAGAATATGTTTTGACATTTCATCAGATGGACAATTTTTAGTTTCAGGTTAAACTGTGTTAAATTTAATATAATATCTTATATATCTGTTACTAACATTAGTATAATTAATATATTTTTGTTAAATGTCAGTCTTCTCGGCTGTTACCACTCAGGAAATTCACGTGTTCAACAAACTACTTAATATTTTCAAAGTATTTTCTATTTTTATTTCAGGTAATTGCACAGGTGAAATCAGTTCTTGGCAATTAGACCAAAAAATGGAATTATGCGATGGCGTTGAAAGTGTACTTACTTTAAATTCTAAAATTTCTGTTCATAACGATTGTGTCAATGGTGTAAGGTTAGTAATAATTAATAATACATAACATTAATATATTTAAATATTAGATATTAATTATAAAAAAAAAAACAAAATTTAGTTTGCATCCAACTCGTCCTTTAATAGTAACAACATCTGGACAGAGGCACAATGAATTTTACAACGGTGATGATGATGAACAAGCATTACAAATTACTAGTACTGACATTAGTTTAAAACTATGGAAAATAATTTAAGATTAAAAACTAAAATTATGTTATATTATACAACTATTTTAAACATAATACAATTTTTCATTTTTAATTATTAATGACTATTGATTATTATTATTATAAAATTAATTTACTATTGTACAATTGAGTTACAAAAATCAGTGATAAACCAATGACATTAGTGTAAGAATTTGAAACTGCACTGGATGGAGTTTGTGTAGATGGTTCTTGTTTGGTTGGATTAAAAAATTCATGTAAAAGTGGATGAACTCTCACAAAATATGCCGAGTTAAGTTCTGCTTCATGATATGATTCATCAAACGATTCTTTTAGCGTTTGTGATAAAGAAGTATCATTTCTTATTGCATTTAGCTATAAAGTAAATTTAAAATAATTATTCATTATAAAACATTAGAATTTAATTTAAATAATTATCTAATCAAATTCGTATTATTAATTCTTAAATATTTTCATATTAGTTGTATTCTTATAATAATAATCATTATAATTATACCTGATAAACTTCATTCTCTGTTGCAACATTTTTAGCTAGAGTCGAGTATATGAGCATAATTGTATCTTCATTTTCCCACAAACTGCTTAGAGATTGATTTATTGTATTATGCAAAAATTCTGTTGTTACTCTGATACCGAGTGGTGTCGATGCTATTGATTTAAACAATGTTTTATAATCTTGTGGGCGTATTGGACAATTAGGACCAAGAAGAAGATTTAAATAACTGTAATATAATTATTATTATTTTTAATAACATAATTCAAATGTATTATAAGTAAAGCACAAATTTTTATGTTACTGCATATTTTTGTTAACAATGTTTATGAATCATACTAATAATAATATGAAAAAGCATTTACAAAGTAATATTGACAGTAATTGCATATTTATTGTATAATACAATAAAACTATGAGCTACCTCGGAAAAATGTATCATTCATTGCTGGAGCGACAATGCACCAGTTTAATTCCAGACAGGATTTTTTAAAAAATAGCTATAAGTATCTAATAAACCACCAGCTACAATCTATAATCTATTGACTAATATTGTAGTAACTATATAATAAATCTATGTTTTATAAATATTTATTGACAGACAGACATCACAGTTTTTTTATGGAAGAAAAACTAGAATACCATTTTTAATTAATATGCATATTAAAAAGGTATTTATCACATATTAATATGTTATACAATAATTGTAATATAATAAAATTGTAAGTGTTTAAACAAAACATTTTTTTACTGCATATTTTAATACTTTTTCTGCATATAAATCAGTGCTTTAATTATAAGGTTTTTAAAAACAAATTAATTATAATATTTACTTAGACAAAATTGTGCTGTTTGTACTACAAGCCAGTGCTAATAGTGCTGCTTGTTTTTCTGAGGTAGACAGTGTATTCTTATATAATTCAAAAACCACATTCCATGTTTCTTCAGTTCCATTTTTAACACCGAAACAGAGTGCTGCTTCTTTTTCATCGGGTGGTATTCTATTGAAAGTAAAAATAATTTTTAAGACATTGTTATTATTGTGTTATTAATTTCAAGAAATTACAATGCTCCGCTTTGACTCCATTTATTGAAATTTAATGAAGCTACTTGAACACAATCATCAACTTCTAACTTGCATGCCCAATTCGAAAATTCATTCATACTAGTCTTTGTTAAGTGTTTACTATTAACGTTTAGGTAAGAACTTCTGACTTTTTGATAGATTATTTTTGCATATTTTTTTGTAAATTCCTAATTTGTGTCATAAAATTGTAATATAATGTTTAAAAACATACAAGTTAGTAATGTGTATTAAAAGATAAGTATTACTTCTGTTTGAGGTCCCGTGTGTGGGCAACGTCTCATCCGTTCTACTAGATATGACATGCTATTTTTCACCGAATGAAATGGAATAAAATCATTTTCTTTGTATAAATAATCAATCAAGTTAAGTGGCACAGAGTATGATAATTCGCCACCTCTTGCTAAATTGAATGAATCATCAATAAGCTGTGCTCTATTAAGAAGGTGTATAGATTTTGGATTGCTTTTTAGCTGATTAATAAGCAGATTCCAGTTATTTAAATTATAATTAACTCTGTAGAAACCTTGGGAAAAAAATTAATTTGATTACTAATTTTTCTTGTACTTAAAAATTACGTATGGAAATGATTATATTATAATGTTAAGTATAAACAATAATCTATGAATATAATATTATCTGTTATCCTTATTGGTTATAATTTATAAGTATTAAATTGTATAATAAATAAGTAGGTATCTCATCCTATATCCAATTATAATTTGTACAAGTCTGCATATTTTATACGTAACGGTAAAATCTTACCTGTAGATTGAATGTTAAATAATACCCATCCTGCATCATTTTCTAGTGATACTGTTATTTTGGTTTGTGTATTATTCATCCATAATGATGGTAAAACATTATTAAATTCTTTGTATTTTTTGGTAGTATATGTAAGGCCAATATGCCACAAAGTATTGTCAGTTAATTTTAGCTTGTCAACTTGAAACCGTTTCTTCAAAAATAAATTTATTCATGTAGTAATTTTAACAATTATTAAATATTTATCGATATATACCTGGCTTATAATAAGATTGCCATTGCCACTACTTGTGTCAATATATATTACAGGATATCCAATTTGATCAGTCCACGATGTCATAAATTCTCCAACTGTAATTTTATTCCCTAATAATCCTAATTTGTACTCATTATCATATACTACATTATCGAATGAATCCCATAAATTTTTTGGTTCAACACTTTTGTACCTGAAATTAGAAAAAATGATTATATCATAAATCACATAAACACATTTAAATGTTTAAAATTAATAATAGTGGTAGTTTTTGTTTAATCTTACATATAGGTATTTAAATATAATGATAAAGATGTTCTAAATATATCATCAGTCAGCACAAGTTTTAACATTCTCAATACTGCAGCTCCCTTGCTGGATGTAATTTCATCAAAAATATTTTTTATTTCTTTTGGGGTATTAACTGATACTGTCATTGGATGCGTTGGTCGTTGATCATAAGCTAACGCTAATTGATGTTGTTCAATGACAAACATATCTGCAAGTTTCCAGGAAGGTTCTGCCTGTAAATTAATGTAGATTTGGGTATACTTTACTCGGTAAATGGTATTTTTACAATTAATTAAACAGTTAAATTATATAATATATTATTACCACGTTGACTACATAATATTGGAATAATGTAGCAAAAGCCTCATTTAACCATACGTGATTCCACCAAGAACATGTCACGAGATTGCCAAACCATTGATGAGATAATTCACGTTGCACAGTTGTGATTACAAGTTCTTTGTCTTTTTCACTTGATTTATCCGTTACCAGCAAATATTTTTCTCTATAATAAAATGAAAGTAAAATATAAGCTGATACACCTTTTATATTTTCTAAGGCTTCTATTTCCAAACTTACATTGACTGATAAATAACTAGAGAAGTGAGAAAACTTGTGTTAAAAATATTTTAAGAACCATATAAATAATTATCGAAAAATTGATAGCTAAAAAAATATGATTTTATTGGGAAAAATTTTAAAAAAATGCTAAATTAATTTCTCAAAATAGATAGAAAATCACCAGGAAATTTTGATTTTGGTCATAGAACATAGAAATTATATCTACTGATAATGTAATATATTAAATTGTATACCTATATATTATATAGTAAGTTTTTAATTTTAATAGAAGTAAAACGTAATACCCCTTAAAAATACAATTATACGCAGAAGATAATTATGATTTTTGCACAGAACAATATAAACGTTAGTTAGTTATAACATTATATACTATACATGGTATATTTTAAATAAAGTGTAATCATCTAAATACAAATACACTTAGTAAGTTTATAGACAAATTTAGTGTTAAAAATTCAAAATTAAAATTTAATTACAAAATCTCCCTTAAAATATATTGTTAATATTATTAGTTACTTGTATGTATTCAATCCCCAATTTTCCATTGCATTATACGAAAAATCGGGAACTGCTAAAAGATCCATTTTTGAATACGGATATGGAATGTCTGTGTAAATTTCCATCAAATTAAGTAATGTATTTGCCTTTTGCTCGATGTAATTTGCTTGATTAATATATTCCTTGTGTGTGTACACATAGATTCGTTGAGTATCATTATTCCTTCTTATAAATTCAGACACAGAAAATGCTACTGAATATGTAGGCATAGGTTTTGAGGTCAGAAACTGATCGCATATGTAAGTCGGCGATAAATTGTAACTGAAATGATGATTTTGATTTTAGATTATTTTAATATTTTGAACAATTTGCGTTGGAAAAATATTACCTACTTATTTTCGTATTTTTGATAACTTACATTTGATAAAATCGATCTCTTGGCATGTTCGACAAAGCCATTTCAGTTTCTTTCCTTATGATATTGATCGTAAAAGGTGTTTTAAATTCAGGTTCGTCGTAACACGGGAATGCTCTTCGAGCATATGTCGGTTCGAATTGAGTAACGGCTAACCACCTAAAGTACATTTTAATTAATAATTTATTTCTGTGTAGTCAATTTTATGTTAAAAAACTAAAATACTGTGTTGTAAGTACATTCAAATATTGTTTGATTTATAACCCCCGTGCAATTGTTTTTTTTTTTAGTGATTTACAGTTTTGAAACAGTAATGTTAAACTGTTAATTATTAATGTTGGTTTCAATAATTAGCCCCCACAACCCCACGACACAACTAAAAAATAGTGTGCGCTTGTTATCTCGTATAGCGGCTCTTTACCGAACAACGAAATGCGAAAAAATGATTCATTATGAAACACTAACATTTTTTAGGGAAGCCAATAAAATATTTTAGGGTTTAGCCCCCCCCCCCGATTTTAGCTTATTTGAAGAAAGATTGACACTAAATATTTTGTAAATTAATTTGTACGATCTGAAACTTCAAGGAGCTTTAACGAATATACCTATAGGTATCAAAAAAAATTGAATAACATACTCCTGTAAAATACGACAAACTGACGTACCAAAAGTCTGAATTGTTGTATTATCTAGAGTCCGAAAGTCTATATACCAGGGGTGGCCACAACGAGGCTCGCGAGCCACATGCGGCTCTTAAATCAGTTTCGTGCGGCTCTTGAACTAAATTTAGACTAAACTTAATTAATATAAAATTTATTAATATCGTTAGAAACGTTAGATAGCATTTTTATTGCCGTCGATTTCGTTATCATTACAGTCGTTATTTGGTATAGATTGGCACGGCGATGGTGCTTTTAGTATGTGTAGCCAAAAATAGTCACGGTGTATGACGACCGTGTCAGACGACGACGATAATTTCCGGCGACGATTTCTGTTATCGCGTTGCCGCGTTAATGTTTTTCTGTGTGCTGTTTGAATACAGCTGTAGCCTAGTGTCCGAACAGTTACGATGTTATCTAAGAAGCGTAAATATGAAGAGGAGAATCGAGCTTTTAAAGGAAAAACTTATTTCTGATTTGGCCCAGACTGTATTTAGCTTTCATAACAAGTTAAAGATTTTTTCAAAAGACCTTCAGACAAAAACATTTGCTCACTTCAAATGTTTGAAGAAAATTAGTGAAAGCTATCCCGACATTCCGGTGGAAACTGAAGAATATATGAATAAGATGTTAGGCCTTGCTGAAGAAATCAATCACAGATTTAATGATTTAAGATCACTTAAACCTTCATTTTCATTCCTGGAAAATCCTTTTGCTGTTGATGTTGTGAGCGATGGCTGTCCTATTTCATCACCAATAACAAAGGATACAGCAGCTGTAGAGTTGGAGTTACTAGAACTGCAAGAGGACGAAGGACTAAAAGGACTTAAACGAAGTGGCGATTCAACCATAGAATTTTGGAAAAATGTCCCAGAAGAAAAATACCCACAAACAAAAATGTGTGCTATGAAACTTATTTCAATCTTTGGCACTACGTATGTGTGTGAATCATTGTACTCAACGCTTAAATTCATTAAATCTAAATATCGATCTGAACTAACTGATGAATATTTAAGTGAACTTGTGCGAACTGCGCTTACAAATTATCAACCAGATTTCACAAACCTCACAGAAAAAATGAACAGTCGAAAAAGCACTTCTCATAAATAAATCAATAATAATGTTAATAACTATGTCAATAATAATAATGTTTTATGTAGTGTAAAAAATAAACGATCCTTCAAATCAATAATAATGTTAATAACTATGTCAATAATAATAATGTTTTATGTAATGTAAAAAATAAACGTTCCTTCATTTGAGTTCATTTTTCAATGTGTCTTCATTTCAAAAACATCGCTATACAATGTGGCTCACCTCAAATTAGCTTTATAAATTTGCGGCTCCCAAAGTTAAGGTTAGTGGCCACCCCTGCTATATACCTACCTATGCACATTGAAGGAAGAAACATTTTGTTTTTTAAGTAGACACATTAATTTGTAGGTAAAAATGTATTTACTTTGTGTTATTATAGAATATCCATATAGTATAGATGAATAATAAAAAATAGTATGGATGTTTAAAATGTTAAAAAAAATTGAAATGATTACTAGTTTTAGGTCCAAGCACTTCATTATATACCATCAAAAATGACTTACTTGGTACTGTGACTCTCTTTGTCAATATACGAGCTTTTGTAAAAACCAGTCATATCGTCACGCAATTTACCAGTGTATTCAATTCGAACTTCGTACACTCGATCTGCAATAAGTCCCGGTGTATCGAGATGAATTTTGAGTTGTTCGTTTTTAACCACGCAGTTGAATTCAATCACGCCGATGACTATCGGTGTACTTGTATTAGTTGTATCCGTAACATTGATTTGCGTTATATTCAAACCATCTGCATTCAAAGTCAACACGTCCGTGGACGATTTTACTTTAATACTTATTGATACATCGCCGTTGAATATGAACAAATTATCATTTGGATCAATAGTTGGCTTGATGTGCAATTGATAGGATATCGGTTCGGTGTCGTTGGGCAAACGGAATACGTCGGTTTTCTCAATTTCATCGGTTGCCCCTTGCGCCAGAACGCAGGAGCAGGATACGATCAGGAACAGTATAATTCTACTCATCGTAACATAAGCGGTGCAAAACACAAACTAACGGCTAAGCGGCATAAATGAATAGGGACATAAAAAAATTGTCGTTTTTTGTAATCGTAAATACATAGGTATCTCGTATAAAACTTAACTGAAGTGTCTGATAAACATAATTACATAGGTACCTGCCTACATAACATGTACACTGTTTATCGTCATTTAATACAAATATTTTCCATAACCTACCCACCTACTTCATCGCTATCTTATAATGCAATGGAAATAAAAACTATTCAAATTATACTTACCGACAATGTCGTTTAATTGTTGATACCTATATAATATATAGAGCTGTCAATACGTCTGAGTCATTTTTTTTTTATATAAATATTATGAGGCTCCGGTTTTTCCCAATTATTATGAAAACTACAACGATAAATGACCTTATCGACGCACCAGCTAAATTCAAAATTCTTTCGGAAAAAGTTTTGTACTTGAAAATCGGACCAAGACTTCTGGTGAAAAAGTTGTTCACGTTCCGAGGGAAAAAAATAATGTACGTTGTTGTCGATTATTTACAAACGAGATGTATTTGTTTTTTTTTTGTTTGTGAACAACTTTTTTACCAGAAATGTTGCCTCAATCGAATTAATACCGAGTAAGTACTCGGTATTAAAACTTCTTCAAAAAAGGCCATTAATTTTATCAAATACATATAGAATTCCAACATTATAATACACTTTGCTGTTAACGGATATATTTTTGGACTTTATGTGTTGTTATGGTAGGTAACCGTCTACATTTGTGGCGCTATATGATGCATAGGCACACCTAGAGCCCAAACATTGGGGGTGCATTCGTTAAGTAATAATTCAAATTATTATTCAACGCACGATAAAAATACATATACGCACTATAATATTTCGGTAGAAAAATAGTACCCGTAGTATCTATACAACCGTTTTTAGGACAAATAGGTACTATCTTAAGTCGTGAATCGCTGCACTGATGCAACCATAAACATTTATCTTTTTGATAAAAAGTCTGTGATTAAAAAAAAACCGACTACAGGAAAGAAAGAAACGGCTATTTTTTTTCAAATGGTTTTTTTTTGTTTTTTAAGATTGGTGGTGCTAAATGGGCTATTTATAGGTACTTTAAATTCTGATTAACCACGTGTTAGAGTTGTAGGACGAGTATGTATCTGTAGCTGCTAATCTAAAATACGTATATTAAAAAGCACGACACGATTTATTGGTTATTTAAATAGGTAGGTACCTATCTGTCTTTACGATATTTAGTTTGTCTACGATGCATGGATAATCTCCTTATTGACTTTAGATAATTATTTATTTAAGTATAACGAGTTTAAGATAAACAAAGAAAATGTCGATAGGTACTCGTACTTGTAATTTTACAATATAAGCAACATTTTGTTATACGTAGGTATAGTGACGCATCATTATAATATTACAAAATACAATACAACATTTAGTAATTTAAGTAATAAATATTAAAAGTATTTACATAAAGTATTAAATACTTAGGAACGACTAACGACTTTAACCAGTGACGAATATTTTAATCAATTTTATACGTGTTACTAATACCAATAGATTTCTTTATTATCTATGGGGTAATACCGGTTTCTTATCTAATCTTATATGGGTTTTTTAAGTATAATAAACAGTATAGTTATTGTTTTCTTCTATGATTGCCTATAACACATTCATGTTTTTTTTCCGTCTATACGAACAACTTTTCGACTAGAAATCTTGCTCCTATCAATAACTTTATAGGAAGTTACTCATAGTGTTTTGGATCTAGTTATTGATTCCCCTTAATATAGGATAGTCGTTTTTTGATTTCCAGTTTAGTTTCTTTGATAATGAGAGCAAAACGGGAATATTTACGCGGTACAGCGGTGTCTATTATTAAGCACCTGAACCTTTCACCGAATGACGAATATTAGTACTTTCTAAACACGGTTAAAATGTTCAAAATAAGGAACAGTAAAATAATAATAGTAGGTATCTACATTATATTTTTCAATAAGTTTAAAGAACAACGTACAAGTGGTTCAAATTGTATATCGGTACCCAGTAGGCAGGTAACACACATTAAGGCGTCTCTTTGTGTGGCTCTATTGCTGAGTAATCATAAAAGCATTAAAAAAAATAAATCACCACGCGCTTTTGAGTTTTAAGTGCCCACACACGTTGCATAATATTAATCACGCGCGAATAAAATGAATTGGCTTGGACGAAAGAAACATTTGAACAATAATCAGGGTCGGATCGGGTCGGCAAAATATCGATCAAAACCCGAAGGGCTGTTCAAGTTAATTATTATTAAACACTTAATGCGTTAGATTACAAATGGCGGCTTGAAGAGAGGGGCGACAAGTGTATAGTTCCCTCTCCTTAAACGTCAAATATATTACCTATTATTATATATTAAGTACACCTATCTATATAATCGAATACACTCGTATATTTCGAATTCTTGTCACCTACAAGCAGTTTTACTAATGGAAATTTAACTGTGCCAAAAAAAAAAAAAAAAATACAGTGGCGGTTCTATAAACGATTTTTAAAATTAATATTTGAACAGGAGTATTTTTCATTAAAGATTATCTATGTTTATGTACCGGCTTTTTATGTACTTCATTGAACCAGATGTACTGAAATTATACTATGACATAATACAACTATCACAGTATTTTTATGACCCACCCACCCCGTACCCATCGCCGTTTTGTTATAAAAATTAAAATTATTTATTGTCTATACATATACCTAGTCAGATGATAATAATAATATAATCATTTAGTAACATCGACGCTTCGTATGATAACTTTTCATTCCAAACCAACGTCTACTCCGGTAAAAACATAATTATTTACCGAGTATAAATTAGAGAATAGAAAATTTAGATAATTATTAGAGAATATAAATTGCAGAAATTAACAGATGTAAGAAGATTTTTCAAATGGTTAATTAATTGATTTAATTGTACATTTCGTGACCTGAAATTTGAATTTAAACAGGTGCGAGTAAGAACAACTGTGCGTTCCGAGGACAGCTAATTAAAACACTTCGTTTAATCCTCAGGAAAATCCTTGCAAAACTGGCACGCGTTATCATACTCTACTATACTATTTGCATGCATTTTCGTCAACTTTAAGTAGTTGTAAATGTTTCAAATCAAATAATCCACTGTTACTAGACAAAAACTATTTTCTAACTACTCATTTTCTACTTTTAATTTTCGACATTGAAATAATACTAATCAAAATGTCACAAAGATGCGTGATATATTTTTTTTAAATTTCTATAAGGAGTCTAAATTAATCATTTGTATCCAAAAATGTGTCTGACAAAGCCGAAATCCGGACAAGTAAACGAAATTATCATTTTTCCTAATACATGGTGCAAAATATAACGCTATAATATAAGTAAGTGTAAATTAATGTTTGTCAACTCCTTAATTTAGCTAAAAAGATAATACGAAATCGTACAAACATAATGTAAATGCCTTTCCTTTCCCACACTCCCTGACTTCGGGGCACTATTATGCTTATATATATATATATATATACATATAATTGTATATTACAAATTCGCCCGGGAAAATATGTTCGTGTAATCCGCAATAAAATTACCGTAAAATATATTATATAAACGAAGATTAAAAAATATAAAAAGATCGTATCAACGAACGTAAAATATTATACGCTTAGTATTATATATTATAATACAGTAGAAGTAACTCGGTACAATAAATTGACACGCTAACAGCTCAAGACTCTGTTTAATATTATAATAATATTATCGTATTGCGACATTTGATAACTATGTATTTTATTTTTTCAGTCCCGTATAAGACGTTTACATCGCGTGCGTTTTATACAAGTCGTCACAAAAAAAAAAACAAAATATAAATTGGAAATTTCATGACTTATATAAAAAAAAAATCCGAACTACAGATTTTCGAAGAAATTCTTTGGGATACCCTCGTATCAAATTTTTAGACATTTATCGAATATTTAAACATCTGCAAAAAAAAACTAAAATTTCCAATTGGTAACTAAAAATAATTTAATAAAAAACAATGCTCGTACATGATAATATTAGTAAGGAAAGCCACTGATAAGGTAAGATATAGCGAGCAATTTAGTTTTTATCTGTACCCAACGATAAATTATTGCTAACCAAAAAGTACAACTAAACTTTAAACAATAAAACTCGTTGTGAAAATCATTAAAAAAAAAATAAATAAAAAAACCGCTACTAGTATACGGTTTATACACGCGTATTATTATAAATTATATTCTACCGCACAACGACCATTAGTTTTTGTAACCGTGTTAAGAATAAATTCACAAGTTCATAAATTGTCTAGATCGTATACCACACATTAGTACATTACTTCATAGAAAAAGATTATTCATCGTAAATTAAATATGAAATAATTTATAAATACAAATTTAAAATGCCCGGTTGCTGTGTTGAAATGTGCAGTGATAGGAGTATTAGTTGGGTCCCTAAAACATTTCCTCAAAGATACATGTAGAAGAGCGATTTGGGCTATGAAGTGTGGAAGGTGGGTCAGTTGGGTCAACTGGACTATCACAGCTAATAGTCGGATATGCGAGGTGAAGCATTCATTATTTATTTTATGTTCAAATTTGATTTATTATCAATTGTTCTTATCATTTATTGACATAACTACAATCATGGTGTTAACCACTGTTGAATAGTCATTTATAATATGGCTAAAGTACTCTGCTCTGAATTTTCAAACGCAGCCCTAGAGAGCAGAGCAAATATAATATTAAGATAAGCTTGTATCCCTATTTATTTGTGTACAAATTAAATATTTTCAAACCTTAGTACCGTAAAACAGTATACAATAATTCAGTTATATTGTTTATAGGGTGACACTGATGTGACGAAGGACCAATCAGACTGCATTACCGAGTTGGCCACTCTCTTCTTATATAGTTTCCTATGAAAAGAATGAATCCATTCTTTTATTATCTATGATTATTATCGATTCCAACGTGAACCCCATAAAAGTATTTTAACATTATAGCAAATGGTTCGACTGCTCTTGATTAAAAATCATAACTTTTCACAATTTCTGAATTCATATCAATTTATCAATAATTTGATTAATAACGACCCAAACACTTTTCCGTCATGCGCGATTACTCGGAATGCATAATAGTGATTTTCGGAAAATTCGTTCGGTTTACGGCTATATACATTTTCCGTAATCATGTGAACTTTGTACATCGAATACTGTCCAAGTAACAAGCCTAAACACCTCAAACCGTGCCATTATGTCAGCTTACTTGGGTGGTGTATCTACTAGGAAATCCGAGTAAGTCTAAATCTAAAGTAACCCTGCATTGGCTGGCTTGCCGTTTAACGATTTTATTTATTTTCTATAATCTGGTACTACATCAAAATTTACAATTTACCAACAAAATTAAAATACTTATGTTAACAGTCATCAGTAGTAGGGTAAAGATACCAGTGAATGACACCATACCACTGAATGCCACTAGTATATATTAACAATAATTTAAAATAATCATACATTTTTAGGGTTGTCACAACTTAATTGTTCAAATGGTTGTTACAATGCTTAAATAGTTAAGGTGGTGTAATCGTGACCGGTTAAGGAATGATAAGACAAATCAAACATCAAAATTCTCAAAAATTGTTTGTGACATACACTGATAGATTTTTTTTTTCTTATATGTATTATATTATTTCGTTAAAAAATAAAACACTTTAATTTAACATTAAATCATTAGATAGAGAAGATAAACCTTTTGTTTAAATTTAAGACTAGCTTTACTTTAGAATGTTTTATATTACTTAAACTGGCATTCACTGATGTTTTTACTCTAGTACAATTTTTCAAATTATTATAATTATCTTCCAGAGTAGTCTAAGTTTGCAATGCCACTGGATTCGTACTTACATAAGTACAATAATGAACCTATAAATTTACATTATTTATGTGTGTGTATTTGTTTGTATGTTTTTTTTTTTTTTTATAAGTATATTGTATTAATGCATTATGTTTGTAAGTATTATTTACACTTTGCAATTATTATTTTTTCCGTTTGGAATATGTGTATAATGTACATATCTGTGACTTATACATCATGTGTTTTTTTTTCATTTTAAATAGTGACAAGTATGACGATGATCTAAATGATAGAGATGATTCTAAAAGGTAGGTATTACCAAGGTTTCATGGCCAATGTTTGTTCACTATTCGAGGATATTTTGTTATGAAAACAATAATGATTAGGAAATCAAGAAACTTGAGTGAAAAGAAACGCCGGGATCAATTTAACAGTCTAGTCAATGAATTGAATCGCATGTTGTCAACAGCCAATAAAAAAATGGATAAATCTACTGTTTTAAAAACAACCATCAATTATTTAAAAAACCAAAAAGGTTTGTAATTTGTTTACATTTGCTTATGTATAATATAACAAAAAAAAAAACATATAAATTATTTTTAGATATAGTATTAAGATCAAGAGTACATGAAATAGACAGTGATTGGAAACCATCATTTTTATTAAATGAAGAATTTACCAATATAATATTGGAAGTAAATATTGTGATTTAATTATGTTTTTGTAGTCTGACTAATTTCATATGATTGATTTATTCTTTAGGCTTTAGATGGATTTATAATAGTGTTTACATCATTAGGGAAGATTCTCCATGCTTCAGAAACTGTTACTGCTCTTCTTGGTTATCTTCCGGTACTATATAAAAAAAAAAATAAAATAAACTCAAACAATTATAACTGTATTTAAGTATTTATGTGATATTTTATAAAATTAAAATTTTTTTCAGAAAAACTTAATTAATTTGTCAATATTTAAAATAATTAATGAAGCAGATCATTCAATATTGCGTGATCAAATTTTGGAATCCAGGCATTCTCAGACACTCGAGAATGGTAAAGTTTATCAAACTGATGTGCCAATATTATTAATATTTACAATATATATCTATTTGTAAATTTTATTTTAGATAAAATTGTATTTTCTTGTCATTGTAAAAGACATGATCTACTTAAAGATCCAGAAGCAATTAATGAAAAAAACAAATTTGAATTAGTGCAATTTCTTGGGTATTTTCAACCTAGTGGTGAAATACTTAATAGAAATAACAATGGAATTTTATCTCCGTGCAGTAGTGAAGACTATGATCAAAAGTAATTATGTTTTTATTTTGAAAATAAAAATGAAATTTAAAACTATATCTTAATTTATTTTGGATGTATAGTTTGATATTTGTTGGAATTGGCCGGATAGTGACACCCCAACTATTAAAAGAGCTTCCCGTTTTGGAGAATGTTAAAAGTGAATTTACCTCCAGACACAGTTTAGAATGGAAATTTTTATTTCTAGATCATAGGTAAATAATATTTTTAGTCAATAATTTAATTATTTGTATATAATTTAGAATTATCATTTTTAATATAGTTTATACTGTATACATTTTAATTTTGTTTGTTTATGTTATACAATTTAAATTAATCAAATTATTTACTTTTAAATGATAAACATTACATTTTATGTATGCTAATATTAAAGTTTATGTTTTACTTTTATTTCAGAGGGCCTTCAATTATTGGTTACATGCCTTTTGAAGTACTCGGAACATCTGGCTATGAGTATTATCATATTGATGACCTAGAAAATGTGATTTTATCACACCAAGCACGTAATTAAAAATTATAAACATAAATAAACATTTTAATATATTCAATATTTTATTTTTAGTTATGCTAAAAGGTGAAGGCACATCTTGTTATTATCGGTTTTTAACTAAAGGTCAACAATGGATATGGTTACAATCTAGGTATTATATTAGTTACCATCAATGGAACTCAAAACCTGAATTCATTGTTTGTCATCATCAAGTCATCAATTATTTGAATGTTATTAAAAGAGTTGGCGAGACTGATGAAGGGAGAAAACATAATAAAAAACGATTATGGAACATCCCTTCAAATGGTATTCAACAACATGCATCCAAAAGTGATTATGATTCATTTCATAAAAGACATAATGAACAACAAATGACAGATTTGCCAAAAACGGTTTGTTAATTAAATAGTTTATTATGGTATATAAAAGGAATATTTTCACAATAGATAATATATGTCATATTGCTGAACTAACTAGTGAAATAATTATACAATTGCTGATTGTGATGGTTTTATTTTTAAAAATTAATTTTTTTGGTTTTAAATTTCTGTGAATTTTTTTTTTATGATTAACTTAACTTGTAGGACAGAATATAAGTAAATATAATAATATTAAATTTTAAAATTCACACTTTTCACAAATATATTGACATTGTGATAGGACAGTAATGTCCTAAAATGTCCTACTTAATAAATGTAGTATTTTGTTTTATTGAATGTTAATTATATTATTACTTTTAATTTTATATATATATACATATATATATAGAAAGTTAGATCAATTGAAGGAGTGTCAAGTTCTAATTCTAAACGTGAACTATTGATATTACCAGAAACTAAACAAGATATTTCTGAAACATTTAACAGTCATTATTTACAAAATGTACAACCATCGATAAAATTACCTGCAGTTTCTTCTGTAAGTATATTTGTCACATATAAAAGCTCATAATATAAATATAGAATTATATATGATTTAATTTAATTATAAAACTATGAATTAATTAAAATTTGTTAACCTAATCAATAGTGCAATAGTATAAAAGCTAGAGAAATATTGTATATTTTGACAAAAAATTTCAGAAAGTAAAAATCTATTGAAATTAACAATAATTGTTTTAATAATTGTTATAGTTCTAAAAACTATTTTGTACTGACTGTTGTTTATATATTATTATAAGTTTAATTTTAGAATTAATTCTGGTTAAACAGGTTTGCTAAGTGTACATATCACTTTTTTAAAAAATATTTGTTCATAACTGGGAAATCAACAAATCCCATTTAATAATATCATTTATATAATATTACTTGTAAGTTTCTGTATGAAACATTTCAAAATTATTTAAACATGGTCAAAAAACTTTTAACAAATCACATATTTTATAATTATGAACAAATATAATATTTTGCTTTGTTTAGAATCTTGGTATTGTTAAGAGGTTTTTCATTTTTTGTTAATTATAGATTAACTAAATTAACAATTTTAAAAATTGTGTCTTAATGAATCTAAATATATGTTTTCCTATAATTTTAAAAACTTATTTTTTAGTTACACGAAAATTTAATAGAAAACCAATTGCAACGTAAACAGGAGCAATTACAAAAAACTATTATTAAACAACAGGAAGAACTGCGGAAAATTTCTGAACAATTATTAATGGCTCGTTATGGAATTATGCCATCATCATTTATGAATGTAATTATTTCAATTTTAAATTATTTCTATTAAAATTAAAAAAATATTAAAATACATTATTTTTTGTAGGAATCTGTACAAATACCTCCAACAACTTCTAGGCAAACAACTCAATCTGAAACATCTATCAATCAAATAAATAATACTACTGCTAATAGAGTAATGTTGGAATCGTCTTCAATGATTTCTTCTGATGCTTTACTGGTACTTAAAGGAGTTTACTTGTAAACTAAGTTATCAATAATATGTATTTGTTTTGTTTTGTTTTGTTTTTTTTTCATTAAAGAACGAACAAGATATATGCAGCACTCTTCATCAAACATAATCCAAAATATAACTGACGAGGGTGCAGAGCAGTTGAATTACTGTTATAATAATCAATCTAATGATGCACTTTTTAATTAAAGTCATAACCTAACTTTAAAGTAACAAGTCTAGATTAAATTTCAAAAATAGTTTTATCTTCCATGTATATTTCCTTAATGATTTTGATGAAATTGGTCAAACGCTCAATAATTTCTATTTTCTATAAAAAAGAAAAAAAGGTAATGTAAGTGATCATTTTATTAGTTAGAATATTTAAATATTTTTTGTCAATCTAAATATATTAATTTTTGAGCTCCAAAATATCCTTTATATTTTTTGTATTATTTATATATATATATATTTAATGTATACAAACATAGAAATTGTATATTACGACAAAGATGCAAATTAGATTTTTTTTTAAATAAAATACAATATTTACTTTCTATATTCTAGTCTAGTTTTAAAAATATATATATTGGATAACCCACAAATTATAAATAAAAGTAAAAACCTGAAAAATATTATTTAATCAAGTTGAAAATAATAAATATAAATTTTAAACTCCTTAAATATAAAATTCTTTAATAATAAACAATCACTTATATTATTGATAATAGTGAATATTATTATATATATTAAAGGTAATACAATGACATACAATTATTATTTTTTGGTCTAAATAATTTAATTTAATGATTTATCAATTATTTTATTTAAATCACTAAATATTGAACCCAAAGAATTTTTTAAACTAAAGGGAGTTAAAATTTGAACAATTATATTGTAAGTATCTTTTTTCTGTTTGTTGTTAAACATGATTGGTTCCTTGATTGTTGTTTGTTTGTTTCTTATTTTTATATTATATTCTGACATTAGTCATGCTGATTCTAGTCATATTAAATCTATTATTATTATTGTGCATTATTATTTCAAATTGTAATGTTAATTTACATATTTAATAATTTTAAGTTCTACCTAGAATGTGATGTATATAAATAATTGGTTTTGATTATATTATTGACTATTAGTTCTTAATGGTACAAAATGTTCCTCTTTATGGGTTCTGTCTTGGTTCCTTTAATATTAACCTGTGTTATGTGTTCGTTTTAATAATAATAATGAAACTATATTATTTTTACTTGTAAAATTTAAACAAATTAATATGTCAATTAAACACTGTCATAAATGTACAATACTTAAGAATTATAATTTGTTTGATTAACAGTGGGTGCTATTGAATATTTTTTGGCATTTTAAATATTCTTTAGAATTATACTTTTAATTTGTTTAACAAATTGTTTTATAATTATATTTATAAAAGAAAAAAATGTATGTTAAGAACTACAGGAACTATTGTTATTTTATTAAATCTGGTAACTCATAAGACTTTTATTAGTGATTAAGTAACCAAGTAGGATAGTCTGTATTGTAAGAAATGCATGAATTAGGTTAATTGATTTTTATTAAACAAATTTTCCTATATGTGCACAATTCTAAATAATTGGTTAAGAACAAAAATATATTTAATCTGAACAATTATATACAACATAATATAACATATATTACGTTCAAATTACAATTCAGAATAGATCTCAGATTAAAATGTTGACATTTACTATGTTAGTACCCAACATAGTCAACAATTACATATTTTCTTATAGGAAAAAAAAAAGCTATATTTTAAAACTAAAAGCTTTAACACAATGTTTTGTTTTGAACATTCTTGGTCTATCATTGGGTTTATGGTTTAATATATGCAGTGTATATGCTATGTTATGATTATTGTTCTAATAACAATATGATGATCAAATAACCATTAAATTCAATTATAATGTTAAACATTACCAATTAGTTTAATATTATATCAATTCCTATAGAAATGTATCAAATTAATTTTGTCTACTTTAATACCTAATGTATTTTTTGTATGAAACCCATACATTTAATTTAGTCTATATTTTAATACCTATTATATTTTTTTTTATGTGGACCAATTATGAAGTTAATTCATAGTATTATGTTAATTCATACCCATTTGGTTGTGACTTGTTAGTTATTATTACTTAATGTATATATTGAGTTTTACAATGTGACCATTATAATTTATTTTTATATCCTTTTTTATTTTGTCTGTTTGTTTATGTTTTCAAATTATTTTTTATATTTTGTTTTCTTATTAACTATGTAATAACCAAATTTTTTCCTAAAAAAAAATGGCATTGAATTGTATTTATAGTTGTTAATTTTCACAAAAAAGGTTTAAGAGAATCTACTTTCTAACTGAGTTGAATATAAGTTTTATGGTTACATAAGGCATAGGCCTGTAAAGCTACTCAATACCATTGATAGTAATATGATTGACACAATCAGGTGGGTACTCATAAATTTAATATTAAAATGTATTTTATTATGCATCTAAAAAATGTTCATTTGAAGTGTAGTTATTTTATTAAAACAAAAAATTCAAAAGAGAACATTAAATAATGTTTTTATTAAAAATTCTAAAAATATGCAATAAATTAAATTAATTTCTTTCCTTATTAAAAATAAAATTTGAAAAATTAAAGATATATGATATTTATTATAAAAATAAATAAATATTGTATTTTATATTATATATAAAAAAATATAACAAATTTATAACATAAACATCTGGATACAGATGTAAATTTAAGTAAACAATTATTATTGAATGCCAGTAAAATGAATCCTCATTCCTTTAATATGTTGTCATGATGTTTTACTAAAACTGGCTATTCTGTATGTGATTTTATAGTTTGAGTAATTAAATCTCTGGATACATTCTCTGTTTCTTCATTGGATTTATCCTTGAGTACCTTACCGCCTGTAAAACCTATATGAAAATGTTTTAATATATTATTTCATATTGAACAAATAATATAACAAATACTCATTGGAAATAGAACTTCCAAAAATCAATAAATATAATATAATTTCTAATAATGAAGACTAAATATTATAAAAAGCATATTGTGCAATGTAATTTATTAAGTGAATTTTCATAAATTTAATATTCAAGATACCATAAATAAAAAATTATTTTATTCATTTATGATATGCATTAATTTAATTATTATTTTGTAAAATTTTTTTATATTATAGATTAGGCCAGGTAAAAATGTACAATCAAAATATTTAAAATTTGTATATCAAATAAAGCAAAAATAAATAAATGATTTCCTCTTTGGATGTTTAATAAACTGGCTTATAATTACTATTTTTCATTTTGATTCAATTCAATATAGAGAAATTAAGAATTTTAAAAATAATCTTTAAAATATTACAACTCTATAAATTTGAAATAAAAATCATTGACTAAATTAAGTATCAAATACTTTTTTTTTACAAAAAGATAGTAATATTGAGGGGGCATTTATGTTGCATTAATCTGTTTTCAATTTCTAATAAAAATAAATTAATAATAATATGTTTGTTCACATGGTTATAAACTTATGATTATTTGCAAAAATGCAATTTAAATGTGATATTTAAAATATTTACCTTTTAAGTTTCAAATTTAGATTATTTTGAACATATATTTAATACCACTTTTCGGGGTGGATATTCATAACAAATTTATTTAGGTAATGTTGAATATGAATTTATAAAAAAATGAATTGAATTGCTTATATCATGTTAAGATTATTATATACATTGATAATTTTACCTAGTACAAAACAAGTAACAGTGGCAAATACTCCAACTTTAGCACCAGCCAAACATCCTAATGGACCTCCAACACATGATCCAACAACAGCTCCAATTAGTGGATAAGACATTTTTTTTAATTTAGCTGCTTTGCGTAATGTTTGTTCAGCTTGAATAACATTTTCATGAGTTGATTCAACATGCGTTTCAATCTTTTCTACGTCGTCTTTTTGTTCCTATATTTATAAATAAAATTTGAAGTATTTTTTTTTTTTTTTTTTTTAATTTAAAATGTACACATAACTAATAAATACAATGAATTTATACTATCCATTGTTAATTATTAGGCGTTTATATTTTAAAGTGTTTAAATTTTTTGTTAGTAGTGAACTGTTGACTATAATAAATAAATCAAAAGTTTTTTTATATATATATATATAAAAATTAACAATATATAATTTATATCTAAGTAAAATCTCAAAGTAATGTATTTTAAGTATGTGACCTAGTTGTATTTCTCAGACCTTGTGATCTATAGACCTGTTTATTGGGTTTATAATTTACATACATTTACTAATTTACTAAGATCACGAAACAGATCTTGAATATCTTGCATATCTCGTTCGACATTTTTAACATCAGATTCAATTGCTAATATGTTTTCTTGTTTTTGTTTCTCTTCATCAATATCTATTAGGAGCATATGTTTTTGATTTTCTATTTCTAATTGTTCACTATTGTCTGTAAAATTTTCTTCTGGTATAACAGCAGATTGTTTTTCATCTAGATTTTCATCTATTAAAAGTTATGAAATTTAAAATTCACATTATAGGAATTTCAGTATCTAATAAAATAATAAAACTACTCTTGAACATGTCAATTGCATCCAATAATAAACGTCTAGATGGATTCATTGAGCTGTCAAACGTTTGTAGATCAGTATCAGCAACTTGATTTCTCAAAGTATCCATTTCTCTGAGTAATGCTTGAGCACGTCTAATGGATTGCGAAGCTTTCATTTGTAACTGACGCATACTGCTACGATCATCCAATCGTTTTTGCTATAACAATGCCAACAATGCTATAACAATCGTGGTATACACAATAGGTACAACAATTTAACTATTAAAAACACACCAATTACCTTAGCAAGATTTGACTTTAACGTTTTCAATGTTTTCACTTGGTAAGGAATTGCATTTTCAATAAAGTTTTTGATGGGCAAGTCTAAATGACGGATCCGTTGTTTGGTCGTCCAAAGGCTTGAGCTTTGAGTCATAATTATTATAACTAACACTGGTACAATATCTCAACGTCTACCAAACAAACAATTGCACAGTCAAAAATATATTTAATACTGCGTCACAAAATTTACATAATATGATTTAAAACATATTTCACATTTATCGATCGGAATGATATTTAATTAATATTACTGGGCTTTGATGTAGCACATATCGTTAAAGGTACTGTGTGCATAACTATTACCAAATACAGTATTTGTCATGGATATTACTTCTCGTTTAATCGTTCATTGTTCAGCAGAAGATAGTTGACAAAGCAATGATAACAGTAATGGCAATAAATGATTACCTATCAAATAATATACATCACAATACTACGCAATGATCTATATATAACACGGCCAAGATTAAAGATGGCAACGATAATATGCCGAGGCCTTCGGACGAAAATGTGTACACATTTTTTTTATACAAGATAATTTCGTTGGGAACAGTTGCCTCCACAGACCTAGTTGAAGGCATGGCTAAACATACTTGGCCATCGTTGAAGGACTATGGTTGTCCTAACCACAATTCAAGGTATATCTTAAATTGTGCCCCAAACCACTGAGCAAATCACTGACCACTGATAACAGAAAAACAATAAACCGTCGAAAAAATGAAATCATGTTTAATAATTTTTTTCTCATCAGGCTCCCATAGATAACAGATATTTATTATCTATGTTAACCTCAACCCAACCTTTTTTTTTTTTTTTTTAAATTTAATTAGATATATGCAATCTGTATAATTAAACACAATAAGCATATGCGAGCAATGAAAAACAAAACAAAAACGGACGAGAGAGAAGAGATTAAAGGAGCCACCCATTAGTGACACTTTAGCTATTGTAAATAAATTTGTGAAAATTTAAAGAAGGTCACGACACCATGTTCTTTTCAATCTACGTTGGGGGTTTCTATGAAGGGTTGAGATGGAGAGACCTTTAATAAGAGGATTGAAGTGATTCATAAGTTTGAGGTGAAATCTATTGTAGAAGGTTTTGGCTTCTTCGACAATAGATTTTAAATGAAGGTCGTTATGGAGCGTAAGATTTGAAACGTAAAAGGGGGCATTTGTAATTTTTCGGAGTGTAATATTTTGGAATGTTTGGATTCTGTTGATGTTTGATTTTTTGGCTGCTCCCCAGAGTTGAAGGCCGTAAGTCCATAAAGGTTTTAGATGAGATTTATAAATTATTAATTTAGTTTTTAAATTTGTACATTGGTTAGAGCAGAGTGGTTTGAGTATACGGGAGCGTGAATTTAGAAGCCGTCTTTTAGTTTTAATATGATTATTCCACGTTAAGCGTTTGTCGAGATGCAGACCTAAATATTTGACCGTGTCCGATGTGGGAATTGGAATATTATTTATGAAAACATTTGGACAAAGACCTAGTTTTAAAGTGAAGGTAATGTGGACTGATTTATTGCTATTTATTTTGACACTCCATTTTTTGTACCAGTCCGCCATTAGGTCTAGATGAAGTTGAAGAGAAGCAGAAGCTATATCAGGGTTTTCATGCATTGACATAATGGCTTTGTCATCTGCATAATCCGCAACAAGGATATCGGCGAGCGTGGGTTGATCTGAGACAAAGATATTAAATAAAATAGGGGATAATATACCACCCTGTGGAACACCTGCATTAATTGCTGAAATATTTGAGAAGGCTGTGCCGACGCGAATTTGAAAATGACGATTGTCTAAATAGGATTTAATTAAAAGAAAAAGTGCTGAAGGAAGGCATTTTCGAAGTTTAAATAATAAACCTTGGTGCCAGACCCTGTCAAACGCCTGAGAAATGTCAAGAAAAACACATGTACAATATTGTTTCTTTTCTAGAGTGGAGGAGATGGTATCCACGACTCTGTGCACTTGATGAATTGTGTTATGCTTACATCGAAAACCAAATTGCGAGTGAGGGAGAACGTTGTTTAGGATGATGTGTGAGGATAAACGTTTAAGGATGAGTTTTTCGCAAATTTTAGATAAAAAGGGCAGAAGGCTGATTGGTCTATATGAGAAAGGGTCGTCAGGAGGTTTGCCGGGCTTAGTGAACATAATAATATGGGAAAATTTCCATAAAATTAGAAAGTAGGACAGCCTTACGATTGCATTTATTATGTAAGTTAGTAAAACTATGGCTTTTCTATGGAGACATCTAGCAACTTCCCCTGTAATTAGATCATATCCAGGTGCTTTTTTATTTGGGTATTTTGAGATTGCGAATTTAACCTCGTTTGGGGTGACAAATTTTTCCCGTTGGCTATCTGGAAGGAGAGAGTTCAGAAATGTATTAACTTGGTTACAGTGTTGGAGGTCTAATATGTCAGTGTGTGGTTGAAAAATATTGGATAGGTGTTTCTGAAATAATTCCGCTTTATTAACATCAGAGATAGCTAGAGTGTTATCATTTTTTTTAAAGGTAGAGAAGGATTTTTGAATTGAAGTAATATTTTTGTTTCTTTCCAAAGGCTACCGTCGGCCGCAAAAAGTTTTGATAATTTTTGTTCAAGTTCGTTTGATTTTAGTTTACTTAGGGTCTTTTTTAGTGAATTAGTTAACTTATTGTAAAATGATTTGTAGGAAGGTAAGCGTGTGTAATGATACTGAGCACGTGCCCTGCATTTTTCGACTATGAGAGAACGGATTAGGGCTGGAAGTATTTGAGAACTGGAGTGCATTTGAGTGGATTTATTTGTTAAAGTCGTTGAAGCAGCTGCTGCTGAGTGGATTATTTTTGTAAGGTTGTTGACTGCTTCGTCAATATCAGAATTGCACTTTAGCTTTGTTTTTAGATTAATTTCTTGATGAACTAGGTTGTGAAACAAGACCCGATTTGTTGAAGCAGAAAAGAGTTTGGGCGATTCGGTGGCTAAAAGTGGAGAGCCAGATATATTTAGAAGAACCGATGAGTGATCAGAGTTGAGATCTAATATGTTGTTACAAAGACAATGCAAGTTACTAGGGACTTTTGAAACAAAAATATCAAGAATATCTAGTTTTTTAAATTGGGAAGTTGGCCAGTAGGTTGGTCCGGGAGAAGAGAGGACTTTGTAATTTTTTACGTAAATAAAATTGTACAAGAGACTACCACGTAGGTTGTTCACTCGACAACCCCAGGTTTGGTGCTTAGCATTGAAGTCGCCTCCTATAATGAAGTTATTGAAGGTGTTGCTTATTGTTTCGAAATAGTTAGACAAGTTGTTTAAAGTTATGTTATGCTTAGGGGGGAGTAAACTGCTGCTATGACTACTGAGATATTATTCAGTTGGATCGAGATGGCACATGATTGCAAGAAGTCATGAGAAAAACAAGGAAGTGGTTGGAATCGAAGTTGGGATTTGATAAGAATTGCCACTCCTCCGTGGGCTGTGCCTTCTGGGTGGTTGGTTTTAAGTAAAAAGTACCCAGGAATAGAAATTTTCGAATATAGCGTGAAGTGGGTTTCGGTGATTAAGGCTATGTCAATTTGTCGGTTGTATAAAACGTGTTGTAGTTCAATAACGTGATTTTTAAGACCATTGGCATTAAAAAATAAGATTATAAGGGATTTATTAGTTAGTGAACTTAACATTATTTATTTTCGAGAAGGGATGAAATTACTTGTGTAAGGAGAGCTATCAATGGGTTGATAAATCATTTATAAAATTAGTTAAGACGGAATTGAAATCTGAAGGAGGTGAAGGGTGAGCATATTCATGTTCTTGTTGATTTTGGGTGGCTTCTGCAAAAGATTTTGGAATAAAGTTATTATTGTCGACTTTAGAAGAAGTGGGAGGTAAAGGGTGGCTCATTTTTACAATATCAGTTTTAGCATCTGGGTTAAGATTAACATTGTCATGTAAAAAATTACTTTTGGAGCTAGATTTTTTTCGACGTTGTAATTTTTTAAAGACGGTGCACCCCTTATAATTGGCTGGATGATCTCCGAAGCAAAGGGCACATTTGTTTGGAAATTCACGTGGTTTGGGACAGTCTGAGGAGCAGTGAGGAGCACCGCAGCGAACACAGCGTGCAGGGTAGCCGCAGTAGGTTCGAGTATGGCCATAATCTTGACAGTTAAGACATTGTGGAATTGAGCGGTGTTTGTAAGGTTCTTCAACTTTAATTTTTGCATATAGCAGTGAAGTTAATTTGAATATTTCTGAAGATTTTTCGGATTGTGGTAAGTCTACGAAAAATAATGGAAGTGGAAGCTTGGTGGTTTTGTGTAGTACTTGAGTTACTTGAAGTACTTCGAATGAGAGATCTATGAGTTCTTTTTTGATTTCATCAGCTGTGGTTGACGGATGAATATTTCGAATGATAGCGCGAATAGGTTTATCTTGATTAAGTTGGTATGTCTGGAAAAGAGCACCATTATTTTTTAGGTAATGTACTAAGATCCTATAGGCCTCAGGGGAAGCAATTTGAATTTTTAGTCGATCTGCTGATGATTTACAAAAAAAATTATTTTTACCAATAAGTTGACTAAATTCAATGCAGAGCCTATTCGGTAATCCCTCTCATAAAGATTGGGGGCGGTGGTTTGGTAGAAGTTTCCTCTTGCGTGGGTGTTAGTTTTTCAGCCTGTTCGGGGAACGAAAATGCCTCTTCGTCGTTAGGCGATAAGACTTGAAATCGGTTTGTTGTGATAAACGGAAGTTTGAAACGTTTATTAGTTTTCATTATTTAAGAAGTTGGGGATGAATCGGAAGGATCTGAGGAGCTGGATATGTTCCTTTTGCTAGCATTAGTTTTTTGAATTTGTCAGTTGTTGCTGAAATTATCATTTGGCGATAAAGAGCTTGAGTCTGACAATTGAGTGATATTTTTGTTAATGAGTTTAATCGGAGAGATTAAATTGTTGGGTTTGGTATTTTTACCAGTTGACAGCATGTTTATAAATTGATATTTATTTAATTAATTACCTTATATAGATAAGGCGGCTTTGGCCGAGTCGACCTTCTGATAGGCGATACGGCATCCGGCACTCCGGCACGAGTTGGACGTTATTTACGTTAATTGCAATTGAGACTAGTGAGACTAACAATAACTATACGCGGTTAGATAAGCACTAGTGATGGGCGATTCTTGAAAGTGAATCGATTTTTTGAATCGATTTAAATTGAAAAGAAAAGATCGATTCTTAAAAATTGAAATTTTTTAATCAATAGATGGCGTGTTTTGGTGGCTTTAAATAATTAAATTTAAACAATACAATGAATACATTATATATATATAAATAATTTTGAGATTGAAGTTTGAGTTGACTGAGATAAGTCACTGAGTTAGGAATTTAGGATTTAGGTATTTTAAGTAAATAACTAACACAATGATTATAGTAAATACTGTAATATAATTATAAAATTATAATATTTATTGTAAAATATTTTTATGCAGTATAGTATATTGAATATACAATAAAAAAAGTCGTCGGTAACGTGGGATGCGCGAGAGAAAAAGACAGGACGGTCGTTCGAAAGACGTGTCAGTTGTCGGCGCGAGAAAAAGGTAGTGATTACTGAATAGTGAATACTGAATACTGATTACTGATTAGTGAATAGGTAATAGGTATTAGGTACGGTAAAGTGCGAACGAGACTGTCAATACTGTAAAAAAATCGAATCAAAAATGAATAATGAATCGATTCACATAGAAGATCGGATATGGGACAACATCCGTTGTCCAACGATTCGATTCGATATTCACAAAATGAATCGATTCACCTAAAAGATCGGATCAACGATTCGATTCGATTTTCACATAAATGAATCGATTCACATTAAAGATCGGACCATAGAGATCGATACAAAAAATCGATTAATCGCATGAAAAAGATCGATTCGAATCGCCCATCACTAATAAGCACAACGTAGCGCGACGCAGGTATGCACTGGACGATGGCTAGCGCGAGACTAAAAAAATAATATAGAACTACTTTTTAATTGTTTACTGGTATATATTGATTTACCAAACAAATTTCATTTTAATGCAATAAGTGATGAAGTACTTAACAAATTGACAAAAGTTAAAAATAGTCTGGTGGATCAAGCTTTGGGAGAGTATTATTTAAAACATAAGGGGGTATAATAACTCTAAGTTAATATTAGTTTATTATTGATGGAAATAAAATTAATTCATTATTGTATTTTTAGGGCTATGAAAAAGCAAAACTGCATTTATCTCGTGGAATGGCTTGTGCTAATTTTCACTGTTCACTACAGTTATTGAAAGTCGAGTGTTTGATAATACCAGTTAGTAAATATGACATTAAATATGACTAATGATGTTTTCAATAGTCCAAATAGAAGGCTTATCGTTCTATCACAAATATTATTATATTATTTGTATATTGTAAAACCTAGCCCAACCTTAGATTTTAAATTTATAATATTTTCTATATATTAGACTATAATATAATTATAATATAATACTACATATTATCTATTATCTAATTATTATTAACTATGTTTAATAGGTACCTCTATATTATTTTATATGTTTGTACTCCATTTCCATTATCTAGTAATTGTTATTATACAAAATAAAATTACTACTATAAAATGTACAACTATTTTTTCCTTTATAGTATAGGTAATTAAATTGACTCATTTTTATGGGGAGGATACACCAAAAGAAATTTTGCAGTCATTGCGTTTTAATGTATTAAATAATTTATAAAACATACTCTTAATCATAGAATAACAATATATATATATATTTAGTTAATAATTAATCACACAGATATCTACTTAATATGTTGAAATATAATTTAATAAAATACAATAAAATTACTAGACAAAAAAAAGTAATAAAATAAATTATTGACCTTTGAATAAAATCATACTCGTTCCCAGTTTAACTCTTTGTTGACACTTAGAGGTACCGTCAATTAAAAATGGATAATACATTTTTATTTAACAATCTGTGCGTTTTGTTACATCGGTACTTCTATATGAATCAAATAAGTAATAATTTGAATTAATAATAATGCATAATAATTATTTTTAGATGGTATTTTCTTGAATTTCATATCGGGAGAGATCCCGTATGATTTTATATTTTATTTGGTCTTATGGTTTTGGTGAAGAAAAGGATGAGCCGTAACACACTGAGAAAAACCGGTCTTCTAGATGGGATTTGAGTATAAGGTAGTAACTAGACGACAAAATGAGTTTTAGTTTAAACTGAAGACCTGCATGCCAAACGCGATCGAACGCCTGGGAGACGTTCAAGAAGGCACCTGTGCAATACTGTTTTTGCTCTAGAGAGAAAGATATTTTATCTACTATACGGTGAGTTTGGTAAATTGTAGAGTGTTTGCTACAAAAATCAAATTGTGAGTCTGGTAAAACTTTTATTTCCTCAGCGATATTCATAATATTGGGAGTAAGCTTATATATTATAAGCTTACTCCCAATATTATAAGCTTAGCTTATAAGGTCTATATGATGATGGACAGTCGGGAGGTATTTTTGACTTGAAGATTAGTATGACAGTTGAATACTTCCATAATAAAGGAAAGTACGATAATCTAATCATTGAGTTAAACATGTAGGTCAAAAGTATGACGACTTTCTTAGGAAGCTAGTTTAATACTTCTGCTGTTATTAAATCATAACCTGAAAATTTTTACGGCGAAATTTTGATATTGCATACTGGACTTCAGCTGGGGAGAAATGTTTTGAGTCAACCCGATAAACATCCTTATCGCAGACAGCAGCAGCAGCAGCCGCGGTATACAGTGCGGACCGTATACACCGAGTCGCAGTGCGCCATACCCGATTTCGGTGTTCTAGAATATCGAGAGATATTTGTAAAGGTGAGTCAAGAAATTGCCTAACTTCGTTAATTTTTCCCGGAAGGAGTATGGTGCTATGCGGTTGGAATGTATTAGCGAGGTGGTTTGCGAAAATGTTAGCTTTTCCCTCATCAGAGTGTGCCCAATTCCCGTTTGTGTTACGTAGTGTGACTGGGGGATTCCGTATACGAAGGAGTTGTTTAGTAGCCTTCCAAAGAGAGCCGTCTTTTGTAGTAAGTGATTTTAAGTGTTTAGTATAAGATTCATTTCTGTAGTTTGCTAGGATACGTTTAAGTTTCTGCGCAAGTGTGTTATACTGACACTTGTCGGCGGGGTATTTAGTTCTTTGTCAAAGTCAACGAGCACGACGTTTTTCTTCTATAATAGTACGAATGTATAAGTGAAGAATGGTGGTGGGTGTGCTGTGAGACGATACAGTTGATTCCCATGCTGAAGTTTGTATGCTAGATGTAAGAAAATATACTGCTTCGTCAATATCGGTGGTGGTTTTCAGTCGGTTTTTTAAACTATTTTTTTGCAATATTGATATTAGAAAATTTTCCCAGTTAATATGCGAATGTAATGATTTATTGTATTGATTGAACAAAGGCTGGCGGTTTAATATGAGTAGAACAGGGGAATGATCTGAAAATGGGGCGTGGAGATTAATAATTGACGAATAGAGTGTGTTAGGAATTTTTGTTTCAAATATGTCTAATATGTTTGGTCGTTTTCTGGGGGGATGTTGGCCAGTAGATGGCGTTGGGAGGTGAGATAACTTTTAAGTACTATTTATACTACGTTGGAGTGGGTTTCCTTGAGGATTTGTGATACGGCATCCCCACTGGATTTAATATATTTTATATATAGATATATTTATATATAACTATAATAGTTTTTACTCCGTGTCATAACGCCACTCCATTTTTGCTTTGTACGTGATTTTGTCAAGACGTTATTTCTAACGTTTATGTTCTATATTGTAATTTACATTGCAGTACATTATACTCGTATAATTTGATCGTAGTATTTTGACTATTGTTTTGTACGAATTAATTCGTGCTTTGTCATGTGTTTTTGATATTTACGACTTCTTATATAAAAGGTAAGTCTTTAATGTTGGTTATATTGGTTTTTCTATCATCTATCGTAGACAATAATATACATACCGTAATGTAACTAATAGTTTAGGGGCAAAAGACTTATGCTCTCCACATCAAATTCTAGATTCAAACACAATTTTTATGTATAGGTTTTATGGTATAGGACCATGACCATGAGTCCAAAAGAGGGTGTTCCAGACACAGAGACAACCCCTTGTGCCACTGATTTCCATAGAATTGCATATTTAACAATTAAATATTGAATAAACATTTTTTTTTTTTTTTTTTTTTTTTTTATTTATATATTTAAGTAATTTACAATCTATACAACATTATGTACAATGGGCAAATTTGATAATTAATATAATACGAATACAGTAAAACCTCGTTAAGACGCTCCCGTTTAATACGCCATCCCGCTTAACACGCGGATTTTTCCCGGTCCCAGGTAATTGTACACTTTTAACATTGAAAAAAACACGCTTAATACGCCACCGCATAATTCGTTGAAACGTTTATCTATTATCGACCGAGTAATTGATATTTATTATTAACATCTTGATGTGGTTTATACTCTTACTATATTTTGTTAGTACGTACGTACGTTAGTTATATGATCGGACGTTGAAGTGTACACGTGACATCACACGCAGATTTATAATTTGTTTGTTTATTGTTATTCGTGTGTGGTTTAAAATGACGAGTGCGTCTACGTCATCTAGTAGTGCCGGAGTGAAATGGAAAGCTTTGTCTATTGACGATAAATTGAGAATTATTAAACTGTATGATGAAAAAATTGGTGTATTCAATAAACAACAAATTGCCGACCAATTAAGATTGCCCTCCTCTTCGTTGCGGACCATATTGAAGAACCGGAAAGAAATTGAAAAAAACGCTTTTTCAGGCAGTACGAAACGTCAAAAGGTTAGAAATGGTAAAAATGAGCAGTTGGAAAATATTTTGTTGGAGTGGTTTCGACAAGCTCGCACATTAAATTTGGCTGTAAATGGTCCCGTTTTGACAGAAAAAGACGAATTTCGGGACTTTGAGGAGGTTTATCCAGGCTACACATCCATTCACGACCAATTGATAACGAACGAGGCACTAGAACTTGAAGAAATTATCAATCAGGCTACAGTAAACGATGAACCAGATGAGCCAAGTGATGATGAGGAAGAATACATTCCACCACTTCCGTCAATCGCTAGTACTGTACAATCAATATCTACATTGAGACAGGCACTTACTGCAACTGATGGCTCCGAAAACATGCTTCTATATCTAGGTAGGGTGGAAAATTTCTTATTGAATAAATATAAAAATAATGTATTGAAACAACCAACCATTACCACTTTTTTTAATCCAAGAAAATAATACATAATTATAAAATAATTTTATTGTATATATATTTGATGTTTTTTTATTATTAATTTTAAATACAACTTATGTTAATGTGTAATACATAACAAGTCACACTATGAACATTTTTCTAATTTATTCTATCTACATATTATCACATTTAAAACGCTTTTAATAGGCGGGTATCGCCTATAACGCTTTAAGAGCGTAATAGGCGGGATATCGCCTATAACGCTATCCCGCATATTGCGCGGTTTTACGATTTCCCCTTCGAGAGCGTCTTAACGAGGTTTTACTGTAACAGAATTTAACATTTAGGGGCAGGCACTCAGCAGCACCACCCGAAAATAAACATTTAAGAATATTTAATGTAATTTTGGTTTATATTTTCTTCTATAATAGAATAGATATTTACAGTGGCTTACCATGGACAAGCAAAAAAAAAATTCTAGAAAAAACAAAAAAAAATATGCAGAAGATAAAGCATTTGATTTCAAATCATTGAAACAACATACAGAACAGTTAAATCCAAGTAATCATAATCCTCAAGAAGATTGGAAAATAGTATCGAATACAAAATATAAACAAAATCCACAGAATCAAAACTCCAATTGTAGCACTAATAATAATAAAAATCCAGGTGAATCATATCCACTAGAATGGCATAGGGAAAAATATGACAAACAAACTTCGCTAAGTAATAAGACTAAAAATGAACCACAAAAAGAAATTAAAACTCGTTTTTTTGGTTTTAAACACCTTGAAGAATTATGTAATAAAGAACCATCTGAAATTATATTTGTGATATCTAATACTAAAAATGGTTTTATGGATTTATTTAAACAAAACAAAGCACCAGATTGGTTATTATTGCTTATAAAAGTATCTGCTAAGATTTGTTGTGCAGAGTTCAATCAACATAAACATATTTTATTAACAGAACTTGCTTCTAATACTTTTCTTGACCATCTAAAACAATATATACTCAATACCCCAACAGAAAAAATGGATCGGTGTGCTAAATTGAATGAATTTTTTGATGATTGTTTAGTGGTATTTCAATCTATAACAAATTTATTTCCAAAAACAGCTGTTGAAAAACTAAAAGAAATAGTTGTGGTATGTAATATTGCATTAAATGGTATCAAATTGTATAGTGATATTGAAATAAATGAAACCACTTTGAAGGATATGAGTGAATTGTTACAAAAACTTAACGATATAAAAATTACTAATGAAGTAAAAATAAAAGAAAAATTAGTATATGATAATATTGCTCAAAATTTTCCTCCGCCACAAAATTTTAGAGAGTTGACTGTTTTTCCAACTGTTGCTGATCTTGAAGACAAAAAACCTTTTTTACGTCCTAATATAATAAAAGGGTCCTATAATAATATAGAGCACTATTTAGATGTACAATTTCGTCTTTTACGTGAAGACTTTATTGCTCCACTGCGTGAAGGAATTCATTTATATAAAGAAATGACAATAAATAAACAACAAAATCAAGTAAGAAAAAAAATCAATAATATTCACATATATCGTAATGTTGTATTTGAAATAAAAAGTAAATTTATTAAAGATAAATATGCTTATGTAATAAACTTTAATAATAATAATAAATTGAAAATAAATTGGGAAGTGGCAAAAAGATTTATGTTTGGCTCTTTATTGTTATTTACTGAAAATGATTTCAGAACATTTTTTTTGGGTGTTGTATTAGAAAGGGAAATCAAACTTTTGAGACAAGGAAAATTAAATGTACATCTAATAGATAACGCAAAACCAGTATATTCTACTTCTCTTATAATGGTAGAAAGTAAAGTTTATTTCGAACCATATAAATGCTCAATGGAAGTGCTAAAAAATATGACTAGTAATAATTTTCCTATGAAAAAATATTTAATTTCAGCTTGTACTGAAATAGACTACCCACGCTATATTAATGGAATACCAAATCAACAATATTCAATTGATAATGTGAGACAAATCCGTGTTCTGTTTAATAATACATGGCCTACTAAAGAACTATTAAAGCTTGATGAAATGCAATATAATGCTTTTAGAGCAGCATTGACAAATGAATTGACAATTATTCAAGGCCCTCCTGGTACAGGGAAAACATTCATTGGATTAAAAATTATGGAAACTCTTATAAATAATTTATATGTAGATGAATATCTTACTAAACCTATTTTAGTTGTTTGTTATACTAATCATGCTTTAGACCAATTTATGGAAGGTATATTAAATTACACAACTCAAGTTGTTAGAATTGGTGGCCAATCAAAGTCGAAAATATTAGCGAACTATAATTTGAATAATATTAGATATTGTAAAAAAACAGCCACTACGATTAAAGGACTAAAAGAAATGGACACTCAATTGAGTAATGCTAAGAATAAAATCGAATATTTAAGTAAATGTAGGGAAGAAATATCATACAATGGTGGTGTTTTAGAGTTGTCATTGCTGAAAAATGGCATGCCTACAATATATCATAGCTTTTTTAAAACTAATTTGGATCTTCTTTCGTGGTTGTTTTGGGATTACAATTACTTTGATGTAGACCCAATACAATTAATACAGTTCAAGTTTAATTTAATTGATACAACATATGTACAAATTAAACCAATCAATTTATTTTCTTTAAAAACATATTTCAACAACATTTATATTATTACATTGAATAAAATAGTACATGCATTCTTACAATCTTCTTCAGAGATACATGAATTAGAGAAACAATCTGATTTAAATGTATCTCGTTTCGACCAAATCGAAATATTAAATTTTGAATTTAAAATTATGCAGAAGATACATGAATACTTTGCAAATATGTTAAGTTTAGCTGATGATCATGTAGACTTGCCACAGTCAATTAATTTGAGTACATTAAATATGAAGCAGAGATGGGCATTGTATTTTAAATGGGTAAGATTAATAAGTACCATATTTCAAAAAAAACAAATTGATTATGAACAAGAGTATGCTTGTATTTATAATCAATATAAAGAATTAAAAGAGTTGGAAAATATTGAGATTCTTAAAACTATGCACGTCATAGCAATAACTACGACAGGTGCTGCCAAACATAGAGTAATGCTTGAAGGTCTCCAGTCACCAATTGGTATGAATTCAAATTGTTAACATGTTTAATTTAAGTTAACATTTTTGAGATTAATTAATATTTTTAGTGGTAGTCGAGGAAGCAGCTGAAGTTCTGGAAGCACACATTGTTTCATCTCTAACTAAACACTGTCAACATCTAATATTAGTAGGTATGTAACCTTTATTAGTATACAAATTGATATATACAATTTGATGATTTTTTTCTTTTCATGAAGGTGATCATAAACAATTGCGTCCTAGTAATGCTGTGTACAAGTTGGCAAAGGATTATAATTTTGACATTTCATTGTTTGAACGTATGGTCAATAATGATGTACCTTGTTACACATTAGGCGAACAGCATAGAATGCGCCCTGAAATATCAAAACTTTTAACTCCATCCATCTACACAGACTTGAAAAACCATAGTTCTGTTTTTAATAGAGAAAATGTCCGTGGTGTAACTAAGAATTTGTTTTTCCTTCATCATAATAATTATGAAACCGAAGTATGTTCGTTTTTTATGCCTTGCTAACTTAAATTAGTAATGCACGTTATGATAATGACTATTTGTTTGCGTTTTTAGATTGATGAAATATCTAGTAAGAGTAATGAACATGAAGCTAAATTTTTGATTATGTTTGCTCGACATTTGATTTTACAAGGTTACAAAACTGAACAAGTGACTATTTTAACAACTTACAGTGGCCAACTATTCCTTCTTCGCTCTGTAAGTTTACATAATAAATTTTCAATATCAATGAGTCATCTATTTTAATACCTATGCATAATTTATTATTTAATTTATTTATTTATATATAAACAATTAATTTTAACATTTTTAGTTAAAACAAAAGCATTCAATATTAGAAGATATGAAAATTATAGTGGTTGATAATTATCAAGGCGAGGAAAGCGATATAATATTATTGTCATTAGTCCGAAGTAATGAAATGGGTAATGTAGGATTTTTGAATATTGAAAACAGAGTATGTGTTGCATTGTCAAGAGCCAAATATGGACTTTATATTATGGGAAACATGGACAACTTGAACAATTCTAGTGATTTGTGGAAACAAATTAAAGAATCGTTAGTTAGTCAGGATTCTTATGGTAATTTTGTTTTGTAATTATATATATATATATTTTTTTTAATTAATAAGTTCTTTAAAATTATCTGATTTAAGGTGACGAATTGACATTAGAGTGTGTAGTCCACTCTGGAATCACCACAAAGGTATCAAAGAGTGAAGATTTTAATATAATTACGGAAGGGGGTTGTAACATGTTGTGTGAAACATTGCTATTATGTGGTCATTATTGTAAAAGTTTGTGCCATCCCTATGACCGTGAACATGTTGAAATAAAATGTAGAGAGCCTTGTAATAGGTAAGCTATATATTTTTGTAACTAATAACACTAATAAAATATAAAACACGAAATCCCTAAAAAATTTGTTATCAAGTAAATATATATTTGAGAAGTAATGTTGCCATTTTCAGTACATAACATTAACAAGTTAATTAGTATTGGATTTTTGATTTAATATATTTACTGTTGATTACTGGTTATTGGTTAGAGTTTATTTTTATCGTAATATAATTTAGTTTCAAAAGTATTAAAATAGTTTTAATAATTATTATACATTATTATTTTAATTCTGTTTTGATAATGATGTTTGTTCATATTATATTTTTAATCATTAACTTTCTCCCATCTCCCATAAAGTTTTTTCTCAGTATAAATTAGTTGCGTTTCTATACTATTTAGTATTATCTGTTTGATGGATTTCTATACATCATAAGAGTCCTAGCAAAATTAAGTTTTCTAAGCAAGAAGTTAGACTCTTCGAATCTTCTATGACTTTAAAGTATTAACTTTAAAGTGCCTTCCTTTTCTTAGTGTAATAAATTACTTTTCTATATTCCAATATGTACAACAAACCAATACAATAATTTATCCATTGATTTAGAATAAATGTTTATGATTAAGTTTAAAGGAAATTGTTGTTAAAAACTTGTATGTGACATGAAACATAAATAACAATTCATTTTAATTCAATTATTTTATATATAAACAGTGTAAATTATTATTATATAAATAGACTCAATTATATACCTGGATTTATTTATGTTTTTACTGTAGGAGCTGTAATCATAACCATCCATGTATGAAAATATGTTTTGAGGATTGTGAGCAGTGCAATGTATTTATCTTGAAAGATCTACCATGCGGTCATCAATCAGAATTACAATGTTTTGTTGATATTAATACATTTGATTGTGATAAAATGGTTAATCATTATTTATGAATATTATGTTTCAATTTTTATCATAACACAATCATTGGTGAAATTTTTAAAATAATAGGTGGAAACAGTTTTGGACAAATGTGGCCATAGAGTTATTCATAAATGTTTTGATAAAAACCCAGATTGTACTTTTAAATGTTTTGATCGGTTAGATTGTGGACATGCATGTGTAAAAAATTGTCACAAAAATGATGATCCAAATCATGAAAACGTGATTTTTTTTTTATTTTTACAATTTTTACAATTGTATTTGTAGTAATAATATTTTAAAACATTTTCACAGTATAAATGCATAAAGCCATGTGAAAATATGAATGAAAAATGTACTTTGGACCACAAATGCCTGAAGTTATGCTATGAAGATTGTTCATATTGTACTGTAAAAATTGATAGAACTCTTCCTTGTGGACATATAAAAAAAAGTACTTGTGGATTAAATGTTGAAAAGATTAAATGTTTACGTTTATGTGATCGCATTTTAATGTGTAATCATAAGTGTAAAGATTTATGCTATCAACCATGTCCACCATGTCGAATACAAGTTAGTTAAATATTGTTTTACACATAATAATTATTTAATGGAAAAATTTAATTTTAAGGTAGAAAAAATTATTCCTTACTGTGGACATACAGCTACAATTGAATGTGCGTCTATTCCAACACATAAAGATTGCACTCAAATTTGTGATCGAACATTAAAATGTGGCCATAAATGTAAGAGATTATGTACAGAAGGATGTACATCCGCAAAGTGTGTTGAATTAGTATTACAGAAAACAAGTACTCTTGCTTGTGGTCATAATAAAGTTTGGGTGTTATGCTGTGACAGAAACAAAGGTAATATTTTTATGTTATACTCTGAGACTACTTGAACAACTTAGCATACAAGTTCTTAGTAACACCAGATTTCGGGGTATTTTTATCCCCTCCCCCCCTATTAGTATTACTAATTTCTTAATGATAATGCGTAATTACAATTTTTTTTTATTTTATATACTTCTGTATTAAGGCACACATATTTATTTAGTTATTTTTTGTCCCAATTGCTAAAATCAATTTCCTTTCATAAATATTTTTTTTTTTTGAATTGTACCTTTGTAAAAAGCTAAAAAGTGTTAATTCTATAAGATAAATAAATATATTCTGTACATAGTTCAATTAAAACATATTTATCAGAATAATTCTAAGTTATTATTATTAAAATTAATCTAATAAAATGTCAAAATTTATCTATACATTATATATACATATGTTTTATTACAATTATCTAAAAATGTTTTAGAATTCAGTATGGATAGTGAATATTTATTGGATAAATGTAGGGAACCGTGTTTGAAATTATTAAACTGTAAAGATATTTGTCGTGGTACATGTGGAAAATGTAAGCAAGGCCGTTTACATGTACCTTGCAGTGAAATATGTAATAAGATAAATCCATGTAATCATGTGTATGTTTTTTTTATTATTATTAAATATTGATACAGTCTATGGATTTTAATGGGACACATTGGTAATATACCATTTGGTCCCAATAAAGTGTGTCCCGATTATGCAGATTTTACTAGTGTAAATTAATTTTTTTAGGTGTAAATACCCTTGTAAGGAAAAGTGCCCCCCCTGTAACGATGAATGTTTGTACTCATGTGTCCACTCTAAATGCAAAGAGATCTGTAGCAAACCATGTGTAACATGCAAGGTAATTTTTAATGTTTTAAATATTTAATGATTTACTGATAAAATAACAGAAAATATTACATTTTTTGCTAACAGGAAAAATGCAATTACAAGTGTAAACACTTAAGCTGTACTAAGTTATGTGAAGATATTTGTGATCGTCCACCTTGCTATGAACCATGTGATTTAAAATTGGAATGTGGACATGACTGTATTGGTTTTTGTGGTGAACCATGTCCTCCTCTTTGTCGTATTTGTCAAAACGATGAAGTTACAACAATATTGTTTGGAAAAGAAGATGAACCAGATGCTAGGTAAGAATATTATGGTGTATGCGCTTTACTGACAAATTCCAATCTATCACTATTGATTATTGTTATAACTGGAGAGTGGATTTTTCGATATATATATATATATATATATATATATATATATATATATATATATATATATATGTTAGGCATAGTAGGAAGTTCGGGCATTGTAATACAATGCCTGGACATTTTGGTCAAAGTAAAAATGATAATTTCAGTACTCCAATTTTTCTTAAATTGACTGTACATGGTAAGAGTGTCTGGGCAAAGTGTAACTTGTTCAGAATCAAGTTGACAAAGTGAACTAAGTACAGTGCATACTCTTTCGAAAGGCATTCATTTCTTAGCAAAAGTACCTACATATTTTGTTTGATATCAAAGATAGTATATATTTGAGATTTTCGTGTTGAACAATAATCATGTTGACTGATTATTGTGGCATAGTTTGTCATTATTGATATTTGATACTAGTTGATGCAAATACAAGTTCCTGTCGACTTTGCAACTTAAAATGTCACAATAGTGAATCATGTGAAAATAAATACTAATATAGAAAAAAAACCTCAACTAATAGATACCTTTAAATAACCTTGTATACCTAACTTAAAAATATTTGAGTTCGAAATGTCAACAGTTCATAATATGTAGATTTTAGGATTCCATTTCTTTTTTTTGCATAATAATTACATATTTCTGGATAATTGCATAAATGTTGTATACTCTCTGTTATTCATTAAAATAGGAAAAGTTTAGTTAAAATTGTATTTCATCCGCAATAACTACCTGGTAAACAGGTCATATTATTTTGTCAGTGTTTAATAGAAACAAAACTAGAGAAATTGAATATTACACTAAGAGATAGACTATGTCAATTGCTCAACTATAAAATGATTATTGTTAAAATTTCGTTAAAAACCAATTATTCAAAAAATATTAAATTTCAACATCCCGTAACTTTGCCAATTTTGCAATTAAAAAAAAAAAATTGTGTACAAAAATAGATTAAAAAGTTGGCATTTTAAAAAAGTAATTTGTATTGTGTGTACGCTTACCAAAAGTTTTTTTTAAAAAATTTGAAATTTATTTATAAATGTGCATTTTGGTATTTTATATGACCTTCCAAAAATCCCATTTTAATCTAAGATCATCCAGAAAAATATTAAGTGGTACTTTATATTGTGAACACACTGTATATACAATTTTATTTACAATCTTAAAATAAAACATTTTTCAATTGGTAAATGTAATATGTACAATTTGTAGGACGGTATAGAGGCAGCTGCCCATTGTTCTAAATGCATAATGTATATATATTTTTTTTAGATTTGTTTACTTGGAAGACTGTGGGCACTCTATTGAGTCTAGAGCTTTGGAGCAATGGATGAACCAAAACAACACAGAAATAACAATGAAACAGTGCCCATTGTGTAAAACATTAATTTTAAAAACTCAACGTTTTATGAACATAGTGAAATTGTTATTAAAAGACATAGCAAAAATAAAAATACAACAGTGCACCAAACTATTGATGATCAGTTTTAATAAATCAGTAGTCTTGAAATCAATAATTTCACTCAATGATAGGTTTGACTCAACATTTATTGGCAAGTTAGAAAAACGTATCAAAAATCTATGGACTGAATTGTGTAGGCAATACATAGACTTCAGTAATAACCATGAAAAAAAAAAAATATGTTTATCCGCCAACGAAATTGAATCTTTAGACTTTGTAGTAAATTTATTTGAATCAATTTTAAAGTATAATGAAAGTATTACTGATGCTATAAATAAACCATTAAAACAAACAATTATTAATCATTTTGTTTGGTTACTTTCTGAGGCTTTTATATACGGTAAAAACTTATCAAATCAACAAAAATTTGATATAAACATGGAAATGGTCCGTGGAGCAAGAATTATGAGTTTATACAAGATAGTGTCCAGTGAACAATATCAGTTAATAGTTAAACTAAACTTAATGACAGAAATATCTGCAACAGAAATAAAAAAATTAATAACCCATATGGAAGCTATATTAATGTCATGTCAAATTTACAATTTTAACAAAGATAAAGAGATACAAAAATGCATGGAATTAATTAAAGAAAAAATTGCTGGTATAGAGTTTATTTCTGATGAAGAAAAAAAAATGATTCATAAAGCTATGTCAGTGAGTTTCTACGGAGGTGAGAAAGCTCAAGGTCATTGGTGTAAATGTCCAAATAATCACATATATTGTATAACAGAATGTGGAGGGCCAATGCAGGAATCTGTTTGTCCCGAGTGTAAAGTTAAAATTGGCGGACGGCAACACCGTTATGTTTCAGGAGTAACTGTGGCATCAGAGATGGATGGTGCTAGAGGTCTTGCATGGAGTTCTGCTAACGATATGGCAAATTATTTAATTTGAGTAAATAATTTAATTTAATTTTTAAGATAAAAATATTAGTGAATTGTTTTAAATTTCCGACAATGTTTTACTTTAATTTGTTTGCATACTATTTGTTATACTAATAAATGCTTAAATATTTTTATCATACTATAATATATCATTTGTAAATTTCTAATATTTAAAGGCTCAATAAAAATTATATAATGTTTAGTCGTTTGATAATTTAGTTATTAAAAATAACATTAACAATATACCTATTCATACAATTTTTCATTTAGAAACTATGTTCAGAAAACAATATTATATACATAGTTTTTTTTCATATTCTCAATTTGTAATTATGTTGTCAAAAATGCATAGTTATGCAACACATAAAACTAAAAAATAATTTTTTTAATTGCTATCACTTATAGTAATAAGTGTAACTTTTGTATATACATTTTACAGACACAGGTAACTGGATCTCATATCAATTGACTGACAATAAATTTACTTTTAACTGTTTCGAATACAATCATAATTATTATTTATTTACTACCTATTTCAGTTGTATAAATAATATGTTATTATAATAAAGAAATAAATGTAACATTCTTTTTTGTTGAAAATTTAAGGGTAGCACCAATTTAGAAATGTCTGTTGGATTTTGGGTGTATATTGCAGACAAACACTTCCTTTTATTATAACAGATTAGATTCTACTAAATTTATCAGACAATGTATTCTACTATTTTAGACTGGACTAATAAATTATTAGGAAAAGTAATTTTTGCGTATAACTCGTTAACCGTTCAACATACAACCGAATTGTTTAGAATCACATTTAAAAGACGTACAATTTACAATTAGTAGAATTTAAATATTTTAAACAAGTGTGAACATTCAAAATCACTTGTATTTTTAAGCTATAGGCATAATATGTTACGTAATATACTTATATGCATAATATTGTAATAACCAATCCTAGGTTTTTATCATAGGTAAACTATGATGAAAACGAGAATCTAATATTTCAAGTAACAAATAGTTATGGTAAAATAAATTAATTGTTGCTGCATTTGTATTTTGAAGAAATAGTCTTCGCATAAAATCATTTGGCACAACATTCCTGAAAATGTAAATGAGGACGATAAATTAAATACAAAATAAAACAATTCTTGTCAAAATGTGGCGGTAATAATGTCATATGAGTACACAGATGTCGTGAATACGAACAAAAGTGAAAATAACTCTATACTATATAGATTTGAAATTGTCATGTAGTTATTAGCCACTTTAAAATAACTATAGTATAAAATATTATTATAGTTAGTATCAACAATTGTTGAGTGCAATAAATAATACCTAATATATACCAACTATCTACAACATAAAGTAAATGTAAAATAACAATAACGCTACGATATTATTACTACGAAATTTAGTAGGAATACCTACTAAGGGTAAACTATAAGAATAACTTAAATAACATTTGTAAAAATGTACATACCTTTGGATGTCCACAGGATGATATAACAGTAAGATCTGTGTGTTATATGTAGTTGTCCCAGTATTTAATAGAAGATATTGTCATTGTGTGAAAATGATATCTACCTGCAGTTATTTTTGTAAGAGTTTTACTTCTTTAGATATTTTTTAATGAAAGAAAATTTTGTCAAAGGGATTTCCTTCTATTTTTTATTGACCCTCAAATACGGCCACATCATTGGGTTACTGTATAAAATTATTTGGCGCCTGGTAGATTTTATATTGTGTATTTATGTGTAATTATTTATCTACTGCCTTATAGACACTTTGTCTCAATTTTGGAACCACTGGGCATCTTATCAAATATTGCTGGCGGAACGTACATTTTTGTTTAACCCTATCTTTCATTTTGATTTATTTCCGATTATTATTTTTACTTCTTTTTTGTTAAGCTTTTCTGTCCTCATTATAATTGCACTATTCAGTATTAAACGTTAATTTTTAATTTACATCAGTCTCTTCGTTTAACAATTACAGGTAATATACTCCCATACATTTTGTAATAATAATACATCTAATAATTTGATTTTACTAACTATACAGCGTAAATTGATATTTTACTGGGAAGGTGAATCTATACATCTTTTAAATAGATAGCAACTAGTAATGATAGACATTAATGGACTAAGCAGATCAGTGCTGGGTCGCCCGTGACAGATTAAATCTGGGTGAATAATACAAACTAATATAATCATTTTTTTTTTTTTATATACACAATTTATATTTAACATATATCCTATTAATATTATAAATACAAAAGTTTTTATGTTTGTTTGTTACTTAATCACAGGATAAAGACTGAACCGACTTGGCTGACATTTGTCACACAAAATAACAGAAAATGACACAGGATTATTGGTATTTTTGGTACAGAAATTTAATTCATTTTGTTGATCTATGAGTTAAAACAAACAGAATAAAAATAAATAGGTAGTATGTGTAAGGGCCAATGTTGTAATGAAATCCTAGTCTAAAAATACAAATTATTAATTATATTAAAACTCAATTTTACAATTTTTACTTTAACATGATAGTAGTGGTGGTTTATTCAGTAAGTTAATAATATTATTTATTTATAGTAAATATGTGTGGCCATGGTTACAATTTGTTTTAAAAATTTCAGTTGCATTCTTATAATATTGATGATAATGATTACGTATTTATTACCTATTATAATATTTTATCGTTTTATGCTAAAATTGGATTATATTTTTAAGTTTTAAATCCGCATTTCTATGAATGTAAAAACAATTTTTTAAAAAAAAAATGTATAATAAACAAATTTATAAATAATTTGGCTCACATTTTTATTTTAAATGTAAATTGTTTTGTTCTTAATATTTTATTGTTTTTTTGTTTAAGATTTCAGTTTATAAAAATAATTAAAATGCCATTGAATATTCGTAAAACACTTGTAGTTGGAGGACTTACGATTTTTGGTTTTTTAGCAGGAGGAAAACTTGGTTCATTATTAGGTAAGTTTTATAATTATCCAAATTTATAAAAACATATATTTCTATATTTGTATTTAACATGCATTAATAAATAATTTAGGCACTGTCCTTGGAGCATGTGTTTGCCACATGTTAGAAGTAGAACCTGTAGTTGGAATTCAACACAATCAACGTCCTTCTAATGAATACAGTAGTACAACTTCTAGAGGTGTTACTCTAGAAATTTACTTGTATTTTTTAACTTAAAAAATTATTCTTTATTTACAGATGAACCATATGAATCATTAGATTGTACAATATGTCTTGAAAAATTTAGACCTTCAATCCTGCTCTTCCCGTGCTCACATATGTGTATTTGTGATGACTGTTTTTTAACTGCAAGTAAAACAATTACTAATTGTCCAATTTGTAGACAACCAATAAAGGTCTTCAAAAAAATAAAGAATTCATAATCATTATCTTCAAGTCAATTATACTAGACAAATTATTTTTCTATTGAAAAAGTTTAATAATAAGAAAATATACCGACTATTTGTTTATATCCAAATAGTTTTATTTTTATAAACTTATAAACTATAATGATGTTTAAATAAATAAAATGAAAGTTTTAATTTTGTATGATATTCTATGGACTAATTCATGTTTTAAGTTTTAACTCAATTAATTTTATTTGTTTTTTTTTTTTTTTTTTAGTATAAAATTAATAACAATAATCAAGATAAAATATATTGTGAATTGTTATTTTAACTATAAAAAAATAGTTTGATAAATATGAATTTAATAAATTGTATATTATGAGAAAGAATGTATGTAATGTTTGATTTTTATAATTTGTTAAGGGGATTGATTATATAAATTTTAGTAGATTTAGATCTAAAAGCCAGAGAAAACTGTAGGCATCGTATTTGAAAGATTTAAATTTTGAAATCTGAATATGATTCTTTAGGTTCTTTACTAGAATATGTTAGAAATAGAATTTTATTATTTTACTGAAATTGTAAAGAAAATTGATTGTATTTTTGAAAATGTAAATAAAGGTTTATTGTCTACACGAACATTACAAATTTAGCCAACTTATTATATCTTTAAAATAAGTTTAAAAAAAATTCTAAGAGAACAGACAATATTGTAACTATTTTGAATTACCAAAAAAATTAATAGGTCAACTACATATTTGAATCTTAACCTAATAAGTTTAAAAATGAAACTCGATTTTGCATATTTTTCAAAGAACTAAGAATGTATTCCTCTTTGATTTTATATTCTGTTGCATATTACATTTTTTTTTGCCTTTGTTGTATTGCCAGATGATTTTTAAATCAAAATCGGTCGTAAATACACACAACCTATAACCTATAATACTTCAGGCTTAGTTTTTCTATATATTTATTTGTATTACACAGGTATATATATTTTTTACATTTATTTTTTAGTATGAATAAATACCTAGTTACTTTTTTTTTTAACATGTTAGATGAAAATATTTTAGGTATCCAAAATAATGTGCCAAGTTAGAAAGTTATCAACATAAATAGATGTTTAACTTAATTCTAACTTTCTAACTAGTTAGTGTCTAGCTTTGACAATACCGCTATATCAATGTTAATTTAAAGTTACATAATATGCATTCTTCTGATAATCAACTCATAGTACTAAATGTTGTATTACATTACTGTAAATATCAAAATATGACTTTTTAACAAATACTATACCTTAAGTTCCTTAAATGATATTGAACATTTAATATTTACTATTTTACAGGGTATCCTGAATTTTTATTAAATGCTGTAATAAAATATAGGAGGAACTTAAGGTATAATATTGCTTATCTTAATAATGTTCAATTTTAGCTAGATTTTCTTATTGGAATTTGCTAATAAATTGCAAACTACTCAAGTGTAAAAAAAAAAAATGTATATGTTAAATGTTTTTTTTGTTGAGTTTTTTAACACATCTTACTTAAACTAGTAATTATTTTTAATATAATTTTTTTCTATTTATTAATGTGTCAAGTATGCAAATTTATTACAATAATTCACAATTTTATTTAAAAATAATTATATACACAACAAAACATTGCTTTAAGCACAATAATAATTTACATATACATACTTAAATTAAACAATTATACAAATCAAGTAACTTTAAAATACATATACATACATATATGTATATATAATTATATAATTAATGGCAAAATGAAAAATGTTCATCTAGAATATAGATTTTTGCCCAAATTCTATAGATTTGTGCTTTTGAGATCTTATACAAGACACGTACAAAAAAAAACGTACGTGCATATTATAAAATACTACTCGTTAAGTGAGTTACATTAGTTTACATTTAAGTACCACTTGACTAAAGTGAATAAATATTAAATTTTTTATTATAGGTTTCTGTAATTACCCTGTGGAATATATTTGTCGTTCATAGATAGAAAAAAGTTAAAAAAATACATTATATCATATTTTACATCAATGATAAGTTGGCAAACAATTTAATATTAATATTTTGCTAAAAAAGAAAACTCAATGTTTTGTTAAAAACTTATAAATTCTTTTGATAACTAAAGAGTCGGGTAATGTAAAAAAGATAAATATTCTAGCCTCCAATTATATTATTTTTGCAAATATTTAAAATAAAATTTAATAAAAATAATTTATTATTGAATATTAATTACTTATTTCTTTCAATAATTGTTAAAGTATATTTGGATAATCAAAAGAGACTAAAATATTTGTCTAGTTTTAATCATAATTGGCCAAAGACAATTTTCACATTGAAACTGATACGGTAAAATACATTAAATACTATTTTAAGTCTAAAACTAAAGCGAGGATAGTTGCCAGAAGAAATAAAATTATAAATTAAATATAAAAAAGAAAATTAATCATATGTTTACAACTATAAAATAGGTAATAAGGTGTCAAGTGTGTTTAAGTTATTTAAGTCAATTATGTGATGCTTTAAAATAATACAACTTTTTATATTTCAAATATTGTGATTTAAGTGCAAAAAAAAAGTAGTAAGGATGGGCCTAAATAAATGCGTAGATAGTAATTTCAATGAAAAACAAGTTAATGAGTTTAAATAATAAAAATGTATACAAAAATAAATTGTTAATAATTGTGCTACATTGATAAAAGATTAGGCTAAGGATAAAATTTAATTTATTGATTTATAATCTAAAACAATGGAAAATAATTAAATTAGAATGGATTAAATGCAGTTTAAAATCATTTTTTTTTTTTGTCATCTATTCTGTATAAAAGTGGAAGTTTTCCCCCCCAATTTTTGACTTAATATAAATTTATTATATCTTTATTACTATTTTTATTTATTTTGTGAACAAACAATGTGATCATTTTTTCAGTTAACACTAAATTCGTTGGCGGATGACCTTTGATTTAAATTTGGTGTTTTGGAAGTACTGAAAAAAACAACAAAATTTACATTTTCTTAAATAGAAACAATTTAAAAATTAGTTATCATGTATGTTTAATTTTATGTTAATATTAACATTTGTTTCCATAAAACACAAATAGAATTTCTTTACTTTTAAGTTTTATGTTTTTTGAATAATTGAGAAAAATCATATAAATACTATTGATTACTGTAACTAGGGCAATTTATGAGACATGAAAAATTGCAACAGTCAGAATTGTTTTAAAAGTAGTACCCTTCAATTCTTGGTTTAATTTAAATGTCCCAATAAAATGATTAACATTTTTTAATTTACCTATAAAATGTGTATTTCAGTACTCTTAATCAACTACAAAAAAAATAATTGAATCCAAGGCCATCCAGTCGGTATATTTGATCACACTGTCTACAAACAACAACAAATATTTAAAAGTTGAATATGAAAATAAAAATAAACATTTATGAATAAATGTAATAAAATGTAATAAAATAAATATATTAATAACATTTTTATTTAGTATTATCATTATTCAAACAATATTTTGTTATTAGTTATTTTTGAGTATACGGTATTAAAAACAGATACAATAACATATTTTTCAAAAATTGTTTTAAAAATATGACTGTATCGAATGATTTGGTGTTTTTTTTAAGGTTAGTTTTGGCGTCACATTTTGTAAAAAAAATTAAACCCATTGCTGTTTTTTTTTTATATATAAAAATAGTATGAAATATTTTTTTTTCTTTATCATTTCTCTATCTTTTTCTGCTTCTATTAATTGTATTCCAGATTCTACCACTTCTGTATATCACACAACAGTTTTTCTACTTGGGAATTTAAAACTTTGGTCTACAGTTTTGATTTCTGTATACCGAAGGTTTAACATTTGTAGAAACTGTTAATATTTGATGTACTATGCTACACATACAATAACTTTAAATAAAGCTTTCAATGTGCTATAGATATTATTTGGGACAGAAAGTACTCACATGTAGGTGAAGTGCATTAAAGATATGTAATTTGTATAAACATTGAATCACTTATAGTCAGAGTTAGCATTATAAGTAGTTATACATCTGATAAGAAATTAACATGAGCAGTATATGTAAAACACAAAAACTAAGCATTTTGTCTGCTGTTTTTTTGTTGTTTTTGGCGTACTAGTATTTAAATTATTATTATCCTATATTAATAAATACTGGTAATACAGTATTTTCAGTAATTACCATGATACAGCATTTTATTTTTGTTATACTTTTACATACTCTTAGAGTCTTACATTGATAAGACAAATTGGAAAAAATAATTGCCAAATAATTTTAATTGTTAAATGAGATGAGTTGACATAAATTAAAAAGTTTCTATGTTATAATTATAATTTATAATCTAAATATATTGAGTATTATTTTTAAAATTTGTTTGTTCATGCAAATTGTATATATTAAATTTATTTTCTTTAATTTAATTTTTTATGAGTACAATGTACAACACTCTTCCAATTATTTAAAATAACTGTAATTACTGAAAATACTGGTAGTAAGCAAATACTGACTTCTGGTATCAAAAATTCTAGCATCCCTACAAAACAGACATCTTCACAGTATATAATTCAGGTGTGGTCACAAATTAAGATAAATTAATAACCCTATCTTAATTCATGAATGTGGCATGTTTATGAATGTAAAACCTGATTTCATTTATTTTTGACAGCCAAGATTAATATTAGAAATTTAAAAATATTAGAGCTTTAAATTATTTATAAAAACGAGAGACAGTGTCATTATTAATTCACAAATTGACCCCTAAATCCTCAAATTTAAATGATACAAATTATGAAACTTCCAGGTCATTATAGACAAATTATTTTTCTGTATTTTACATTTGTTCAGAAAAATTAGTATTACATTGTATTTTGAATATCTTTAAATTAAAAAAATATATATATATATATTTATAAAATTATATTATAATGTATGTCATTAACAAATATATTCTATAAAATTATAAAATATTTAAAAATACAAATGTTAATTATTTCAGTGATTGATAAAATAATAATTGAAATATAAAACTGAACTGATCTGTGAATTTAAGTTACAAAATTGATAAATTACTTAAAATGATTTACTTAATGTGTTTTACATTTAAAATTACAGTCAAGTTGTGTTAATGAGAATTTACAAGAGTTGATCTAAATTTTGAAAAGGAACAGTTTACAAAAAATCATACATTTTCTATAATTGACTGTTGAACAACTTCTTAAAAAAGATAAAGTGACGAGATATATTACATTGTACAGTGTAACAATTTCAATTTTTTTTTGGTAGTAATTCATAAATAATAATAAACCACAATTGCTTACATTTGAATGGTATACAAAATATAAAAGAAAGTAAGAAAATAAAATATATGAACAGGTCATCATAAGCAACTTGATTAAATTCATTATTATTAAAAAACAAATTATCAATATTCAAATTTTAGTTTTATGAAATTAAAAAATCATTCATATTTATATTTTGGTTCTTAAAAATAGTTATATAAATCACTAAAAAATAAATATATCACTGAAAGATAAATACCAAAATAACAATAAATAAGAAGCTATATATCACTGAAACTTCATTAATACTGTAAAATAAAAAAAAACTTATTATTCCTAACCAAGCAAAAAGTTTATGATTTGTCTAAAATCATATTAAATTATAATCAATAAATATTAATTATTATAGGTTTCTTTTACCATAGATAACAACATATGTGATGTGATGAAAAATCTGTAGACTAGATAATGATATTTTAAATATTCGGAAGTAACAAAATAATTCAATTTGGTAACAACACAATTATTAGTAAACGATTATTCAGTTTTTATAATTATTAAAGCCCATCCTCACATTAACTTAAATTTCTATCTTAACATATTATTTTCTTAAACATTTTCTTTATTAAGTGTAAGGTATTTTAAAGAAAAAATTAATTATATAAAAAAGAAAATAAAAATTAATATTAACACAGTCAAATATTACCAATATCGCAATTAGGAAATCCGTACACTGAGGAACCAATATTTTAGTGTTCACACTGTGGTCAAACATTTCCTATGACCAGTATGCTAGGACGGTAAAATGCTGCGCACCGCTTCATCCGTTGCCGGATCACTGCGTTGCAAATTCAAAATACTGTCTATGGCGCTTTGCACCTGTGCATTTATTTCTTCATCATCAGGGCAATGGCGTTTATTTTCTGATGTAGATACTTCATCCTCTAGTGGATGTTCCCGTTTTTTAGATATAAGTTCATCACTACAACCTAGAGTTTAAAAATATTTAAAAGTAAATAAAATAATGTTATTAACATGTTGAGTGCCATAGTCAATGAATGTTATGTGTCTTTAAATGTCTATTATTCACTTAGTTATATATAGACGTACTGTTTTAAATTTTATATGCCAGAGGATCTCATGATTTCAATGGAATATTTGGATTTTGATTAACTATTTCATTATTAATAATAATACAATTATTGTTGTAGTATTATTAATGATTTTCCGACAAAAGGCGACGACTGTGCAGTGCTACTGCAGTTAACAATATAATATTATTTCTCTTTTTATTAATTTTCTGACAAATGAAGTATTTGTTCATTTTTATTATGATCAGAGTGTGTAATAACAATAAGTATGTATTTATGTTCATGGGCCATGTACTCCTTTTATACAAATTTTTATGTATGGTTTATTACATATTTATTTTGATACCCATTTGTTAACAAAATTATTATTACTAATGCTGATTATTTATAAAACGTATCATTATGCCAAGAACTTATCCTTATAATATAATATATATATACATATATATATACATAATTATATATATATATATATATACACATAGAGTCAATTATAGTAAAAATTGCACAGCGTGTGGAATTAATGTTGACACATAATCAACAGTTGTCGTCAAAAGACAGTTTTGGGCACTAAAACCTATACTACGCGCCATGAGAGAAAGCAACTGTTCGACGACCAGTTTAAACCTAAACAGTTTAAGGTCTACACATTTACCACTAAAAACCGGTATCTGGTGACCGCTTGGAGGTTTATTGGCCTCGGTACTGCTCGAGTAAATAATTCAGATGCACAAAGCGGTTGCATTCTATTGTGGTGCGGAGTGTACTATATACACATCATAAATACAGTGGCACTCAACATTTTAACGAAGCAAGTACATAATGTAAAATAATTTACTCGTTGATGTATTAGTTGAATTTGAATTCAAATTTTGTTTCATTTGTTGTAGTTGTGCAGACTCATCAGCATCAAACAATCGCCCCAACATAATTAATTCAGATGTTTGTACTTCCCGCTAATAATTTAGAACAAATTAAATTATAAATAATTTTTAAATATTTATCAACGTCAATTTCAGTTGAATTGCTTACCATGCTTTCTTTAAACAATAGGTAACGATATTTGTTAAACAATGATGCTTTTTTATCCAACAAATGTTTGGCAGTAGATTCAAATATTTCATCAGCCAGTTCTAAATCTCTTTCTGATAGCACAGCATCATCTAAACAATGGTACCGTGATAATCGCTTTACAGCATCACTTGTTGAACTAAAGGGTGTGACAACATCAGGATTAGTTGCACCTAATTGATCTGCAGCTTTTCGTTCAGAAATTCTAATACAATAATAAAAACGATGAAATTATACAAAGTAAAATTATTATAGACTAAAAACGTACAATGAAATTCTCTTTGAAGCACTAAATGCAGGAAGAGTTGGAGAAGGCTCACAAGATGTTTGAGTTCCCACCTATAAAATATAATTAAAAATAATATATTAATATTTGTTTAGCAATATTATTTTGACTATTATTATGATAGTTAGCAGTAGGATTTTTTCTCATTTTTTTTTATAATACTATAATTAAATACATTTTTTTCTTAAATAATATTAAACTACTAGTATTATTAGTAAAAACTAGTTAGTTAAATTAGTTAGTAAAAACTAACTATAGTCGGGTGAATGAAAAGTGGCCGCTGGCAATTTTTTTTTTCGATAAGCCATGGGTTCTCAAAGTGAATCACGTAAAGCGCGATTGATAACAACATGGGCATCAGCGGTCACTTTTCATTCACCCGACTATAGTGTTAGTAGTGTTTAATTTCAAATAAAAATTGAAGCAAATATAATTTTTGTTCATTTTGGATCTAAAATAATATTATCTGGAATTATACCAAAATTAATGAGATTAATCAATCAATGTGTCAGTTTTAGTTGATTTTGTTCTATATCTATTATTTGAATACAAAATACTAAATAACACTTAATCAAATTATCACTTTTAATATGCATAGTATATATTATATTATAAAACAATTACTCACTTGTACATGTAAAGGAGAAGTTGCTTTATTACTGGTTGGAGGAGACGCAACCGTAGATGTTTGCACGGTTAGAGGAGGTGACAGAGTATGTGGTGGACTTGATGTCATAGGACAAGGGGGTGGCACCAATCTTACTGGTGTAGATACCTTAAAAATATATAAAATCAATTTTGTTAAGATAATGGAAATTGTTAGATTAAATTTTGAATTACATAAGTTATTCCTTGAGAATTTTGTCCGGATATTGTAGGAACAATTTTTCCACATTGTAAAATTTTTTGTTGTTCATTAAATAATCTTTGTAAAGCTGTTTGTTCACTACTTGTGCGGTATTTTTTTGCACTTAAAGTAGAAATTTGATTTTGAACGGCTTTCAACATCTAAACATATACCAAAAATAATTAAATCACTTTATTTAGGTAAATTTAAATAAGTCCATATGAAATAAATTTTTTTATTTTACAATTGTTAGGGAAAAATAATTATAAAAATTTAATTTTAGCACACTTTTTTTTAAATATAAAATTATATTAAAATGATTAATTATAATCAAACCTGTTGTTTTTGTGGTGTAAGTTGAATAGTTTTAACCCTTTGATTTGAAATACTACTCTCAGGTGAATTTAGTGGTACTGGTGTATCATGATGATCTTTCTCTTTTTCATCACATTGGAACACCATTGGTTTCACAACAGCAGCTCGTTTTACTTTTCTTGGTTTAATAGGTGCTTTATTGGCACAAGGTGGAACAACCATAGTTTTATTGATCAATATGTTTGGATGAGATTGAGCTATACTATCTAAAAATGCATTTTGAGATTGAACTTCCAATGGGACAGAAGCTTTGGGAGGACTATTTGGCCTGAATATTTTTGACGTAACTGCTACTGGACTCCTATTATTCGTTCTATTAATTATGGATGTATGGTAATTAGACAACGTCATATGGTTGTCATTTGATTGTGAAATAATGGCAGCACAAGGTTTGGAGAATTGTATATTGCTTTGTTGTGGTGAAGTAACAATAGTTAAATTTGGCCTATTAGGCAACACTGGTGTAAAAGACTGAGAAATATTTGGTGAAGGTATAGGAGAATTATAGGAAGCAGGACTCTTTGAATTACTTCTAGAACTATGAGACATAGCTGGGCTACATTGAGGACTTATCACAGATTGAATACTTCTAGGACTATGGGACGATACTGGCACGGTTTTGGACCTTGATATTGAAGTTTGCATTAACCTTTCAGAAGTATGAATTATTGGAGATTGATTTTGTAGTTCTACGTTTTTATTTAATGTAGATGAATTGGTTACTATTTGTAATCGATTTTGTTCTTCATTAAATAATATGTCATTGTTTGTGGAGGAATCATTATTAGCTGCCACTAATAAACGACTATCCAACATATTGGAAACAAGTTGGATACTACTGTTTTGTTGATGATCCAAACTTGATACCATTGTACTACTACTATGCATTACTCGAATACTATTATTTTGTTGCACAACTTTATTCTGTTGGTCTTCAACTGGCGAGTTCATAACAAACTGCTGATGGTTTTGTCGATTTTCAACACTCACAGGAGTGCCATTAGTAGGAAACATTAAATGTTGTCCATTAATAATATTTTGTTGTAGTGATTGTGGTTCCAATACAGTAACAATTTGAAGACGACCAGAAACGTCCGCCAAAATACGCATACCAGAACCATTTTGTGGTTGGGTGGGTAACATTGTATTACTTCCTTTAAGAAGTAATGATTCAGCACCAGCGACACTTAATACAGCGTTTTGAAGAATATGACCACCATGATCAGCAACTAACTGAGCAAGCTGAGTTTGTGCTGCGGCAGCTACACTTGCAGAAACACTCTATAAATTAAAACCAATATTGTTTTACTCAAATAATGTGACTCTTAAAAATAATAATTATTAATTATTACTCAAGAATACAGAAGTAAAAATTATTAGTTTCATTATTAGATGCACAAATAAAAAATAAACTACTTAAAATAAAAAAAAATATTTGCATTCTCTATTAAATTACTAAACTAAATATATTATTTTTGATGGCATTCATACATGTAAAAATTATAAAAATAAAAATATATACAAATAGGGTTCTTTTTTTTTTTTTTCAAAACAAAAGCATTTGATGGAATTATGAATACTATAACTTAAGAAAAAAACCAACCATAAGTAGTATTTATGCAGCACGGTATCAATGAAGTTATGCCAAACATTAGTAGTTATCTGATGAGTAACCACATGAAGATTTATTTAATTTCACCTCTTTTATAAATAAAGTAAAATTATAATAAATTGGAATTGATAAGAAGACTTTTCATCACTAATGTTTCATCTAGAATCTTCTCCAGTGCAAGGGAGAAGAAAATGTAATAAAATACTGGTAAGTTATAAACATTTTTACATTGTGCGAAGGTTTGTCAATGACTGTATCAAAGAGATGAATAAATTAATGTATTATATATTAGATTTATATTTTAATATCTTAAGAATATATATCTTGTATTATTGAGCATAAATTTTATTAATACTACATATTTAGGTTGCATCCTAAAGTTCAATGCCATATGGGTTTAATAAGAATTATATATTACTAATTTATTGTGGAAGTCGGTTTTAGCTTGTTCGTTGATTGGAAGTTGAAGGGCTCTAAGACGCTGATTTATAGCTAATTTTTGCCATGGATGTGGGGATTCCGTGTTGGTCATCTGTCAATTATTAGGAGTATTTGAATTTGATGATTGTGGAATTAGGAGTCTTATTTATTGACTTGGGGATATATATTATAATGATTAACTTTCTAATAAGAATAATGATTTAATTATGTCTTATGTATTACCTGAGTTAGAGTATTAGTAGTCATCTGTGGTTGATGTACAATCATACGTCCATCTTCTCCCAAAGATAATCGGAAACCACCCTAAAATTATATTCAAGTTACTATTAGATTCAAAATGAAAATGATAATCTGATCATAAGCATTATTTACCTGAGACGAAGAAGTGGGAGTTTGTAATTGAGCTAATAAGGGCGCAGATTGTTGATGAGATTGTGGTGGAGGAGTTGGTGTTTGCTGAATTCTGTTTGTATGATTTATATGAGATTGTTGCATTGTAGGAGTACCAGAGTCTTCTTCATCAATACCTACACAAAATGAGAGGTTCATTTATAATCACAAAATGGTATTTATTTTCAATACCAACCTGATATTTTGATTAGATTTGCCAGATCTAATCGTACAGGTTCATCATCATGCGGTCTTGAATACATTTTTTGTCTCTTTTTCTTAATATTCATTGACCTATTATGCGATGACTGAGTTAATGTGGATTGAGGATTTGAAGATGATAATGCAACTAATGCTGGACCAGAACATGTTTGGATTTGCTGTAATTGAACACTTTGACCACTTACCAACCTTACAACCTAATATAAAAATGTTTAGATTAAATATTCTTAAAATCAAACAAAAATTATTACTTACTTGGTTTGACTGTTGTCTAGGCTGCTGTTGAAGTAATATTTGAGTACCATTACATGTTACTTGAGCTTGTTGGGCATTATTATTTTGAGTGTTTGGGGACCGTAGAATAAGCTGAAGGCCACCAGTTGTTTGTGGACCAACTATAACACCAGCAGTTGGCATAATCTAATATTATTGTAAGTAAAAATTAAATATTTTTATAATATGTTTAATATGTTTTTTAATATTTTTAATTAGACAATATTGTGAAATAATTTAAAAAAAAAATAAATCCAATAAAATTATAGGCATTTTTGTAAATGTTTAATTTTTATAAAGGAAGCAAAAACTCACTTGATTTATCAAGAAAGCACCTTGTTGTTGACTATGAATTGAGGTTGAATGATGTGATTGTTGAGACTTTATGCTATTAATACTAGCATGGTTCTGTACATGATTATTGTTACCCATAGGTTTAGGCAATATTTGGGGCGGCGGTTTACTTTTTACTTGAACATTATTTACATTATTTCGACTATTTGGTTGAATAAATTGTAAAACCGGCCCATTAGCACTCATCATCTGTAGATAAAATATTTACATATTTAATTTAAAAATTAATGTTAATTACTGCTAGGTACATTAAAAATTAAAAAACAATAGGTATTTACCTGATGGATAACTTGAGGTTGGGGAGTAATAACTCTCTGCTGTGGAGAGGGAGTAAGTGATCGAGATGAAAATGGTGATGAAGGTGATGGTGGTATACATTTTGTATTTGTTGTATCCAATATCGCCGTAGCCTGTTGTTGTTGAACCATTGTACCAGATGTGTGCTGTTGGGCACCCATCTTAATAAAAATAAATAAAAAATCATTAACTAATGTTATTATTAACTAGCTAATGCTAATACCTACCTACACAAAATTTAACAAATTCAAACATCAAATACAAACTATTAACAAAAGTATTAATATATATTAAAATGATTGAATCATCCATTAAAAATAAATCTAATATTAAAACTATGTTATCATATAGATTATATTGCAAACCACAACATGGGCTGTTCTTTAATTTATGTCTTATACAATTATATATACCTGTCGTATGCTTGTTGAGTGAAGAATGTTTGAATGCTGAACATGTTGATGTAACACTTGTTGAATACTTGTATGTTGATGTAATGTTGCAGCTTGTTGGGTAGTTCCTGTTGGAAAAGATGTTAGTCCTTGTCCTTGAGAAGTTGCAAGAACTAATTGAGGTGCTCCAGTAAGTACACTGTTAGTTCCTGTACCCTGAAAACATAATAATTATTATAAAACTAAACAGAATTATATTGTACCTATTTAATAAGTATTTACTGTAGTTTGATGATGAAGTGTTAGTGTTAATCCTCCTGCTGCAGCTTGTTCCTGTTGTGCTTGTATATGTTGCAATTGTTGATACTATTAAACATAATATTTAAAATCAATGAAAAATAAATAGGTGGCTAGGCGGCAATTAAAAAAGTATAAATTTTATACCTGATGATGAGTAAGAACCAGTGAACTGGCAGGGCGGCCGTCTAATAGGCCCTGTGGTATAGAATCCACGGTGCCTTCCAGTCTGCAGCACACACCATACATTCAATTACGCTTTAAACACCTACAATGTAAATTTCAATAAAATAACATTAATTTCTGTCAACAATAATATACGTTGGAAAATACTTTTCTGAAATAAATATATAATCAATCAATTTACCTATAATGACCATTAATTATTAAATTAAATACAATTTATTATAATTAGTTGAAGGCATTGAATTAATGGTTTGAAACTTCCTTACATCCATTATGAATATAAAATTATCTATTTAGACTGGTAATGTAAGTATTAGGCTGTTAGCTTAAAAAAACATTAAACAATTTTACAACTATTAAAAAAAATTATGATGTTTCAAAACTAGCATTACATTTGATTGGGTATTTGTGTTTATGATTATAATATAAAAAAATCACATAAATTCAACATAACAAACATTTACATAGATTATTAAAAAATTATATCAAATATATACACATATACAAAAAAATTTTCAAGAACAAATGTACGAATCGTACATAAAACATTAGTTGACCAGGTAGTAAAGTAGTTAAATATTTTAAATGATACAATAACATTTAAGAAAAATCTATAGGTATAAATTCCAAACAAATCAAAATAAAGCAATCGCGAAAAGTAAAAAAAAAATATACATTTAGTAGGTTTATCGATATAATATTATAGTATAACGAAACAAAACGGTAAACAAATACTTCAAACAGCACACGATAACAATTTCTACAATTTCGAAATCTTTGGGAACAAACAGACATGCTTCAAAAATACAAAACAAAATCATTATAGACGTACATGAAAACAGAAATAAGCATTTCCGACCTACCTAGTAAATCTACGCGGGCTTGTTGTTGATATACAATCGTCGGCGACTACCTATCACGTTTACGGTATATTGTATATAAAATTCGTATTCCCCTATCATCGGGGACTTTGGCGAAAAATAATCACTACGGATGGACGGATAACGTATTTTTCGTCAATGAACTCTTTTTTGTTATTAACGGGTCTCCCGCAATATTCGAATACCGTGCGCGGTACACAATCAATATAAACAACACAACGGATTTTATCAACGCGCTATAACAAAAACAATGGCCCGGCCGGCGATCGGTCGCGGGGACAGGTACGGAGCGAGATAAAATAAACACATTGGACGAATACGCAATGACGGCGGTGCGTAGCACTATGAACGAAAAACCATATACACGACGTCTCGGCAAAAGTGCGCGCTTCTGTGTCCACGGGCACAGAGCAAACAACGACGGCGTACGCGGTGGGGTACCGTCGCAGTAATATTATTGTTGTGGTGCGTTTTCCGTTTGTGTGTTTATTCGTTCGTTAGCTAGTCTGTATGTTTGTTTTTTTTTTTTTTTTTATCTATCGATATTATTTTTTTCTTTTTTCGCACTACTCTTACCGTTTCGCGCACGACGCTAGTCAGTGTCCGGCGATCCGATTCCGTTACATAATAATACGACGATAATAATAACAATAATTCGATGGCGGTGCGCGGTACTAACGCGGCGGTGACGACAACATTACGGCCGTCGCACAACAACGATACACCGACGGCAATTAACAACACCACAGCCGATAACAACAACATAACAACATGATATTCACAATAAACAACGACGCGGCGGAGGTACGTATTTCGGGCACTACTACTATTATCCGTCGTAGTCGTCGTCGGCGACGGCACGGCCACATAATTGATGAGCGTGTGTGTGTACGCGTGTTTTTGTGTCCGCGTGTGTGTTGGCTGGTGTGCGTGCGTGCGCGTCCACTATCGCGTAGTAGTGTTACCAGTGTCCGGGTGGTGCGCGTGTGTGCGAGGCGCGCGCCCGTCACTGCGCGCATGTGTTTGTGTACACAAACAACAAAAATCGAACGGCCATTTTATTGTTTTGCAAACGACGACAACGCACGAAAGGATAAACCTGCTGCTGCCACCGCCCGCCCGCCCTCCCGCCGTCCTACCGCTACAGATCCGTCATCCCATAAAACGGCCAGTGTTGCCAAAACAGTTTATAAAACTCATCCGATTACCGACGATTTGTCACCGCCGCCCCGGCCGCCGTGTACTCTCACACCTTCCTGCCCGTCGGGACGAGCCGGATCTTGTATCATGTACACACACACACACACACACTTCTACAACAATAAATCATATAGCTTTATTATCATGAGCGGGCCCGTTTATTATACGGCGGCCGTCCGTTATTATAACGCAATTATACGTTGTATTGTACTATATATAATAACGCACGTGTCATTCTTCGGTTATTTAATTTATTTTTTTCTTCAAATAATTACTTAACAAATGTATTATTACAATAATCGTTTGGTTATTTTTATAATAATCGAATAATAAAACGGTTACGTCAATGCGTTATTATCATATTAGTCTGTAGGTGCCCGCGCGCCCTTTCACTTGATTCCTTTAGAAAACTCGCGTTGAATAAATAATAAATGCGGTCATTAGATCGGGTAGATTGTTGTTATATTAACCCTAGATGCCGATCTTCCGTACTCTGAACGAATTTCAGACGGTTGTTTGAAAATTGTCTAGACGCTCTTAACGTATCATATATAGATTACAATAGTAATTATGTACCCGCGAGCGGATCTTAAGAGATGGACGATATATTTTTCACAATCGACTTTCGAGTACCGATTTATACCTGAGAGTATTACTATCCTATATAATATATATTGTTTTCCGTTCCGGAAGTTCGTTTAAAATCCGTTACAAATTATATATTGATATTTAAGCTGTATTATATAGGGGTCCCGGTTTCATATTCCGCGATCCCCCCTCCACCCATTTATAACCCAACGTCATCGGTCACGACTGTTTTCTTTTTTTTTTTTTTTTAGCGTTTATTGTCTGTCCCCCGAGAGTAAACTTTATTATTCCGACGCACACGAACGACCCCCTTTTATACGATAGCGTTCGCCTAAACTCATAGGGTGTACCTTATTTTAACCTACGGTCATCCCGGGTTTCACGACAGACGTCTTTGTAAAAACCACCCGGCTATTTCTGAATACACCGCTGGTGTATACATACAAATCTCACATAATTTGTGTAATCGTCAAATGTTGAGGCATGATGATTTTTGTTTATAATAAGCTAAAAAAAGATATATTAAATTTCAATAAATACCTCTCGGGGGGGGGGTCTGTCCATATACTCAAAACAACCCCTTTGCTTGCGCCACTGGTTAAATTGATCCATCATGAACCATAGCTAAATCGTAAAATCTTTGCCTTTGACAAGGACCGTCTACAATTGCTTATGCAAGTGATACTTATTTATATCTCATAGTTTCTGAATGTCGAAAAACGTATACAGACGGAAAATTGCAGCAAAAATGTAACATTTCAATGACTACCTTAATTATTATAAGACTTTTCCACTTTCAATCTAATAACCGGAAGAAAATGATTCCGCGGGAATAGGGATAACTCATTGTCAACATACTATTCGTATACCATTTTTAAAATTTAATTTCAATCAAAGCCTAAAATACTGACCTTAAGTGCCTCCAATGGGCGGCTTCTTATCTCAAGCCATGTTTCCTCCATCACATGCACTTATTGTAAAACAACACTTACAGATTGTGTATAATAAAAATAAAAAACAAAAAAATAAATTTCAATTAACAGTATAAAAAAAGGTTAAAATTGACTTTTCGTTAATGACATGTTTATTCTAAAGTTTGATGTTAAAATATTGAAATAATGACTTTAATGCGGGTCGTAAAATGTCTTCCCCTTTATAAACAAAAATAATCATCGAAAACAGACTATCATTCCACGAGAGCAAAGCATGTTTTTGAGTAAAAATACGCGTTGACATCTGATAATTAGCTGTCTCGCCCTGCGCCGGCCATGCTAATTTAATTCCCGAGTTTTAAAAAAACCGCGAAATTCAATTTAACGTGTCGCTAATAATAATGATTTTTGCTCCGAAATTCCGACTCAGGCCTGTCAACCACCTTGAGTCTCTACCTTGAAGTCATTGAATTTTGACACTCCGGGTTTGAGGTGCTTTCGGACCCATATATCTGGTTCTGTATGTAAATGTTCAGACTTCTGCGCGTAATATAGATCCAGTTATGGATCGGACGCATACGTGCGACTTCCAATAATTATTATTTTTGCGAAATGGATGCATATAGAATTTATAACTACATCGCGGTATAATCTTACCTTCTCTATAGTTTTATGCAATCACTATTTTTTCAACATTTCGTACTACGCGCTTTTATAATCTCAAGAAACTAGCGTTCTCGGACGACGCAACAACTGCGGGTGCAAGGCACCCCTGGGCTGTAAGTCTTAACGATGTAATAGCGTAATGGTATTTAATTTAATAATTGGTTATTACCGAATACTAAACGGTATTTTTTAGGGTTTTTTTGGTAAGTGGGCCGTACTAAAATGGTTTGCACCCAACCAACACATACTTAGTTACGACACTGGCTAACTGACATTATTCCTATTATTTCCTAAAATATTCTAAACAGTAATCGGGGTTTCATTCATCATACACTGCGTATGCCCGAGCGACATTTTATCGGTTTATGATTTTTCCAATCTGATTTCTATAGGTATTTACGATAATGAACACTGAGTGTAAATATATGAGTAATATTATTATTTTTGCTTGTAAATTCTTATATACATAATATTTTATTTGTTGTACTAACGTATACAGATTGTATATTTACTTATAATAAAAATAAAAAAAACAAAAAATATTACAAAAAAATCATAGTCACACATTTTATTTTCGTAAGCCCAAAAATGTTCGTAGGCCTTAGGTACAGTGCCTAAAGTGACTATGCGCTTATACGGCCCTGCGCATAGATTATGGACAACTCGGTTACGGTTCTTTGAACGAAATATCTACAGTAAAAAATAATACAAATATGACGATTATCGGTTATCATCACTATCAAAATTGCAATAACAATAATATTCATAATATGCAACAATTTTAAAATTAATTATTCATTTTTTTCAAGCTTTGCTCCCTTCCCCACACTCTCTGCTTACACCACTTACCAAACATAATTCAATAAATAATTATTTACAACAAAACGAAACAATATAATTTACATCAGCAAGTTTTTATTTGTATATCTATTTATTTTTATATTTATTATAAAAATGGTTCGTAAAAAAAAGCGTTATGTTTAGATTTTGGTTAAATTACAGTACTTATCATCACGCAAGGTAAAAGTGCAATAAAGAAAATATAATAATATTCACAAATGAACAATAAATATTAAATTCTAACAAAAATATTTACAAATATAACTATTCTAACTAACCTATTCTGGAGTTGATAATACCAAAAATTCCCTTAAAATTGAAAACTGTTCCCAATTTAGGGAACATAATACTTTTTCTATTTCAATACCCTAGTATATAGTAGTTTATTTGATAACAAATAAAAATACGTTACATATTGTAATCGCTTTAAAATTACCGGACTGTTGCCAGTTGAATTATTATTATGACCTCCACGATATTGTAATATATAGCAACCACTAAAAAATGTCAAGATGATTTTGTGACAAACGCAAATTGTATTTTATGATTATTCGTGCGTACACTAGGTGGGTACCCGCTACCAAATTCAAGTAGTTAATACTAATTATTATCGTCGATCATTCTTAGAAACCCCATTTTTTCTTACCCAGTTAAATATAAAAAACCGTCATTCGCGTGATTATCGAATGCTTTTTTAGTTTTTACTTAAACTATTATACTTTACGCACATAAATAAATATTTAATTTTAAATTAGATTTTTATTTCTAACTTAAAAAATACCATTTTATTCAACAGCCCGTTGTTACTACTTTGGTTTTGTAAAGACGTAAAAATTAAAAAGAAAAAGAAATCTGGGCCTATGGTCCTTCAATGTTAGAAAAATGATTCTAGCAATATATTGGGATACTCAGATATATTGTCTGTTTTGATTTTTTTTCAATAAAAGTCCGAGTTCCCACCACGGTTTAAGATATAATGTCAGGCGGCATTTAGAAATGCTTATCCCAATTGACTGCCGTACAACGCGCTCTAGCGGTCAATTGTATTAAAACGTGTGCGTTTGACAAAGAGACAAATAGCATTTCTCTCAATGTTCCACATTAAATTCGATTCCAAGTCGCCATCTATCTGTGAGAGGTTAGAGACATACAATAATTTTAAGTATGTGTGTGTTCAACTATGGTCATCCATAACACTTGGTACAGTGTTCCTGTTACTGTTCATGTATTTTTTTTAAGGAAATCGACAGACCGTTAGGCCGCGCTAGTTGACTGAAAATTCGGCCTGAGCACTGCCGGACGACACACGTTCTATAAATAACATACAGCGTCGCACAACCCGCGATCTTAAACTGTGGTTCCCGCCGAAACTTGCCCGAACAATAATATTTTAAGTGCTTACTATAGACCCATGAAGACCATCAGGTTTTTATGCTATAGATCTTATCAGAATTAAAACAAATCGGCAGATTGATAAAATGTTTTCGTTTATCATAAACCACAACCTACCGCATATAATCGTTATGGTTATAACCATACTATTTCGTCATAAATAATGAAATCCATAATAAATATATCTGTGATTATAATTTTAATATAATCTTAGATGTAAACCGCGGACGAAGTTATCTGTGGGGAAATTTATTTATTTTTTTATTATTTTTTTTATTAGGAAAATAACATTTAGAATCTGTACAATAAGCAAATTTGTAAAAATAATATAAATATAAACATGAAATTTATTATATTATTAATGAAAGGGCGTCTCTCTATTTAGTCTAGTCTATGTTATGGATCAACCTGTATATCATAATATATTCGTGATTACAAAGCCGGTAGCTCGATTAAAATAAATATTGTGGTAGTCTGTTATCAGCATGTGATCAGTGATGAAAACCAGAAGATCGGAACTCACTAAGTCCTATTTAATGACTTTTTATTTATTAATTTTTGATAATTATTGTAGTCTTCTGTGACGTATTGTTTTATTTGCTTTATTTTCATTATCCAAATATAAACACAAGTATTACGTTGTTATAAGAATTCAACAAACAAGTTGGTAATAATATGCTTTTTATATCTATGGTATTGCAGTACTACATGATTCACCGCCGTTTATACAAATTGATTTTAAACAGTTTGTTTTTGGTGTTACGAATAAAATGTGATGTGTTACTGCTGTTCAAGCTGGTAAATATTATAAATATTGCTAGTTATAATTAATTTTTCTAATATACACAATTTTAAAACATTTATACATTTCCAGAAGTATTTAATACAGGCATTTATAACACCTACATGATAACCACGATATTTTAAAACCTTATGACTGTTATAAGACTCGTTAAATACTTTTTAATTTTAATATAAACTGATTATATTATTGTGCAAGTTTTTTATTTAGTCGTAGCTTAAGGATTATATTACAAATTGATAATAAATGTTAGTAAGTAGATGATAACCACTAAAAATATTTATATTGATAAATTCTGATACATTTATATGTTTTGGGTAGGATTATGAGTTATGACTAATCATCATAATATTTATTTATCATTTCCATCATGAAATACTTGTAGTTTAGGGAAAAAAACATTACAATTTATTTATGATGTGAACTATTATTACTATATTTATATTTGTATTCATTACATAAAAAAAAAATTTATATCAGTTCTTTAGGTATGTAATAATTATTTCTATATTAATTTATAAAATATATAAAATTAAAATAAACATGTTTAAATCATAATAACTATTAATGTTTAATTATTAGTAGGTTTTTAATTTATGACCATTTGCTTTATGTAATTGGCGTCATATCAATGCCCTTGAGACTTGAGTTGCAAATCTTATCTTTATGCACTTAATGATTTTTGTTACCTGTTTGTATTATGCATATTTAATAGTGAGTTTCTATAAATATGATATTTATATTTTTATTATTGAGTGATTAAATCAATTTCCTTTTAGCATTGCAATTCAAACTGTTAAAGTCTTTTAAATTTAATAATTAATTTAAAGGTAAATATGTTATACAATTAATAATTTATATATTAGTGGTAACATTTCGTGCTAACCAAAATACTAAAGTCTGATAAAACTCTTTACCTTTTATAAGTAAATGTTTAACTAACTACTTATACATTTAATTAAGCATATTTATATTTATCTTTAAACAGAATTAGGTTATTCATATTTATCATTAAAATTAAAAAAATATACCAAATATATTTTTTACCTGAATATTTGATTACCAGTTAGTATAAACCACTTAAATTTTATATTAATTATTATATTTAAATTATAATTATTTATTTTTATTTTTATATTTAATTCAATTATATAATTTTAACTTGATTATTTATTATAATATACTTATACCATAATAAAAAAAAAATTCAAAGTATTAGGAAGATATATATATAAACCCATATATTTATTTTTTTATTTTTTTAGAAAACTAGATAAAACATTACTAGTTATAGTAATTATTCACAAAATGGAAAATTCAAAAAACAAATGTGTTTTGTTGACGGGTGGCGCAGGGTATGTTGGTAGCCATACTATTATACCTTTAATTGAATCCGGGTATGAGGTGGTGGTCTTAGATAATTTGTCAAATGCATGTAAAGGTATGTAATACTGCACAACATTCTATTTTATTACTGCAATAGTTTCCTTCAAGCCATTTTATATCGTCTATTATATGATTGATAAGTTTTGTTTATTTAATCAATAAAAAAATTAATTTGTATTTTGATAATTCTAGTTGGTTTGGTTATTTAATATTTAACACTTTGTGTGATGTAAATTTTCTTGTAGTATTTCTATTAGTTTATTACATTGTTTAAATCATAGTAAGATACTCATTGAGGAATAAATGGTTGATTAATTTATTAATATATTTTAATGTTAAATTTGTTTGTAATATGTACATAATTGATACATTTTCATAATACATTACAAATTGCATATTAAAGACATCCTAAGTATTACGAAATAATACTTTCAAATATTAATTAACGAATAAATACATTGATAACTTTATATTATGTACGTATATATATATTGATTTCTTATGTTTTTACATTTTTTGATAATATTTTTACTTCTAATCTTACTATGGTTTATTCGGCTTGTTTTACTTACCCACAGTAGTGTCATGATAAACAATTTTTGAGCAATTTCCCTTGCACTTTTCTTCATAGATGAATGATGTATTTTTTATTGTATTTATATTTATTTAAATACTTGTATTTGGTTATATTCTTTACCCAGGTCGTCAATTAAATTTGTGACACTACTGTTTATTCAATTATATCTGAACATAATTATAAGAATAAATTATCTAATATTTTTATAAACTGAATTCTAAAATAATAATAATGTAGGAGGTGAAGGACAAAAACCAGTGCCTATATCACAAGTTGAACAATTAACTGGTAAGCAAGTGACATTCTATACCATTGATCTCTTGGACTATAAATCACTCTCAAAAGTATTTGATAAGGTTAGCTGTATTATTTATTATATTAGTTTATTCACTATATAATTTTAAATTTAATTATTACTGTATGTATTTACAATATAATTTGTTTAATATACAAAGAATACAACTACTTATTCATATTATGATATTATCAGTGTTTGGAAATTTCCTGGAATTTGTTCACGTTCATCTTGTTTAAAAGGAACTAGTTTGATTCTGAAACAAAAATCAAACTTGAAGAAAAGAACTAGTTCCGTCCCTCAATTCTCAAATAAAAATTATAGATTTGTATATTATTTTTTTTATATATTATCAAATCCATACTTGCAGATGTCCTTCACAGAGAGCCAACCTATATATTATTATTTATTAACGCCAAACGGCAGTTTTTTTTTTTTTTTAAATACACTATAAATTGTATAACTAAAATTAGATTATAGATAACAGTTAACAAATTTATAGATGTAAATTACAAATTAAATTATATAAACTAATAACTTATTGATAAGATAATAATAAATGTTCAATATACAAAATGTTTATGGTTTAGTTTATATGTAATTGATTATAATCAATGTAATACTTATAGTACATATTTTCTCTATGTATACATTGTCAGCAACTGACTGCCATTTATTTATTTTAAATTTGTATTAGTTGTATTATAGTTTTGATTTACTTTTTGTCAAAAAATGGCCCAATATTGTTCAGAGAATAAATAAATAAATTGTAGTTAGTACAATAACATAATATTATTGTGAACACTGTCAATATTATCATATACAAGTATAATTTTATATATCAACAATGGTAAAATTTTTAAAGAAAAATGATTAAAAAATTGTTCATGTTTTCATTTGCTTACTTAAATATTAATTATTAATTTATAATTAAATTGTGTTCTAAAATTATTTTTAAGTATTCAACTATATAACAAAATAGTTTAACAACCTAATAACTACTTATGTAACACAGATTTTAAATATACATTTTATCTAACCTAACCGCTTATTTAGCTAAATCTAAGTTTATTTTTAAGTAATTTAATTATCATGTTAGTGAAATACTTCTATGAATTAGCTGTATAATAGTATTTATTTTATTCTGATATTATTTATAAACTAAGAAAAATATGTTAATTCCATAATGACTATATGATAATAATTAACATAGTTTTATTGATTTAACAAACACAATACCTATTTGTTGGCATATCTTGTAGTATTAATAGAAGTATTTTATTTTTCAGCATGAATTCTGTTGTGTTATTCATTTTGCTGGTTTAAAAGCCGTTGGAGAATCATGTATCATTCCTTTGACTTATTATCGCGTCAATGTCTCTGGATCAATCAATTTATTTCAAGTAAATAAATTATTAATTTAGTGTGGTACAAATATTATATAAACACTAAACATTACTGTCACAATACTTAATATTCAGTAAAGTGATAAGATAGTATTTCTAGCTCCATATCTGTTTGATTTCTGAGTCTTCTGTTCTACTTAAAATTTGTAGTTATGTAATATTTTCATGGTTATATTTAACATATTTTTTAATGTAAATAATTTAATAATATTAACTATTTATTTCATTATTTTGATAATTAAGTATAATTGTATTGAGTTATTTATTTAGTATGTTAATTAATAATATACTCAATTGGATAGGTTATGAAAGAACACAGTGTAAAAAAGCTTGTATTTTCCTCCTCATCTACAGTATATGGTGAACCACAATTTTTACCAATAACTGAGGCGCATCCTGTTGGTCAAAATTTACTCAATGGATATGCTAAATCAAAATACTATATTGAAGGAATATTACAAGACTTGTGCAATTCTGATAAAGTATAATTGATATTGACTTATATAAAATAAATATTTTTTGTAAATGTATTTATTATTAGGAATGGTTTGTGATTATTTTACGATATTTCAATCCAGTTGGAGCACATCCTTCAGGAACTTTAGGCGAAGATCCTACTGGAATTCCAAATAATTTAATGCCATATGTTGCTCAAGTAGCTGTTGGAAATCGACCAAATTTAAATGTTTTTGGTAACGATTATAATACTATTGATGGAACAGGAGTTAGAGATTACCTTCACATTATGGATCTGGCTGATGGCCATGTTAGTGCATTAGAAAAGATGCAAAAGTCTAATGATAGAGGTGCTATTTCTATAAATTTGGGTACTGGAAATGGATATTCTGTATTGCAAGTAATAAATTTAATTTAATTCTAATAAACAAATACATTTTAGTATTCAAATGTTGAATATAATTATAAAATATATATAAAAAAATAAACTCTACAGTTTATAACTGAAAACAGTCCTATTTTGTAATGATGTGTTATTATTGTTTTTAGGTAATAGACATGTTTAGTCAAGTTAGTAAACGAAAAGTAAAGTATGAAATTGTTGAGCGTCGATCTGGTGATTGTGCGTCTTCTTACTGTGATGCATCTTTTGCAAAAATATATCTTGGTTGGGAAGCCAAAAGAACTTTAAAAGAAATGTGCGAAGATACATGGAGGTGGCAGTCATTATATCCTCAAGGATTTTCTACTAAAAAATAATTCTTATTGAATTTATGAACAAATCAAAACAAATATAATTTGTATTATACGATAGTACATAATCTGTTGATTCAAAATCAATAAAATTATTGTTATTTAGTTATTTATATTTATTATTCTGAGAAAATTAAATAAAGCCAATTAAGAACATTTGATGGGGTTTTTTTTTTGTAGTGTCATTAATAGTGATTAAGGTTAACTAGTAGATATATTTGTTTCAGCTATCTTTAGGGTGTTTTTTTTTTCTATATTAGAAATTAAGGGAATTTTGTTATTGTTGAATGATATAAAATATGTTGAGCATGTTTATGACGTAATTGATTTATTTTAATGGTTGCAACATCTATATTTTTAATTTATAAAAATATGTAATGGTTACTAACCTTAAATAAAAAATAAAAACAAAAAAAAATGTTTTAGAAAATAATACTCAATAAAATATCAACATTTTATAAAAAAGAAAAATGCCTTTCTTTGTTTTGTTCTTATTCAACATATTTTTATTTGTTTGTTTATAAAATGTTGGTAATAAATTTAACTTTAATTTATATTTTTCAGTGCGTAATTTTCTTTTGAATAGATGAGGCAATAAATACAGATATGATTTGAAGTACACATACATATTACATTTTTTGACTATGAATCATGGTATGAAAGATAAAGGTGCTTTTAACTATTATTAATTGTAACTTTTTTCCTAATAAACACTAAGGCCGGTTCTTATAATATCCCGTAATGTGTCGGTTAGCGCTAATTGTCAGAATTTTACTGGTTTACAGTAAAGCTGGGTAAGGTTATTGTTATTGTTAATTAAACTAAAATGATTTAAAATGGCATGACATTTTATTTAAAATAAATTAACTACTTAAATTTTTTAATATTAAACAATGGCTGTATAGCTCTCAAAAAGTTGTCATGAAATTCTTGATTAGAAAATCGATTTACTGATCCTCTGGCAGCTTTTTGTAATGAAAGTTTTTGAGAATCTGACAACATTAGTGCTTTAAGAATAGAATGTGCATATTCGACTTCATCTGTAGCTAAAAATCCGTTCTGTCCAGCACCGTCTTCTATAATAATATCCATTAAAGGACCACCAGAACGGTGAGCTATCATAATTAAGCCAGCAGCCATACATTCTACAACTCCAATCCCAAAATGTTCGTTCCACATTGCATGTAAACCAATTAATCCTGGAAATAAAATGTTTAAATGTATAAGATAATCAATTTGAAATTATAATTTTATTTACCTTCAGATAGTTCAGTTTTGAGTTCATCGTAGCTAATATTTACTTTAAACTTTACATTATTCTCTAATGACAAATGTTTACATAAATCCTTCATATCAACAACTCGCATTTCATCTTCTTTATTTCTTGTTGATCCAATAAATACAAGCTCAATATTTTCCCAGAGTTTTTCATTCACAATTTGACGTAGATGATACATTGCTTTCAACTGTAATGGGTGATCTTTCTCTGGTCTAAACTGTGCCAAACTTATAATTTTCAAAGTTTTGTTTTTCTGCCTTTCCAAGGGTAGACTTTGTAAATCTAATGTATCACATGGTGGATATACTTTATAAGTACTTAAGGGTCGTTTCCAAAGACTGTTTACGTGTTCTTCAGTCCAGGAACTGTTAACCATTATAGAATCTGTAAACCAGCCAACAAATCCATAAAGACGTGCAAATAGGTGATAGTATAATAGTTTTATATAAGATATTGGTCTACGTTTTCCTCTTTGTAGAATGACTTTGTTTATCATGTCTGAACTTATTGTCGGATAATGTACATAGCAACTCACTTTACAACAGGTAATAAGACTAAATAAAGGAAATGTAAACGCATAACCCATAGTATCAACATAAATATCTGGCTGAAACAAACGCAATGCTTCCACACCCAGCACAAATGAACCAATACTCTGTCCCAAAAGAGTAAAATAAGGGTAATTATTAGCTTCTACCCATCTTCGTCTGTGTAAATAAATAAACTCTAAATTATTTGGTAGTGTAATGTTGAATCTTTGTTTTGCACGTTTGATGATTTCATCGGGCGATACATCTAAATCACCAGTGTAAATGACAATTTTTACTTTAGGGTGTGTAGTACTAACAGCATTAACGGCACACCATAAGACACGTTCACCACCGCCACCAGCATTGCAATATGGATGAAAAAATGCTATGCTGAACTGAGACGGAAAATTTCTCTTTTTGGTAGCGTAGTACCATCGTAAACCAATGAGAAATATAGCTAATATAATGAACACTATAGATAATGCAAATAGAGCGTACAATAGAAGTTGATAAAACATACTTTGAAATGTTAAAAAATCATTTTTTAAATAATATATCTCACATCATAATATATTTAATCGGAAATAAAACACTGGACAATACAATATTTAAAATATTTATATAAAGGAAATTGATAACAAAAAAATTACCTCGATCTTTTATTGGCCGTGCTATCAAGTTTAAACATAAATAAACATAGTTTATTGATACTAAATTTTCAAATAGATAACATGTTTATTTCTCTGTAGTTATAACAAAATTATTTTCCTTATCTGTTTTGTGTTGATAGACATTTTATTATCTATGACTTTAATCATAGGCATGTACACGAGTTTATCTAGATTCTCTATTGTTTATGATCATAGGCTATTAGAGGCTGTAATATTCTATACTTTGTTCAAGTTCCCAATCACTTGGACGAAAATTAGTTTTGTTCGCGCATGTGTCTTGCTTAACTTGCTAGGGGAAACGCTATGGTATGCCGTCGTGCTTTTATACGTAGTGAGGATAGTATCACAACGTTTTCACGACGCACCGTGGTTGTACTAAATTGAACATTTTTGTTATTGTTTCGTACCATCCGTTATTTTAATTGTTTTGTATTATTTTTTAATATGGATAATTACAACAACGACGATAATGAGCAAGCAGCATCATCTCCAGTTAAAAGTAATAAATGTATTATAATATATAATATGTTATGGGACGGAGAAAATATGTTTTATTTTTATTACCACGTGTATACACGGCGGCGCGTGGACGACTCCGATAGATAACAGCCGGCGGTCCTACAATGTTGACCAATCACAGAACGTTAGATCTCGCCCGGGGGATCCGACAGTCGGCGGCTTAGTATGCATGCGCGAGTTTGGTCATTCTTAAATTGAACACAATATAGGCAGGGTCGGATTCAAACGCAAGCTCATAGGCCAGCAGGCTGTAGCCTAGGGGTCCACATCAAAAATTTTGGCTAATGGGCCATTTAGTGTTAAATTTGTTGTTATATATCATCACTGGGTGGGGGCTCATGCTATAGGGCACACGGGCACGTTCCCCTTCTTTTCATCTTGGAAATATTTGTGCCCTACCTACTGTGAACCACACGAGACACCACTGTTTATCATATATATATATATATGTACAAATATATAAAATACTGATTTAGCATTATTGATTTACTTTTTTTACTACTAACTTTTTTGGTTATGAATTATTAATAATATATTTAATTTATTTCTGAAGCACTTAAGACGGAAAGGCAGTGCAAAAAAAAAGAAGCACATAACCATCAATTTATTAAATATATCCTTATACCCATTGTAGGGCCTGCATCATGGGCTAGTCTAGGGGCCAATGTAACCAAATACGGCCAATTATTATTTTATAACATATATATAAAATGACAAGATAGCGTCAGTTACAATAATATTATTTATTTAATACTCATCATTATTTAATCCTAGTTCAGGATTCCCAAACCCTGACTTAACCGATCTGCAATTGGCTATGGGCTGGTTAAGGACAGAGTCTGTAACAATAGTGAAAGGTGATTAATATTTTTTCTATAAGATGATTCAGTAATTGGTGTTAATAGATTCCAAAACAAAAAAAATAAATAATATATTTTTATTTTAAATTTTAAAGTAAAAGGAACAATAAAATTTAAACAAAGTAATATAATAAAAATGATACATTTATAAAATTTAGTATATTAAATTAAACACAACATTTTTCTTTAAATAATAGCATTATTGTTTATTCTCATATAATACAGAAACGCAGGAATTTTCACATCCTTTTATTAAACAGGACCTGAAACAAATTAAAAATCATAATTTATAATGTACTAGCTGTTCCATCAAAGTGAACTTATATAATATATGTATAATCAATAGTATGAAATTAAGTCATTCTTTTTTTATTTGGGATAAACTCCGAATCGGCTAAATGGATTTCGATGCGGTTTAGACTGTTAGATAGACAATTAACCGAGAAATTTTTAAATGTATAATGTATTGATATATCTTAATTAATACAATTTCTATGGTACAATCAAATTTTGATACAGCACACGTGTTGTACTCTCCCGCTGGAATAATTACACTTTTGTACAAAAAATACCTAAAAATCGAATAGGGGATTGATTACAATAGCTATAAACCTTCTACGAACAACGCGGAACATATTGCAAAAATACCGCGTAAATATCGCTTCAGTGGTTTTTGAGTCTGTTAATCGTGTACAGACATACATCCATTTTTATATACATAGATAAAAGCCAAATACCCCACTCACTCATTCACTGATCAACGCAAGATTAACATGAAGAAAGAATAAAATAACCGTGGTAAGACCGATAATGTTGGGCGAGGGGTAGGGGGTTATTTACACGGGCAATTCCAATTTTTCACAGGCAACGTCGTGCTGCGGGACAGCTAGTATATTATAATTTCAATAGTTGATAATATTTTTGAAATGAAATTTAAAATCGGTAACTAATAAAATTACAAAAATTGTTAGAGGGTCAACCATTTTTATACATTCTGTTGCAATTTGGCTCATTCCCAAATCATTTGTAAGGTTAAGTGAACCATAACCTAGATTATAATAGAAGTTACTTTAACGAATAATATTTTTGGGATTTGCTATTTTTATTGATATAAATATTACTAATGGAATCTGGGTATTTTTTTATCACACTTCATATATATATATATATATATATATATATATAGGTATACCATTAAAAAAGTAGAAGGTAAATTGTATAAGACAATTGTAAGGCCATAACTGAGTGTTAGTCAGTAGTAAGTAAGAAAGATTATGAAAAAATGGATGTGTGGAGCATATTTTATGGTGTAGAGTAACTAGAGAAGATAAAATAAGAAATGAGAAGGTATAAAGAGGAAGAGGTAAAAGAGTGATATGATAAATGTAAGTGCTTTTTAAGAGAATGCAGGTAATCGAGCTGAGTTAAAATTGAGGATTAAGATGGGCTTGAAAGCGGATGAGATTAAAGGCAAAAGAGATTTAGATAAACTAATTTCTACTTCACATAAAAATGTGTTAATTTAGGTTAGGTGGGTTACCTTTAGAAGTAAATAATTTTGAAAGATATTAGCTATTCATTTTTGATAAATGTATTTTAGCATTTGCTATTTATAGAAATGTATTTTGTCAAGTGTTATTAAATCTATTAAATGCATACTTGTTGTCAGATTTCAATACAATTGTTGGATATGGTTCATTTGTATCTAATTTTGATATGTGATTTGCAATGAATGTAATGTGTCCACTAACATCTGATTTTACTTCTCCAGATGCTTCATATATAAATAATACAAAAATCAAAATTAATGTTTTAAAAACATTGTTAAATGACACTTACAAAAAATGCATAAACCTCTGTTGTCTGATACCAAAACACCAACAACATTTTTTTCCAATTGTCTAAAAAAATATAATATAGGTAATAAACATTCTTAAAATTGATGAACCATTAATAACAATTGAAACGAAAAGGGCGGTTTTAAGTCTCACTATATAGTAATAAATAAAGTATGCTAATTTTGATAGCATTGTTAAAAAATGTTATTTAATTATATAAATACATTCTAATCTATTTTACACAAAATACTTAGGTACATTTTAAAAGGTAAATATATTGCGATTAAGTTACAAATTTGTGTATAAGTGTTATTATGATTATATAAAATAAATAATATTAATTTTTACATATTATTTAACAATACTATCTTACAATTGTGCGACTTCATCTAATATAGGCTGCTCCATGATTACTCTATTACACTAATGGTACATATAATTTGTAGAAATTGAACACATTAGGTAATTAATTGGCACTTTTATGTATATTGTATAATAGAACGAATAGAAGTAAATTAATGAAAATAAAAATATTAATTTGGTAGTACCCATAGATAAGAATACCTATTATCTATTGTATATATCTATGGTTGGAAACATACTTAAATTGTGGTTAGATATATGCACGGTTGTAGATAGTATCTATGGTCTATGGTTGGAAATATAAATTATCACAAGTACCTTTAAGTGATTATTACTTTTGTTGCTCGTCATGATTATGTCAATATATTTCCATAGTATGTGAATAAAATTAAATATACTTCATAGTCTACTTATTTATGGTAGATGTAGGTATACCTACTTAAGTTTTCACTCGTATTTTTATACTTATATAAACAAGTACTAGTTATACGTTTTCTAGTTTTTATTAATATTATAATTGCATGTGTACTATTTATTGTACCATACATGACTATTTATTATAGGTCATGGTCATATTTCTTTATTAATCACCTGAGGTTTCTATAATTTTATGTTGCCCTACCATTTATACATTTATTATACCACTATTGTTATTCACTTGCTTGTATTATATACATTTCATAGTGTATGTTAGTTAATCATTGTAGTTGTGTATATATGTTTAAAAACAAAAGTTTTTAACTAATATTTGGTTTTAAAACTATTTTATTCAAAACAACCATCCACAATGTTAAACACAGGGTATGCTAAATATTTATTTTATATAATATTTTAATTAATCATTAAACTTGGTGTGTATTTAGAAAATTATCTGGACTGACTGTGTTCATTACTGGAGGCAGTCGTGGAATTGGTAAAGCAATAGCCCTAAAAGCAGCTAGAGATGGTGCTAATATTGTTATTGCCGCTAAAACTGCTGAACCTCATCCAAAATTACCTGGAACTATCTATACAGCTGCTAAAGAAAGTAATTAATAAAATATAATTATAAATATTGTAATTTAATTTATTTATAAAAAGTGCTCTATTTAAATATTACACCCTTATTTTCAATGCTTGATATGCAAAAACTAAAATAAAAAAAAATATATATATTTAATATATTTCATTAGTTTTATGGGGTTTTTACTTTTTTTATTAGTAGCACTTTATTTTTAGTTTCATACCTATTCTACTCTATTCGTCTATTTTTCTCAAATTTGAACTAATAGTTAAATACTCAATTACATGTAATTATATAAATACCTATTAAGCAAAAGGCTGATGTTTGAACATGCATGTCCAAAAAAACCTCAAAGCTAGATTTTTTAATTTCAATTTCTATAAGAATGCTCAGGTTTAGTTAGGCTAACCTAACCTAACCTAACTTAACCTCATACTTGAAATATTAAACTTTTAGATTCTAAGTGTAGTGAGAAATGTATTTTTTATATTGGCTTTATGATGTGTGTATTTTTATTTTTTCCGTCTGTGAACAACTTTTCTACCAGAAATCTTGTCCTGATTTTCAACAGTATTTTGATCTCTGATGAAAGTACTTTGCATGTATACTCTGTTCCAAAAGAGACGATAACAGTTCTGCGCATTGCAAATGATAAGTAGATGGCGAACTTTTGTAATCGAATAGATAATTGGTGGAAGATGCTCGCTGTTGTACGAAAACCTGTCACTGCCTGTTGTCTTCTCTCAAAAACTATGTTTTGGAACGAAACATAGTTGTTGCAGTAGGCAGTCAAATTTGAATTTTGTTGTAATTTGGTTTAAAATAATTATAAAGACCTAAAATTTTTACAGAATATTAATATTAACCCTTTCTGGGCGTGGTACAATTTTTAAGACATTCTATCAAAGTGTTTTCTGAGCTATTTATAGGCATATGAAAATGTCTACAATTTTTTTTTTACATAGATAAAATTGCTTTAGCTGATCAAAAATTATTATAAAAAAAGTTGAGCGTAATATAGTAGTTTTATAAAAAAATATCTCCCCTTTTAGATATAAAAGTAATATATTTAAATGTTCTATTCAAAAATGCTGTTAAATCTTAGATAGATTGATTATTTGATTTCAAAAATTTTGATTGGGCTCACAATTAATTCATATTTTTACACAACTTATCTAAACTTTAATTATTTATACTATAGCCTATACAAGCTATAGATAAACAATCAAATTCTTTATTGAGATAAAAAATAGTATAATACAAGATTATAAAAATTAACAAAAAAAATGATTATACCACATTAAATTTATTTTAATTATAGAATTAATATTCTATATATAAATTCAGTTTATGGATAATTAAAAAAAAATAAATAAAAAAAACCATAGTTTTATTGACATTTGTTTTCCATGGTTATACATTTTCCAGATTGTAGTTGAAATCACATAATAGGTAGTAATACATAATAAAACTATGAAGGAAAACTAGATAGTTGATACATAATTGGACTGCAAACTTTTTAATTTAGAAAGTGATAAATAAATTCTCTTATTTTTGAAACTATGTCAATTTACGTGCTGATAAATATGCAAATGTGCCGATAAAATTAACAAAATATGGGTCTAAAAATATTTGATTGAATAAACAACTGAATAATTATTTTTTGCTAATATATTATATATTACTGGATTAAATATATAAAATAAATTGAATTTATTAAAAAACTTATATTATTTGTTGAAATAATTTAGAGTTATAATATGTATGGTTATGTCATGTATAAAAGTTATTCATGTGCACTTTAGTTTGAAATTGAAATAATTATTCCATTGACTTTATCCGAAACATCAAAATATTAATAAAATCCCATTCAAATATACACATTCAATTTAATATATAATATCTCATTCAAATATTATGATTTATTTATTCAGTACATTATATTATTTTCATTTATAATGAATTCTTGTTACAAATATATTATTATTATTTTTAAGTTGAAGAAGCAGGAGGAATATGTTTACCTTGTGTAGTGGATGTAAGAGAAGAAAGTCAAGTAATCAATGCTATAGATAAGACAGTTAGTAAATTTGGAGGTATCGATATTGTTATAAATAATGCGAGTGCAATTTCCTTAACTTCAACTTTAGACACTGATATGAAGAGATATGATCTTATGCATAACATCAATACAAGAGGAACATTTTTAGTGTAATAATTTAAAATTATAGTTTCTTATTTTTATTTATGAATTTTGTTTAATAAAATATATATGTATTATTTGTTTTTTGTATAGATCTAAAATGTGCATACCTCATTTAAAAAAAAGCAAACACGCCCATATTTTAAATATAAGTCCTCCGTTAAATATGAACCCTAATTGGTTTTGTGACCATGTTGCCTATACAATGGCCAAATATGGAATGTCAATGTGTGTTTTAGGAATGTCTAATGAGCTTAGAGCAGATAACATAGCTGTGAATGCTTTGTGGCCAAGAACAGGTAATAAACTATTGCACATGTTTGTTTTTTCTCTTTATTTTATACACTAAAACTTATTTGTTTCTATACTATATTCAATTGTAATTCTCTAACTTTACCATAAGCTTATGCTTATAGAAGGTAGTTAATTTATATATATGTATTTAGTTAATTAATTTTTTTTAATAAACAAAACAAACTATTTATACAATATAAAGAACATGATGAAATTATTAAATAGGTATATACCAAAATATAATTGATATTAAAATTATTATTAAAGCAATATTGAAATCAAATACTTTTAATATATAACTCTCTTTCTCTCTCTCTCTCTCTCTATACTGAGGAAGTACTAAGGAAGTAAATTGTAGTTGGTTGTAAAGTACAGTTTTATAATTTTGTTACAATATCTTTATATTTATGAAAAATTTAATTTTTAATATCATTTGTACCATAGTTTTTGATGTAAATCTTTTTAGTACACACTGCATTTTTATATATAGATTGTTTTGTTTATGGAGTTTATAATGTCAATAAAGAATAATAATAATAATAATATACATCTATAAAAATTAATGTTATTCATTTTATGATTAAAAATACAAATTTTTATTCAATGAAATAATTGCATTTTTTACTACTAATTTATATTTGATTAATTTTAAACAAATATTTATAACTAAAATTACTATTTAAAAAGACAATTTTGACTTATTAATTAGTTAGCTTAAGAAAATAATTTTTGAAAATATATAATTTTTTCTTTTTATAGCAATATACACTGCAGCTATGGAAATGTTATCTGGCTCTAGTAATGCAAAGAAATTATCTCGTAAACCAGAAATTGTGGCAGATGCAGCTTATGCTATACTCTGCAGATCTGTTGAAAATTGTACTGGCCAGTTTTTAATTGATGATGAAGTATTACTACACGAGGGTATTACTGATATGAGCCAATACTTGAGTGATCCAAGTTAGTAATTTATGAAATTATGCCAAATATAATTATTGCTAATTATTGCTACATATTATAACTTTTTGTATATTCTGTTTTAGTTATATAATATGTTTGTATCAACTAACTTATCCTTTAAATAAGTTTAATCTTGTAATTTGAATTCAGCTTATAAAGGTGATTTAATGATGGATTTCTTCTTGGATGAATTTCCTCACGATGGTTTTAATGCAGGAAAAAAATTAGCTAAACAAAAGTCAGGAGAAGATACAATTGAAATAATATTTACTAAAATTAATACACATCTGACTCCAGAAGTAGCTAAGGGAACAAATGCATGTTTTTTGTTTGTTGTAAAAGGTAATAATTTTTTTAATAATGTTAATATATAGTTATAAATATGATAGCTATTAATAGTTAGATACATAAAAATTACAATTTGAAATTATTATTAGTTATTACTACTTGTATTTGTCTATAAATTAATATAATATTTCTAGGAGAAGATGACAGAACATATTATGTAGATCTGACTGGAGATGGATTAGCTGGTGTAGGAAAACCTACAACAAAACCTGATGCTACTCTGACAATGGAAGCTGACAAACTTGAAGAATTGTTTAAAGGTCAGTTTCAGTTACAACAAAAATAATTTCGTTACATATTTTCAATTCATATTTTACTTAAATATTTCTCATCTCACCAATACATATGCACTTTCCCTTATTTTAGTTTTGTATTTATTTAATGCGGATAGCTACAATGTTGATATATGATAGAATATGCAATGAGTAAATGAAAAATAAGTGTTGTCTTTAATATTAATTATATCTTGTAATAGTTTTATTTATTTTTTTTTAAAAATGTTTCTAATCCAATAAAATATTTTATATTTATAGGAAAATTAAAAGCAAGTGATGCTTATATGTCTGGTAAACTGAAGATTTCCGGTAATTTGATGAAAGCTATGAAACTAGAGAAATTAATGAAATTACTAAAAGCTAAATATTAGTCATTTGGTTAAACAGTTGTATATGTTCACAGATTTTGAATAAACTGTTTGTATTGATAACAGACAAATAAATGAAGTATTTAGATACATATTTTTTACTGTTACATCATTTTTAAATTATATATTTTTATATATTCTACATGACATTATAACCACAAAATAATATATATGTATGTTATAATATGTCTGATTGATTTTTTTATATTTCTTGAAATACAAAATTTTGCACCGAAGTGATAAATTTATTTTAATATTGTTTTTTTTTTCCATTGTGTATTTTTTTTTAGGATTTAAACCATATAAATACTTCAGAATAGTATCCAATTTTGTAAAGTTAACTCATGAAAACCTATAATATAATAAATTAATTTAAATTAATTTAGACTTTGCAATTAGGTATTCGCTACAAAATTTTTTTAAAAAAGGAACAAGTTTATTTTTTGCAGTAATAACGAAGAATGGGAACAAATTCCTTTTTTAAAGGAACTTTCCAAACAGTTGTCTTATGGTTTAATTTAAAAATTATTCTAGGGATCTCTAGTTCTACTTTTTTTTTAGCATAAAAATATATATATACAGATTTATAAAATTAAATTAATAATTATTATTAGCTACCATTTGTTTCACATTACAGATATTTTTGAATGTGTAAACCAGCAGCTCATAACCTTTTTGAGCCCTCCCACCCATTAATACCATTTAAAATGTTGTGACCTTTTTTGCTATGATTTTTAAATGTTATTTCAAATCTATTAATAATTTTTTTTTGCTTATTCTAGACCATTTAGGTCTATTGCCGCTTCCGTTATCTCCCTCCATACGTTTCTGTCTTCAGCCATTCCTTCTCTGTTCGTAACTCCTATCATCTTGAGATCATCCTTGACCCGGTCTTCCCATCGTTGCCTAGGTCTTCCTCTCGGCCGGCTTTTATTTGGTTTCCATTTCGTGATGGTCGATATCAATCGGTCTACTGCTCTCCAGACGTGTCCTGCCCAACTTATTCTCTGACTTTTGAGTATAGCCACTATACTGGGCTCATTAAATAAACTATTCAATTCTCTGTTTGATCTTATTTCATATTCACCTTCTTCATTTATCTTTGGTCCAAATATTCTTCGTAGTATTTTCCTTTCGAAGATCATTAATTTGTTTTCGTCAGCTTTAGTAGACGCCCATGCTCCACATGCATACAGCACGATTGGCCTAACGAGGGTCTTATACAATCTTATTTTTGTTCTTCTTGATAGTTTTTTAGATTTAAATAGCTTTACTAGTGAATAGTAGCATTTGTTACCAGCGGTGATTCTTCTGTGTATCTCTTTGTGGCTATCTGCTTGTGAGTTTATATCTACTCCTAGGTATTTAAAGTTCTGAACTCTTTCAAATGACATGTCTTTTATTGTTATATCGTTTTGCAGATGATCTCTCCTAGATACAATCATGAATTTGGTTTTGTTTTCATTAATGATGAGTCCAATCTTTCTCGCTTCTTCAATTAAAATTTCTGTTGTTTTCTTTAGGTTATCCTCTGTCTCTGCTATTACAACTATGTCATCTGCGTATGCGGCCAAAGTTATATGTTTTCCTTGTCCTATATTCAAACCTTGTGGTTCGTTTTGCAATATTCTTCTAACTACCGATTCCAGTGCGATGTTAAATAAGACCGGAGATAAGGCGTCACCCTGTCTTACCCCTGTATTTACTGTGAAATCCTCTGATATTGCTGCGTTGAACTTCACTTTGCACCTTGAGTTTGTCAAACATGCTTTCACCAACCTAACAAGTTTAGCTGGGATTCCTAGTTGGATCATTTCATTCCATAGCGTACTTCTTACTATCGAGTCGTAAGCTTGTTTAAAGTCTACAAATAGCAGGTACACATCTTTGTCAAATTCATGACTCTTCTCCGTTATTTGTTTGATAATATGTATTTGGTCAGTGGTGGATTTTCCAGTTGTGAAACCTGCTTGGTATTCTCCTACTATTTCTTTAGCATATGGTTTTAGTCTATTTAAAATTATGTTTGCGAGGACTTTATATGATGTGTTGAGAAGGGATATGCCCCTATAATTTTTGCAGCTCATTATATCTCCTTTTTTTATATATTGGACATAGTAAATCTAATCTATTAATAATACAAAATATATATAATTGGCATACTATTTTTCTACTTAATAACTTCATTTTTTTTCTCAGTTATGTTTATAATAAAACATAACTATTTTGTATGTCAAAATACACTTACTAGTTATTTTATCAGTTATATATATTTATAACCCAACACATAATAATTTGTTGACAACCACCTTCCTCCAACTGAGAATTGCTAAAGTTAATCCTCTTAAATTTTGTATATATTTATTAGGGTTGTCCTTATTTTATTTTCCTAAAATTTCGAAATTCCATGCCCCTCCATTTTGTTTATTACTATAAGTGTTAATTGTGATAAATTTGGTCATGATGATCAAACCCCTTCTGGTTCTGATAGAGGGTTGTATTATAATTATTAGAATTTAATTTAGAATATTAGCGTAGTAATAAAAAAAAAAAAATTATTGTAGAGTGTTTAATTGTTTATAAAAAAATGTGTTTACAGTATATTATGAATATCTATTATTTTCTAAATAAAATAATAAAAACTGAATGTTTCTTTTATTTGAGAAAACTGTTTTGTTTTCGGTTATTTAAATTTATATTACGAATGATAGAAGGTACAATAAAATGTTTTTAATACACATAATGTAATGTTTAGTTTTCTATATAAAAAAGGTAATTACGTTAAACTGTTATTTATTATATGTATCTTAATAATGTTATAATATTTCAGATAAAATAACAATAAGAGATTCAAAAACACCATTTTGGCCGTGCATGAATGGTCTTTGAGATTTTGTAGATGTACAACAAATCTGTGCTAAGTCATATGTTTTACCAGCAATACTGTTGTCCCAATCTCCGGCACGTCTATCTAATAGTTTTTCCACAGGCCATTCAATCTCATTTACATGAGTTAACTAAAACAAAAATGTATTTAAAATAATGTCATATACTATATAAAAAAATAAATTATAAATAGAGATATTCCCTTTCTTATCTTATATTAAACTATATTTTTAAAAAATACATAAATATTAAATGACACTTCAAATTTCATAAAACCAAATTAAATATGCCATTATATATTTTATTTTAAATAAGTGTAGAATCAAAGAATAGTTAAAATTCTACATGTAAAATAGAATATTTTAATAGTATGTATAATAATAACAATATAAGCAATTATAATATAAAATATAAATTATACATATAAAAAAAAAACTATAATTAGGGACACTTTTCTATCTATATTTTCTACTCCTTTACTTGCGAGAAGATTGATACAAGATTAACAATTCAACACATACAATTAATCAGAAATGTAGTATTTTTAAGAATTACATATTTTAACTAGAAGTTACTAAAACTTGATAACCAAAAGGTTAACTTCACTGATTTAATGACAGGGGGAATAAAAAAAAGATATCATTAGGAATTAATTTGCAGCACTAAATCAGTCAGAAATAAAATTTAGATATTTTAAAGCCTTGTGATGGCTTTAAACAGATATTACAATATATTTAAATTAATAATTATTGTTTATGTGTTATATTTTTCACCTATGCTGTTCTATTACTAGATGATTTTTTAAATTGAATCAGGTTGTACTTACACACAACTTATATAATACTCCAGGATTTGTTTTCTTATTCTATACATATTTTTTTTAATTTTGAGATAATATATTTAAATGACTTACTAGATCATATCCAGTTCGAGATTCATCTAAGGGTGCCAATCCTGTTAGTAATTCTAATAATACAATTCCAAAGCTAAATACATCTACTTTTACAGAAATGTCACCCCTAAATGCTTCGGGTGACATATAAGCAGACGTTCCACATACTACAGATGTCATTGAACGGTCTCCAATGCGCGTTAATCCAAAATCTCCAATCTAAAAAAATTTGTTAAATTAATCAATATATTTTGTTTTAAAAATATTTATGTATATATTATATTACTAAAATATTTGATATACTTTGGCAATAAATTTATTGTCCATAAGAATGTTAGCAGTTTTTATATCTCGATGTATGAAAGGAGTTTCAAATTCTGTGTGTAAATACACTATACCCCGGGCTATATCTGTTCCAATTTTAATTCTAAGTTTCCAATCCAATAATGGTGATCTGTTCTATACAATTTAATCTTTAATACACTAATAAAACAAATAAAATTTATTATTATAATTCTTAATTACGTACATCACACGCAATACAGTCAAGTAATGAACCATTTTCCATAAATTCATAAATAAAACATGGTTGTTCATCATATGATATTGCTAGTAATGGTAATAAATTATTATGTTTAAATTTTAAAACAATACAAATTTCATTTAAATATTGTTTGAAATCTTTTTCATCAAAAACATGTTCCATACGTTTAATCGCTACTATTGTTTGGTTATTTTGTTTTAAATTTAATCTAGATTTGAATACTTTGCCAAATCCACCAGCTCCGATTAAACATGATTCTGAAAATCCATTAGTAGCTTCAAATAAATATTGATAAGGTAATTTAATTTCGTCAATCCTGTAAATACATAATATTGTCAAAAATGAATAAAAAAGTTTTTCATTTGTTAAGATTTAAAATAAAAATAAATTTGTTTCAATATTTTTCTAAAATAATAAAATGAATTCCTCTGTACGTCTAAAAATGATTACCCTTCTCCCAAAACAATCAAAATAAATGCTATATATGTATATATTTTTTTTTTTGTAATTACCATTCATTACTTCTAGTACTATGTATACTTGTATTATGAGTACACAATGTAGATTTGTAATTTTCGCTATTGAAATTATCAGTGTATTCTTGAATCTCATTTGATACTGTCAATCCATCTGTTGATTTATCTGGAATTAGGTTTGTACTAAATATAATAATTGTGTTCAATTATAAATAAATAAATAATTATATCACTAGTTACCGATCAAAATTTTAGAAGTAACACATTCAGCAGCTCTCAATAACTTTGCATCAAACAACAATTGCATAAGTATTTTAAGATTTGGTCTAATTTTACCGCTAGTTCCCCATTCCTCTAAAAATATTTCACTACAAGATCGACGTTGTGTGTGTCCAGCCATTTCTATGAGTCTAAAAGAATTTAAGTATTATTTAAATAATTTAGTTAACTTTTATAATGCAAATAGGTATTGTAGAATCTTACATAACATGTTCAACAGTGTATTTTCGAGCTTTAGTTAAATCACAGTCAACAGTTGCTCTGGTCATTATTGATTTCCAGCCATCATCTATATCTAATAAGTTGATCAATTCAAATTTCAGTGCTGCGTCCATCTTACGTATTTCTGTGGTTTCTTCCATCGGCTTTCCAGTATTAAGCACTAAATCGGACTATACTTAATGAGATTTAAAACGGCCTATATGATACGCGTTGCGAAATACGATTATTATTTTTTAGTAACATGTTATAAAATTATTTAAATTTAAGTGAATACTCTCTCTGATTTTATCTACCTTTCACTCTTATCAAACATAACAAGTCATTCAGCACCACCCACCACTTCGCAAGTACTGCCGACAGAGACTCATTATTTTGAAATTAAATTACGTCATTCCGGTTAGACAGTTAAAGTTTTTGATTGTATTGCGCGCTGATATCAAACCTGTGCACTTTGGTTCTATATTACTCTGTTTCTTTGGTACATATCATTTTTTTTTTATTAGTGTTAACTTTTGTCACTCGTCTAAAACTCAAGCCCGGATATCGCGTTTTAGCATGTGCTATTATTGTAGTTGTAGAAGAATCGACATTCACATAATATACGATATAGTATGTTTTTGCCCGTTACTATTGCAAAATTAATACGCGGTATATATAGCAATCGGCATCTCATTTCATCCAGCGGTTTTTTTTTACATAACCATCAAACGAAGTTTGAATTTGTGTCCATTCGAAAAAGAGTAGTATGCACTACTCAATGTTTATGGCACGGCGAGTATGAATGGCAGGATCCAAAGAGTGAAGCTGAAATAGTTATCGTTAATTTTGTCGACAAAGACGGCAAATGCTTAGAAATCAAAGGGAAAGTTGGCGATAACGTTCTTTATTTAGCTCACAGGTAAATTTAGAAACTGTATTTTTGGTAGTTTAACATACTAAATTTATATTAATTTCATTAGGTATGGGGTTCAAATGGAAGGTGCTTGCGAAGCATCTTTAGCGTGTACAACTTGTCATTGTTATATTGCTGATAATTATTTTTCTAAACTTCCCACTGCAGATGAAAAAGAAGACGATTTATTAGATTTAGCTCCATTTCTTAAAGAAAATTCACGACTAGGTTGTCAAATTATATTAGATAAAAGTTTAGATGGTATTGAAATAACACTACCGGCAGCAACTAGAAACTTTTATGTCGATGGCCATAAACCTAAACCGCATTAATATATAAATTAGTACAAAAAGTAGATATATTGAGTAGCTTATTAAGCAATATGGAATACGCCGAAGAAGCTATTGTGGTATCAAGAAAAGCAGTAGAATGTGATTGTAATGGACAAATGCAAGCGGCTGTTTATTATTATAAAGAGGCTGCAACACTCTTAGAACTTGCTTGGAAGATACGAAAAGATGATCCGTCGGCTGATGAATGGTGTAAAAAATCACATGACTATGTCAACAGAGCTGAAGCCTTGGAATATCAACGTAATTATTTATTAATATTTGATCATTTTTCTTTATAAATATGTTAGGATTTTTAATTTTAGGTCAGAATAAGGAATGTAAAGTTAGGTTGATATTAAGGTAATACCCAACTAATGGTAATAATAAAAAAACCTATCTGACCAATTTATAAAAATATAATATAATTATATAACAAAAGAATATGGAATATAATTCCATTACACATGAGATATTATAAAAGACAAAAATTGTTTAAATGATAAATACTCAAAAATAAATGTAAAATATGTATATACTTCTTATTATGGTACAGTTATTTTATTGTTAATACATTGTACTATACTATGTATAGTATATTAAAACTAAAATAGGCAAATTTTCAATATAATTTATTAAAACAAAAAAATAAATAAACAATTTATAAAATCCATTTTTGTATAGGAATTAATTAATTTAATATTTATTTAATTTATGTATTAATTATAGATGAAATGTATCATACATGTTTTCTTTTAAATAGTTGTTTGGATATCACATATTGTTTAAATCAATCTATTTTTTTTATTCTGAAGTTTTCAGTATTTAATAATATTTATTTATAAAACTAATATGATAGTAATGCAGTATTAAAATGATCAAAATTTACCACAAAAATATGTTTTATTTATTTCAAAAATATACCTATAAATTTAAAACAACATTTTTTTTAATTGAAGTTATATATTAATGTGTATTAACTAAAATCAATAAGAATTAAATTGTATATTAATTGCTAATAATTATGATATATCTACCCATATTATATATAAATGTATCAAATTTATTATTTAACTTGTTGTATTAAAAAAAAAGATGATAATAAAACTTCTTAATAAATTATCTTTAGTAGGAGAATTATAAACTCTTTTTGGTCTAGAGATATTTTAAGTTTATTATAATTAATTTATATTTATTAAATTTCAGTTTTTGGTTTGAACTGACAATATACCCAGAGATCATACTACATGACGTCTTTAGGACTCGACTCTACTTAATATTAAAAAAAAAAGTAGTTGTTTTATTTTAAATTGTGATTAAATAATAGTAATATATAGTAATTTAAAGAAAAATAGAAAATTATTTACTTGACTTGTTATTTTTTCCTGGTAATGTCTCATATTTTTCCCTGGGTCCATAAAGAAAGGTGATATTTTATGGTAGTAGATAGTTATGTATCTCATAATACATATCTCAGTCTATCAGTTGTCTAAACATTAAAGTTTGAATGATTTATATTATCAAGTGTTGATATATATATATATATATCAATAAAATATAACTTCATTTTTTTTTGGTTTTATGTAAACACCAATACAAAAATCAAAACAAAATTAATTGTATTAACTCATTATAACTAAACACATTGTTATATAAAATGTATTTACTTTAAACAATTGTTCACTAAATCATTGAATTGTTACATAATTGAATGTTTAAATTTGTTGTATTTCAAAAACAACACATTTGTTTCTTTAAACAATTTAAACCTAATTATTTAACAATTATTATTTTGATTTTTGTAGTTCAAAATGAAGCAGCTAATAATATGGAACATATTAATCAAGATAGAGTAAGGTTAAAACAATGTAAATATTTACTTAAACAAGCTTTGGATATCGACGAGGCAGGTAAAGAGGATGGTTTGGCCATTGATTTCTACACACAAGCAATTGAATTATCATTAAAAGTGGTAAATAAAAAAAAAGTTTTCTTACAAATATAATTTTTATATTCTTCGTCATTAAGTTAAGTATTTAAGTCAATTTTATATTATAAATGAAATATAATAATCTTATATGAAAAATTATATTATTATTTTAGAAAAAAGAAATATCCGACAATGAAATGGTAAAAAATTTAACTACTTTAATTGAGAAAGCTTTAGATCGAGCAGAAAAATTAAAACAATCAAGGGAACAAACCTCACATAGCACACAGTACATCAATAATACAGGTAGTTTATGAGGGTTAAGTTATTTAATAACATGTTAACATACTAATAATATTTTTCATTAAAAAAAATATATTTATATTTTAATGAATTTTCTTCATATACGTATGTTTAATTTATACTCATTTTTTCGTCTAATTAGTGGTCTTTATTGTTGTATTATTTTTATAATTTTATATTCTCGTCAAAGCTATATTTTTAACAAATCAGTTTTTTCAAATAAAATAATCATTCCATTTTATTTTTCTTAAAAAATTATAGATATTTGTAATATACTGTAAATACATTTTTTATTAACAATTAAATGATCTATAATAAATGTTTTATAAATACAGTACTAAACAGTAGATAAAATTCTATGTGTAAAATAAAACATTTTAATTGGGGGTGTCCAACCTACTGTGGTCCCTACTTTTAAATACTAATTTACTAATTTTAAATACTCATACTCATTAAAAAGTATGCATGTTACTATTTTTATTATGACGTCTATCCTCAAATAACTTTATGGTTATGATGTACTTTATTTATTTGTATTGTTTTGGCCAAGAATTTTATTGGTATGCGTTCATTAAAAAAAAAAAAGGATAATTTGTTGCTTACGACAACTTATCTTCATTCAAGGTGCTCAGGTCTCCTAAATGGTTGGATCCTCCCGATTTATATACATCAATGACCAATAACAATAAAATAGGTTATTTTTTTCTTTGATAATTGTTAAGGTAAATTGGACGATTTTATTATTTTTTAATAATTACAATTTTTACTGTATCAGTATTTTTTTTTAAATACCTTGAGACTTATGACTTTTATGTATAAAAAATTGTAGTTTTGATATTTTTATACTTATTAATTATTAATCATATTTTTATTGATTCCATTATATGCTTTTCAATAGCTGTTGTGATATTTTACATTTCTTTTCATGATGTTAAAATTTTAAGCTTTATATGTTTAGTTACCAGTATTACAAAGATAATGACATGATATGATTAATTTGTAATTTTATATTATGATTCTATAAATAAATTTTTATTAACATTATTAATTAGTAGGGCTCGGAACTTATTAGCATAGTTTCTTTTTGTATCCATAATTATTAAATACATAGTATGATTCCCGGATAAAATTTGGCTGGACATAAATCCTGAAAAAAAAAAAAAAAACATTAGTTACTGAAACTATAAAATAAATTACAATAGTTTGTGGTTTTTCTTTTCAAAATGTTGTATTTTTACGATTTTTATCAAAATTTGAACTTAAAATGTCCTAAGTCTGGAAAAGTTACCAAGAGAAATTTATTTATTTTGTAGTTTGATTCAAATTCTATTGTTTTTTTTTTTTGTCAGGACACCAAATAGTATAGGCCATTAGACATTTCTATACTAGAACTGTACACATTTTTATTTTTCATTTAGGTGATTAGTTTACACTATTTGGTATGGTAAGTCACCATAATATTTTTGTATGTATAATGGCATATTATTTTATAGCAATTATAATAATTATTAAATGTACAATATTCAAACCTTATTCATTAAGTTATATTCATATAGATCTCTTAAATTATTTAAATATATATATATAAATACAGGGTGTAATTGATAAGTGACCTAATAATATTTTTTTTTTATAAAATACAATCAAATTTTTTATTTCTTGAGAAAGTGTTTATCATTGAACTTTAGTATGAACACCATAATATATATATATTATATACTTATATAAAATTAAGTTGACCATTACTATACAGTTTTAAGTAATATAATAATAATTTTTTTTTTAATATGTATGTTTAATATTTCATTTATAATTTACTTTTTTCTTATTTGTGTTCTAATAAGAAAACTTGTTGATTATTCAATCAGTTTTTTTTGTTTATAAAGCTTTTCAATATTTTAATAATTATTTTCAGTCATATATATCTAATTGTTGTACATAAAAATAAAACTAAATTACAGTTAGTTTTATTGAAATTAATTTAGATACAAAATTATAGAACTATTCGTTTTAAGTTTATTGAATGAAAAACTTGTATTACATAATTATGGCCATAAATTATACTTCAATATTATTAATTTGTGTTAACACTGTTAGCTCCAAAGCAGTGGCGGATATTAGGTTAGCTCCCCAAAAGGTTTTCATCTCTCTACATCTCATAAACTACAATTGTAGAGAATAATCAAAACTTTCTAAATAAATTTTTCAATCATTTTTTCATTGTGTCAATTCACCGCACACATGTGACCAAATATCTGCCTATGCTTTAAAGTGTAAAATTTCCATCCGACAAATTGTTGAAGTTAGGTTAAATTATTTTGTTATGTACAAATTATTTAAAAATAAAATGTAACATAAAAATAAATATATTTTATAATATTTATATAAATTAACATTTTACTATTTTGGTAATGTATACAAATATATACTTAATATATATTTTGTCCAGTAATTTAAATGTTTTTATATTTAGATGAATGTACGGAAACTTTTCTCTACATAGTATGTAAATTTTTATAATTATAATTATAAATAATAATATAATTTAAAAAAATTAAATGAGTTGTCTAGTATTGGAAAAATGTGTTAGTTTAAGTACTCAGTTGAATAAAATATTAATAATTGATATTGGAATATTTATAATTTATTACAATTCTCCAATTTGTCATAAATATAACAAATGTATTAATGTCAATTACATATTGTTTCTATTTGAAATTATTGAACAAATTGTTAAAATGAAACAATATTTTTGAAGAAACCACAGTAAGAATAGTAGTTAAACTTAATTTGTACTTTAATTACAATTATATAAACAATTTAATTTATATCTGTATGAATTTGATAAGATTTTTTTTTTTGTAAATTATACTAGGTAGGTATTATAATTAATTTGTGAAATTGTTTATAGCAAAAATTTAGTTAAATAATTTAAATTTAATAATAATTAAATTAATATATTGAAAACTAAATTATTTGCATGCAAAAAATTTTAAAAATATAAATATCATTTAAATCATACAGTGTTAAAAGCTTAATAAATTATATGTATTAGCTTAAATTAATATATATATATATATAACATTTTTACTTTTAATTTTTTTATAATGTGTAAAATAGACATTTTTTTACAGCACCATTTCATAAGAAACTCATTCTAAATCAAATTCCTAAAATATCAGTTGCATCTAAAAATGATCTTTACACCGAAGCGGAAAAACGAGTTTTATGGACTACTTCGAAAATTAATAATAAAGAATATGTTCCTTTTATGGATGTTGATTTATTAGAAAGGTATATTGAATTAAATCAGTTAAATATAAAATTAAATTAAATACAAAATCTAACTTTATAATTAAAACGGAAAATAAATTTTAAAGTGTCAACATTTTTGTTTTAAAAGATTTCAGTTTTCAATTCCGTTTACCGATAATGATGGTTTGCTGACATTATCATTGGATCAAAAAGAAAGACTTTTACAATGGATAAGACCAGATCAATTATCTTCCGATCCAAAAATGATAATCGGAGACACTATAAGTTTTTACAGCATAAAACAAACAGTAATAATAAGAAGACAATTAATATTAATACTAATTTTAATAATTTGATATAAATTTATATAAAAGTAAATATAATCAATCAGCAACCATCAACTGACTAGTATTAAATGTAAAAACAACATTAGATTTTTTTTAATATGAAAAACTATATTTTTTTTTTAATATGAAAAAATATAATTTTTTTTTAAATTTGAATAGAAAAGAAAACGCATTAGATGTAGGTATTTACCAATATCCCTAATTTAATTCATTAATTAGTATTATTTTAATTTTAGTAATTGTTTTATTTATAGAAGCAGTAATTAATAAAAATAAAATAAATACATTAATTAGATCACAATAATTGTTAAAATAAAAATAAAGTTTCTTTCTGTATACCAACAATTCCAGGGTTAAATTTATGGAATATTTAAAATTGAATTATTTACAAAGAAATAATCTAAATAGTTATTAAAATTATATTTATTGTAGGTTGTGACTGATTGTTCATTCGTAGCATCATTAGCTGTTTGTTCTGTATATGAGAAAATGTTCAAACAAAGATTGATTACATCAATTATCTATCCCCAAAAACAAAATGGGCAACCTGTTTATAATCCATTTGGTAATGTATTCATATTAATAACTTTTAATTTATTGCGTTATACTAATATATTAACATTATTAGGTAAATATATGATTAAACTTCATTTGAATGGCATACAGCGCAAAGTAATAATTGATGATTTATTGCCAGTCGGCAAGTATAACTCATTATTGTGCTCGCATTCATCTAACAAAAATGAATTTTGGGTTTCTCTAATAGAAAAAGCTTATCTCAAAGTAATGGGTGGTTATGATTTTCCAGGATCAAGTAGTGTATGTTTTGTATTCAATATTGATAATATTTCATTAACTATTACAATTTAAAATTATCATTAATATATATGATTAATATATATATATATATATTAATATATGATAGCTGTGTAATTATTTTTATCAATAGTTTATATAAAATTTACTTATACAAATATTGTGCGATGCTTATAGGACATAGATCTTCATGCTTTGACGGGCTGGATACCAGAACGCTGTGCTATCCATGTTGACGATAAAACATTTAATGCTGAGCGTTTGTTTGATATTCTGTATACAAGGTTATGTAAAGGTGATGTATTAATTACTGTTGCAACACCGTCAATGTCACTAGAAGAAGAGAAAAGAACTGGTCTTGTCTCTTCGCACGCCTATGCCGTTTTGGCTGTTCAAAAAGTAAATGTAAGCAAGATAAATATGGTTTATTAATATTAATAGTTGTTTAACATTTTAATTTATATTGAAAATAAATGTTTGAACCAATTAATTTAGGATTTAAAATTAATAAAACTGAAAAATCCATGGGCACACGTGCGGTGGAAAGGGCGTTATTCAGAGATGGATGAAAAAAGTTGGACGTCTAAGTTAAGAGAACTGCTTGATTATGATCCAACAAGTGCTGCTTCATTTGATAATGGAATATTTTGGATTGATTATAAATCAGTATTACATTATTTTGATGTATTTTGTATGAACTGGAATCCATCATTATTTCCATTCACATCATGCATACACAAGTATAAAATTAAATATTTTTTTATAAAAATAAAGAAATCCTAATTCTAATATCTATAAATATTTTTAGGACATGGAACACTACAACAGGTCCCATTAGCGATCTGTATAATATAACCGAAAATCCTCAATTTTGTCTAGATGTTGGTAATGTTAACAGTGGTACTGTTTGGGTATTATTGACTCGTCACATAACTGACATACAAGATTTTAAAGAAAATCGTGAATATATAACTGTTGTAGTGTATAAAAATGATGGAAAACGTGTTCATTACCCAAGTATATAAGTTTTTTTTATAACACATTAAAATATATAATGAAATACGGTTACATTTTTAAACAGTAAATACTAAATACTTAAATTTGATTCTCTTAGATGATCCAGTACCGTATATATCAGGAACACGTATCAACAGCCCTCATTATCTCAGTAAAATTGTTCTTAATGATAAAACATCAAAATTTACACTAGTTGTGTCTCAATATGAAAAAATGCATACAATTCATTACACAATACGGGCATATGCTACATGTCCTTTTACAATGAATGAGCTTAGTAATGCTGAATTTAAAACTGTAAATAGTTTAAATTTGAAAACTATTACGGAAATACTATAACAATGTTTAACAAAATATTTATTATAGACAGTTAATGGGGAATGGAAAGGCATAAGAGCTGGTGGGTGTAAAAATCATAGCACATATAACAATAATCCTAAACTAAAGTTAACAGTAGATGGACTGTCGGAAACTGAAGTATTACAAATTGAACTGAAAGCGCCAAAACAGTATCAAATTGGTGTAGAAATATTATGTGTTGGTTTAAATAATAAAAATACTACAGCCAAATTTATAAGCAAATCATCTGGAGACTACAGGTTAGTTATGCGTTTATTGTTTTATTTATTAAATGCATTTCAAGTATTAGATAAACTTTTTTTTTTAAAAAATATTGTGAACCTGCAAATCTGAATGCCAAATATTATTTATTATGATAAATACATTGTTTGAATTCTGAATGAAAAATTTAAAATAATTAAGGTGATAATCGGTAACATAAATCTAAAATAAATGTTATGTTAAAAAAAAAATTTGAATATATATTCAAATTTTTTTTTACAAGTTATTAAAATTATTATTTAATCACTGGATTTATTAGTTTTACGTGTAAATATATTTAAATATTTTCCTCGTGTCATTTCTTTAGCCTCTTCTAAGCCTAAATTATAAGCAAAGTCATATAGAGACTTTAATTCATCTAAAAGTGGAGGCAATGGCATTTGACTATAGCGTTGTACGAGCAACATGTCATGAGCATCTGGTGGTTGCTTCCACGATGGTTGTTTGTCTGTTGCACTGGATGCACGTATATGTTGTGCAAAACCAGACATTCCAGGCATTGGTTCAGGCCAAAGTTCTGGCGATGATCGATCAAGCGTTTCCATCGCCACTAAACACTGTTGTTTTTGTTGATCAAGTTCTGGCATAGTCTTCTCAGCTAGGCGTATGACGCAATACATGCGTCGATATGAACATTCGGCTACATTTGACATGCAATGAGACAAATAAAATATATTAGTGCAGTAATTACTAATCTGGTTATATTTTATTTTTTCGTTATAATAACCATACAATTATTTTTGTAAATAATAGAACTAACTGATTAAGTCCGACTCAACCGATTAGATATTTTATTTTTATTCAGTTAATGCTGATGTGTTGATAGTGTTTATTGTGTTGTATTACGTATTAAAGTCTCAATGAAAAAGATAATGAAGAAAATTTTAATGGTAAATGAAATCAGCTACAAGTCTCGGTTGCAGAAAAACTTATGGACACAACAGACGACATAAGGTAGTGGATCAACGGTGAGAAAGAAAAAAACAACCAGATTTTGTCAAATGATGACATTATTGAGGAAGTGATGGCTGAAGAAAAGGATGATGATAAGAGAGGAGAAACAGTAGCTGTTCAAACAATACTTCACACTGCTCCTATAGATTTCTTTACTATGTCCATGTAATGGAAAGAAAAAAACAAAATACCTGCAAGTGATATTTTGGTACCTAAATAACTACAAGAGTCTTAAAGCAATCATTTCAAACAAATTAATAAGTTTTTTAAACCTGTCCCATCAAAAGATTAATTCAACACAGTAATAAATTAGTATGTATGTATTATGTTTTAATAAAATAAATTAAGGTTTTTCATAAGTAAAGATGTGTTTTTATGTTAACCTCCACTAATCTGGCAGTCCTCTGGTCTGATATCTGCCGGATTTCTGAGAGTACTGTAGTTTATAAAATTTCATCAAAAATGATAAATATCTTATATATTAGTAAACCAGAATACTAATTGAATTATGGTTATAATTAATAACTACTTTATCATTTTAAATATTATTGTGTATATATTGATATAAAATATAATAATATTTTTTATCATTATACTATTTATAATTAAAAATTAATTATTTATAATTTATTAATTAATATTATATTTACAGATCTGGATATGTGATTTTAGAATTATCTGATATTCAACCAGGAACATATGAAATAATTCCCTCGACGTTCTTGCCTGGTAATGAAGGACCATTTATACTAACTGTAAATGCTTCTTGTTCAGTTAGTATTAATCAAGTTTAATAAGTATTCTATTTTTTTTTTTTTTTTTTTTTTTTTTAATACCTAATATTTAACTTGTAAACATACAAAATATGTATTATTTTAACATATTATTTACTAACTAAAAATATTTGTTTAGTTAACCTTCAGTAAACCGTAAATATTTACCTCACTAATTTTAAATTTATTTTAAATGTTATTTTGGGTGGTGTATGACTGCTGGAATTTTATCTACCTTCTATTTAAACATTATTAGATAATATAAAGTCGACTATACATATTTTCCATTAGTACGCAGGAAGATATTATTTTTGTGATTGTCAACATGATAGAAAAACAACAAAAGTGTGCAGAATTAATATGCAGAGATCATTTAGTAGAAGTATGTCCAGAATGTTTTTGTGACATGTAAAATATAATTATGTAATTTGTAATATTAAATAATAATGAAAAAATACAAATGTAATTTTTAAATTTGATAAAAAAAATATATCTTTTTTTCTATCATAAAATTAACTAAAACAAAACTTGTTAAATTATAAAGTATTAATTAAATTATACAAGGTAACTTTTTTATATAATACAATTTGAATTAAAAATGAATATATGTTAGAAAAAAAATGTTATATCTAATTATGTACAATTTGGAATAGGTAATCTTAACCAACACGATCTACTGAAGGTTAAGTACTTTTTTAAATTAATATTTATTTTCATCAAAGTATTTTTTTCAATTGTTATGTTAGTGAGTTTGGTATTAAAACTCATCATCTTAAATTAATCATAAGTTTACTAATTATTAACTAATGAGAGAAAACTTATTTTTGTACACATTCAACACTTGTAAAATTATTGTTATTTAATGAAATAATTAAATTTTATCTTAAATTAAAAATTCATTATATTAATACTTTATATAATTTAATTGTTCAAATTACTAAGAATAATTTATAAATTAACACAATTAATTTGTTTAGATTGAACAGGGTAAATTTGTTAAAATAATAAGACTAGTTTTGTGATGAATTAAACAATACTTATTTTATTATTTAAACATAGTAAATAAATACTTTAAAAAAAAATCTATTTTCATGGTATATAATAAAAAATTAATTAGTTATATAGTAATACAATATATATTTTATATTTATACATATTATGTAATGAAAAGTAATATTGAAAATTAGTAAGTTTAACTTTCTGTTACGGTATTTTGATTATGAATTCTGTCAATGATGGGTAGTTGACCACCTGCTGTCTTGAAAGCGTAGCATCCAGTACCCAGTGTAATTATGGATACTATGAATAGTGCTGGTGTATAAAAACTGTATTGGTTTAATAATGTTACTTCTGATACTATTATATGTGATACAATTACATATAAAATTAAGTTTTGACTGTTAGTATTCAATCCGTGGAAAAAAAGTATTCCCCAAAATATGTGTAGAAATATGGTAAGTGCAGTAAACAATGAAGACACAATACAAAATGCACTGTAACCACCACGGAGTCCCATTGTACCTGGTCCTTCAACTGCAGCTAGTATATTGATTAAAGAGAATAAACCACTCATTGTGCCAAAGCCTAAGCCGGAGACATAAGACAACATGTGTTTATTATTGGATACCAAAGAGGGTACCACAAAACGTTTTAGTCCACGTTCTGCTTTGCGTAGCAATAGATACAAAGAGTAACGCAACAATTCTTGCATAAATACAGACAACAAGACTCCAAACCAGATTTGTTGCTTGATAGGGAAGATGAACCATACAATTGATGACAATAGCAAACTGAGTAACCAGAAAAATGAACTTGCTATTAAAATAATGACACGTACAGGATCATGCATGATTGTCACAATGAACATTGACAATGCTGGACCAAATGCTGCCAAAGCACAACCCGTGAACTCCAACACCGTCATGGTATATAGTTTGGACAAGTAGATCGCAGTCTTGTTTAGTTGTAATTAAATAGAAAAAAGTAAACACTAAATAGTACCCGAACACATTTTTGATTAATTTATTTTTTTGAAAAACTGGTAAAATATTAACAAATATATTTTAACTGATCACAGGTATTGAAAATATATAATTTTAAATGTTTTTATAAGTTATTAATTACGTGGTTTGCGTAAAAGCAGGCTTACCGGTTTAATTTTGATCGTGCGGCTTACATCAACGTTTACTGAACGAGGAATTTAATAAAATTGATAAAATTTGATCTAGAACGCAAACGATTTAATGTCCGATCCCAGTGATTGATAGTATTTGTCTTTTGAGTGGGTAGAAACTTCGGTTTTGTAGTAGTTATTTTTTTATAATTTTGGATTATGTTTAAACCATAGCCGACTACAGATTTATCGTAGATAGGTATATAATACGAGGCCAGAGATTACAACAATACGGTGTCTGACAGCTAAAGTAGTAAACGGCGTTTATTTGGATAATCTGAAATTTAAGTTGGTCAAACAAATAACACCAGTGTGACCAACCGATAAAGTGGTTTTATTTTTCTTCAATTTTCCCCGCATTGTTTGTTATTGTTGATATTAGGTCCGTGGTTAATTTGGGAGGAGTTTTGAGATTGATTAATGCTAGAGCATCTGTAAGTAGTAACGAATTACTCAAAGCCAGTTTAATTTGTGCCTGTTGATATTTTGGCGACTTCTTCGTCATCCTATAGACATACTTAAAAATAAATAAATCCGTGTTATCAAGGTTCTCCAAAACATTTGTTGGTTGGTCTTGATGAATGTAGTGAGTGAATAGTATTTTTTTTTCGTACTTGCGTTTTCGTAACTGCACTTTCCTTTAAAATTGCACCATTTGTGGGGACGGAGTATCAGTTTGCCTTTTTTGTTTTTTGTTTGGTAAAAGTTTAATAGCCTCCAAACGTTGTTCAGTCGTTTCAATATCGACTGAACTTGGCTTTCTTAAAAATCTTGTCCACTTGTCCTTGTTCTGGAGGCCCATTTCCTTCCACTTCTGATTCTTCCAATAGGTATTCTTGTTCATTACTCTGAGTCTTTAAAAATAAAATTAAAAGTTAAAATAAAAACACTACATTTATTTTAATATTTTATACTTACTTTCGACATAGAAATGGTAAAATGAGCGCCATGTGTTGGTCGTATTTCCAAACTTTTTTTTTTAAAAGACATGACGATTTTAGTTCCTTTACGTCGCCTATTCCTTGCATTAAAAAAACATCGACTGAGCTTTTCCCAGCGTTCTTTTGCTTTTCGGCTTACAAAGTAAATATTAGAATAATATGGTTATATTGTTCATAATCAATTGGATTCTTTTTGGTTTTAGATTTTTATCAACGGGAAATACATTTCGAAATATCGGTTTCTACTACATATTATGCTTCAGTATATTATAGTAATATCAAAAGTGCTTTTGATTTATTCCGTTATTAACTAATATTGATCACTTAATACTAGTATACAACAAAAGGTAATATTACCATATAAATAAAAGTTATAATTTAAGATTTATCTAGAATATCTGTTATGTAAGTATATATTTACCCCCCTACTAATAAATTTAAAAGTTACGCCCTTGATACATAATTTATAAGATACCTAAAATTGTTCTCATCAATATTTTAAATGTTCCGTTCTGTTGTAGGACCAATAGTTACATATATTAAATCATAGCATTATTGGATATAGTTACATTATAATATAATGTACTATTATTTTCTGCACACCCATTATAGTGGATATGTTCCCATTAAAAAACTTATGTTATGTGGACAACAATGTTTAGATGCTGAATATGGTTAATATGCTACTGGTCCGTTGTATCCCCTAATAGAAAATAAATTCGTTAAACTCGAGTATTCAGTTTTACCAATTTACTATAGCTATCTGTAAGATAATATTCATTTTATGCCAAAAAAGAAATGTAATGGTAGTATATCAACTCACTGATCAAATGGTTTAAAATATGTTAAAAAACATTTAACGTGTTAATTATCTACCTTCCTTGATTAAAATTGAATGTGGACATTTTTAGCTATTGATTTTTCATTACTCATTTACAATATATTTTTTACTAAATTTGTTATAAGTTATAAATTTAAAGTAATATTACTTATACTAAAATTACATTTTTTTTTGTAATAAATAGAAAATTGACATTTATAGTTATATGTATGGAAATATTGTGAAATATTGTTCCTATTTAACTTTATTATACATATTCAAATAGATTATTTTTATATAAGGGACGGAATTGTGCTACTACACCGAAAATTGACGGGGGAATTTGTCTATTTACCATCTGAAAGACTTAATAGTAATTTGTTTAAGATTGTATTGCGAACAATCACATATTGGATATGGAGCAAAATAGCCACTCAGACAATTCTGTACCAGAAACAAGCAGTTATATAAGTAAAACATATATTAATTATTAATACATAATATGTCTAAGAATGAGAATTTTATTTAGGTTTAGGTGCATCAACAAATAGTTCAAACTCATCATCGGATAATGTTCCAGGAACCTCTGGTTTAGAGCAAACATATCAACTTCCGTCAATAGATCAAAAAGGGAAACTGGAAGAAAAGATTGAAGAATTACAAAATCATATAGAGATCACAAATAAAATGGTAAAATATTAATATATTATTTTGATTAAATATTCATCTCCACATATAGTGATAATTTTCAGATTTGATTTAAAATCAAAAAAAAGATATAATTATAGGTATCCAAAAATCACACTCTTCATTGATTCACAATTTGTTGGGTTCATGGTTTATTTAGAATGTTATAAAAGCAACTCATACTTAACCTAAATTACTCAACTTTTGAAATGTTATCGGTTTTAGATTCTATGAAGCTTTTATGATTTTATTATAATAATTAATATTAATTTTTTTTTATTAAAGCACAGGCCTCATTGTCAAAGATTATTAATACATTTAACCTTACATTTAATGAACTATATACATTACAATATGGTTTTATACAAACAATTACAATATTTAGGCTAATTCTCTCTTATTAAAAACGTAGATATTGTCTGTGTTGCGGTGGTTGTGGGCTTCATCTGCGGTAGTTGGATTGTCGAAGGTAGGGCGAACAATTGTGTAATTTTGGCAGTGAAGTATTATGTGTTAGTCACTTTGAATGTTTTCCACAGTGGATTGGATTCTTGCTGAAGAGGTATTGTGTGTTAGGTAAAAGTGTCCTATTCTGGCACTATATTATTTTTTTATGTTACCATGATTCTAATACTATCACCATTATACTGATGTATGTCTCAATGTTTAGGTATATTAAAACATATATCAATCTGTTGTTTATTAGAAATTACTAATATCTTTTTTCATTTCTGTTATATGGTTGAAATGAAATTAAATGTTTTTGGGCATAGACCAGTTTTATTTCAGAACAATTGAACCATTTTTATACACTATTTAAAATTGGTTTTATTTTGGTTTGATGTTTCACTGAGTAGTACACATCTTCATAGTAGGTATCTGTGTTTTTTGTTTACTAATCTTTAGATTCGTGGTTGCACAATACAACTTATGATTTTTAAATGGGAACCGTAAAGGGGTTTGACAATTATTGGATAATTAATGATAAGTAAAGGGTATGATTAACTTCTTGATCAAAATATTAAATTACAGTTATCCCTAAAGATTACATATAAAACGATTAGAAATATAAATTTAAAACAAAATTTGATTAAAAAAAAAGATTTATATATCTAATTTTTTTTATTAAGTCATAATTAAATATGTAACTATTAAATTCTTATTTTTGAATACCTATTAAAATTGATATAACTATTAATTACTTCTATAAGTTTGAATTATTCACATATATATTTTTATCTTTTTACATATTTTGTTTTTCTTTGTCTTTAGATTGATTATGAATCTATCTGCCAAATAGTGAATGAATTACGAACTCCTGAATTAAAACGCATTTTGTATACTACAAATAGAGAATTTACCGATATACCAAACATTCGTGATTGTATATTGGATAAGCTCATTGACCTTAAAACTTTAATACCTCTTGCACAGGAGATTATGGAAGTCCATTTAAAACTAAAACACCAACAACCTTCGCCATTAGATCATTCTCAGACATCTCAATAATGTGTTCAAATATGTCAATTATAACTTGCGCCATTAGCTGACTAGTCCATCACCGACTATACAATTACTTAGTCCATGTTCAAGCTTACTTGTAGCAATTTAGTACCTTATATGGGATACAAAAGTATAACTTACCTAGGTAAAACCAGTGTGTCCTTTCCGGCAATACATTCCTTATTATCATTGGAGCAGACATCATTTTGAACACATCCTATTCTATAAGAAAATTAAAATTGTATTGTTGTCTGTTAACATGCCTACAGAAAAAAGTTTTCTAACTTCTATTCCTTGTTATTATTATTTATCATAAACTGTTAGAGATTCTGTTAACAAATTAAAAACTCTTAAAAAAATGAATTTAACGTACAAGTAATATTAAGATTTGTAAAAGGTATTAAATTTTTTTTTGTTAATAATGAACTTAATTCTGTCGGAAAAGTAATGCTACTTAACTTTTACCTTACAATTTATAATTTTATGTTAAATACCTCAAATGTAAATTACCCAAAATAAACATACCAACTATCCCTAACATTTTCTGCTGGCAATAAAATATCCCTTTAGATTTTTTTAAAAAATATAAAATTTTAAGACATGAGTCTTATGATTTCTATTTAATCATCCTTTAAATCTAAATTTAAGCGAGAAATATAAATATGTAGTTATACTGTAACACTTCTTGGTCCAACAAAACAGTCTGACGATCAAACCGAAATGTTAAAAATAATCAAATGATACAGTTATGGTATCAGATTCAGATGATGGACCAGAACATATTAGTTGCACTTCTGTAAACAAACCTTAAAATTAAATAGACATTTACAATTTAGTTTTGATAGTTGTAGAGATTATACAGAAACAGTAGAATCAAAAAATGGTGGTAAGCACTATAATATTATTTATAGATGTATGTTTCAATATGTCAACATGTAAATTTTAGATCTATCTTCATTAACTTGTATTTTTACAAAGTCCGTAATTACTTAAAATTAAAAATTTATATATTGGTAAGCTTTGTATGGATATATATGTATTTTTAAAATACATTTAGCTCTTAAAATTAAATATTTAGTACAGCAATTTTTATTTTATAAAATTATTTAAAAAAAGATTGTAGTTTTCACACATACTTTATATATATATATATGTACATTAAACTTGATTATCTGCGGAATGGGGTGGCGGGGCAACCATGAGTAAACCTCATTGGGTCTATGATGACCCAATTAAACTGTTTCCTTAAACAGTAATAATTGGTATGTATTTATTAAAATAATTGTTTATTCCATGGTACTCCAGATAATCAAGAGTTTACTGTATGTATTGACTGTTAAACAATATTGTATTTAGCTTCCTAAAGAAATTTAAATGTATTTGTGTACTTTAGTAATAATCAAATAAATATAATTATTCCAATTATATGTAAACATTATATACTTTACTCATTTTGTCCTAAGATTATCTGTTTATTTGGGCACAGAAATGTTGCACATTACTATGGCTACAGCATATTATAAGTCTTATATATATTTACCCCTGTTTAATAGTTGTTTATGTAATATTTTTGTTTGTCATGATCATTGAAAATGTCAAATTATTAATTATTAATTTTTTTTTTTTTATAAATTACAATATAATATTATAATTTTTGGACTAACACAAATTATTTGAGTTAATTAATTTAGAAAATTATTTTATCTTATAAAACTTATACATTATTGAATATTTCTATATAAAATCCTAAACGAAATCACCTAATTAATCCAAATTAATGTCTAGTGTAAAATTCTACAAGTTATTTGTCCTACGTAAATAATAAATCATGGAACATGTACTGATTGAGTTAAGTGTACAAAGATATAAACCCCCTATAATTGTTAATTTATACACTTACATGTAATTTGTAAATTATTTCAATGTTTTCCGCAGCTCACCCAAATGATGATACAAGTATATGAAAATTATATTTGTAAACGTTCCAACATCAAAAAAATTGTATTATTTCTAGAACATTTGGGTAATAAATTATTATACATCAGTTTATTTCCTATGTTTAAATTTTTTTTTTGAAACCTACACTTTTCCTGATATTTTAAACTCTATCTGAATTATAAAACACTCAAAAAATTATGATATTAAGGCGAAAATCTTGAGAGGGTGTTATTTGTTTAAGAGGCAGAAGTAACGTTCAAAGAATTTTTGCTACGTTATATAATGGTATGTCACTATTGATACATATCCAACATAAACCTGATACGTATAGAAACAGATTACTGGTAAGTCATTTTAAATTGAATAATATTGATTTATTTTTTAAATTTTATAATTTATTATTATGACCGTTATTGGTAATTTAATAATATTATTATAATAGTTTATTTAAGATATTACTTATTATTAGTGATTGTAATTATATTCTCTAAAAATCATAAAACCATTTTGCTAATATATTACAATTTATTTTATCAATTCTTTGTTTTTGTGTAACATAGAATCAGATAACGTTTATTATCTATTCTAATCATATTTATCAAACAAATTGGGCAACTTAAAAAAACTTAAATACAGTTTGTTCATGAATAAAATATTAAAGTCCATACTGTATAGTGTTCAGAAATTAATTGATTTTTCAAAGAAATTTATAATTTTTTATTTCTTGTTGGTAATAAACTGTGTTGGTTTTTACTCCCATGAAAAAACCTCTTTGTCTTTTTCTCTCTTGTACGTATATTGACTTATATTTTATACAAATAATATATGTTATCTGTGTTTTGTATTAATATATGTGTATAAGTAATTCTGTGTTTTTCATTAGTCTTTAGTAAGTGCTGTCCGTCGTGTGACTTCAATGGTTTGTATATCCTGTGTCTATGGTTTTATTGCTTAATTTTTATTTAAACTATAATAATAATACATTATAGTGGGATAAATATATATACTTATGATCATAATAGGAGATGTACATCAATGTTATTTTTTTCAAAGATATCTTTTCTTTTCTCTGTATACATTAATACAATTGGTAAAAATGCTTTGGTTTTGCATAACATATGTACTATAAATATGAGTTTATTGTCTAATAGTACTTTTATTATTATTCGTTTTTTATTAAATTCCCAATACTCTTTAAGGTTAGGAAAATGTTCCAATTTTTTACACGGTACCCTATATAATGTATCGTATACAGCTAATGGTATTATATTTGAAATATTTTCTGACATTTCTCCATTGTTCTTTATATCGGAAAACACTTTTTCAGTTACTCAATATGATACACGTTTTTTTCGCATCTGATTTTACTTTATTTGAAATGTTTAAATTTCCAATAATTTTTCTAAAAAATTGAACAACCGACCACAGTTGATATTAAATTTTTTCCTTGATTTCAGGGTTATCTTGGTTGAAAACAAAGACCATATTACCTATTTAGTATTTTCCAAGTCACCAATTATCACTCGGAATACGTTTTTTGATTGCAATTATTACATTGATAGTGTTAAAACCGTTTGGAATTCAATCATTATTTAATTTATTAAAATGTCATAGCCACCTGGCTATGATTCCTTTTACATTATTATATCCATTTAAAGAAATAATGTTAACTATATAATGTAAGTATTATTTTGCAGGAATTAGGTTATCATAATTAAATATTTTTGAAGATACCTACCTATACAATACATCAATTATTAATTATCCAAAATTGTTTTCATCACTTTTATAAATTTTCTGTTTTGTTGTAGGACCAATAGTTATATATAATAAATCATAGCATTACTGGATATAGTTACACTGTAATATAATGTACTATTATTTTCTGCACATCCATAAATGTGGTTATGTTCCTATCACAATACTTATGTTATGTAGACAACAATGTTCATTACATTACCACGTATTTTAATAATGTTCACAATACAATATATCATACTACTATATAACACTTCCTTCTTTAAAAATAATATTTATAATATATTTTAAATATTTAATATAATCGATTTAGACGTTTAAATAGATTCAAAATTGTATTCCTAAATTAATGGACAAAAAAAAATCTGCCTATATGCCAGGACCATTTTGAGAAACTCACGTTTATAAAATAAAATAGATTGAAACATTTTGCAGTGCCAACTACATTCACCGGTAAGATGTTATTAAAATTATTATTAAACAATTAATAAGGAAAAAATAATAATTTCAGGTATTGCAAGTTAAGTAGGAAAACCTGGGATAGTTTGAAACACTTAAAATTTATTTATTTTACAAACGTTAAGCATAGACTATATAGGATTATATACCTTGATAAAGGCTCAAAATGCAACAAACTTTTTTAGAATCCAGTCACAAAATTAATATAAGCTTTGTCTAAAGTATTCCAGGGTATGGAGATAGAATGAAAATCAGCAAGATACAATAGGAAATCATTGATAAATTGTTTTTTTAATTTAATTAAATCTAGTTTTAACTGCTTAAACAAATGTTTAAATGTCATGTTAATAGTGAAAGAAGATATTATATTGTAAAATTTCCGTGGACTGGTGAAATACGCATACACACACACAATGGAAAGGGTTAGTGTCCCACGGAACTTACACCTACTTCTTAGATAAAATGCTGAATATGCTACTGGTCCGTTGAATCCCTTAATAGAAAGAAAATTTGTAAAACTTGAGTATTCTATTTTACCAATGTACTATAGCTATCTGTAAGATAATATTCATTTTACGCCAAAAAAAGAAATGTAATGGTATTATATCAACTCATTGTTGATTAAACAATGGTTTCAAATGTGTTCAAAAATATTTAACGTGTAAATTATCTACCCTCCTCAACTAAAATTCAATGTGAACCTATTTAGCTATTGATTTTTCATTACTCATTTCCAATATATTTTTTACTAAATTTGTTTTAAATATTACATTTTTTTTGTATTAAATAGAAAATTAACATTTATAGTTTATGTATAGAAATATTGTTCCTGATTAACTTTATTATACATATTCAAATAGATTATTTTTATATAAGGGACGGAATTGTGCTACTACACCGAAAATTGACAGGGGAATTTGTCTATTTACTATCTGAAAGACTTAATAGTAATTTGTTTAAGATTGTATTGCGAACAATCACATATTGGATATGGAGCAAAATAGCCACTCAGACAATTCTGTACCAGAAACAAGCAGTTATATAAGTAAAACATATATTAATAATTAATACATAATATGTCTAAGAATGAGAATTTTATTTAGGTTTAGGTGCATCAACAAGTAGTTCAAACTCATCATCGGATAATGTTCCAGGAACCTCTGGTTTAGAGCAAACATATCAACTTCCGTCAATAGATCAAAAAGGGAAACTGGAAGAGAAGATTGAAGAATTACAAAATCATTTAGAGATCACAAATAAAATGGTAAAATATTAATATATTATTTTGATTAAATATTCATCTCCACATATAGTGTTAATTTTCAGATTTGATTTAAAATCAAAAAAAAGATATAATTATAGGTATTCAAAAATCACACTCTTCATTGATTCACAATTTGTTGGGTTCATGGTTTATTTAGAATGTTATAAAAGCAACTCATACTTAACCTAAATTACTCAACTTTTGAAATGTTTTCGGTTTTAGATTCTATGAAGCTTTTATGATTTTATTATAATAATTAATATTAATTTTTTTTTATTAAAGCACAGGCCTCATTGTCAAAGATTATTAATACATTTAACCTTACATTTAATGAACTATATACATTACAATATGGTTTTATACAAACAATTACAATATTTAGGCTAATTCTCTCTTATTAAAAACGTAGATATTGTCTGTGTTGCGGTGGTTGTGGGCTTCATCTGCGGTAGTTGGATTGTCGAAGGTAGGGCGAACAATTGTGTAATTTTGGCAGTGAAGTATTATGTGTTAGTCACTTTGAATGTTTTCCACAGTGGATTGGATTCTTGCTGAAGAGGTATTGTGTGTTAGGTAAAAGTGTCCTATTCTGGCACTATATTATTTTTTTATGTTACCATGATTCTAATACTATCACCATTATACTGATGTATGTCTCAATGTTTAGGTATATTAAAACATATATCAATCTGTTGTTTATTAGAAATTACTAATATCTTTTTTCATTTCTGTTATATGGTTGAAATGAAATTAAATGTTTTTGGGCATAGACCAGTTTTATTTCAGAACAATTGAACCATTTTTATACACTATTTAAAATTGGTTTTATTTTGGTTTGATGTTTCACTGAGTAGTACACATCTTCATAGTAGGTATCTGTGTTTTTTGTTTACTAATCTTTAGATTCGTGGTTGCACAATACAACTTATGATTTTTAAATGGGAACCGTAAAGGGGTTTGACAATTATTGGATAATTAATGATAAGTAAAGGGTATGATTAACTTCTTGATCAAAATATTAAATTACAGTTATCCCTAAAGATTACATATAAAACGATTAGAAATATAAATTTAAAACAAAATTTGATTAAAAAAAAAGATTTATATATCTAATTTTTTTTATTAAGTCATAATTAAATATGTAACTATTAAATTCTTATTTTTGAATACCTATTAAAATTGATATAACTATTAATTACTTCTATAAGTTTGAATTATTCACATATATATTTTTATCTTTTTACATATTTTGTTTTTCTTTGTCTTTAGATTGATTATGAATCTCTTTGCCAAATAGTGAATGAATTACCATCTTCTGAAATAAAAGACATTTTATCTAAGACCAATATTGATTACACAGAAATATATGATTTTCGAGAGTGTTTATTAGATAAACTCATTGGCATTAAAACATTAATACCTCTTACACAGAAGATTATGAAAGTCTATTCAACAATAAATTACCAACAACCTGGGACATTGGCAACTTCAACGAACATGGAGGTACCTAGAAACCCATCGCTTAATTATAACGATCCAGGACCTTTTATGGGATTAAAGAGTATGGATGAACTGCATGAAAACTTGCTTAACTTTCGGACAGTTGAATCATATTTAACATTTGATCAGAAGTTCCAGTTTGAACACTTCCCATTCTATAAGAAAAGGGAAACTTTAATGAAGCCTGTCTATGTGCCTACTAAATACAATATTCCAACCTTTGTTGATTGTAAATATTATTTATCACAAGCTGCAAGAGATTCTATTAAAAATTCATGGGACTTTTCAAAACATGAATATAAAGTACAAGTAATATTGAGATTTGTAAAAGGTATTAAATTTTATCTTGTTAATAATCAACTGAATTATGTCGGACAACGTCATGCTACTGAACGTTATCCTTACAATTTATCGGTTTTTGTAAATTACCACAGAAGTAAATTACCCAAAATAAACATAGCTACTGACCCAAACATCTTCCGCTGGCAATGCAATATCCCTTTGGATATTACACAAAAAAGTGAATCATATAACACAGTAAAAGTGCTATGGATAAATGAACCGTGCAGTTTTTTACTTGGTGTTTATTTAGTCGAGAAAATGACTATAGAAGAATTGCTTGAAGAACTTAAAACAAAACCTTTACGTAAAACTGAAAGAACTAAAGAGCAGATTCAAAATTTTATGGTAAATGCTCTAGATATTCAAGTATACAAGATGTATTTAAGTCTTCAGGACCCATTAAGTAAAATAAGAATGGAACTACCCTCTCGAGGTGTGAATTGTAAACATCTGCAATGTTTTGATGCAAAACATTATTTACAGATGAATGAAATAAAGCAAATATGGGCTTGCCCATTATGTAAGAAAAAAGTAAAATTTGAAGAAATTGAGGTCGATGAATTTTTCTTCAACATTCTTCATAGTCCAAAATTAAGCAAGGAATGTAAAAATGTAGCTTTATTACCAGATGGTTCTTGGTCGCCCAGTACAATTGGCGAATCATTACATAATTTGGAACCAAAAAAAAAAAAGTCTGCCGATCAAACCGAAGTGTTAAAAATATCAGACAGTGAAGATGAAGATACTCTACCTGCTAAACGTGTAAAGTATAGTTCACCACAAGAAAGAGATACTGAATATACAGCAGAAACTGAAGATCAAAATAATGTCAATAATTTTTTTATGAGTGATTCAAATGATACAGTTATGGTATCAGATACAGATGATGGACCAGAACATATTAGTTGCACTTCTATAAATAAACCTTAAAATTAAATAGACATTTACAATTTAGTTTTGATAGTTTTAAAGATAATACAGAAACAGTAGAATCTGAAAATGGTGTATGCACTATAATATTAGTTATAGATCTATCTTCATTAACTTGTATTATTACAAATCTTAATTACTTACAATTAAATATTTATATATTGGTAAGCTTTGTATGGATATATATGTATTTTTTAAATACATTTAGCTCTTAAAATTAAATGTTTAGTACAGCAATTTTTATTCTTTAAATTATAAATACATTTAGAGTTTACAATTAATTTGTCTTTCCATAAAACTATATTATGTGTATTTATGATTTACATTATTATAATAATTTTTTTTTTTACAACTATATAATTATAGTTAAAAATGATTGTAGTTTTTACACACATACTTATATATATATATATATATATGTATGTACAGTAAACTAAATTATCTGCGGAATGAAGTGGCGGGGAAACCATGGGTAAACCTCATTGGGTCTATGATGACCCAATTAAACTGTTTCCTTAAACAGTAATAATTAGTATGTATTTATTAAAATAATTGTTTATTTCATGGTACTCCAGATAATCAAGAGTTTACTGTATGTATTGACTGTTAAACAATATTGTATTTAGCTTCCTAAAGAAAATGTATTTGTGTACTTTAGTAATAATCAAATAAATATAATTATTCCAATTATATGTAAACATTATATACTTTACTCATTTTGTCCTAAGATTATCTGTTTATTTGGGCACAGAAATGTTGCACATTACTATGGCTACAGCATATTATAAGTCTTATATATATTTACCCCTGTTTAATAGTTGTTTATGTAATATTTTTGTTTGTCATGATCATTGAAAATGTCAAATTATTAATTATTAATTTTTTTTTTTTTATAAATTACAATATAATATTATAATTTTTGGACTAACACAAATTATTTGAGTTAATTAATTTAGAAAATTATTTTATCTTATAAAACTTATACATTATTGAATATTTCTATATAAAATCCTAAACGAAATCACCTAATTAATCCAAATTAATGTCTAGTGTAAAATTCTACAAGTTATTTGTCCTACGTAAATAATAAATCATGGAACATGTACTGATTGAGTTAAGTGTACAAAGATATAAACCCCCTATAATTGTTAATTTATACACTTACATGTAATTTGTAAATTATTTCAATGTTTTCCGCAACTCACCCAAATGATGATACAAGTATATGAAAATTATATTTGTAAACGTTCCAACATCAAAAAAATTGTATTATTTCTAGAACATTTGGGTAATAAATTATTATACATCTGTTTATTTTCAATGTATAATTATTATTATTATTTTTTTTTGAAACTTATAGATATTTCCAGATATTGTGATATGTGAATTCTATAATATTTTATACTTCCTATATTTGTATACTATAAGTTATATAAAAAAAAAATATTTGTTCACTTTTAATTTGCTTATGAATCTTTTATAGCACACAAATATTAATATATTATGACAAAATTTACTTATATAATTTGAATCATTTTTAACAAATTAAATAGAAATTAGCAGACATACCTCAACGGATTACTGTAGGTGAAGTATTGGTTAGGTAGAATATAGTATATATTCTGTGTGCGATAATAAATCATTGTAAACAACAAAAGATGCTGTTTGGTGTTCAGTTAAACATTTATTGATTAATTTAAATTGAACATTGTATTCATTTGTGACTTAAAAATAAATTGTTATTGTTCATATTTTGAATAAATTTGAAATTGAAAAGCCAAAAAAATATTCTTACAGTTATTGATAATTGAAAAAACTTTAAGAATTTGTTTTACTTAATTACACGAAAATAATAGAAACTGTAATATGTAAATATTCCAAGTTTTTCTACATTATTAAGATAATTACAAGGTCAGTCCCCAATTATACAAATTTTGATACCTAAAACCATTCTTGATTGCAGCAAAATTTCAAGTTGTTAAGTTTTTTACATATACATAGTAAAACTGCTTCATGCAGATATCCAGGTTAGGTTTTGGGAGACCCTTGGCTACGGCAGCACACATAGTAAAACCAATACAACTCACTTTGCTCAAATTCTAAATTTAAATTATTTATGAACAAATGAGAATAATGTAAGAACAGTGGCATACTTTAATATTTTCACTTAATGTTAGGTAGTTGATTTATATTTAAGGTATAATTTATTATTATAATATTAAAGATTTAAGTATAGTCTAATAATTTTAGAAAATAAAATTAATTTACTTTATGGTCACATTCAATCATAATATGTTATACATATTGTATTTTAAAGGCGCCGGGTATACACTTGTGAGCTGCTTCCGAACAATGATGCAAGGCAAAACACGGACGAACCTTTTGACGCACAGGTTAAACTACAATCATCGGTTTTTTCTGAAAAAAAACTGCCATAATTATGAATGCAAACCACTTGGCTCACAAGTGTGTTAAGCAGGTGGCTTAATATTTAACCTCAACACCACTTCTTATTGTCTGTATTGTGCCCATTCTGCAGACTTATTTAATTGTATTTATAGAGGGTGATCTTTGAAAATAGATTTTACTTTGCACACAGATGTTAAAAAGAAATAGCCGAAGTTTGATAAAATGTAATTAGTTATATTAAAATCAGATATATTTTATTCAGCACTTTTGATATAGATGCTATACTGGGTCTCCCACGAAGATATGCACATTGCAATATTTCTCCTGAGATAATGAAAATAATTAAATTGTATTTTTTTTGTGTATGACTCGGGGATAATATTCATACTTTAATTACATTTTAATGCTAAATTGTAGATGACCATTTTATAGAGTTTATTTCTCTGAAAATTTAAATTTTTATCCAAAACATAAACTTAATTAAAATACAAATATTTTTATTTCATATCCGCGAATCATAAAAAAAAAAACACAATTTGATTTATCTCAGGAGATATATCGCAATAGGTATATCTCTATGAGACACCCTGTATTTTACAATACACAATAAAGAAATAAAATGAAAAATAATTAAAACATAGATTTTGTAATTTGAATTAACCTTACAAAACTAGCTTATGTATTAGATGAGCGTAATTATAGCTCAGTTGTTTTTTGTTTTACAATAGTGTATTAAATTAAAACTATATTATATATTATGAAATATTAATAAAAATTATAACACAGATTACTCTAATGTTATAACACATAGGACTGATCGTGATTTATTGTTTTCTTGGGGGTTATTATTCCTACTGGTTCCAGAACAACTGGGTTTACAATTTTTGCTATTGTTTTCTGTAATCATTAAACTTGGTAGGAAAAAATCATTCAATATATAAGGTGATTCTATAGATTTTGATGGAACACTGTGGCCATTATCCTTAATATTTGACGAGCTTTTTGCGCTTGTTGATGCTATTGGACCATTTTTAATACTCAGATCCAATACAAGATCATTTTCAAGAGAATTTTTATTATTCAATTTTGTTCGATTTTCAGTTTCACCTGGAATATGTTCAAATTTAACTACAGGTTCTTTTTCTTTTGGTAAAATAGGCTTTGGTTGTTTTATAAAAGACATGTCTTCGTCATCAGAATCTGACAATGTCAATACTTCAACTTGGTTATTAACCACATTGTTTGATGTTCTATTTGATATAGAACTGTTCATAAATTCTTTATTTTTTTTCTCAGACCACGAACCATCTTTTAATAAAATTACATTCTCACATTCCTCGCTTAATTTTGAACTTTGAAGAATGATTAAAAAAAATTCATCAACTTCGATGTCTTCAAATTTTACTTTTTTTTTACATAATGGGCATGCCCATGTTTGCTTTAGTTCATTCATCTGTAAAAATTGTATTGCATCAAAACATTGCATATGTATACAATGCACACCTCGAGCCGGTAGTTTCATTCTCGTTTTACTCAATGGGTCCTTTACAGTGGCGAACATTGAGTCTATACCCATATCATTATCACTTTCCATAGATTTTTTTATCAGCTCTTTAGTTTCTTCACATTTACGTATTGGTTTTTCTTTGAGTTTTATTAGTAGTTCGTCTGAAGTCAATTTCTCAGCTACATAAACACTAGCCATATACTCGTGTGGTTCTTCTGACCATGTAATTTTTAATTCGTTTTGTAAACAAGTTCTTAAATCTGTTTGATGAGTTAAATCTATAGGAACGTTACATCTCCATGGGGTAATACCAGCCTTTGTTGGGATGTTTAACGTGGGTAATTTACATTGCTGACCATTCACAGAAACTGTTATGTTATACGGCAAACGTTCAGTAACATTTTCCTTGAGTTCAATTTGTACAAATCTTAAGATTATTTGTATTTTATACTCTTGTTTAGTTATGTTCCACGAATTTATAATAGAGTGTCTAACACTATCCGTCAGATAATAAAGACCAGTAAAGTTGGCTGCATCAATATTAGTTTGACAGTACATAGGCTCCAATAAGGTTTGCATTGACTTAAAGAACGGTAAATGTTCAAAACGGATAGTTTGATTATGTGGTGTTCTGATTGAAGATGTTTGTATAGAGTTATTAAAGGTGGGGGGTATAATGGGTGAGTTATAGGTTGATGGTTGGTGCTGTAAAAAATGTTGTGATCGTGTTGAAGACATTCGCACAGATGGTTGACGTGATGATGGAGTTCGACGTAATGAATATGGACTATAATGCATTATTGGTTGTTGTTGAGATCTAGACTTATAGATTTGTAAAATTTTTTGTCTCAAATTTTTTGCTTTTGTAGTTGTAACAGACAACAAACCTAATGTACGCTTGCGTAATACTTGTTTGTTTCCATATTTACTCTGTTTGACTGAATCCAAAATTAATTGTAGTTCATTTAATTTTAACTCATACACTAAATGGTGTAAATATTCAATATCAGCCTATGAAAAAAAAAAAAAAAAAAAAATATTAAATACTATTTCACATACATTATATTATTCAAAGGTTCCCGAATGTTTTAGCCGTCAGTGTACTTTTTGAGGATCAAATTTAGCCACAATGTCCTGCTTAGAATACCACGAGGAACATAAATAAAAAATGAACACTAGCCTAACAATATTTCAAGACAAAAAAACTGCTATAAAAGTGAAAACAAAACTAATGTATACAGTAAATTGAATACAAAAAAAAATATTTTTTTTGCAAGTGCCCCTTGAATGTGTGGTTCATAATTTGGGAACCACTGTATTATTAAATATAAATTAGGTAGGTATTATAACATCTATAAATTAGTAATAATAAAAATCACCTAGGTAACCTATACTATTGCAATATTTGATTACTCTAAATGAGCAATGAAGATAGTTTCCTTGAATATTGGTGTCCCTTTATTTGATATTTGGCTATGTTGAAGACGTAGTACAAAAATTGTACGTTTTATGAGAATAATTAAAAAATATATATATATATATATACAATTAAATTACCTTACAAGACGACCTATTCAATATTGTGTTTACTATTAAGTTAAGGTTCTACTCTGTTATGGTAGTGTTAATGTGAATTCATCTTAAACAGGATTCGTATTGAAGGCTAACAGTTAATATTTTTCGTTCAACATAACATAACCAACCATTCAATTATGAATTAACCAATGTAACCTAACCTTTGAAATTCGTTTATTTATTAAAAATAACAGTATAAACTAAATTGTATACATGTAATAGTCACACAAGTGTAAGTAGTATGCAATGCTTGTTTTGATAATGTGAACTTACCCAAAGTAACTTTTTAATTTATAGCTAAAAATTATATAAACCGCAGTAGATATTTCGTGAATTGTAAATATAAATACATTTGAAAGTATAAGTTCATATTTTAATTTGATAGTAAAATACATTTTGAACAATAATGCTACGAGACCGTCACGTCCAATAAGTATCTTCTGTTTGTTCCATAAAACCATAACCGTCTGAGATTTACTTTAAAATTATTAAATGTAAGTACTTACAAACGAGTTGAGTGCCATATTGAATTTAACGTTTATCCCACTGAGATTTCAAATTTTTTAGTAGTTCTATGAGTTTCACTCATACAAGATCTGTGGCTTTTAAATAATGGTTAGCATTGCTTATTGAAAATCGGATACTATAATAACAATTCTATCCCGACGTTTGTGAATCCTTATCACTCGTTACACGGACCATGACAAATCGGACTATTAGTAAATATGCAGAATGGATAATAATATGAATAATATTTATAATACATAGTTACTCGGTATAAAACCCGAAAAATTTAATTTCCTACCGTTATCGTTGTCCTGATTCCGAGGGTATTTAAATCACGGACTGCACGCGACTTCGTGAGCGGGCGGTGGAGGCACAATTAAAAACTCGCCATGGCCTGATTTATTCGCACGTATCACTGACTCGCGGAATGTTTGAAAAACTATAAAATAAGACAGAACCAAATCCCGTCGACTCATAGTTGAAATGTCCATACTCCCTGTTCAGCTCAGAAAGAGGTCTAAGTGGCAGCGCTAGTATCGAATTTCACGAACCAAACAATGCTATGTCCTGTGATAATACAATTTGTATTACGTAAGATAATAGGTTTATGCACCTCTGCGTTCCGTATGTCGACGGTTTAAAATGTTAAACTTTTCGGGTTTCCAAGTTATTGATTCGTGAATTTTCATCGTACATTATTTTAGTGATTTTATTGTTTTTAACAATGCTGTGGGCTGTATGAATGAAAAAACAAGTATTATTTTCCCGTAAAATTATGATTGGGATTGAAATGTGGATTCGAAAAACCAGGAATGAAATAATACCAATTATTTCTGTACAGGAATACGAAATTGTGAATACACTCAACAAATATATTGAGATTTAGTTATTTTTTATTAAAACCAATAATATCGCGATAATCGATTATAATCGAGATTAATATGAGTCACTAACGGTTATAATATGCATTATCGATGTTTGTTGTAAAAGAGAACCACTCGTTTACGCTATCATTGTGGGGTACTAGAAAAACGGTCGAGATGGCGTTCTATTTATCTTTATTCTAACCCGAATGTTCTCTTTCAAATAAACGCCAACATAGAGCGCTGTTATTGGTCTGTGGTTGAACTACTCAATAGGCGCTTCATCTATAAAGGCACCTGTACACCGCAGAAAAAGATATAGCTAGGCTACATTAGAAGTGTGTTTAGACTATGAAGCAATTTGCTCTAAGTAGAGCAGTCTCAGCACATCATTTGTAAGTATAGCACATCATTTCATATGAACATTTTGAACGATTGTATCGTTTTTGCACCGTATAGCAACACTAAATTTAATTGATGGGCATACAATTGTATACATAATGTACTTGGTTACATTTGCCTTATTATATTATGAACATCAATTTTCCACCGGCCATTACTGAAGCTCCATCATAAGTTTGACTTACGATTTTAATTCCTTCTTCACATTTTATAATTTCAGCATTATCACTTTCGTTAAGCCTGACCCAATTTTGTTTTTAGAAACCCAATAAATCTTTCTATAATATTTTGCTCTACAATATACTTAAATATTAAACCCATTTGTGATCGACATGAACCATCTAGTTTCATCTGCCTGTACAGACACAAACTTGCAGTTTTAATTTCTTTTAAAATTTTAGTTACACATTGTATTAAATAATTTTGAATTTTATTCGATGTACCTTTAAAAATGGACGAGAATATAAAATAAACTTTTAGTTTATTGTGTTATAATTGTTGGGGAGACGCCGTCTCAAAGTTTACCTTGACGCACCACCCCTGGTGTTTTTCCAATCGCATTTTGGTAAGCCAAGTAGAGAAAAAAAAGAGTATTTTATATGACACGGTGAGTTGAGAACCTAAGTCCGTGATTTAAACGTAATAATATTAAAGGTACATACTTGTATATATATATATATATATATATATATATATGTATTATATTTAGCAGTTAGGTACACGAATTAAGATCGAATTAATGTTTAACTTAATTCGTGCTCAGGTGTAATGTAGGGCTAAAATAAGTTGGTGATAGCATCATAAAACACTGTCTGAGATAACCGTGGAATAAGCTATAATATTCAGAGATCACATTGACCATACATTCCTGTAAATACGGTTACCATGATTTAATAATATTATATAAATGTTTTGTTCGCATATTGTGTTTCTTACATTAGTTTTTTTCGCAAGGCTGTATAGCTTAGCCACATCATTTTTATTAAACATTATTGTGTTCATAAATATTAATGACTCATGGAGATAGTATAGAAATCAGAAATGGTTGTTCATAGAACTGCCTTGACGCGAGATGGGGTCAGATGACCTTGAATGTGGTTGAAGTCAGCTGTTTTCCATAAAGTGCGCTGATTTTTGAATATTGGTACGTCAACATACACCATTACAACAAAATGATTTGAGCTAATTTTTAAAAAGGCGTCACAGAAACATTTACCGTGCCTGTCTTTCTAACGAGCGTTATAGAAAAAATGCGTTTTTGAAGTTCCAACAGTAACTTAGGATCTAATAAACTTAAAAATATAAACTATTTATTTACCGAATTAAATACGACAACATTTACTATGTTTTCAAAGAGGGATTTTTGTATGTCCAGTTGTTAGATAGTCTATTTGTAGGTACTTGAAAATATAATATAAAACTTAACAATGAAAATATAAAAAAAATTCTCTATTTGAAAACATAGTAAATTATGTTGTTTATAATTTGGTGATCAAATTTTTGCTACTTTTATTGTTTTCTCCACTCACGACTTTAAGTGGTTTTAAGTCAATCAGACGCGAAAAATCAAAATTTGTTTGTGGTTGGTACTTTTGTACTTATAAAGTCATTATATTATTGAATTGTTCAAATTTGTTTTATTAAAATCGTTTGGTTTTTTCTTCTTCTAATATTGATTCATAATAAAGTAAATAATGTTTTGTTGGGTATTTTAAAAAAATAAAGTTAAAATAATTGCAACCAATAACGAAACATATGCCTGAAGTATTCTTTCGATAGGAACTTGAAGATATTACGCAAAACATCGACGTCAGATTCTAATCTCTCCCGGTATACTCTTAAAATAAAGAAACCTCAAGGAATTTTAATAAATGACCATACTAAAGTTTCATCTAAATTTAATATGCCACAAAAATCCCCTATGAAGTTTTTGATTGAAGGTAGTTTTAAATAGCAATCCACGTTTATAAACTAAAATGTTAAACATAAACGTTAGTCGGTATAAGTCGGCATAAGATACATATATTCAACATTAATTTTATGAATAAGAGGTCAAAATCGTGGATTTCTGTTCGCAAATCAAAAGTCTATATATGTGTTTATGGTGTTTATTACTTAATAAGGGTAAAATTTTTAAAAATATTGTAAATTTAGATCATAATAAAAACATACGTATTTCTATACTTATTTATGAATAATATAAAACCAAAATTGAATATTTAATTGAAATGATCGTATGAAAAAGTATCACCCTATATAATATAAATTATAATAAAAATATGTATCACTGTATTACGTAAATAGGAATCAGGTTGTATTTTCCGGTTCTGATACCCACATCTGGGTACATACCTACTGGCAGTGAGTGGTCAGATAATAAACAGTTATTTGTTCAATAATAAGATTGTGCTATAGGTACTAAAACGTTTAGCAGTATTTTTTTTTTTTTTTCAGTCTGTAGCTGATGCTGTGTTAGGCTTTTTGTATGATAAAAACGCGTTATTATTAATTTTCTTTTTTAATTAAAAAATACATAGCATCTCATAATAGTATTGTTATTTAGACAAATATACATATATACTTATACCCATACACTACCTATATATTGCATGTAGTTCTTATTTGTTATTTATAATAAATTTGTCGCAATTTCTAATCGTCGACAATACCTTTGTCATTAGTTGGGTTTCTCAATGGTTGTGGTGGGGGGAGGGAATAAACCCAAAATTGTATGCTGCTGTTTATTTCTTTAATTACATTATAAATTATACTATTGCTTGGTCAATGAAATATGAAAATAAACCACAAACACCATAAAGTAACATAAATATGAAACGATTATGATATAAATATACCTAGAAACACCACAATTTGTCATTACTTATTTATCTCGATTAAAAATCAAAAGTTCGATCAAAATATCTAATTCTTCTCGCCTAAACACTACGGGTTTTCATTGTAAAGATATAAACGTAGGACTTTTCGGCGATGCTGGCAATAATAAAATAAATTTAAACAATTAATATAATATTTAATATAGATTATAATAAAAAAAAAAAAATTCAAGTATTTAAAATACATAAAAAAAAAGTTTCATATCTATTAATCAACTCGATTTTATCGTTACAAAACATTTAATTATATATAATAAAAATGATTTGAACGCAATATTGTTAGATATGCAGTTAATAAAAGTGGGTATATGTAATTTACTAATTTTCGAATACAGTTATCTGTGGCGCTGATTTTTTTAAACATTTTTTTCGTTGGAATTTGCAAGCATTTTTGAATGACCGAATTTATATATACTGTACTATACCAAACTATAGTATACTATACTATATAATCTGTTGTATTATTATTATTTTATTACGAAATTACCAACGAAAATGATGTTCACCGTAACGTGTATTTTTTTGTGCCATTATCGCCGAAAACGACTGCCGACGAATCGGGGCATCGCCGAAAAGTACAACTACCTTTTAGATGGTATTAAAACAAGCATAATAATTCTTTCAGAAAACTGTATAGTTAGTAATATATATATATCAGCTGTGTTGCTGATTATCGTCCGGTATATAATTACGTACCTATACATCTGCTGGCAAACCACTTTCACCGGCCGAAAGAGAGTGTGGACGGGACCCGCCTTCGTCTTCACTTCCCGGTCGGACGTCGCCGTCGCCGCCGCCACTTCAGCAGTGTCTCGATGACTCACGGACCGGCAAAACGACAAAAATCGTGTTCGGTAATAGTTTTTTTTCTCACCGATATTTTATTATTCGTATTACGTTCGTAAGTTTTTATTTGGAAAGTTTTCTCAAAACAGAAATGCATCAACCTGCGCCGCGTGTGCGAAACTTTCGGGGTCTGTGACGATAATCGCGCGGCCGTTGTGATTTTGTTGGAAAAAACGACGATGGTCGGAATCGTGTAACATCATGTGACAACCACGGAAAAAAAATATATATATATTTATATATATATATTATTATTATATTATATACTACAGATACAGATCAAGTAAGTGATATTACATTTTTTTTCTCTCTTTAATATACGTATTTCGCAAGGTACGCGAATATCAAAACTATATATAAGTTATAATGTTTAACGTAAAATATAATGTAGGATATGCAATATTAACAATACTCTTTGTTTCGTATCGTAAACGCAGTTCGAACGTAATCAAGTGCATAATATTAATAAATAATATAATACATTTAATAAATGCAAAGTAAAAAAAAAAAAAACCACAAAATTAAATCGGCACACGAGGACTGAAATATTACAGTATTTTAATATTGATAAAATATTAATTTTTCTTTTTTTTTTTCTATTACATAATATGCAAAACTCTATAACTCGTAGTAATAGTGGGATTAATGCAACTGCAGTTATTTAGAGTTTTGTATACATAGTATATTATAGAAATATAAAACAAAAACAAAGGAGGTTGATGTAATTTCAATTTCAAAAGTTCAATATTTTATATTTATTGAAAAATACTACGTTTATTCAGTATAGGTACACCTATCCAATGGATTATTACTTATAGTTTCCAGTGAAACATAACCGAATCCCAGCCAAATTGGAAATTGGGAATTTTGCCTCTTATTAAATAGTCGTGAACAATTGTGCTACCTCCATATGTAAGGGGTTGCGTATAGGCAATTTGAACTTTTTCAAAAAACAAAAATTGATCGACTCAAAAATTCTATTCAAATTCACTTTCAAATAAATTTACAAGTATAGTCACGTATGATAATAATCATAGTCTTAAGTATTTAATGTGTAATCGTGAAATAAACAAAAATGTTTACCGAGTAAAAACTACTTGAACTATAAACATCTAATGCTGTCTCAGTCTAACTAAAGGGAAACATAGTTCGATCTTCTCTTTTTTTTTGTTAACAATTTGGTTAAACTTTAAACTTTGTGTTCATATTCCAATTTCAACCTAAAAGCCACGATTTACGTCCTAATAGTAACGTAATATTGCCTTTGTTTCCCTTTAATTAGACTGAGACAGTCTAATGAGATGCGAGCGTGGCGTCCTTTTTTAAGGATCAGTCTGGGCCGAGCCGTTGAACAAACTGCGTCTCTCGTTTTAAAACAAGTTAGATTTTAACAGCTCTTAGAAACTTTTATTACAATTAAACACAAACAAATATTAAAACATATTTTCGTGTATTGCTGTCCAATATTATATTTGACCGCTCAGATACAGTTATCCGACTAGAAAATAACGCCTAGTTTCACAAAAATCGACTAAATACAAATATATATATTATTATATATAACATTATACCTGTTATTATAATGATGAAAAATGTCAATTATCTATATTTACATACGTACTATAATTATATTATTATACGACTGACCGTCCTTCCCACGGGCAATCTTACGTAAATAATAATATAACCGCATTATAGTATCCTGCACCGTTAACGTAAAAAAAAAAATTCACCAACTAACGATCATCAATCATAATGTAAAATCCATTAGATGTACGCGTATTTAAATCATTGTACTTGATAAAATATAATATGATGAAAACGTTATTTTTTTACGAAATTTATATAATATATATACTATATATATGTATACTCTATACAGTGTAGGTACACCCACGAGTCACGTAATTCATATTTTTGAGTCTGCAAGTAAAACATCATAATATTTTAAAAGTATTATAGCAGCTGATCTCTCCCGTATATTTGCTGTATACGAGCGACTGCCGAGATGACAGCATTGCAGGTATCGCAACGTGGAAATAATAATTGGTCAGTTTGTATTTTTGATAAAAGATTATTATTATATTAGTTTATAAATATATATTTTTTTATTCGCAGAGATAAATGCAAGCCGCGTTTAAGTGTTAGTGTGCAGTGAAGGGAGGGAGGGATATTATTATTCGTGGGATTATTTAGACAGGAAAAAAAAACGATATAATATTCGATCGTTATAAAACGGACATAATTATATAGGTATATTTGCATAACAATAATAGTAATAAATATATTATAATATTGTGCGAGCATTTTGGAAGATACTCCAGTTCGTCGTGAGTTACTATATACATATAAATTATATATATATATATATACGATTTAGTACATAATAATATAATATATAGTCGAAATAATATTATACGACCGTTTAAAAAATAGCGTGCTTCACGATTTTCCTATTGTCGAGTCACGTAATCGTTCGCAATCACACAGGCTGTTTGTACGGGTACAACAACGCGGTGGTGTAGTACTACGGGCACATTATAAAAGCGGATAATATTCCATAATACTCTCGTAGGCAGATACCTATATAGTGTATATATTACACGTATATTATTATCATTATTATATTATATGTTTCGATCGCGGCGATTTTTCATAGTTTTCAACGATTTCGGCAAACGAATATATCGCGTTCAGTGCTTGATTTTTTTTTTTTTTTTTTTTTTTTTTGGGGGGGGGGAGAGGATGGAATACCTCTAATTTTTTTTTTGTTAAAATATTTCAGCGTTATCTCTTATTATAATTTTCCACAACGGACGCAGCGAACATGCCATACGGACATAACATAACATCTTTTCCTTTTACACTCTTGTGTCTTCTTTTTAATTTTTTCCCAATTCAACAGTTATATTGTATAGGTATATTAGGTACATACTATATGTATACAGAGGACCGAATTCGGGCCGGGAGATTGGAGTTTATCTATCGCTCGACACGTTTTTTCCCCCAAATAAAATACCGACAAAATTGTTCTCACACAACCACTCAATTCTATCGATTATAATATTGTTTAGAACTTACGCAAAACTTTATAAAATATTTTCAATACAAATTTATTCTGATGTATTTTAGAGAAAATAATTGTTTAAGAGTAACACGTAGTAATTACTACGTGTAGTTTTTACTGTTTTTAGCGCCAACAAGTTATTTCAAATACTATATTTTGTTGAACTTATAATATACAGAGTCGTCAGTAAATTAAAAATGTGCGTAAAATATACTTCGTCGTAACAATCAATATGTATACTATATAATATGCTTATAGGGGGTCCAAAATAACTGCGTAACTACAACCTGCCTCCTATAATATTATTATACGATTTGTTGAGCTTTCACACGTTATTATTTCTATATACGCAACCACGATTAAAATAATGATACGTTAGACAATAATAATAAAATATATTTATGAGTATCTATATTATATATATATTATAGAAACTACTGCAGCAGTACACTGCTGCGATATCCTTTTAAGGACGCGTAGTCTTTCAATAATTTTTTTTTTACCAAACATTGATTTGAGCGAGAATAAAAGTCATAACCTAACCTAGCCTAATTTAATTCAATAAATCGTCGAGATGACATATTATTATGTATGTGTAGTACATAACCTATATACATCAAACATTATTATACGTCTTTTGTAGATGCTAACAACATAATAATGTGCAGCGTTGCAAGTATTATTATTGTGATTGAACATGAGTTAAAACGTCATAAAAAAAAAACTAAAACAATGCCAGTCAATTACAGGTCCTCGTACAAGATAGTGTTAGTATATTCACTATTGGCCTTTTGGACACCGATAAGGTAGGATATAGAGGAGAGGGATTTAATTTATATCTGTATTCAACGATAAACCATTCTGGAAACGAAAAACGATTCTGAGCGAAATCCGGTTAATCACATTTTGAAATGACATGACTATTTGTTTTGTGGTGTCTGTATACAACTTTTCTTCCAGAAATCTTGCTCCAATCAAAAAACGCCAAAAGAGCTTTTTGTAGAATATCGGATGTAGTTAACGCACTGAGGACATAACGGTTTTTAATATTATTTTTGATTTTGGAATAATTCAGCTTAAAAATATCGTCAAGACCCAAAATGTACACTAAATAATTAAATTGTTAATCTTTTTAGACGTGGTAAAATTTTCAAAACATTTTGGCATTTTTTAAGCTATTTATAGATATTTGAAATGTTCGAGTTAATTTAATTTTCATTTGGTTTATATGTAGTCAGTTTTTTAGGATTATCAAAAATAATGCTTTAAAATTTGACCCAAGATTCATCACAAGTTGCTTTTTTGGCCATGTATAAATATCAAAAAGCCGTAGGCACATTTTTTTTTTATTTTTATAAACGTTTAAAATGCAAATTTTAACGAAAATTATAAAAATCACGTCATTTCAAAACAGGATTATCACTCAGAATCTTTTTTCGTTCGGAATAGTTTATCGTTGCGTACATATATGAATTAACGCTCTATTATCCTATCTTCCCAACTTCTCACTTAAAACGGTGGCCCCTCCCCTTTTTTTAGATTGGAAGTATACATAAAAACATGGATGGGACTTGTCAACTTATCAGTGAAGACTGTAGCCATCCGTAGTTTTCATAGGTACATATTATATATAATACAATCACTTATATTACTCACTTCTTAATTGTTATCAGTTTAAAAAATATAACGACCTCAGTTGGCGATGTTCAATCCCCCGGGTCCTTATTATTTCTATATATACGAGTATATGGATTAGGAGCAGTAATCAGTGTTTCGGTAATTCGATATTTTCTGTTCTGTATTTCCGGTATAACAATTATTATATTACTCCAATAGTCCGATATGTTATAATAATAACCAACGTATATTTATAATCTATATATACACAGGTATTAATAAAAAAAAAAAACCACGATAAAAATATCATCAGCAAACCTGGGGGATTATTATTTTTTTAATTCTCGGTTCTAATAAATTTAAAAATTGTACGAGTACGTACGTAAGAATTACTGCCCGCAGCAGTAATATTTAATATAGCAGACCCGACAACAACGGTTGTGTTTTTTGTGAAACAATAATTTAGGAGCCATCATCGCTGCTCAGCGGTTTTATTTATTTTTTTTCATTTTTAAATTGGCACTGACCGCGCGGAGATCGATATCGATTCGGGCGTATTGCTGCATCAATCATGATATCAAACAGCGCGTGAGTTTTATATATATTTATATATACTATGATTACACAAGTACTGCCCAAGTACGCAAGTATGCATATAGTATTTTATAATAATAATAATAATAATAATAATATATTAGGCACCTATACCTATATACTATACAACTGGTTTATGTGTCGTCGTCTTTGTCGTCACCCCGGCCGTTTATCGTGTATTACAATGCGGCGAGAATATTATTTTGTGATATAATAATAATAATAATAATAATATTATTATTATTATAATATACCGGCGTCGTCGTCGATCGTCGTGTTCGATAAAATATTATTACGATATTATAACCGACTATTATATGTTGCAGACTTGCAGTCCGCCATTGCATAGATACATAAATAATATATATATAACCGCGGTAACGGTAACGTTTCGAAAAATACGCGCGGCCGGTTAGAAATGTGAGCGCACGACAATAAAACATACGATACAAATATGCGACGTTTGCGACGACGGGGGTCACGAGTTCAGAGAGAAAAAAATAAAAATGAAAAAAAGTGTCCGAACAAACAATATTAAACTACGAGTTTAAAACGACGAAATGTGTCGGGTTTGTACGAAACGAACTCGTTGGACGATAAAACTATAATACACTACGGGTCATTAATTTTAGGTCTTGTGTCTCGAGGTATTTCGTGGTATGTCTTATTGTTTCGTAAAAGTAACGAATTAAAAAAAAAAAAAAAAAAAAAAAAAAACAAAATTAAAAACTCGAAAACCTTCTTTATGTTGGCTTTCTACGGGCCAGTTTAGGTTCATTTCCGCCTCCGTATTTCCCTTTCATTCTCTAGTTGTTCTCCATTTTCTACTCCCGACATCCATAAGTCTTTAACAATCCTATCCCCTCCGTCATTGCCTTGACCGTTCTATTGATCGTTTTGTGCTCGGTTTCCATCTCGTAGCCATACTAATCGGCCCTCGTGTCTCCGTACACGACTAGCCCAGCTCAGCCTACTACTTCTGCGGGACTCCAACAATATTTGTTTCTCCGTACAGTTCTTCTATTTCTCGGTTTGTCTTTATATCGTATTCTCTTTAGTCCAAATATCCTTCTGAGAATCTTTCGTTCGATTTTAACTAATTCGACTTCATCCGTTTTGGTTGTTGCTACACGCATATAATAGCCTTCTATTGGCCTCACCAGCACTTTGTGCAGTGTTATTTTTGTCCTCCACAAAAGATACTGACTTAATAGGGGTATTAGTCCAAAACAGCATCTGTTTACTGCTATCAATCTTAATTTTATTTCTTCGTGACTGTCGGAATTTTCGTTAATGTACATGAAATTCATCATCCTTTCAAAATTATAATAATCTACCACCAAACACATCTTGTCCCTCGATTGTATCTGGTGATTCTTGTATATTTTGTTTTTTCCTCGTTTACTGTTAATCCAATAGTCTTTCCTTTTCTGTCAATTTGTGCATAGTTTTCTTTAAGTCTTCTCCATTCTCCACCATCATTATTACGCCATCCGTACATGTTGCCACTACAAGTTCTTAGTTGTTTTCCACTCTAACTCCTACATCCAACAGAGTCTCTTTCGTGACTGACTCCAGTGCTAAATTAAAAAGATTTAATGAAAATGCATCCGCTGTCTTAACCCTATCATAACATTAAAATCTTCTGACTCCTGTCCTCCGAACTTTACTTTACATTTCGACTCATTCACATACGCTCAAAACATTTATTGTAAACATTCCTTTATTTCCTAAATCTAAATGCGACTAAAAAAAATGTAAAAAATAATAATTTTTTGGAATGTCTTATATATATTTTTTAAAAATATTTTTAAGTGCTTATTTCAAGGCTTATAATTATGTTTTTTGGTTGATTTTAAGCGCTATAAGTCCCGAACCCTGCTTAAAAAATATTTTAATTTCTTTAATATAAATTAATTTTTAATTTGTGAATGTTTTCAAACGTGTAACACGTCCCATTAAGTTGTAACTGCTGCAGCAGTGCGCATATTATAATACGTAACTATCGGAATACGTCTAATATTTGTCATGTTCACATTCAGACGTTCTATTGTAATTTCGAACGCAACAGTGTGCGGTTATGTCACCGCAGTAGGAAGACTGTTGCGGAAAAAGGAAGACCACGTGATACGGTGCTTTATCATAATATTATATATTACGTACAGGGTGTTTGTCCTCGCCAATGACATTGTGACTTTTTGACCGTCTGATGCAATTTCGACTACAAATTGTATTATTGCGTATCGTCGCTGCAGTAGAAATAGTTATCACGATGGTGATCGCCGGCGATCGGATATATCCGATCAGCTGATTTTAGCGGGATTATTGTTATTGTGTTCTATATATATTATAATACTTTATATATTCGTGAAATCGTTAATATTCATCGCGAACGTGTATATTTTAAACCACACAAACATAATATGTATATGTTACAGTTAAAACCCAAAATCCGTCAAAACTAGTTTAAACTAGTCAAAATTTAAAATTTAAATTTATTATTTTTATATTTGAAATATATTAATGAAAACTAGAATTATCTAGTGAAAATCGATATCCAGGAGTAGTTTGCGTATTGTTAGTTTTTAAATTATAACTATGTATCGGGATAAGTCCATTAAGTATAGATGAAGTGTAGGCATTAAAAATATATCGACGGGGTTAACTATCGTGGTATTTAGAATTACATAGGATATGATTTTTAAAACTAGTTTCGACTGACTCGTTTAAACTTGCGGTAAATTCTAGTTTTAACTAGTCAAAATCAGTTTTGACGAAATGGGGTTTGTGGAAAATAGTTTAGACGGATTTTGGGTTTTAACTTGACTTGTATATATATAGGCAATTTAAAAGTTATTAATTATACCTCCATACTTGTACGTAATTATATTATATATACAGTGGCGTTTTAGATTTTTGGCCCCGTGAAAAAGCCGATACTTGAAAAGATCTTAAATAACAAGAGCCGGCCAATTGTATTAAAATAACGAAAGTTTTACGGGTTTATTATTTTTTTTATACAGAAAAATCGCATATTTGTCTAAACACTGCACACGGATAGAACGGGCTCGAAGAAGTGAAGGCACGTAGCATTACCACCGTACTTAATACAATAATCACATGATCCAATTTCTTCTGCCGATCGTCCGGCCAACGGATAATAATAATAATAATTCAAATAACACAACACGATACAAACGGCGCACAAACACCGTTTCCTTTGTGCCGGAGCAGAGAGTGCGCGGCGCGTATAAACGCCTTCTGGTCACGTTTTTCCTATTTCACAAATCTCGCTAATTGCGTCAAAGTATATAATAATATAATAATAATATGCAAAACAGAAAGAAAAAAAACATTACTCCCGTTCTTGTATATATAAATATATATAGGTATATATCCAAGTATGAGTAGGTGTAATAGATAATGGATATAATAATATAATGTACGGTCGCATGCAACAGGGGTCAGTCCTTCACCCGTCGCCGCCGCAGCCGCCGCCGACGCGACGACGACGGCCACCCGGGTACGATGTGCCCGCGCGACTTCGATGCTATTGTGGCCGCGGCAATAATATTATTTTACTACCGCGGAATATATCTCGACGACCTTGACTACTACTGCCTCGTGTCGCCGTTATTATTGTTGTTGTCGTCGTACTGCTGCTGTACAATATGGCTTTAGATAAGATATTATAATAATAAATGTTATGTCGGTATATATCGTACGATATTTTCATCTTTTGCCGGCTTTTTATTTTCCCCATCATCATACTTGCGCGGGATATAAAATACCTATACAATATTCGTGACCAAGGATAAAACCGCGGCTCTTGCGACAGTGTACATTTATTTGTTCTTTTTTTTTATACACATGTATATATATTTTTTTTTAATCAAAAAATCGCTGCACGCCATCGCTGTAGTAGTATAGCGTCCGAAGAGCCGACGTCGTCGTCGTCTTAGTACCCTAGTCGTCATCACTCCGTGGTCATGCGCGCAATACCCGGACCGTGTCCCTAGGGCAGGGCCAGCGGTGCCTGAGCCCCGCGCTTTTGTAGATACAATAAAAAAAGTCAAGTCAACGAGCAAATTAAAAATGTGTACAAACTATGATAGGGGGTTATTCGAGATAATTAAGGCACTTCTCCTCAATCACTTCTTTTTGGTTTTGCCACCATTAATCATTCCTCATAGGCACGCACACGATGTGCAATTTAAGGCCCAGCAATTTGTCACAGCCCTAAGCCCCGTAAATCCTCCACCACTGAATATTTAGCCCCACGAGTGTCAGTTAAAACGTCAAAAAAAAATCTAGGTACTATAGGTGTATAGGTCAAATATTTAATGTCTAATATTACATGGCCAATGTATAAAACGCTTAAGTAATTTATTTAAAGTTCAAATTAAAATAATCGCAAAAACATGTACACAGTTTAATTTAATAAATGTATTAATATTTATTAGTATTTCAATCTTTGATCATTAAAATGCATATCATATTTAATATATTGTGACCAAAAAAAAACTATTTAATTAGATAAGCATTTTTTTTTCTATGTTTTTGGACGTTCTCATAATAATTTACACACTTATTACTATTGGACATTAAATTCTGGACATTTTTTTTTTTTTTGACATTTTAACTAGGAATTCGTGGGACGTCTTTTGAAATATCTTCCGCAGCATTTTGCGAATTAATTAAACAATCTCGTAACGCGATGAGTTTATTGCCTAATGAGCTGCGCTCGCAGGCGCGTAGTCAGGATTTTCTCGTGAAAAAAGGGAAGAGATTCGTCAAATTGTATACTTAATATATAAAACCCGTGTGTAACTATTATTTGTTTTTACCAAAAACTAAATCGTAAAATAACATTGTTTGGCGTTTTTTTTTTTTTATCGACCAATAACCAATAACGATGTAATCGTGCACTGCCAAATAATATCCGAACGTATACCGCATGCGTTATTAGGACCGTCCGTAATATTATTATCGATAGTTACACCGAGATAACAACAGGTTAGCATAGATACGCAAGGGACTCGCACTGTTGTGCAAACATCGTCATCGTCGACGGCGTTTGTTAGGTCAAGACGATATTATTATGCGTATGTGCCGGCCGCGCACAATGAATATGAAAAAACAAATTAGGCAAAAAGTAAAATAAAAAATAATAATAATACAAATATCGGTAACAATTAATATTATAAAAAGGAAAACTCGTCGGACCTTCGCGTCGTCGGATATAGGCCACACGGCATAGCGGACACGACGAATCGAAAAATATCAAGTATAGGTACGCATAATAATAATAACTATATATTATACGGGTAACATATCAGTTGGGGTTATAAAACATACGTATATTATTAGCAAACGTGACGATAAGATGCGCGTGCGAGATTATTATTGTTGAGAGTCTATAGATATACTCGCGTTTCCGAATGCGAGTCGCTTACTCTTCGGTCTTTAAACGTTATACCCAGTGGTTCCCAACGGTTTTGTTTTTGTGACTCGTGTTCTCCATGATATACACTAGAAATCCGAAATACTGTACCGTCAAAACATAATGCATTGAAATTCTGTATTATCATTGGGTTTATTGTAGATTTTAGACGAAAAACACGAGTGTCTTTCGTTTTCGTAACGGGTTCGCGTGCTGCCCCTGCAGAGACGATACGTCAGCCCGGTCAAGAACCGACAGGTACTGGCTATAAAATAAGAAGGCGTGTGATAATGAAATTTTTGAGGAGCCAAAAAATGTTCTCCCACCAATATACTGTCCCTTTGAACAAATATTTGGGTAGACGAAATAACACAAATAAAACAATAGTCGTTACTAAAACTAAAACAACGTTGCATAGTGTAAGAGGTTTTATAGAAGTAGTGAGTGATATTACCTGTAATTCAACTGTAAAAGCTGCTTTATGCAATCAAAAACAACTCGGGCTATTTTTTTAATTTAAGAAACCGAATTTTCACTATGAACAAAGGACAACTTGCACTGTGTAACGTTGATTTTTTTTTTCTGATACCAAAAATACGAATATAAAATTATTATTGTCTAAAATGTGATAATTTAAAATTTTCCAAAATATGATAATTAGGGCCCGGATTTAAATGTCCTAAAACCATCGAATAATGCACTAAAAAATGGCCTAAAATTAACCTAAAAATAATTTTTAAATCACGAAAATACAAAATAGGAGAATACGTTTTTACAAAAATAACGAAACAAACGCGTCTGCGATGTAACTGACTAATTATTTGATATTTATTATCTGAGTACTGGCGACGCTCTATAGCCATTAATAAAAATGAAAGACATTTTCAAAATCATAGAACGATTGTCAATCTGTACATAAAAAGTCCTATTAAACTAAATACCAAGAAAATACAATTTTCCTAATTTTAATCTAACCTTTAGATAATATTTTGAATTAGCTAAATTTAAACCATTAAGTCGTATAACGTATAAATATGCATTAAAACAAATAAAATGGCCTAGAAAAATGTTCTAAAAAAGGAAATACCATTGAAAAGTGCAAAATAAATTTTAGTGTTCACCTTTGGACATCCGTTACACAAAACGAATAAATATATTCGGAAAGCATTGTCTAAGAACACAAAAAAAAGATGCACTTTGCATTGAAACCCAAGTTCTAGCGATAATAATGTAGGATAGCTGAACACTTTTATTTGGCTAGCCGGTATGGGCCTAGGAACCACTGTACCGTATACTCTTCAATCGTTGGCGAATATCGGTGGCGGCTTAAAGATGTACGTGATTAACGCGTGTTGGCAACGCCTTCGTGATCTTTGTCGGTCGTTATAGGCGTGTTTCCACATCGTTTAAAATTATAATATTATATAAACATATCGTATTATTATAATAATTATACAGTCGGTATTCGGGATTCAAATCTTCGATAATATTCCGAACACGCTCCAAGTATTTACCAGGAGTAGAACGCGCTAGGTTCCCTGCAAAATCTCGCGGTAATCCGAAGAAAAACTGCGGCTTCTGGACATTTTGGTACACTAAGTATAATTCAAAACAGTGGCGGCGCCACTAGGATTTATTTTCGGGGTGGGAGGGGCGGGAAAGATTGCATTTTTAGTGTTTTACGAAACGAATTTAAAAATTATACGAAATAGTGTACACAATCGGGAGGAAAATAAATTTTAAAAATTGTAAACGCAACGGCATCAGTTTCAAAAATTAAATATCACTAAATATAATTCTATTCACTGCGCAATATTTTTTCGACTAAGGCCCGATTTCACCAAAATCATGTTAATTACAATTATAGTTATTGATACCAATCAGTTGCGACCCTCCGTCCCACCTACCCGAAAAAATCTTAGTTGCGCCACTGCTAAAACCAATACATTCCTCGCTACGCCCAGAATTTAAAAAAGTAATAATAATAAAACAAACGAGTTAGATATTTTGTGAATAAAACGGACTTTGTTTTTGTTTTTTTGTACTATTTTTACCTCTACACAGGAGAACAATGAGCGTGAAACCCTTTTACGTTTATTTTAGCACAGCAGGAATTTACAAGTTAGATTTGGGAACACGATTCGGTTCGGCAACTTCAATGTACTGAATGAAATTATTCACTCGTTAGTATTCCACCACAAATTCGGTTATTTTATCGAAAACAAGATTTGGGTAATCGCACCGAACTCGGATAAATTCCGGTTACACTAACTGATTTCGGTAAATAGTTTTTCGAGAACAAACCGCATTGTGTTAGTACCGGATCGCTATTGAAGTCTTAACGATGGGACGAATAATACTTAATATGATGGGTTTTTGCTGAATAGTAAACGATATTTTTTTAAACGCTTTATGGTACGTGGACCATATGAAATTGGTTTATTGCACGCCGGCCAACACATACTTATAGTTGCCAATAATATTCCGAGTCCCTTCCATTCGACTTTTGGCAATAGTAATCCGAGTTGGTTCATCGTGTATATCGGTGTTTCTCATAACTCTTGGAAATTCGAATTTTTTCGCACCCCTTCCCCATAGGAATATCGAACCTCTTATGGCAATTCGAAGTTTTCGTAGGTCCGTAAGATAACTTTTTGTATTGAAACCGTGTTAAGTGTAATAATTGCTTAAGATCTGCTTGGTGTATTTTTACTTTTCTATTTCGATCGTACTCCCGTGTAAATGTTTTCATAGTCACCAATTATAATAACTCGTAATACACCGATTAATAAAAAACAATATTGAGCAACAGTTCGTATTTTATTAATGAATGACATACTCGATAAACACTATAAATATTGTCAATATAATATTACAATAACAAGATTTTATCATTGACGATTATCATGTTATCCCAATCGGCGTGCCTAGGATATTGTTATTGGAGAGTGGTATGATAATCCTAGAATAATCATACTGTAGGGGAGGTATGTATTTTCCCGGTATGATAATCCTGGGACACCGGAAGGCTTAATACGCACATTTAAATACTTAAATTATTTTTATTGTTTTTCTACTTAAATTGTAAATCTCCTCCCTTGCCCCTCGTAATTACGTCACTACGGCACTCGCAGTCCGAATATTATTGTGGAGCGCGAACGGCTCGAAAAATAAAATATATATTATTTAATATAGCCACTCGACTAATTTTTTTTATAGTATAATAATGTTATTATAATACGATTTTTTGTACGTCGAAATACAGCTGTGTTTCGATTGGTCGGATCGCTGCGGCGGCGGTACGGTACTGATTGTATTTATGGATTTCACGAAGGGAAAGCATTAAAATATTAAAATACACACTTGACGAGGTGTTGACTAACATCATATACTTATGTAGATATATACGAATAATTATTATATTATTTTGCTGCTGATATCACCGGCCAGTTATTATTTAACACGCGCGTAATAAAATTCGTTAATTTATTATTCAATTCATAATATATATTTATATAATTATAACGGCATGGACATAAAAGAAATACATTTTTTAATTTCTAAAACTTGTTTAATACCAACACATTCGTTGTGTATGTATACGTAATACGTAATCACTAATCAGTATAATTACAAACGGTCGACCGCGATTGGTTTAGTAGAAATCTATATAAACGTTACGAATAATATATTTTGTGCACGCGTATTTACACAATAATAATAACAAAATATGTTAACCGGGTTATGATATATTACGATTTAGCAAAATAATCGATCGACATTAGTTTTTAGAAAATATTCATCGTCGTGTAAAGTTGACCCGCCCACCAGCCTGCTCGGAAATCGATTAAAAAAAAATTCAACAAAACTTCGCAGGTATAGGTAACAAATGGGATGACGGGCACGTTAAAATGGTTAACTATCCATTGTGTCAAGTCGAAGAATCCGGTCAAAAGTTACCAAAAAACAAATTTAATGCGTTTAGTTAAAAATAAAAAAAATGTTCAAAATATTCGATATTATTTAGAAGCCGGTGCCAGTGGCAACCTCAACATTGACCCTAGGTTTTTGCGGCCTCCGGGTACTGATTTTTGATTTTAAAACCATAGAATACATATACCAATCGAATCATAAAAATGTATTAAAACAATTTTAATCTTATAATAATAATATTATAATAATCAGAAAAACCTAAAAATTAGATGGTTTTCCGGGCGAAAATTGAAATTTCGTACCAGTAGATCAGAAGCCGGATAGTCGGACAACTACTCAATGGCCGTCCATGACCGAAAGACCGACACATGTTGACTTCTGATCTCCTGGTACACAATTCCAATTGTTGGCTGTAATCGATCTTATTTTTTGATTTTTCCGCTTTTAGATTATATTATGAATGTTTATAGTTTTAAAGTCGTAATAAATGTACCAGGATTGAATGATCGGTATAGAAACCTCCCGGTATCTTTGTGCATATCACTCTAATTATTTAAAAAAAAGATGACGGCAAGAATAATTGGATGTAATCTCCGCTACAAAAATAAAATTTAAAAAGTGCAAACTATAGTTAAAAAGTTAAAGTTTTTTTTTTTAAATATTCTCACATTTACCTCTTCCTCTCCACCAAGCCATCTATGGAATCTGTGTAATCTGTGTACAAGCTAAGTGTTGCTAATGGGTTCTTACTCCCGTATTATCCTGCCTGTTTACCCTCTTCATATACGCTTATTGTGCTTTTAGTATAGATTGTGTAATTTTTATAAAAAAAAATATATATATTAATATTAACTAGGTGGTTATTGCTTACCGTTGGTACCTATTTTCTACTGACGCGTTTGTTTAACAGTTTGAAAATAATACGTTTTTCAAACGACGATAAATGTATTAATACTTAATACTGTGTTATAGATCTATAATCTTATAAGTTATTATAAATAGATCAATATCACATATAAAGAAACTAACTTTTACACCGTGATTACACTCGTATTAGTTCAAGGGTAAAAATGTAAAATAGATTAAATTCATAGTTTTTGGTATATTATTTCCTCTGGGCATATTATTACAAAATTCGCGGATAATGCTCATGGGTGGGCCACTGTTGTAGGCGATAAGTTTGGAAGGTAATATACAGAGGAGAATTTAATTTATAACTGCACGTAACGATTAATCATTACTAACAAAAACCTACTCTGAGCGGAATTTGGTTTAAATTCTTTTAATAAATTATAATTGAAAATAGTATTAATTTGTAAATATAAAATAAATTACAACTGTTTTTGTCTTTTGGTCTCAAATTGTTTAGCTTTTTTTTTTTTATTTATATCAAAAACTGTTAAAAATTACGTCCAACATATTTTTTTTTTTTACCACTAAGTACAACTTCTGGATAAACTTCAAATTTGATCCGCATACAAAAACAAGTATTAAAGACTCAACAATTTAAATTAGCTATAGCTTAAAAACCGTCAGAATGTTTTGAAATTTTTTATCATGCCTATAAAGGGGTAATATAAGTATTCGGTGAAAATTTCAGGATTCTACGTTTATTTTTTACTGATTTACAAGAAAAATCCTAAATCGAAAATGCATCAACTAGATTCAAAATGCTAAAAAAATGCACACTAGTCGTTTTTTGGTCGGAACATGATTTATGGTCAAAAAGTTGTCAAACAGACACAAAAAATAATTTTTTTAAAAAAACACATCATAGTAAAACATAGAATATAAAAATAAGAAACAATATTTTTGATTTTGGTAGGTATGTAAGTCATATTTTTACATCATGAGCATCTGCACTTAATTTTAATATTATTCCAGTGCTCGCAATAAGTTTATTATATTATAGTTGTTCTGTTATTGATTAAAAATTATATTTGTAATGAAATATAAATTTAAACAATAGAAACAATAGCTTGTGTAATAATAATAAGCAACTGCAAAAACAATATTCTTTATTTTAGATGCGTTATTATCATTTTACGCGGTTCGAAAGTCTTTGGAAATAAATCGAAGAGTTTATAAAATAATAAAAAAGAAAACCGTGCATACTGTATAATATCTAAATACAGAATAGGCGTCTGCCACCTGGAGAGACAACCAAGAGCATTATGATTTGAATTTTCACTAGGGAAATTTATAAAAAAAAGACGGACATACTTTTCGCACAATGGGTGACCATTGTTGTAGGTGGGAAGTTGGGAATGTATTTTATAGATGGGAATTTAATTTATATCTGTACGCAACGATAAATAATTGCTAACGAAAAATGATTCTGAGTGGAGTTAAAACATGTTTTGATAAATTAAAATTTCATATTTTGATATGTCGTAATTTTTACGATTTTCATTAAAATTAGCGCATAAAACACTTATAATAAATAGTAATCGGCCATAACAGTTTTATTTAACTAACTCCAAAAAAACTTTAAATTCCCATAATTATATAAAGCGTTTACTCGTAATAAATTATATTATTAAACGTAATCATTTTGAATTATATATAGAAGATATTTAAGTAGGCATAGAAAAGAAAAACATTTCTTAAATATCGAAAAACCGTGGAAGATTTAGATTTATAGACATAATTATATTATACTTAAGTACTTAAGTATTATACTTACCCACATAAATAATCTACAGTTATGTATTTTTTGTTTAAACGTACATGATACGCGTTATGTGTTAATTTGATTATATTCATGATTATTTGCAAAAAAAAAAAAAAAATATATATAAATGTCATTCATGTATGAATATATGACTCCACTAAACCAATCATTTTATGTACGCTTTATTGTTGAAATGAAATTATTATTATTATTTAGTTATTTATTCGTATGGCTTATAAAGTAATGACAATAACCTATAAACAAAGCATAATATTAATATTAATAGTAATGATATATATAGACTATAGAAACATAATATAGGTACAATATCGTAAGGTATAACAGTAAATATAGGATGTTATAGGAGTACATATGAATTGGTAGTTCGTAGTGTTCATAAATTGATAACTGGGTTCCATATCCATTTGATTGCGTTTACGAAGTCCTCGAGTGTCCCACTGAATTTGCGACTTGAGCACTCGCTTACGATGTGTGAGATAGTCAGGTTGTATGGCTCACAGTCGTCACAGTCTAGGTAGGAGTCAGACCTCATTTGTGCATCAGGTATCCGCATTTCCCATGTTAAGTCCAGATTCGAATAAGGGTGGCCTATTCTTTGCAAGGTAAATGTTACCCTGAGATATTGTAACTGCCAACTTTGTATAAGTTTTGCGGATCCAACTGTGATGTCATCCAATGATCATGCCAGGCGTTTAGGGTATTGAAATTAGAAAATTCACATTCTGTAGCGGTTCTCCATGGTGGTTTCCTTGATTTTAGCAATTGTGTTTCTAAGAAATTTATGCTATAGATGTAAATAGGTAATAATGGGTCAGAATTACATTTCTTTCGTAGTTTTAGGAGAGATTTTTTGTGGCGATGAGCAGGGGGAGCGATGTTGCTAATTACCAGGAGCCAATGGACAGGAGTCGATTTAATTGTTCCCTAAATCGTGGGTATACTATGATTTAGTTGTGAATCGACCCGCTTCATATGTGTAATGTTTATCCATACAAGGGCACAATATTCTGCTGGAGAGTAAACAAGTACAATGGTAGATGCCCTTAGTGAAGAACAATCAGCTTCAGGTTCGAGTCTACTAGTTTCTGAATTATATTATTGCGGATGTTGATTTTTGCTGTGACCTTATTAGATGTATTTTATATGTGAGTGACTGGTCAAATGTAACCCCCAAGTACTTGGGGGTTGGGTTATAATCCACATTATGACTACCAAAAGTGATTTTTGGTATATAATTAGCTGGTTTGTTACTGAGATGGAGCGTTTAGCTGGGATTAGGCCTTTGTCTCCATTGCTTAAAGTATGAGTCCAAAAGGTGGAGGTTAGCATTTAATATCTGTTCATATTTGTAAAATTCTGTTTCTTGAGATATTATGTCATAGGCGTAGATAAATTGTTTAGTAAGTGTGTCTGGTATATCACTTGTGTATAAGTTGAAAAACAGGAGGGCTAAGACAGAATTCTGAAGGAGACCATTGTTGAGAATGCGTTTGTTGCTTTTAGAATTATGAATGTGGACTACAGATAACCGGTTACTTAGCATGATATTAAGTAGGTTAAATAAGGATTTGCACGGGATGATTTTCAGAAGTTTAAAGAACAGGCAATCTCGCCTACCGTGTCGTAGGCTGTGGTTAAATCTAAGAAAACAGCAACTGTTTTTCTTTTTTAGTTCTAGACCGTCTTCTATGTGTGTTGTGAGAGCCATTACTTGATCACAGTTTGGACTTAATCTTGCTTGTTCGACTAGTACAATTTTATTAATGACGGCATTATGCGGTTATAAGTAAGTCTCTCAAGAAGTTTATAGCATACGCTTAGTAAAGCAACAGGTTTATAGCTTGCCGCGTCTCCACCTGGTTTACCTAGCTTAAGGAGAGATCCTGTTATTATTATTATACGCATTAATATTTATTATACTACAATAATGCAAGTGTTTGACATTGAAATAAATCCTTGTGGTCTCTCTCTCTCAATATATATATATATATATATTATATTATATTATATAACCTATATATATATATATATATATATATATATATATATATATAATATTAACTTTAACGAGGATAAAGACCTTTAAAATATTATTGCTACCGCAGTACCCCCATATAATCGCCTTTGGTCACTTCAATTAGACTAATATATAATTATTATTATAGTTGTATAGTGTGCACGCAGGTATATTATACAGATGGAAAGTCTAGTTTACAAGTGATATTTAGTCACTGTTATCTACGATCGAGCAAATACAACTACCTAAATATAATATTATATGAAATACACATTCCTCCCCCCCTCTAAAATAAATCCGTCAATACTCGAATTATAGTTTAAAAAAAATAATAATAATAGTACGAAAGTCGGTAATAAAATAACTACTAACGATAATAAAACACTATTAAGGTATGCATTTCTGGAATTCCAGAGTACCTATAGTAAAAAAAAAAAAAACTATACGTACGACCTTTAGTAAATTAAAATCTAGTTCATATTGTTAATAAATTGTAATATTTTCATAGGTAAATTTAACGATTAAATTATCAAATAAATATTGAATTTTCGCTTAGAATATTTGGTTATAAAGCGGAGAAAAGTGGCAATCGATTTCAAAACAACAATTGATTACATATATCTACCTCTTTTTCACTTGTAACAATTGAGTGGAGTACAGGTGTTCGTTTGTTAAAAATGTTGTTACCACAATATTTCTGGAATATTGGATTTATTTAATTTTTTTATACACGCGTGTTTTTATTATTCCACTGGATTTAATGATTAATATGCTCAATATATTTGGATTTTTCCTTCGACACTTCGGAGCAATAAAAATGTTTTTAGCCAAAACTTATTAGTTGTATCTGTTTTATCTGTACCAGTGATTATTGTGTACATTCGGTATACTTTTGCAAACAATTTTCACCACCTCAATTTTTAGTATGTCATTATGTAGATCGGACGTAAGCAAACTTCAAACTTGAACAAATACATATCATATCATATTATTACCGGCTATTTGTTAATTTCTTATATTGTAGCGATCAAATATTTATATTTTTTGTTCTTGTTATATTACGTATGACTGACAATTGTCGTTTTACGATTGCATTGTCTTTTTTTGCGACCATCATTTAGAGCTCGTTACTCGATAACATTTATATTATATATTATTACAACGATTTGTTCATATAATATAACATTATAATATTAACAGCGGAGGTTGTTATGTTATAATATATAATTTGTATACACGCATAATATTGTTATGCCCAAAAGAAGCCACAGCGATTTAAACTCGGTTAAATTATTCGCTTTGTTGTATATGTTTGCAAACGTAATCGTTAGGTAAAATTATAATAGGTAATTTTCCAATAGTCGGTACTTAAACTTTTAAACGTTATTAAAATTAAAATCGTTTCCTTTATCGTTACATGTATTAAAAAGAAAAAGACAAATTATTTATTATTTCCTGGATAATATTTGTTATCCTTGGCTTTAAGTTTTACCATCTTTATATTTTGTGGGTATACGATTGACACGAATTTGAATGTCGTCTATAAACAACATGGCATACGAGTAGAACATAATATAAATCGTGACGTTTAGGTTGGAATTATAGTTAAAACATAGACATCACAATTTATAAAGGAGAATATTTTTGACGGCAGTACGGTAAATCGGTTGTTGTTTTTCTATAATAATATTGTTACAGCCATGTTAATTTTTGCTTTATTAAATAGCTGTAACTTTTTCGTTTGGTAATATTTTAGAAAAACAACAACTGGTGTTGTCCTCGAAATATTCTCCTCTTTAAATTTTGTTATTTGTGTTTAAACTCTAATTTCAACCTAAACGCCATAACTTAAGCATGTTTTACGTAGGTATAAGATAATTTTAAGTTGTTACACTGATAACACTAGACGTGGGCGTGGAGTCTTCTTAAATTCTATGAACTATAGAAGGACGTTTATCAATGTCGATATAGAATTTTCCAAAAACCGATGTAACAAATTATCAGACAGAAAAAACAATGTTTAAAAAAATATTAGTTTTCATAATATTTAATTCTCTTCTACCAAAAAAAAAAAAAAGGTAGAAAATAGTTTTTTAATCTCTCATTATAAAGGAGAAGATGTTTTAAATTACGCTAAGAAAAAAAAAACATTGTTTATGTTTCAGTATTTTCCGCGTGTACTCGGAGAATGTAAAAAAATACACCCGATGTATTATTACTTATACTAAAGCGACCTTGTTCCCGCCTTATATTCAGTAGGTAAAATCGTACCACCGACACATCATATTTCGTAATTTTTCACGGCGACCTTAATCAAATAATAATTGTATTATTTCCAAATTTTTAACAAAAAAAAATATACATATTCTATGAAACTCGAGTTGAGTAATAGTATATCGCAGGTAACAGAAAAATGTACGTAATAGGTACTAATTATTAATAAGAAATATAATTTGTCCATAGAGCAAGTGCAATTTACATTATTAAAACGCGAATACGGCAAATTCTGCTATACGAAAATAATAAGACTTGTTTTATACAAAATTGAGCGCCGGTGCCCTCCGGTGAAAACCGCGAGGAAATTTAATCTTAAAACGCTTATAAGAAAAAAATAACGCTCAATGATTTTTATATCGTTCGGCACAACTGAATGAACCAAAATGTTGTACATTTACCTAAATCACGGAAATTTCAAATAATTTTAAAATTACACCACGTCTAGAAAGTGTTGATAATAGTATTAACCGAATTAAAATAAAAATACTGAATCGAAATCAACAAAAACCGTTACTGACCTATTGTGTTCTCTTTCCCTCCCCCCCGGTTTTTCCAATTTTAAAGAAAAGTGTACAAACAAAACCAAAAAATTAACCTCCTACACACCGACTATACAAAATCTTCACCATAAACCACCTCTGAAGATGATTGGAGCAACATTTCTGGTCGAAAAGTAGTTATTTACAGACAGACAAAAAGCACACGTAGTAAAACCAATACATTCTTTACTTAGGTTAAGTTATTTTAAATATATATATATATATATATATATATTTTTTTTTTGTGTACCGCGGTACACAGTTTGGGAACTCTGTTATATAACGTGAAGTGATATTATATAAGTAGTATTAGTAGTACTAGTAGTTTTATACTACAGTAGTACTATGTAGTTTTATTGTAGTACTAGTTACTACTATAGTTAAATCGTTAATTTTACCCGTAAAATAGACGACATTTACTATTATACATATCATTTTGTTCGGCTGAAAACTATTATATTTCTTTCGGCGTGAAAATAATAATTTTTAATAAAGACGTAACTATATTTACACACGCTATACGGTTTTTTTTTTTTTTTTTTTAAAGCAGTTATTAATCTGTCAATCATTCTGCAGGTCGTAAAAATATTATATTATAATATTATAAGTAGACGACTACGATATTATTATGTATTTCTTTCGTCTCGATTAGACCAGTTTTATGTCTATGTCTATGGTTTTTTTTTATTTTTATTGTTTGTCTGGAGCATCTCTCGGACAAAACGCTACCTATTCATACATCTCATTATTTTTTTTTTTTTACATTTTCTTTCATTATATTATAATGTTCATAATAGCTCGCCAATTGTTAGCCGCCGAGCTGGGTTTCCACACTTTTACTTTGAGGTTTATACGTATAATTTTTAACGTTTTTATAGACACGGTGAATTGTTTTATACCGAACTCAACTATAGGTAATGGTATAATACACCGAGCTGTATGGAATCCAAACAAAATTAATCGAATATCATATTTTCAATTTTAGTTCTACACGTTTTAAAATAGATAATACCGAAATTCGTAATCGTTAAAATATACGGATTGAAACGTAAAAACACATTTTTTTTTTATACGTGCGGTTTTTTTTTGTTTTTTCCTTCTCTTTAAGTGCCTCAATGTAATATAAGGGGGTCAAAGAACAAATTAGTCTTAAAATATCGAAATATTATAATCTTCTTGAAAATAACAAAAAAAAAAAAAAAAACCATCTTCGGTTGACTGCGAACTCTAATAATTGCGGTCGGAATAGCATTATAGAACCCGATCCTTGAAGATGATAATCTACAATAATTAAAGAAAAACAGGAATCAGTATGTCCTCTTGTCGGTGTTTTTTTTTTTTTAAATTTATAATAATATTACAATACAATGTGTAATTATTGTGAGCTATCTATATATCCATTATTATAATTAATTATTTGAAAAATTAGATTTTTTTTAATTGGCTTGACAAATTTAATTGACTATCTATTTGTATACTTACTATTATGATTTTAGAAAAAAAAATGTATTATTTAAAATAAAATGTAATACCTATCTATTTTTAAAATACTGTATTTTTTTAAACATTCGTTTTAAACAAAACATCGTTTTATCGATCTCTTTAATACAACGTACTTGCAATGACGGCGGATAGTAATCTACAACTATTGGAAAACAGGGATCAGTACCTATGTCCTCTTGTTTGTTTTTTTTTTTTTAATTTATACTGAATAGTATAATACGATGTGTGTAATTGCTATATAGATAATTCATTATTATTAATTATTTTTATAATTTGCCTGATAAATTTAATTGACTACTCGTATATAGGTACTTACAATATTGGCACCTATATATATATTTATATTTATATATATATTAATTTATTTTAAACGCAATTTCGTTTTATCAGTCTCTAGTTTAATGTATATAAGAAATATATATTTAAGGCGAAACTCCTTGAAATAGTTAATCTATAACATTGCTTGGTTTGTACAATATTAATGGATAATAATCGTGACCAATTGACAAAACCGTTTCTCCATTTTGAGTCTCTTCGCCGAGCTGAATTCTTTTCACTTTAATGTTTATAAGTGATAAATACATTTACTTATCTTATTTAAAAGAAAAAAACTACGTTCTAGAATATTATTATTCTTCCAGTTAATCCTATTGACCGTTCAAGGACGATTTAGATATATTTAGATCGAAAATTGATTTAAAAATAAGGTATACTTACCATATGAAGACGTATAATATTATATTTTGAAATATTACTGCCACTCCTTCGTTTTGTATAAATAAAATTATAAATTTAAAATAATATAATTAGTTACATAACTAATTATAGATATTGGATGTACAGTCGAACATTAGCTTAAACTATTCATAAAATATGTAAATAAATCATATGTTTATTATAAATTATTCGCCGTGAAAATAAATGCATAGAATAAAATTAAAAAAGAAATTGTTGGTGTAAAAATAGGTACCAAAATTAAATATTAAATACTAGAGATATTACGAACTGTTCGATTCTCGAACCGAATGAAAAAACCCAATGGTGAAAATCATTTCGATGAAGTGACATGAAAATTGAATTTGGGTATTTCAGGAACCAGTTTGCGGTGAATAAATGTTTTCCAAAGCTGGACAAGTGATGATAGCCAGGAGGTAAAAGCTGTCAATGGAAAAACGTTTACATGACTACAACTGGCTATTTGTTTTGAACTATTCATAAGTAATTTAAAATTGTTGAGTTTTTTGGTTTTTATTCGGTTTTACGTGGATTCAATTTGGTTGGTTTCTTAAAAATGTTCGAAAATTTTACACTAGATTCATCATAAGTTGGTCTTTTTGGTCGAATAAAAATATCGAAAATCCATCGACACATTCTTTATTTATTTTCTAATACGCCTCTGAACGTCAAGTTCAGATTTTTACGGAAATTGTAAAAATCACAATGGAATTTTGCATATTATATTTTCCGATTTATTTTAGTAAAATATTTTTGACCCAGCAGAAATACACGAAAATATTATACTAGGTTTAATCATAAGTTAATTAATGATAAAAACGAAAAAAAATTAACACAAACAATATAGTAGATGGCCAATTTCGACGTAACGCGGTATAATATATTTTTTAAATTTGAATTTGATAATATTATCTTATCTGTAAAACTTTACGTTATGCCAATCGTAACTCGTATAATTTATCTATCTATCGGAAATGTATACATTTAAACAATCGTATAGTATACGAGACTTACGTAGGTATAATTTCTGGACAGCCATATTATATATTATATATTATATATTATGTTTTGCCAAATTTTGCTACGTGTTTCTTAAAAGATAAAAACAAAATTGTGGCATGTGTCAATAAAAAAAAAAAAAAAAAAAAAAAAAAACAAAAATCGATTACGTATCTTTTAACTTTTGTGATTTTGTCTATTTATTTATTATTATTTTTTTTTTTAACACGGTTATCACGGTAATAGCTGATGTATGCGGTTGTATTCATAACCGCAGTTCCAAACAAATGATACCACGAATAAGTACGATTGTCTGACACGTTGGTTATAAAAAAAAAAAAAAAAAAATAATAATAATTATATTTATAAATTTACACACTATACACGAAAAAAATGTTATATAAAAAAAAAAAAATCAATTTCCTACGACACGCGAATCGTGTAGTAACTATATAATTATTATTATTAAACTGCAATATAGAATTTTCACCGATATATACGGACGTAATTTATATTTTACCGATTGACGGTTTGTCAATAGGAAATAAAAACCATACAAAAATGTGTTTTTTTTTTTTTTTTATAACAATGTGGCGGTAATATAACAATATAACCTCGGCCGGACGGACTTTTTCGACCGGGGTATACATTTTAACCGGGGGTACACGACGAGATACATTTAATTAATATCCTCAATTTTTTTTATTATTATTAGTATTTCTGTAACTTTCAAAACGCGTGCGGTTTTGTTGTAGTACACAATAATACATACCGGCGGCCATAGTTGTTATAGTCGGTACTTCCTGATTGTCGGCGGCGTCGGCGTTTCCTCCATTATCATAACAAAACACTAATATAATGTAATTGCATTATTATATTGTACACGTCCGCCGATCGCGAGATTTAATATAAATCGTTTATAATAACGTACGCCGCCGTATATAATACGACCTTGTCGTCCCGCGGATATCATAAATATTTCGACGACAATCCGCGTGGAAATCCGCGATGGCGTGGCGGCAACCGGACGGTTCCGGGCGAAAGCTCGGAAGTGTTATTTTATAAATATATACGTAACAGTCTGCGCGTATAAGTGGGGACGGTATTCGTATTATAGTGCGGCGGAAGGAATAAACGATTAAAAAAAAAAAAAAAATAAACTTAATAATAAACGGATGTGTAATAACATAAATCGCGGAGACCGTATTATTATTATTATTATTATTAGAGGCCAACAAACGGCGCGGTGCCGCGGAGACCTTGCTCGGCACCTAATCCCACTACGAGAAAAAAATTTAAAAAAAAAAAAAAAAAAAAATATAATAATAAAGACTGTCTATATCCGTCGCCGCGCACGTTTTTTTTTTTTCGCGGTCTCGTCGTCCGGAGCAGCCATCGCCGCCGCCGACGAAGTTTCGTATTTAGCCGTAGACCGCGACCGGTATTGTTGTTATTCCGTTTATTATCATTGTTATCGGCGCACGCGACCGCGTCGCATCACATCCGCCGCCAGTGTCCGTCCGGTTACCGAACCGCGCGCGCGTCGTCCGAAGTGATCCCCTGCACCCAAGTTTATTATTATTATTTATTATTTCTATCACAATTATTTATTATATTTGCAATTTTTTTGTTTTTATCGTCCCGTGTCCACAGACGATGCATACGCAGTGTCGACGAACCGTCGTCCGTCAATTATTATCATCCGTCCCGGCGACCGCCGTCGTCGCCGCGTAGTAAACGGTGCCGTCCGTTAATAATATTTGAATTTGAATTTCTTTTTTCTCGCGTCGCGCCAAAGTTCCGGCTGATCCGGTTGATAAAATCCTGAACGATATTTGTCGCCGAACGGACATCCGATCGATCTTCTTCCCCATCGGTCCCAGAGCGACGACCACATCAGGTACAGTTTTGTACAATTTTGTAATATTTTTCGAAATATTTTTTTTTAAGCGTAGAAATTTTTCTAAAAGCATTTTGGATCTAGTCGATGTATTGGGGGGGGGGGGTAATTTTTTAATTTTTGTAGTAGTTTTCTTTATAATTGGGAAATAACGTAAGAAAATCGTAAAAATCTTACATTTCTTCAAATCGTATTTCATTAGCAATGATTTATTGTTGCGTAAATTAAATTCCTCTATGTATCTTATCTATCCGACTTCCCACCTACAAAAATGACACATCCGTGAGGTGCAGTATCCACGACTTGTTTTTTCCGTTTGTGAACGATTTTTCTACTATAAATCTCCGATCAATAAACGACAAGCGGGCTTTTTTTATTGTTTTGGATCTGGTGGTCATTTTATGATTTTTCTTAATAAAAATGAAAAACGGGAATATTTAGGCAAAAACTACTGTTTTTTGTTATTTGCGATTTTTTTTTTTTTTTTTTTTTTTTTTTTTTTGTAGTAATTCCGTTAAAAATAATTGTAGGGATTTTTACCGAATAATTATATTACTTTTCTCCAAACGTGGTAAATTGTTTAAAACATACCGGCTAATCGTTTAACTATTTGATATTTATGAGTTTTTTTTGGTTTTAGTTTTGTTGGCTTCTTAATAGTGCTGGAAAATTTGACATAAATTGTAATTTTTGACCATAAAATATATCAAAAATTCGTAAGCACATTTTTTCCAAGCATATTCGAAGTTCAGATTTTGACGGAAATTGTAAAATTCATGGAATTTCGTGCACTTATAAGAGTTTTATGTTTTTGGCCCATACATGTACATTTGATACATGGTTCATTATAAAGTTTATCAAAAGTTGAGCTTACTACATTACTATAGTTATTTTTTTTTATAAGCCTTTTGCCTATAAGTCTGTTTGACTGATTTTTAAACAACACAGAATACGGCCAATTTTTAAGTAACAGTGTATGCATTTTAGATTCTGAGCGAATCAAAGAATGTATTGGTAACTATGAAGTGTGTTTTATTAAGTGTAGCACTTTTTCTGAAAAAATGTTGGATCTAGTTGGTGGATTGGGTAGGTCATTTTTTTAAAACGTAGGAAAAAAGCGAAAATGTACGGTAATAATGTGTAATAATAATTCATTATTTTCTGTTTATTGTTAATCGATTAAAAATAATCGTAGAAACCTGAAAATTTTACAGAATATTAATATTAGGCCTTTCTAAGCGTGGACAATTTTCGGGCAATTCTTGAACAATAATAGGCATTTTAAGTTTTTTTCGAGTTGGTTGAACAAAACTGTTTTGTCTGACTGCTATTTGTTATAAGCATTTTATGCGCTAATTTTAATAATTAAAAGAAAATTGTAATAATTACGACATTTTGCGTACTAGCGTACTATTTTTAGAATAATATAAATACATTTTTTTTGGTCCAACAGCATTGCACGAAAATTTGATACAAGGTTAGGTTCATCATAAATTTTACTAATGGTATAAAAGGAAAAAAAATTTTGATGGAAATCTCAAAAAAATTACGGCATTTCAAAACGTGACTAATTGAAATTCGCTCAGAATCGTTTTTCACTAACAAATGGTTTATCGTTGTGTACAGATATAAATTAAATTATCCTCTATATATTACCTTCCCAAAATTACACATATAACAGTGGCCCACTTACGGTGCGAAGTATGTGTCTCGGACCTCGGTCTTGTTTTGTATTTTAAATCGTTACAAGCGCATTATTTTTTTTAAATATGCCTTGAATAGTATACGCGTTTCATAATTTAACATTACTGATTTATTTATTTTCTGTATAATATTTTCACAGTCATTTTGAGTGCTCAAAAAATTACGCGATTTTCAATATTATTGTTTTGAAAATCTGAAAACCGTGGAAAATATTATCCGTCAACACTGTCGTGACTTTTATTCGAAAATTGTTATAAATTTACATTAATTAACAACAAGGTATAAATTTACTAGCTTGAAATATTACACGTTAGCAGAAGAAATAAACTTAAGCTTCGGAAAAAATGAAATATTATATGTACAATATTTGGCATTTTAACACCATAACTCGTTTTTTTTGTTCGTTTACGTAGCATACTACAAAAAAATTAGTTTTGCGTGTCCATCTAAAATTTGAAGCGTATACAAATATACAAAAATGTTAAGTGTTTAGATTTTCTGCATTTAATAATTTAGATTCAAATTGTACGATTATTGAAATATCAATACTTACTTAATTGTGATACGATTGATGAATAGGTAGGTATATATGTAATATTAAGTCAGTCGAACGAACAAACGATATTTGTTAATACTCGAGAGGTTATATCGGAGGCTACTTCAACGAGAAAAAAAAAAAAAGTTCAAGTACATATCACATATTTAATTTAACAAGTGGCGATGAAAAATAAACACTTGTATATGGGAGTTTTGGAATAATAATATATAAAACAAATTCCAACAGTGAAAGGCTGCACTGCAGCACAGAACCCATGGTGCATATACCATCTATTGTTGGATTGAAAATGTTGCAACATTATAATATTGTTAATTACTCCGAGTATGCGTTTAGATAATATAAATTAATTAAAAATCTTTCTCGTTTCCGGTTTATGCTTCATAACCATATATTTTATAATAAACTACTTTAATCATTCCACTCGTATAGCTATATTGAAAACTTGTGATGTTATTAGTTTCAAAAAAATTGTTTAAGGTTAAAATAATTGAACTTTTATTTGTTTTTAAATCCAATGGATGTGTATAATTAGGTTTTTATGTACGTATTCTAACTACAGAAAGGAGAAACCACGTAAAAACCTGCAATTTTTAAAACTAATCGATAGGAGTGATTATATTTTGTTTAAAATATTGTAAAATTGTCAAATATCTAGTATAGACATTAATTTTTTTCTTCAGAATGAATAATTTATTTATTTTTAACGTCGAAAATTACTATAATAAACCACTGGATTATAACTTAAATATTTTTTAAGTTATAAGTATAAAATATTACACATAGCTTGAAATTTGATTTTTTTTTTTCCAAATGTTTGTTTATTGGTTTTGTATTATGTTTGATAAAGTTACAACTAACTAATTGGTAATATTGGATTCGGTTTAAACTTTATAATATTAATATTTTATTAAATTCATATTTGTAATTTTTTCCAACAAATAAATAGAAATATATAATAATAGATAATAGTAGGCCATTAAAATATTTACTTATATTTTATGAAAATAACATTCGTATAGTCTCGTCGATTGAAAATTGGGTATAGATCGTAGGTTATTTTAAACTTAAACAACCGTAGAATATCTTATGTTATTTTATGTAATTACCTAGTTGATTATTGATTTAAAGACAACAAGTACATAATATGAATAACTAATATTTAATAGCAATATATTTGTCGGTAAGAATTAATACAGACAAATTAATCATAAATTCCACCATCTCGTTATTTATTTGGATAATTTATCAAGTATTCCACAAAACTATAAAAATACTATAAATAGGCATGTTTGTTCACTAACAACTGCTTACGGCTGAACGATGTCAACCGGGTCACGCTGTTTTTTGAAAATAATTAATAACATTTTTTTTTTTTTAAAGTCACGAGTGAGACTTTTAAGTAAAGGCTGCTTAAGTTATTCCCAGTGGCATATTTACGAGAAATAGTGATTTGAATAATAGTAGGATAGGTTCTGGAGATTTGGAACTGTATAATATTGAAAAAACTGTCCTTCAGAGGGGAAGGGCGAGGGGGCGTCATAATCTCTTTATACGCGCCTGATTTTTGATTTTTCATCATAAAAAAATAAGTTTCGTGAAATATTAAAACACTAACAATAAATACTACGATATTAATCACTGCATTAAATTTCCATATCTTTCTATTCGATCGTTTGTTACCATTTAACCTTTTTATTTTTTTTTTCATCTGTTAACAAAATCCATTGTTACGCGACATGTGTAATGCTCGTTAGTAAATTATCGGGCGAAGGCTTATTATATTATTGTTTAAACAGTTGAATTTTCGTTCAATTAATTATAAATTATTTTAATTTTTAAATATTATTTGTTTATTTTTTTTTGTTAAGAAACTATAAATATATTTTTTTACGAAAAATTATCCCGATAATCGACAAACGCGCGAGCCGTTAAAATATCATATACCTACTCACGACACAATTTTCAATTTAAAATAAATCTATACGAGACGACGGTATAATAATATATTACAACATTCGCGACTATGTATTTTTTTTTTTCAAATCAATCTTCGGATGCGCGACGACTTACGATATTTTCATAATAATAATATTTACTCATAAGTCCTACGGCTAAGTTTTGTTTACCCACCTAGCCTATAAAAAACCGATGGCCATGTAATATATCCTAAAAAAATGCGTTATTTAATTTTTATTTATCGTGTACACTTAAAAGTTACACCGGTTACACAACGTAATATACGTAAATGTAAATGATCGTGTACACACAAGACGTTTTTTATATAGCGTTTAAAACGGGTCAATTAATTTGTCTAGGTATTATTTTCAATAATTCGGTTAATCGTGCGGGTTTTAAAATAAGAATTGATTTTTTTGTGAAAAAAAAAACCGTCTGATGGCTCGGAATTTGCTCGTAGCGTTTATATGGAATAATAATAATAACTTATACAACGCGTATTTTTAAACGAAAATCTGTTCGACGCAAATCACGATTTTTATTTTTTCTTACGTATACACAATTGCTTAACAAATAATAAAATGCTATCAATCTATTATTTGGGCGTAATGTGTACGCGATACTCGTGCAATGCCTTATTAGATATATATATATATATTTTTTTTTTACGATATCCAGTGGAAACAAAAAAATAATTATGTTATCAAAACGATTAGTCGTCGTTGCGCTGCCGTACGTACGGGCGGGCGGTTGACAAAAGAACTAGAGCAAAAAATGTGTGTGGCAAAGATCAACTACGTCTTAAAATAAAAAAAATAGAAAACCAGTAGCTGCAGCAGCCACAAACACACGACCGCAAAAGTCACTTATATATACTCCCCGACCTTGGTCACACCCAGAACTGGTTACTATATATATATAACCTAACTTATGCGGATCTGCTTTGCAAAATTAACATAATATGGTACGAGTGAATTTTCAACGAGTGCATGTTTTTTTAAATTTTATTGTATCGAATTACTCGCGAGTAATAACTACAATATTTTTTGTGTTCTTTTGCCATCACGCTACGTTAATCCACTTAACCATGACCATAATGCTCGTTTAACTGAAACGTTATTTGAGCATCACAATAATATTATTAAAATGTTTACGGGTTTTAAAAAAATAAAAAAATAACTGTAGAACGAGATTTCGATGTAAATATATTGTTATCAAGATGTTACTACATACAATTTTATATTATTTAAAATAAAATATATAATTATATAATACGTAATGGAGTATAAAAAAGTTCAATGAACTATACTAACATTATTTATTTGACACTAGTTCGTATTTTAACCTTTTAGGTCGCTCGGCCGCTAGGAGCGTCCCGTCAAATAACGGGTATATTACCTCCGGTTTTTCCTATCCTCCGCTCGTGTCTACAGCAGCCTAATCCTCTTCCGTAAGGTTCCCGCGTCTTTCCCGTCTCACACGTGGTCGTAATTTGACTTGTATTTGTATTGCCGAATTCGTCACGAATGTAAAATATTTATTAATTTCGAGTTTTTTTTAAAAACAATTTTTTTCTTCCGCAGAATGAAGTGGCTCAGGGCTGACGGAGGACCCGTGTTCTACAGTTACAGTAACCGTACACCCGTCACGGGGGATGTACAAATGATAACGACTTGCCTGGTGTTCGGTACCATTTTCACAGCTTTTCTCATCATTTTCCCGGGAGTTCGCAAAGAAGTGAGTACACGCCGAAAATTATTTACAATATTACATATTTTATATTTTAACGTTCAAAAAATAATGCAATATTATTGTATGCATTACGATACGATAAAACGTGTTTCCAAACGGGGATAATTCGGATTAGCTATCTTTTGACCAACTAAATGGAATTTATTTTTTTGTAATTCCGGTTTCCAAAAGGCTTAAATTTTTTTAGGTGGGTATATTATGTTTATAATTAATAATCGCTATATAGGATTGAAATTGTTTAAAAAAAAAAAAAACTAATTCGATTCGAACGTTATAGTATTTAAAATATAAATAATAAAATAAAACACTAACTTTTTTTTTATCCTATAACGTAAAATTACCTATAGAGTGAGTTTGACGTGTGAAATGTATCGTTTTAAAAAATCAACGGCACGGAACAATTTATTCTTTTTTTTTTTCAATACTTATATTATTATTAATATTCTAACAAATACATTACGTTTTCATTACTGCTCCGATATTCACGTACATAAATTATTTTTGATAAAAATGTTATGTATTATGGTGCAACCTGTGTGCAGCAATAGTCACGTCTTGTACCTATTTCTTCCGGAATGAAAGTTTAAACCTTGTCAACTAATAGCAGTATACGCTTACACGCCTACCAGGTACGGATGGTAATGAATTTTTATTTTTATTATTTTTTTTATTTTTTCAGAGGTTCACCACCTTCATGACTGTCACCTTGAGTCTGTTCGTCGGAAACGCCATAATGCGTAAGTTTTAATCATTTTTCGATTACAAGAACGACTGCAGTAGTGTATATTGCGATATTGTTATTTAAACGTCTTGACGTTTAAACAAATGATTTTCTGTTTTCTAAAATATAATATAATATATTCTGGCCGAGGAGACGATGTTAATCACTATCTTATAATTAAATTCATTTCGAGTTATAACACGTTTTAATAACATTTTCTCTGCGTTATAAATATATTTTAAGTGTTATATTAGATTTTATGTTTAACGGTGCGGAGATGTTAAAATAAGAAGAAAAAAAAATCTGTATAATTTTTCGAATTCCGAGATATTTGAACTTAAATTGTTGGCTTACATATTATCATTATAATCGAATACAATTTTCTATATTTTATTTTTTTTTATTATTGTATTATACTAACATAATTGTACACAGACGAACGCATTCCGAACTCTGTAGACGTTATAATTGCAATTTACGGATCTTGACCATGAAAACGCATGACTGTTCAACCTTGTCGCGGTTACAATATATTTATCCTTAGGTGTTAACTAAAAATAAAAAAAACTAACGCATTAATTACACAGAGCGAGCGATTTAATGTTGATTTTCTTCTTATAATATTTTATAATAACTTATTTCGGCGATTGGTCACGTTCAAACACGTTTTCGAATTACTTTTGGACCGGTATAATTTAATAATAATTTATTAGTCCGGTTTTATAGACATAACCACATAATCATAACTTCTTACTTGAAAAGTCGAATAATAAATATATTCAACGATAGCGACCGATCGATTTATCGATAACATCGAAGTAATTCGACTTTCGGAGACAATAACGCCGAGCGGTTTAACGCAAGAATGAAAAAAATTCAAACACAAAAAAAAAAAAACATTCTAACCACTGCGGTTTTGTTTATCTATCATTACGTATAGTTGACGCCGTGGTTTATAAATTAATAATTGTCCGAACTTAATATATATCTATACAGTATACAGCGTGCACGCAGTCGCGTATCGTTTGTCGTACTGGTAACCAAACCGTAGCTCTTCGGGCAACGATCGCGTTCGTCCGGAGTAAAAACCGCAATCGGCTTACTCTGTATAAAAGTCAAGGAAATCTCAGTTCGACTACCTTGACGCGGGGTCCGCGGATATTAAATACCGATCTTTTTTTTTACTTCCTATATTACAATCTCGACTGCAACAAACATGTGTAGACAATATATTAATAATGCTTAAACGCTCGCTAATGTGTTACGCATTCCTCGACGGCTACTCGTACGTACACACCGAAATTATTCGGCCTTGCCAAAAAAAAAAAAAAAAAAAATGCAATAGTTGAATCATATATTATTACGTTACGGGTGTAATACGTATAACCGACCTTCTCGATCACTGCACAAAATATCGCGTTTTTACGTACTTTTAGTTTTGCAGATGATAATAATTAAGCGTAATGCGGACGTTTTTTCGTGTATAGAATTTGCAGCGATTGTAAAATCGCATCGGTATTATCGTATAATATAGCCAGTACTCGACTTAGCGTCGACCTTATTTAATCATTATTTCCGCTTCGGAGTGATGAGGTTCACTGATTTTTTTTAACATTTTTTTTTTTATCTACAAAAAAAAAAAAAAAAAAAATGATTATTTTGGTTATGCGCGTTTACTATTCGTAACAAGTGGATTTCGGTTTGGTTCATTAGTCATTTGGCCATAGCGTTACTATTAATTTTGTACCATTCATTTGTCAAATTATATATTTTCTTCTGTCTGTATATTGTCCGATTCGTCCTTCGTAGATATGCCTGCATTACTGACTGTCGGTGCTGCAGAGGTAAAAGAAACGCGGGCAGATATTTTATCGACAGAAAAAAAATAACCAATAATAATATAATATAGGATGTATTTGTTGAAAATCGTAATAATATATAATAATAAAAAGATTTGTCAAAATCTCAATTACCTTCGGAATAAAAACGAATAATCGCATCTGGAACGTTTTATATTATGGTATATTATTATTATTTTTGTATTCGAAGGACTTTTACTATACGACATAGGTAACTTCATAAAACGTATACGAACTTGTATTTAAGTCGCTTTAAATTAAATTAATATGTTCTAGTCGATGAATTCTTGTAATATCCTGAATAATGGTGAACAAAACTGCAATATTGATGGTAAAAGAAAAGTCGAGCGTAATATGCCTGATAATTTTTTTTTTAAGCGTTTGAAGTACAGATTTTGCAGTTGTAATTTATTATGTAATTACAAATTAATTCAATATTCAATCTCAATTAATCGATACACGTTTAACCGAATTTCGTACTATAGGACATCTGAACCCGAGTGGTTCGCTCAGAATCGTTATAGAACACCAATAAATTTCAAATGGAAGGTCGGGGAAGATAGGGAAATTAAATTCCATATTCTACCGTCTCAACTACTCGCCTAAGGACGTGACTGGCCCGTGAGTATAGTATCTTTTTCATATTTTTCGGTACTTTCATATTTAACTATACAAACGCGACATAATATTTCGTCAATATAAATAATCGTATCGGAATCTATCTGTATGGTCGACGATATTATTTATGGCAACAGTCACTGCGGTAATACGCATATTATTGCGTAATATAAAAACAGCACGAGGAATTTTTTAAGTACTCAGCGAAATCTAATTGCGTTTACTATATTCCAATGCAAATTCTGCCCAATTATTTATTTAACGAATAATGTCGTGTATTATTAAAAATAATAGCTAAGGCACTCGTCGTAGCATAAATCGTTTTGCAGTACCACATCGTTCGCAGTAATTAGTATAGGTACCAATTACACATTTTGTATTCTTTCGTTACATTTACCTCTGCTACTCCATAAAACTTATCAAGGGACGTTGAAACATTAACATACGCCGTACCTGTAATCTATTTATTAATATAGTTATGTAACATCATATTATGCGATATTAAAAACCGTAATAATTATCTGTTTATCGTATACCCGTACGATAATATCACACGATCGTGAGGCCGTACGTTTTATTGCAGAATTACGAATACAAATCGACATTGGTCGTATTAACCCAGAAAATATTACGCATACGGTTCGTAACATAAAACAAAAAATATATGTATTTAATTCGATTTAACATTTATTGTATAATATGTTTCACTGAGGTTAATTTCTACATTATTTTTCGAGTTGTACAATAAAATAATGGTTTAATTATACTGCAATTATTATTAATTCGTACATTGATTATAGTTGAGAAACGTTGTAGTTTAAAGACCATACCTAACGACTAAAGTCCAAAATCGTTTTTTTTTTTTTCAATGGATATTGTCGTGACGCTTTTCGATGTACCTTAACTGTTGTAATAGTATAGACACCGAGGGGATATCGTGAAATTACGGCATATATTCAATTATAGATCTTATTTAAAATCTTAAAAATTGTGGCATTTCGAAATATAATCGTGTTTATCATAACCATAATCAATCGTACTCAACACAATCATGTCCATCCAGTATGTCCGTGTCTTTTTTAAAATTTAAAATCGATTTGCATATATAGTTTATGATTATGATTATGATTTTAATATAGATTATCTATTAAATTGTTTTCAATTTCAATACAAATTTTAAATATCGCTAACAAAACTGTTTGATATTACTTTCGATTTTTTTTAAAAGATTTTTATCAATATTTAAAATCGATTTGAAAATAATTTATTAACGACCAATACGCATATTTATAATGACATTGACATACGTATTTATATTTGTATTTAGTAAGAATTAACACATGTACAAAATAAAAACACGAGCAACTATGGAAACCATAGTCAATAATAATATATACCTAAGATTATATCTATCTTGACTTACACAACCACCTTTAACCTAAATTTTGATGAAGGACTGAACAGCCCCCCCCCTGACGCAATTCGAGGATGTCAGCTTCTGATCTCCTGGTACGCGATTTTCGAATATTCTTAAAAATTAAGAAAACTACAAGAATTTTTTTATAAATTACCTTTCTAAAATACCGTTTAAATTTAATACACAACAAAAAAAAATTCTTATAAAGTTGAGCATACAGCAGAGCAAAATCGTGTGGAATGATGTGAAGTACTGTCCAAAAATCGGTAAAAAAAAGTACCAGATGCCTGGCAACAAGTATCCATAATCGTACGGCAGTGTCTCGAGCGAAATTTATCGATGACAGCTTCTGGTGTCCTAGTACTCAATTTTGGAATATTCCTTTAAAAAAAACTTTAAAATTGATACATTTTAAGGAATTTTAATAAATGGCTGTAGTTTAGTTGTTTCTCAATGTACCCGGACGGGATCTTCACTAGTATATATAGGACTTTTAGAGGCGTTACATATAAACAGTAATTCCTCTTCAGATTTTTGATCAAGAATATCTCAACGGGATTTGGTGATAGGAGAGTGGTTATAATGGCAAATAATTTGGCTTGGATCCCCGCATAATACCCTCTCATAATTGGATATCCTAAAATCCCATCCTATGGGCTTTTCCCGTAACATTTATCTAACCATCACTATAAAAATATAGTGGGTGGGTAGTAGTTTTTGTGTTTCGTTACACCTATATTTTTTTAGTATACCCGCCATTGTACAGTTTTATACCTTTTGAACGTTTTTTTCTGTTAAAATATATTACGGTTTCCTTTTTTCCGGTAAATGAGGATCGCTAGAATAAATAATATCGTGTTAGGTACATTTGGTTCCAACGAAAAATATATTAAAATTCGTTGACCGCGCACGTTATTACTGATTACTACGTTATTACTCGCGCGTGTACTGACGAGATATTGACTAAAAATACGCGCTCGTTATCGAATTTTTTAAATATATATTTGGAATTAAATGTTCTTATATACATTTATAGTCTTTTGAAACAAAATGATATTTTATATTATCAACACTCAGCGCCCTGGAAAGTCAAAATATTTTCTCAAAAAAACTAGTTTAACTAATCAATATAATAATAATATCAAGTCTTTGCACGGGGTACCTATGCGTTGTTCACATTTGCCTTACTGCGCGACACGCCACGTTAAAAGATTGCGCGTTTTCGTTCAAACATTTTCCGGCGTAAAACTCAAGAATATTATAAGCACGAGTGGGAGAGGAAAACGCGATTGTTCGGATTTAGTAGTGGAGGTAGTTGTAGTTTTGTAATGGCGTTTATTTATACGGGTACAGTTTTCGCCGACAATCGGACGTAATTACGCTTATAAAAAAGACGCATGTGTGCGCCCTGATTATCGGGAACAATGACTGCAAAAAGATAATAACAACAACAATAATAATAATAATATTGTTTTTTCTCGTCAATCTTCAAGGATACACATAGGCACTGCGGCGGTTTCAAGGATCGAAAATTGTACCTGTCCTCAGTGTGTTATTCCAGAAAAGATAATGAAATTAATTAAAAGCGTATATATACGTGTGTGTGTTATACGCACGGTACTAATATTATTATCATATTATCTAGTCGAAGAAATCCTAAGGAAAAAGGTCATTGTGAAAATCCATTTGGAACTGCCGCCGAGTCCAACTCGTCCTACTGCGTGTTTTTTCCTGAGATTTTTTTTTTTACACTATTGTCGCTTTGTTCGCACCTGCGAAATTTGGACGTACACGGTAATTTAATTTAAACAAGTATATGTTGCAAACGAAAAACGATTCTGAGCGGATTAATCGACGAACAAAAAAAATAATCGATAAAAAAAAAATGGAATAAAACGGTTGCGGACATTTGTAGGTTACGGCGGTTTTAATAGAAAAATCATTTTAAATGCCAATGTATGCCAAAAAAAAAAAAAAAATAATAATAATAATAATAATAATGTTTTAATTACGCGTGTAAACAAGTATTGCGTGATGTATGCATACGGTAGTATATACATAACCGTTTAATACATAATCGTTTAATACATAACGTAATTTACCCATCTGCAGAACGGCTAAAAATATTATTCGCTGTGCAAATTATTGCTATTTGTTATTTATTTATCGGTCGTGAGCCCCGATATAGAACAAATTTATGAATTACGATTAAATAATACACAACGCAACAATATATAAAAAAAACATGGAATATTAGTGATGGACGGCGGGTAATTTGCTAGTGTACATTCCGTGTTTCCGTATTGTGCGGGCTCTGCTGGACACAATTTTAGGCCCTTTTTTTTAAATTTCAAACCGGCAATATCCCCGCCTCCCGGAAACGCCGTGAGCCACTACTTCGGGAGACAATTTTAGGCCCTGGGTTAAACCGTCAAACGCCCCGGAGGATCATCGTCGCCGCTGCTGTTTTGCTGCTACTGCTACTAGACCGCTGCTACTGCATCACAGCAATTGTCCGGGCCGAGAGAGCATAATAACGATAATAAATACGCCGTTTCGTCACGAAATTATTTTCGATTTCGTAACGACGACCATATTATTATATTATTATTATTATTAACATCATCGCCGCGATGTCCACACACACGCCGCCGATTTGACGGAATCGTCCGTTTTCCTCCCGTCCTTTTGTTTTCGTTTCTCCCCCCACGGACCGCGGACTTTCACGCGAACGCGCGTATAACAAACGTTATCCGATTTACACTATTATTATTATTATTATTATTATTATTATTTGTGTTATTATTTTTCATACGGTGTAGTAAATTTATTATTATAACGTACTATACAATATTATTATTATTATATTTATATCGTATAGGCACGAGATAATTAAAATATTCGCCTTTGGCAAAACTTACTGTACGATATCCACATATGGTCGATTCGCATGTATTTATACATTGTACACGTGAGTAGGTACCTTATACAGGGCGATTTATTTATCGTTGGTTTATTTACGGAGTTTTATTTTAGCGAAATCGATTTTTAGCCGCTTTATAATATAATGAGTATAAATAAAACTATATTTGTTTTCGAGACTATTATTCGCAATACGATTATTTAAATAAAAAAAAAATATGTGTAAAACCAGCACAAAACAAAATATATTTTTTATTTATTCGTATTGCGTATATATAATATACCTATAAATATTTTTTATGTTTATTTGATTATTATATATTATATAGAATCGTCGTTCTGTGGTCTTAATTGCGATATTTAAAAAATCGTATCGTCTTATTCCGATTTCAAATCTAAGCACCCCCCCTCTCTCTCTCCCATTTTCAAATCAGATTCAAAAATAGATTATTAATACAAGGATATTTTGCTATGCGTACAACACTATAGATCGGAAGAGTAGGAAAGGGCAATCGTTTAAAAATGCATTGATATATTTATTAATTATGGACATAGTTTAATTTACAGTTAAAAAAAAAAAAAAAATGGTTACTAAATAACATAGAACAGTGATAAAATAAATATAATAATATAATATGTCTCAGAGATAAATAAAAAATTAAAAATCTATAATATTTACAAATCGAATACATAATATGTATTATAACATATAATACATAGGTTATAATTCACGGGTAAATAGAAAGAGCAAAATATGAAATACAAAATAATAATAATATAGTAAGCGATAAGATACATAAAAAAAGATACAAAAAAAAAAAAAAAAAAAAAATGGTTGTACGTTATAAAAATAAATATGTAATAACCAAAGCAGATATTAAAATATCGATAGAGGAACTCGGCGTGTAATTATTGGTGAAGTGTAGAATATGAAATTTTATTACACTTCCCTACTACTCCGGTTTAGATTTTAAATTCTTAAAAAATCGATATAATCCAATTTTAGTATTATGCGTACAAAGATTTTATAGAAAAATATTCTTTTTTTTTCGAATCTTCGTATGAAAAGCGAAACTTAATACTAATATTTAAAGTACAAGGGTACAAGGATTAGGCGTACTAATTTGAAAATAAACTTAAACAGTTCCATGGTCAAATAGACCAAATCAAAATTACTTAAAATTGCCGGATCGTGATAAAACAATCGCGCTGTATACTCGCGCGAAAGCCAATAATATAATTACGATAAAATACGCAAGTACGCGTCCGAGTTTATGCGATTTTTTCCACTTTTTTTTATATTTCTTTACGGGCAAAAACTCATCCAACCGTGACCGCTTGGCGGCGGCAGCAAAAAATATATTATTATTGCATTGGCCTCGTTAGCTCACATTGTATAATAATATATTATTATTGCATTCTTCGTTTTTAGATTCCTAGTGTACCGAGGAATGTATTGGCTTTACTTTTTCTACGATGTTCGCTTTTTATTTTCTATGTCCTTTAATTTTTCTGCCTGAAATATTTCTCCGATCGTTACCAACTCTTCAGGGGACGTTTCCGGTGGAAAATCTTGTCTAGTGGGGGTGCATTTTTTAAATTTTTTTTTATCCTTGTAGTTTTCTTAGTTATGGGGAAAACATGAATATTTACGCAACTATTTTATTTTTCGTAATTTAGTGAAAAATAATCTTAGAAACCTAAAAGTTTCACCGAATACTTATACTAGCACTGTCTACGTAGACGTCGTACTATTTTCAAAACATTTGGGCATTTTTTGAATTATTATTTTACGAATATAAAAAGGTCGTCATTTATTTTTATCGGCGTTTGAAGCACAAACAATTTATATTAAAATTCGTTAAAAAAACGAAAACTTTCATAAAAAAAAAAATGTTTATTAACTGAACTGAATCGCCTATTATTACCTTATTCTGTACTCCTATAGGACTCATTCGGAGGTTATTATATAATTATATATATATATATATATATATATATATATATATATGTAAGTCTGGAAAGTATAATTAAAAAAATAAATTATTCTATGAGTAGATGTTTAGGAACTAAGGTACTTAGGTACCCGTATAAAGTACATTTCTCGGGTACGATATCTGTAGTATATACAGAGCGGTTCGTTTATCACGAATTTATTTACGAAGATTTCGAGAACATTTTTAATAGGGTTTTACTTTTTTTCAATCATTATATACGAGTATATACAAATACAACGTTCAACATTTTTTTTATTTACATCGATATTTTCAACATTTTAAAATCCTACCTAACTTTTATTTCGTATACCATAAATACCGCATTTGTATACTCTGACAGCCAATATTCAATATTAGATGATATACTGATTATGAGTTATAATAGTTAGAAATTTAGACCATTAAAATTATGATTTTAACCTAACCTTAACACGATTGATTATGAAATTTGCTATTTGAAAATCGAATGTCGATACATAATTATGAAAATATTGTAAACACGACTTAACATTAAACGATTCTATTTCTATATACCTAATATAAATAATATTGAAACTATCACTGAGTTGTGACTACGATGATGATATATTTATGGAAAAAACAAATTTACTCGAAATCTCTGTGATAAAACAATCACTCTCTATATACGAATATGTGTATGGATTTATTTAGCTGTGAATGAATCGTCGACGACGTTTCACGGCTCTCAGTTAAAAACCGTTTTAACGATTTTTACTCTTTTTCGGTACGCGATTAGCGATTTACACCTGGAGCCGTAAAGAATCTACACATATAGGTACAGTCGTGTACAAGTATGGCAGAATGAAAATACTTTTAAGTTTATATATGATATAAATCGCACTTAAATTCTATGTACAACATTGACATATTTTTTTAGCTTTTTTAAGGTAATAATTATAGTTAGTCGTTAGGTCCCGGTCGTTTTCCTTATAGAATTTGAATTTAAATTAAATTTCTTTGCGAGTGTAGGACGTCTGTCGATTGACATACTGAAAACTGTAGTTTTTTTTTTTTTTTAGAGATAAATATTTATATGATATTAGAGACATTATAAAACACTGAAAACATTGGGACGTTATTGGATTCGTATTTTTAAAATGCTATATAACAAATTCAATGACCGGATTTTACGTTATTTCGAATAATTTCGAGTGAGTAGGTTATGCAGATCGTATACGTCTTACAGTTTCGTTATGTTTGAATTTTTTGTACAAATACATGACAAAAGTCACAGTATGAAATATCTCCGCGGAACACGTGTGTTTTTTTAAAAATGTAATTCCTCTCTTAACGCGCGTACCTTGGAAACTTACGGACATTACATCGGTCGATTGCGTCGCAAGATTACGGAATATGAGTCCGTTTATTATGAGTGCGAAAGGTTGACGTACGTAGTAGTAGTAGTACATTGACGAAGAAATTAAGACAATTCTTATGATTCTTTGCGTTTTTTTTGTTTACAAAATTGCTGAAAAACACGTCTCGTCGTATTACATGGGTTCTAACTGTATAACCGATAGTTTATAATATATAAAAAAAAATCAATCGGTTTCACCTTGAGCGAATTACAATAGTTTGCTCGAAATTCTTCAGACGGATGACCGCCGCTAAAATGGGAAGTGTTTATATTAATTGTTCTGTGCGCCGCCTATGCGAAAGTGACGCATTCTCGCAGCTCCTTGAAAAATGTCGTCTCATACACATGTAGGCACTGATGTGATTATCTGAGGTTTTCCCATGACTAAACTCCAGTGTGGAGTGAGAATTTACACCGAATATTTGGCACCACTCATTATTGTTGCGTCTTGAAAATAATCACGTTTTTCCGATTTTAAACTCGAAACGTACGTATTAGCGATTAGCCATTTAAATCTAGCTGATCACCGTGTACTCACGAAATTCATCATATTTTCATCCGTTTATTCGATGCAAAAATTATAAATACTGGTTATTATTTTTGTTACGTGCGTACCTGCATGTTTTAAGAATCATAAAAAAAAATATAATAGTTTTGGAGGTTAATAATACACATATAAAATAATAATACCTACCTACTTACTCTTCTTTCTTTCTCGGTATGTTTATTGTCAAAAAAAAAAAAAAAAAAAAATGTTTTTTTTATATCTGTTCCTGATATATTTTTCCTTATGTACCTACGTCCTACCTATCAAATATCGGTCTGCTGTGAAAAAATGGATATACATTTACCCTTTAAATTCTAATCTAACTCGTACACAGATCAAATAAAGATGCAAACAAATATTTTATTTTGGCATTGTGAAAGACAAAATTTTTGTATTTTTATTAAATATCTACTCACAAACGATTATAGAAACGTTTTAATATCGTAAAATCCACGTCGGTCCTAATCGTTACGTATCAAATAATAGACGTATATTTTTTATTGACGTTCATACAAAACGTGTATTCCTTACTTACAGAATATGAGCTTGGTGTAGTCTTCCTTGAACTTTTTCTTATACTATAATATTCACGATTTATAATACACGGTATACCTAACAAATATGCTTATAAAAAACTTAATTATTTCTATCGGTCGTACCTAAACAACGAGACTTGTGTCAAAAGCGTTGTCCTTGCGGCGACTCGACGTGCGTTTTAAAACTCTGACAAGTAAACGTAGACACCTACTCGATTGTATATTCAAGACAGTGGCAAACTGGGTAAAAAACTAAAATATAAAATAATTTATTTACCAAAATCGAAACCACAAATGACAGTGTAAATATATTTTGATCCTACGTATACGAAATAATCAAAGACTTTAATTTTATGGCTTAATCATTTAATTAAACTAAACTTAAAAACCAAACGAAAGAATACATCAATTATTTGAAAGTTAGTATTATTATTTTTGTAACCCAGATAATACATTCTACGTAATATATGTTAATATATTGTAAAACAGGAGAAACGTGAAATATATAATTAAATTTCTATGAAATAATTTGAGGAAAAAAAATATTTTTATCTTATGAATATCTTAAGGTAATTAACGTATTGCATTCATTGTTTATGATAGAAGATTCAGAGATTTGTATTCTTGCCATATCTGGGGGGAAGGGAGCAAAATTATACCATTGTCCCTCCCCTCACAATTCAGAGACTACTGATTCAAGTAACAATATCCACTAAGCACCTATACGATGAAATAGTTACAAAGTACATTTTTTACATCGTTTAAAGTAGTCGCTAAAAGAAATTATAACCATAGGATCGATAAATTGTTTTTAACGATAAATTTTTTTTTCTCCTTATTCTTTAGAGAAAATTATCAATTCGCGACGCGTTTTTCATTTCGTAATAATAAGTCAATTTTTCCACTCTTCTTTCACATTTTTCTATATCGTCTGCTGTCGAACGCACAGGTGGCCGCTCGCAATTTCATGAATATTTTCATCATATTCACCATGTTTTTTCTTTCTGTTTTTAGTATACCACGCTTTTGTAATATTATATACCCGTACATATAGTTGATGAGTGAGTGTCCATTATTTGGAACAGTGCCGAACGTCGTCACACGACACGGGTTTGATTTAATCCGCAAAACTATTTATTAATTCTTTGTGAATTTTGTATTGAATTCGAGAACGTTGCTTAAAACAATGGTCGGCACGTACTAGCGGAAACCTTTATATGTCAGCCCGAAAAAATTTGGAAACTTCAATTCAATCAAGCGAAAATAAGTGATTCGATATAAATTCTTATGCAGGATGCCCTTGGCGCCCAAACGATTTTTGAACCGCGAGAGCTGAATATGTGTGTAAAACATTATTACCGAAAACAATGTAATTTAATAACCTAAAAATTATTTCAGAAATATATTTTTATTTTTCTGTTTAGTTGAAATAAATATTTAAAAAATAATCTTATGATATAATGCAATTTTTTTTGTTAATAATTGCTCTAATATATTTATCAAAAATGTCTCGCAGGCATTCGAGAAAGTTTGGCACTCAGGCTTTCTTTATAAATTAAAACTTCTCCTTCCCAGCCACTACTACCTTATCCTCAAATCTTATCTTAAATATCGCATCTTCTCTGTACGCGTAGGCTCTTCCTTCTCTTTTCCAACAGAAATAAAAGCAGGTGTTCCCAAAGGTACAGTAATTGCTCCCTTACTCTTCAATCTTTTTATCTCAAATCAGCCGACCTCAAACCATACGCTAACTGACGACGTTGTCGATGACAAAGCTATTTTAACAAAAATCCTAGATCCTGTCCTAGCTTCTTCTCACATACATCATCTTGACAACCTCGGCACGTGGTACAAAACTTGGGGATTAGAAATTAACGAATCCAAATCCATCCACTGTACCTTTACCCTTCGCTACGGAGTATGTCCAATACTTTTCCTCAATAACCAACCGCTTCCTCCTGCCCAATGTGTACGCTATCTCGGTATCCTCATCGATCGTTGACTTACCTGACAATCGCACGTAGCCAGTAAAACCCGGTCACCAAATGATCGATTCCGATTCCTTCGTCCACTTCTAACTTCTAAGCACGTAAAGCTCCCCGTCAAACTCCTATTTTACAAACTTCTACTAAGACCCATATGAACATATGTAATTCAGCTATGGAGTGCAGCCAAAATATCAAATATCAACCGCATCCAAAGATTTCAATCCAAAACTCTACGTACAATTAGTAAAGCCCCATTTTACGTCTCAAATCATACTCTACATACTGACCTTAAAATACCATACGTTTCTGAAATAACTAAAAACCACTACAAATGATTTAACAGTCACTATGCTCAACACAAAAATCCCCTAATCACCGAATAATTTTCTATCACTATCCCAGGCATCCAACCAAAAGATTCAAAAGACAGTGGTGTCATGACCTGCTATCCTAACTAACTAATTGTATCATGCTGTAGTACCTCCACTGGGAGGCCTCTGTAATCTGCAATCTCTTATTTATTTATTTTGTAAAATTTCATCAGTTGTTCTTATTGTTCCATTGTGTAACAGATTAAATAAAAGTTATTTAAAATTAAAAAAAAAAATTACTTTTCATATTCTTCAAATTGTTTCATAAAAGTTTGTTCATATATTTCACGTTTTTCCAGGTTTATAATACGTTGACGCATTGTCTCAGTTACAAAAATAAAAAAACTAACATTAAAATAATAATAATTCTTTCGTTTATTTTTCAAGTATTGTTCAACTAAGTTATGATGTCATTAAATTAGTCTTTAATTATTTTGCATACATAGAATAAAAATATATTAACACCACCCATTATGGTTTTGATTTTGGTGAATAAATTTCCCCCCTTGTTTTTTTACTCAGTTACGCCACTGTACATGACGAAAAAATTGATGTAAAATTGGTTCGCCCAGGTAAAAAATGTCAGATTTAAAATATCATTTTAGCGTATTAACGTAGGTATATAATTATAATTAAATAAAAATAGATTAATTTTCACTTACTACCTCGGGATAGTTAAATCACCCGCAACCCGCATTTAACGTCACTTATTAAAAGAACGTAGATAATATTTTTATTTATTTTTTTATATACATATAAGCGGGTTTATGGTTTTAAACTCGATTTCGGTTTCTATACTATCACGTTTAGGGCAATAATAGATTCTAATATTTTGACGCGCAACGCACATAGAAAAAAAAATAAGACAAATTTTCAAAAACCGTAAACAATATATTTTTTAAGTTATTAAACTAGAAAACATAATATCAACTAAAAGGCACCTACTTATGCGTATAATTCGAAATAGTTATAGCGAAATCTAACACCCGATTTTAATGACTCGAAAATACGCATAAATACATAACAGATATAAATACAGAATTCATATAGAATATCTCGAAAAGTTTATGGTTTTTATTTTATTTTATTACCTACCTCGCGTTTCAGTTATAAACCCGGGAGTGTTTCGTAAAATTGCATCAGCGTTCGAATAGTAAATAATATAACCTACATTAAATATTTTATAAAAAAAAAAAAAAATAGTTTTTACATTTTACCGAAAATATATTAATATTTTTACGTCAACTTTATGGCACTACATAGATAAGGACACATTCCGTTAGTCAATATTTTTATGAAGGCTGATCAACTATGTCGGTTTGTCGTTTTATTGTAGTCTCAATGCCGCAAAGCTATCCGCTTTTTTTGTTTTTTTTTGTTTTGTGGAGGACTAAAAATTCGTATCACAAGTGGCGGTAGACTCCTTTTGGGGGGAGGGCTTTTGAAAAATAATTACAAGTATTTTTAATTCTAAACGATACGTTTATAGGATCTAAAAAAAAAAAAAAAAACATTTTACAGCCTTCGGATTTGTGAATCTTTTTTTTTAAAAAAAAAAACCAATCTATTATTTGATTGATTGATGATAATTTTATGTTAATAAAAAATTATGTTAATTTTAAAAAACTATTTTCTTATTATTATTTTTTTCAAATACCTATTGGGTTACAATTTTTTTTTTAGTTAAAGATTTTTACATTTCAGATAATTCGTTTACGAATAAATCAAATAATGTTTGTTTATGAAATGGATATAGGTAGGTAGGGAGAGGGGGGAATAATTAATTAAAAAAACACACGTTCAAGGATAGTAAGAATAACTGTTAAAATTCTATAATTATTATTAAAATACACACAATAAACGATTTACAAGATCTCAAGGGTATTAGATGCCATTTAAGTGATCGCTTATCTTTAAAAAAAAAAAAAAATGCTATGTATTTATCGAATTTGACTAATTAACTTCAATAATAATGTTTTTTATTCGATTTTATATAATTTTCCTATATTAGTGTTTATTGCGTTAACAATAGCCTGCAAAATAATCGTAAAATCATCGAAAACATTACAATCCAAGGTCTAAATATTTTTAAATGCGCTTTTAAAAAATAAATATATTAATTTTTACTCGTTTTCAAAAAAAAAAAAAAAAATCGATAACAAAAAAGTCGTCGATAACAACTAAACCTTGTCGTGGCGCGCGTGCCAAATAAATACTCATGTAATTATATTCGCCGGGGTTTATTAACAATTTAGAAAATATAAAATTGTATTTGTTTTTTGGTTTTAATCGGTAATATTTTTTAAGATATAATGGAATTTTAGCTGGGGCAAAGGTATAATTTTTCCCCCCTCCCCGGGTATGACAACAGTACAAATCTCTGAATCTTCTAAAATAAAGAATACGTTAATTACTTTTTATATTCATATGGGATAAATATAGTTTTTTCTCAAATTATTTCATATCAATTTATTTATATATTTCATGTCTGGGTTACAAGAATAAGAACAAATTTTGTTTAAACAAGTCATTAAATTCTTTGATTATTTCGTATGCATAGAACAAACATATATTTACACTGCCCCTCGTAGATTTAATTAGGGCGAATAAATTATATTGCCTGTTTCTAGTTTTTATCCAGTTATGCCCAGTTGCTATACTTAAATAAAACATTTAATTTTTGATAGTTTTCGTTATTAAAATAGAAAATATTCATTATTATAAGCTAAAATATTATTTTTCTACACAATACGAATATTTCTTAATTCGCATCTTGTCGGTTACTGTGATTACATTTAAATATTATATAATTATTATATTTTTGCAAAATTGGTGGTTTTCAAATATAATTTCGTACTTATTTTAAAATGGAAAATCACTACAACAAAAAACAATACCAAAACACAACTAATTAGGTTAAACGATGGCCCCCAGGGCCGTAACAAGGTCCGTTATAATAAGGATCCGTTAGATTCGGCGGCAGCTTTACGGATCAGCGATTTAGTGACCTACTGTGTAGAATTTTTGGAACGCGCGCTTTCGCTTTCGCTTTTTTTTTTATTGTCGAGGTCTTCCGGAAAACCATCATCGTACTACTGCGTTATATAACAAAATTATTATTTTCATGTCTGTCATACGATTTCCGTTCGGTCGTTAACACCTATTTTGTATTTATTGTTGTATACAGTATCGATTCTGGGCTCCAGTTGGCACGTGGCCGAGACCGTGATCACCAGCACTTACCGGGCTCTTTCCAGAGAACTCATCACCGCGGAACTTGGGGCTTACGTCGGACTGGGTCACATAAACATAACGCTCCACGGTAAATATAATTTAATTCTGTAGCCTAGTATCACTAAGAACTTTTAAACATCGCGTTTTTGTAGCTCTGCCTAGCGACAACGCTTCGGTGCCGCTGGAAGACATCAGTTTCAACGAACGTTTCTCCTGGCTGGGCGCCCACGAGATGGGCGAAAGTTACCAAGCCGCCCTGTACCGGGGCCTACCGTTTCCCATACTGACCGTGGCCGAATACTTTAGCCTGGGCCAAGAAGGGTTCGCCTGGGGCGGTCAGTATAGGGCCGCAGGATATTACGGCACCATATTCTTGTGGTAAGCGCATAACGTTCGGACGCGTTGCGGGTATGTTATACGTAAGAAGGTAATTTTTCACTCGACACTCGATCGCTTACAGGACGTCGTTCGTGCTATGGTTCCTGATGAACCTGCTGCTGATAGTAGTGCCGCGGTACGGGGCGTACACCATGATAGCCGTGGGAAGTTTCATGGCCGGTGCTACCGTCGCCTACCATTGCATGCTCCCGTGGACTCCGCTGGTCATACGGTTTCAAGACGACAAGTTTTTACTATTCAAGCTCGGCTGGTGTTTTTGGATGACACTGTTCACGGGTACGTTATTATATAAAAAATTTGTTAGCAACAATTTTTAGTCAAACTACTTCGCTGATTTCGATCAAAAGTACCCTACAATAACATTCCGGCAACGAGAAAACGAATCGAACAAAAGCCAGTTGTTAAGAAGCTGCCGAGATTTTTGCTAACTTACAAATAAGCCTAACAAATTTACCATTTATATAATAAAGATTATGATAAAATAAGACTGCCACAATTCGAAAGGCGTTATTTAAAAAAATTCGTCTTTAAAATTGAATCAAATTCCAAATGATTGGCGTAGTTTTAAATCATTAATTTTATGATTAGGTTAGGTTAGGTGGCAGTCTTGCAGTATAATAATGTGCCAACATTGGTGCGAAATATTCGCTTAAATCGTTTATAATTGTTTGTTCGTCTGTGCGCACAGGTTTGTTGTGCATAACCGTGGGAATGATTATCGTTATGATCGATTGCGTGTACCCGCATAAATTTTCGACCATTCTGGAGGTAGACTTTGACACGCCATACGACAGACACATCATAATCGAAGACAGTATACACAGGAAGAAGCGAGTAGGCAACAAGAGTCTGGAGGAACCGGAGGGTCTCGGACGCCGGATACTAAGGTTCTCGGATAATGATAACGCCAAACCCTTATTCGGCCTACATGGTTGATCGATAACGATTTATATATAATTTTTTTTTTTTTGTTTTTTTATTTCATTTCCGCTTCTAGGCGACTGTCGTCCAAGAAAGACGATGATGTCAACAATCACATGAAGCTGGCCGGTACGGACAACCGCGGGTTCGAGCTAGATCCGCCGCCACCGAATTCCCCGTGGAGATTCCCGTACAACAGACCTGCGGTGCAGGGCTTAAAGTTCAACAGAAGCGTGTCGCAAGACTCAATGACCAGCCAGTCGTCCAACCTGGCGGTCGCGTTCAACAATCGTGACAAGATCAGGCTGTCCATATTGAAAAAAAACGCGCCGGCTCTTAGGTAACCCCATATTTTCCATAAGCTTAATTTCATACTCAAATGGACTCTCCGAATTACATTTTTCCTGTAAATTGAAATATTATTACTGTTGAGCTTTAATTGAAGCAAATGACCTGTCGTAGTAATTTAAACTTAAAGTTTCTCGTCTAAAACGCCCCTTTTATCCCATATATTTTTTATATATATCGCAATATTTATTTATGTTATCAGAAGGATCTCAAGTCCTTTGCTAGAATATTAACTGGGGGGGCCCCTTACGTGAAGCCGTAGACTACGAGGTGTGACAATAAAATAACGAGACTTTCTAAATATAACCTAAACTATTAACGTTATCTATAAAACGATTATTGAAATATAATTAGAAAACACTTATCTAAAAGTACTATGAACACTGATGGCATCGATTCATTTTCTTATACGTTATTAGCCTTGTTATTAGTGCGAGTTCGACTATACTGCCGAAAAATGTTAGATATAAAAATCGAACAACATGTGTTAACATTAAATTTCTTGTTAAATTAAAAAAAACTGCCGCGGAATCGTTTCGTATGTTATGTGAAGTTTATGGTGAAGAATGTTTATCAAGAGCTCGTGTTTTTGAATGGCACAAACGGTTTTGTAGTGGAAGGGAGGACGTCGAAGATGATGATCGTTCTGGACGTCCTACCACGTCTTCAACAAACGAAAACGTTGAAAAAATCGACAAAATTAATTAATCAATATTATTATAAAGAGGTATTAATTAAATTAAAAGAACGTGTCAGAAAGAAGCGACCAGATCTATGGAAAAATGGCTGGGTTCTTCACCAAGACAATGCTCCAGCTCACAGTGCATTTTTAATTCAACGTTTTTTAACTGAAAAAAAATTTCTGTACTTCAACATCCCCCGTACTCGCCAGACCCTTGCTCCTTGTGACTTCTTCTTATTTCCTTCTTATTTCTTTTCCCATTTTCAAACAGTTGATGACGTAAAAATGAAAACGGCAGAACTTCTAAAAGGGCTGAATGAAAGCAATTGGCAACACTGTTTTCAAGAATGGCAGCGACGTATGCAACAGTGTATTGATGCTGAGGGAAGGTACTTTAAAGGTGATAATTATTAAATTATAACATTTTTAAAATAAACAACTTTTATTCAAAAAGTCTCGTTATTTTATTGTCACACCTCGTATGTTCACGGAAGACTACGAATATTCATATTTTAATTGAACTATAATTGTTTCAGTAATAAGAAGAGATATTGCGATGGGTATATCTCTCTGGGACACCCTGTATATATTAATAATAATAATAATAAAAAAACAAATAAATTGAATAATTATATTTATTGTATTTATTATAATTATATTATTGTATTTTTTAGACCCGCGCCCGGACAAGTAGTGGTTATCGATAGATCTAAAGAAGTGTCTATGTGGTGAAACTTCTGAAAATACTTATAAAATAAAAAAAACGTGCCAAGCAAAATGATTTGTGAACATTTTTTTGAAGTCTGATCGTAGACATAGATATGTACGAAAAGTAATATTATGTGTACCATATAATATAGATTACAAAACGACAGTCGTACAAAATCATAGGGGGTTTTTTTTTCTATCTTTGTGATGATCACAACGAAATTAAAAGTTTTAAATTCTGGAATATTGGGTTTAAACTTTAATTAATTTAATATTTACGTATAAGGTACACGCGTGCGTTATAAATATAATTGCAATGATCAAAAGTGTTTAAACGTTAAGATTGTTGCGCGTGTGCCGTTTAAGTATAGATTATTAGAAAATTATAATTATATTATTGTTACCTACCTATATTTATTTCTTCGTGTATAATATTACAATATTATATTTTTGTATAATTATAATGTTTTGTAACAACATCATCGTGTATTGTATTAGGTTAACTTATAAATCAAAATTTTTTTTTTACTATATAAAATATTATATGCCTACCTAAGTTATTTGTTTTGATAAATGTATGTATTTTATTTATTCCATATTTTGTATACGAAATACTGTGACATGCTCTATCGACATGTATATAAATTATACTACGATGTAATTAACGAAAAAAAAAAAACAATAATAAAGACGATTTTACTTTAAAAAAAAAAAATGTCTACAATGTATTCAATAAAAAAAAAAAAAAACTAGCTAAGTTGTATTCAATGGTTGAAAAGAAACAAGTTGAGCGTTATGCATGTAACTTCTTTTTTTATTTTTGATAGTTTAAAGTTCAAACTTTGATGAAAATCGTATAATTTTCGTATTTTGCTATTTTCCAATTTACGTGAATAAAACTTTTTCGGTTCGGACAATGATTCGAGACGAAAATCGATAAACAATTATAATTTATTTTGTAGTTACAGTTTCCAATTTTAATACATCAATCATTTTTATGGAACTTCGCTCTGAATTAATTATCGTTGGTAATGATTTATCGTCGCGTACAGTGTACAGATATAAATTATTATTCCTGCTATTTACTTACGAAATGTACACTAGGGTGTCCATTAAATAAGAGGTGAATTTAAAAAAAAAAATTGGTAAATCCAAGAACTATCCGAGGTGTGTGGAGAGGGAGGGAAATTATAATTTATCCGATTTACTAAATCTACTCGTATTCCATATGGGGTCATTATTTACTCTTAACACTCCATTTAAATAGAGACATATTTAGGAGGGAGGCTAGAGGAGATGATAGCCCCGGGCGGCAGTTATTCGGGGCCGGCATTATTTACATGGCTAATCTTTCGTTAATTATAATCTTTTAGATAAAAACACATTATCTAGTGAAAACAATTTGTTTATGGGGGTCCTTTGTCAAATTTCTGTATACATCTCTGCGTGTAATATTAATTTTTTTTTATATATTCTTGGATCCGCCAAGATGTGTCGTTGCTGATCACAGCATCCGTTGTGGTGCAGTAACGTGGATTAGGCCTACCTCATACCTTTTTTTTTTTTTTTGGTTTCGAACCGGCAATACTCCCGCCTCCCGGAAACGCCGTGAGGCACTACTTTGGGAGGCGGGTCGCCATTATTTATTGAAAAAATGAAAAATACAATTACGTAGTAGAAAATCCCGTTTTCCTCTAAGCGGGGCGAGCTCACAATGATATTAATACAACGTATTCGTGCCCTACGGTGGGGATAGGCAGTAGAGCTCAAGAGCGTCGACACGGACCCCTGGGGGAAACCGTACAAGCTGGTCATGGGGAAACTCCGGGATCCCTCCGCGGTGCTGACGATGGAACCTCAAACCCTAAGAGAAGTCGTCATCACTCTTTATCCCGACCGGCCCCCTCGGCCGGCCGGCGAAAACGGAGGGCCCGGCGAAGACGAGCGCGACGCACCGGCCAGTGCGGATTTTTCCGCGGAGGAGGTGAACGTCGCGGTGGAACGCTTCGGACGGAGAAACCGGGCTCCCGGCCCGGACGGTATTCCAAGCCGCGTCTGTATGGTTAGGTTAAGCCGCGTCGGTATGGAGAGCGTCGTCATCCTCCTCATTCTGCTCACCGGGAAAACCGCAGTGAGAACACCCGGGGTGCGGAGCTCGCCCGATCCGATGAAGGAACGAGTTAAAGCATCCATGCCGCGTGAGAAGTTGAGTGAGGCGGTAGGTCGTCGAACCATGCAGTCTTGTATCCCACCGGACCAGCAAGTCCGGGGGAATGAGCGTGCGCGTTAGCTAGTCGTTCGCTGGGCCCTCCGTTTTCGCCGGCCGGTCGGGAAAAAGAGTGGCGACGACTTCCCTCAGGGTTTGAGGTTCCATCGTCGGCACCGCGGAGGGACCCCGGAGTTTCCCCATGGCTCTCCATACCATCATGCGCTGCGAGGCGTTTGACGGGGACATGGAGCGCCTGTTCCGGAGGATAGGTGCTTTCGAACCGCCGGCGCGCGCCTTCAAGCGCATCGCCGCCGTCGTTGATCGCGGCCCTGTTGACGACAGACCGCCGGCCGTGGGGCCGGTAGGAAGTGTCCCCCCCTACTAGTATAAGGGCAGCAAGTGGGCTTCGGCCTGGCTACTGCCAATTCCCCGGTAGGGACGCGAAGATTTGTACAACAATGTGAGCCCGCCCCGTCATAGGGAAAAACGGGTTTTTAAATTTTGTATTTACTTGTATGTGTCCGTTTGTTGCGAATAAACTATGGCGACCCGCCTCCCGAAGTAGAGCCTCACGGCCATTCCGGGATGCGGGGGTATTGCCGGTACCAAAATTAGAAAAAAAAAAAAGACCCATCCTTGGTAAGTTCTCTAAACTTTCTCTCAAAACCAAAATGCATATCTACAATTTTCTTCTTAAACCCATCTGGTTCTACGGTATACAGCTCTGGGGCACTGCCAAAAAATCAAATACACAAAAAATTCAAGTGTTCCAATCAAAAATCCTCAGAATCATAATTAACGCTCCTCCTTATACATCAAACCTCACCCTTCACACTGATCTCCATATTCCTAAAGTCACTACCACAGCCGAACTACACTACTCCAAATTCAAAAACCGCCTGCAAAATCATACCAATGCCCTTGTTAAAAATCGTCTTTCCATCTCCATTCTTGGAAACCCCCCCCCCCAAAAAAAAAGATTCAAACGACAATGTCCCAGAGATCTAATAAACTAATCGCATAATAATACTTTAAGTATTTGGTAATTTCACGTCGAAGTGCCTTCGCTGGATGGTTCTTCCCTCACGTCATTCAAGCCATTACACCATACCATACCTAAAACAATTGTTTTTATTAATTCAGGATTTGGATCTAAATAAACTAATACAAATGAAAAAAAAAATCATCCACCAGGTAATGCCATATTTTTTTTTTATATATCACGTGAATTATTAAAAGTTTCAGAAATATTGTCAATTGTATTTGAATTAATATCACCATCTTTTAATATTATTAATATAATTTTCATTTTGTCATAGTTTTTCCAAACTGTTTTTTTTTTTTTTTTTTTTGGTTAAATACTTTGGCAAATCTGGAAAAACGGATGTAATCGCTTTGTTTTTTTTTTAATATTAGTCTATCTCTTTTTATTTGACTTATTGAACCATCTGGCATCTTAGTTTCAAAATATCTATTTAGATAATTTTCATCAAAGTACTCTGTACACACACTGTCGATCCCGGGACGCATTTCTCGATCAGCTTGTGTGATTGCATTAGTCCATTTTTTAGAAGTATGTCCTGTAACGTTATACTAATATACAGGTAAAAAGATATAAGTAATTACTACTTAAAAGTGAACCATAAATAATCTATTCTTATAATTTAAATAGTAATAATAATAACTAAAATATGAATTTTTTTATAAACTATGTCTTTATGCAGGTACTAAATTAAAATAAATAAAATTTAGATTTTAGTATCTTACCTTGGGACTTTGAACATTGGTTTATTTATTATACTGTGTGCTTTATTTTTTTATTTTTTTTATTTGTAATATGTAACCTTCATTACATCCTGGAATAAAACAGTTTCTGGACATTGTAATAATTATATTATATTAAAATAATAAAAACTAAGTAGGTAGTAATGCAAATACCTATAAAAAAAAAAAAAAAAGTGTTCATACTTGTGATTGTTACAATGACACGCATTCATCGCTATTATATTATTGATATATAAAATTCGAAAATATTATTACTTTTTAAACAATTTTATGTCTTAACTTAAATGTCGTATATACTTGGAAAGACATATATTCGATTGAGGACAACTTAGTCTTAAAAAAACGTTTAATAGTAATTATTTATGAGTTAAGCTTTTTAGAATAATAATAATAATAATAAACCCAATAAATCCCTATGCTTTACATGTAAAACCGAAGTGCATTTTAGTGATTTTCGATATTTTCTGACCATCTTTATTCGCACAGATAGGCCGTCCTTTCTCTACTGTTCATGCACACGACATACGGTCGGCATAGAACATGTCATATTATTAACCAATAACCGCGGTTTAAGATATAAGCTGTAGAATTATTGTGTAGAATATGTCTACGACACAAATGACATTGTTCTCGCAGTTTTATGAACCACTGGGCTTCTTTCTTATCACATAGATACCACGTGTGATATCGGCTATTCGCGCGGTTGATTTCAATCCCCCCGTTTGTTGTCGGTTTATCGTGAACAAAGTTTATGTAGTTTTTTTTATTTTGTTAAACATCCGGTGCTTGTTCCGCCCCCGAAACCACTATAGTCATTCGACGGGAGCACTCGGTTACATAATGGCCGAACGTTTAGAGGATTTAAACTTGCCCGTAACGGCAATCATTCGTATTGCCAAGGAAGTGATGCCGGCCAACACAGTCGTTTCGAAAGAAGCGAAAACCGCGTTAGCCCGAGCAGCGTCCGTGTTTATATTGTACGTGACCAATCAGGCGACCGCCATAGCCAACAGCAGGAATAAAAAAACGATCAGCGCCCAGGACGTGTTGGACGCCTTGTCCCAAGTCGAATTCGAATGTCTCATTGAACCGTTACAGCAACTGTTAGAAGGTACGGCTGTAGTGTAAAATCCAATTATTACGATATTGTGGTGTGTGTTTGTGTGGCGAGCACATCCCTACGTTTTTGTACGGTTTTCCTTTCAACATAACATAAATATGTAAAGCCTTGAGCTATGGCTCAGAGTTATAGGACTGCGTCGTATGGCCTTGGGCATTTGCCTATTCAAATTGTACCAATGTCTAAAATGTATGATATTTGTTACTGCACACACAATTTTACCTTTACTACACTCCCTCTCATAAGAAAAGAAATATTTTCAAATTAATTTAATGACCTATATAAGCGATATGTTTCACGTATCACTTTAGTCCAAACACAAATAACACTGTACATCGAATAATTTCTATAAAAGCCAAACAGATTCTTCTTTCTTATTGGCGATACTGGCAAAACTAATTTAAGTTGTTTGTTCATAAAAGTGTGTAAAAAAAAAATATATATATATCTATACATCTTAAGAGTTAATGTACAATAACAAAAGAAGTTAGTAAATAATTTGTACAAATTGTATAATCTTATATTTAAATTTGTGTAAACAGACAATTATGTAAAATCAGTAAAATGTAGTAGAATGGGGTGAAAACAAACAAAAGAAACATTCAAAATGGCAAATCCAATTGACTATGAAGTTAACTGATTTAATGTAAATTGTCATAATAAAAAAAAAATTAATATCAGCACAATTTAAATTGCCGTAAATAAAAAAACTTAATCATAGTGTTGCCCATGAAAAATTAAATGTCCGTAGATTTACCCCCTACCCTTTTGCCCAACTCTATCAGCCTTTTTGTTCTTTCTCCTTCCTAATTTCTTTGAATAGAGGACTTACTTGCCCGCAACAACTAAATTGAATAATAACAACTGTTTGTTGTCTTCATCGGTGACCCAGAAATTCAATTTACAACAAAATGCATGTATGAGGAACACCCATTTAGGGAATGAATTTTCAAAAATCCTTTCTTATCTCACTTATAAGAAATATATACCACGAAAATTTTAAATCTCTAGGTCCAGTTCAGGACTAAGTCTCACCTCCCTCCACTGTCGTGCCTTTGCCCAGGTAATGATTATCAACGCAATATTTCTAGTTGAAATGGTGTTAAAAAATAAAAATAGAAATCACACATGGTAAAATCAACAATTTCCTGAACTTTTTTTTTTTCAGTACTAAAATTTGTTCGGATTGTTATTAATTTACAAATATACATGAAATAATAATGGTAGAAAATGTATTAAAAATACTAAAATACTGTCTTATTAAAATAGTTTTATTTAAATAAGCAATGAAAAACATATGTATATTGTTGATAATTAAACATATATTAATATGTTTTAATAAATAATTATTACTATAATTATTTATGTTTATTTTAACTAATATTAATTCGTTATTTTTTTGTAGATTTCAAATCAACAAAACAACAAAAGAAAGATGTCACTAAAAAACCAACACCAAATAAGAATGTAGATGATGATATAATCGACCTAGTTGATGATGACGTTGATATGATAGAAATATGATTTTAAATACTTATTATACTTTTTTTTTTTTTTTCAAACATTAATCTTTATTATTATAACATTTTGTAATTATAGGAATATTAAAATAGTAATAATAATATGTGTTTTACCGTGACTTTAAAAAAATTAATAATAGTACAAAAAGTAAAAACATTATATAAACTAAATTGATATTTAAAATATAAATATATAATTGTATTTGTATAAGAAAATAGTATTTATTAAAAAATGATATTCAAAAGTAATTTAATAATATATGTACTGATTGAACAGCAATAAAGTAATGGTCAGGTTATATTTTTAATATTCAATTTGTTCAAGATTGTTGTTCTGCACAACGGGCAAAGTAAGATTTCTCGCGAACATTTTGAACAACAACACAAGTGTCCACACGGAACAAATAAAACATCAAACTGAAAAAAATAAATAGAATTATACTATAAGTTACTATGTATTATAATAAAGTCCGCAAAATGCAATGTCTTAATTTATGTTCCTTTAACAATATGGGAAAAACTTGGCCCTGTATTTCCATCTCAATGAAATTATTTTAGTTCTTAAACAATGTACTAACATTTTATGAGTGTAAAAAATAAATTTACTTATTATCATGGTTCTGTAAGTAAGAAAAAATGCTAAGTGAGGTACAAATACATTTCATAACAATAGTAATAAAAATATTTAATAGTGCATATTTTGGCATACAATAGATTTTTTTTGAGTTATTTTATATGGCACATATTTTGTATACATTCGAGAAAATTGTTTTTTTAGTGTAGGTAAAAAAAACTTCCAGACAAATAAATATTTAAATTATTTCGAATTCACTTTCCCTAACATGTTTATAGAAAAACCACAGTATTTGTTTTCTTTTAATTTTTTAAGATTGGTTAAGAGAGTTCAGAACTTCACAAACTGTTTTAAGCTAAACGTATATAAATCAAAAGAAATAAAAAATAACTATTAATAAACTGAATTATTTTTAAATAAAAATGATTGATATAAATGAATAGATTATTGTGAGTAGAATAGCAATGAAAATTACTTGTGTTTCCATGCAAACAATACATTCAAGATCTTCTAAAAATGGAGCTGATGGAGTAAACATATTTTCATGTGGAGCAGATGGTGTGTGGAGATTATTCAGTGTGTTTATTAATATTTCTTGATCTTTTTTGCTACTAACACCCATCTAATATATACAAATACTACATTAAACACCAATAACATAGATATAATAAAAAATAAATAAAATAATAACATCAGCGAGATATTCTTTGGTCAACGGAAATTTTAGTTCATTTTTCAAAATAAACAGCAGAAGATGACTTCCTCCGGCTGTACACACCCTGTGTAATAGCGTTGGATCAATCGTATTTTCATAAAACTTTAATTCTGAAGGCATGTTGTTAACTAGATTTGAATACTGTGATAACCATTTTGTAGCAGTCTCCTAAAAAATTTAAAAAGGCCATTTGTCTTTAAAATAGTTAATAATTGACTAACATTTTGCATTTTCCTTAATTAACTTTATAGGTATGCAGTGTATATTGTATTATATATTTTACTTACAAATTTAATATTTTGAGCTTCTAATTCTTGAATTAGACGTTTTTGATTTTGATTCTTTTTATCAATAAAATCTACAAGCATTTGTGTTATTGTAATACGTTCATTGGACAAATTATTCTGTAAGAAAAATCAATGTTCTCTTATTTTAATTATAGATAAAGCTATTTATATTTGATTTGAAAATATATTATGTTAATGTATTATTGATTGTACTATTTGTTTGTTGAGTTGTAAATTTCGTCTTTGTACTTCAATAACTGTTAAATATTTAAGCTGATTATACATGCTCTTTAAATGTTCTTTTAAAACTTGACGGTAACAATTGCTGGTGTTAAGTAGATTATTTAATTTTTCCATTTTCAATAAATCATGATTTGATGCATTGTTAACAAGTACATAGCGTTGCAAATTTGCTTCTTCAATTATTTGTTCAAGTTTTAATGTATAATCGTTATCCTCACTGCATAATATTAAACATTAATTATTAGTTAATAAAAATAAATTCATGATTTTACAATGCTTAAAACATAAATTATGTCTTGTTAAATATATTTTAGTTTCACTCCAAAGTTCATTATTCAGTATATCACATTTATATACAAATAAATGATTTAATTATAAACAATGATAGTAACAAGAGGATTTTAAATAAAAATGGATTTTATGAGTTAGTAAAATATTGTTTGTTATATAACGGATTGTTGATAAATAATTTAGATTACTGGACTTTATCAGGAAAATTAATTATTTTTCAATTTGGACTTTGTTAGGTTCCTGTTTACTATCTATATCTAAAAATATTCAAATTTTTATTCTTATCATAAGTTAAAATACAAATACTGTAAATAAAAATATAAATTATTAATTTAAATAATATAGCATTATTAAATTTGCTTCAAAATACTTACTTTCTTGAATTTAATTTATTATATTTAATTGAATCACATTTAATATATTTTTCATCATAATCCATTTTAAATGACCGATTCAAATTTAATGTATTATTTATTATTTCGTGTGATGCATTCTCCACTGAAATCATGAATTTATTAATGGATAAATTGTTAAAAATAAAATGTATAAATGAAAATCAGTAACAAATTCAGCTCCCGTCCATAATCTCTTTAAAACAATCATCTTGCGAGTAATACCTATTTGTATTTCATGTACTGGTAGAAGGGAGTGGTGTATCACTTAACTAAATAAAAGTTGAATTGTCAACTATTAGGTGTAAGGAACAGACTTAAAATATCACAGAAAACAGACCACCCACTAAAAAAAAATTCTTGTATATTTTCCCCCAATTGGTACCTGGGATTGGCATCACTGCTTGCTGTCAAAATATTATTATAGGTCAGGGATGGGCAACTCAAAGTTATTGGAGGGCCAATTTTTAGAACTTTAAAATCTAGTGGGCCAGAGTATAGAGCTAAGAAAAAAAAAGTTCATTCAAAATAATTGAATAAATAAAAAAATAAATCATTATTGCCAAAAGCACACGTCAAACTCTTTTGTAGATAAAAATGGAAATGTTTGAAATTCATATAGTTCTAATAAAACATCTCTTGCTTTTCAATTTCAACTGCCATAGGATTATTAAACAAATTTATTTGAGGACACACAAGTTCAACATCTACAAATCGTTTTTTGAATTCTACAATTAATTCATCCAATTGGGCAGGTAATAAAACATTCAAAATTAAACTCATCGTCAAATTCTATTTTTATAACTTGACAACACGGAAAATGTATTGATAAAAAAGGTATGCAGACCGGATGCGGGCCACCAGTTACCCATCTCTGTTATAGACAATGATAATATATTATTAAATATAACAGATCAGTTTTTTGAATAATGGTACTTAAGATATGCACTCCCGGCAGCCTTTTGTGTAAAACCATTACTGATAATAACAATACCTTCTTTTAAATGATGCAAAAGTTGTTCATGTTTTCGTAGATTATCTTTTTGAATTGAAGATACTAATTGATCGGTGGTTTCTTCATTGGTTAATAAAAATTGAATACGCTAAATTGATAAAAATTAATTAATTATAATTACAATTTAAAAACAAAATAAATATTTAAACTGTATTGTAATTGTTAATTATAACATATATTAACCTACCTATATGTTATTATTAACAATTAGCAGGCCCTCAGCCTTACTTATGCCATTATTTGGTTACCATAGGAACCACACTCACTGTTTGCTATTTATTTACTTATTATTATTTGAATAGCTATGGCGAATCAATAAAGCATTTTAGTTTTATTGTACTTAATATTTAATTAAGTATTAACATACTTATTAACCTCACAATATACTGATAGTTATTTAAATTTAGCAAAAGATCCAACTATAAACAATTATTTTTTCTATGATATTCAGTTCTTCAAATAAACAGGGAAAAACATATTTATAATTGTTATGTGAACAATATATGTAGTTATTGTATAATTACTTTATCATTAGTGTTTTTATTTTGATGTTGGCGAACTTTATTTTCTTCATGTTCTTTTAGATTTTTTTCTACTTCGAGAAGATTTAGTTTTCTTGATTCCTGTAAAATGGTTTTTATTATATCAGATTAATATTTGTACATAATAATTATGAGAATGATTGTTACAAACCCTCTGTTTCTCTAGTTTTTCCAATTTTTCCTGCAAAACAAAAGAAGCTTATGTTTTAATGTATGGTAGGCAGCATTTTTAAACTTATAATTTACCTGTAAAATTAACTCTTTATCAACCATCTTTGCTAATAAATCACTTTTAATTGATGTACTTGAAGAGGTTTTATTATTCTTGGAAACTATAAATAAAAACGAGTCAACATTTATTAATATTTTTTTTATTTTTATTAAGAAAATTATACAATTTATACAATTTATACAAGCACAATGAGCATAAGGGATGTTTTAGGTATAGTATAATGGCTTGATTGACGTGTGGGAAGAACCAACCAGCGAAAAGGCACTTTGGCATTTATTAATATAATTAATAAAACATCAAATTTATATTTTATACTTTGAAGTCAGTTATCTATAAAAAAATTACCAATAAAACTAGTAAAGTATTATTATAACGGCAGTTATGTTAATTGTTTTGTTTTTCCATTTTCTTTACAAATTAATAACCATTTCCAATGTTTTGTACTTACTCAACATTACTCAAGTACTGTATTTTAATCAAGTATTAGACTAAATTTAAAAAAAACTTAAAACTTACTTAATTCTACTAAACTCATTATATTATTTTCTATATTCTATATTAAAGATATGTGATATACCTACAATGTAAAATCTATAAATATTATTAACAAATTTTTGATAAATATATAAAGTTAAATTTTCAATAAATGTTTATTAGTGTATGGTCTTTATTTAAATAATTTTTTTGAAAGGGGAAAGTATATTTTATATACGTATTATGAAGAAAAGTATGCAAGTTAATAATAATAACTTAATTACTGCGAATAATTATACGTGGGGTATTATTATAACTTTAGGTAGTTTAATCGAATAAATTAATGATTTATTTATTTATTTATTTATACATTATATTCAACAGCAAGTCCAGAAAGAAAAATGTTGTACAGAAACTAGTAATTCTATTTCTTCCACCTATATTGAATAATTAATATTTATTAAAATATAAATTTTTCTCTTTTAATTACTACGGCCCACTAATGAAATAGCATTATGCAATAACATATATTAATAACAGCCATAATAATCACAATTAAATGTGAATAAACGATGACAAACTTACACAATGAAAATAAGCTCATTTTTCTTAAATGATTTTATCGAGCGGAGTACGTGCATTTCTGTGACGATATCGTGTGGTCGGATATTAATATTACACTATTGTATCGGCAAGAGGAAAATAGCGACGACATAAATTTATCGAAGGACGACGGCAAAACGGAATACCACGGGAATAGCAACACGATAGCAATGTTTGAAATTCGCGAAACGGCGATAACATACGCACTCCGCAATTAGTACGATAACGAGCAGCGATAAGGTAACCCGTTGACCCGTAGAACATGTTTTATGGTAGCCCGGTGTAAAATAATTGTGTACGGTACCATAACTATTGTACTGGCCGGACGAATCCCGGTAGGACGGGTGTAGATGTCGCTCGTGGCCGCCGTCTGATCCGTACGGTTGTCAGCACTGGTCGACGCAGACGGTGTCTGTGGACAGAACGGACTGGCCTACCTGCGGTAAAAATATGTCGAAAACATGTCATCAATGCTCTGCTGTGCCGTGGTAAGTAAACCAATTGATTTGTAATTTACTATAATAATTATCTACGATCTGATTACGTTTAATGTACGAGCCCGGCGCACGTTTCGGACGCCGTTTTACACGCGCACCGTTGTTGCCGGACCGAAACGGCCGTCCCTCGTGGTTTTCGGCTCGTTTCGGTACCCTTGACAATGTCAACAATACTGCATAATATTGCAAAATTTTCCTCTTCCTGGTCACCGAAACCGGGCGCCCCGCGCTACGGAACACGGTCGTCGGTCCGCTCCGTCCCCCCCCACGGATTTACGATTTCTCATTTTGCCCCCGTCCCTCGATTCGACACTTTCTCAAAAACGATATTTTCTAATCATTTTACTAAGCATATTTCACGTGAGGGTGCTCGTCGGATTTTTGACAAAAATTGATAAGAGCGTATCTGAACGTTAAGGGGGAATATGTTCCCGAAAGTAGTCCAGGCATATATTTTTTTTTTCAATTTAAATTTTTCGTACCTACTTAAACTCCGTTTTGGTGTTTAATACGATTTAAGCCTATCATTTTTTATTTATTTTTTTATTTTTTATGGCCACTAAGATTCACATTACGAAAATGAATTAATTTATTCAGTTGCCATTATTTTTTGGAACGTGATTCAGAAATTTTGTTGATATACCAATGATACATTGTGTTGACAAATATATTTTTTTCTCTCGTTTTACTGTACCTACCTATATATATATATATTTAGTATTATTTTATTTACCTACTTAGGTATATTGAATTCCATTATTTACAATTTTAATTTAATTTATTAATATATTCACTTAAAATAAACTATGATCAGTAATTTTGATTTTTATGTCATATCATCAAGTACATTAGCCAATATAAATAAAACTATTGTTATTTGTTATTTAGCCATTTTCTGGCGACAAAATATATTTGATCTTGTATAATTACATATCTATTTCTAGATTCTAAAAACTAGTTAATTTATTGTTTTATTGAAATCGGATAAAAATAAAATAATAGGTACTTAACAAATTTAAGGTTTGTATTTCAGATCTATTTAATAATTTTATTTCACTATCTACATATTTAAAATAATGGATTTTTTAATCTTTTTATTTTGCCTATTAAACAGTTGCATCTTTATTATACATAGGCATTGTAATTTTTAGATTTCTAAAGATACTTAATCCCCCTGAATCTATTTATTTCTGGTTTGGTACAGTAAATGTCTAAAAAATAACCAAATATTTTTGGCTACACCTTTTTATGATTCACCTGCCCAAAATAATGGTCTGCTTAATAGATATAATTATGTTCAGAGTTTGGGACTGTACCCATTATATATTGCTAAATAGTAAATATAATTTTATAATTTTTTTTTTTTCTACAAGATATGCCTAAAACAATTGCCTTGTTGAATTTACTAATACTACTAATTAAACGGCACATTATAATTATAATATATTAGTATAAAATCTCAATGTGCAGTGTTCACAATATTGAACTATTTAAAAATACTTGAAATATGCTTAGTAAAATTTTTAATTGTATACCGTAGAAATAAATACAAGCTTAGGTTATTGCTTATGTTCTTCACGCTAAATTAATAATTAAATACAAAATTCCCTTGCATGCAATTATATACTTTGTAAGTTGGGCAAATGGACTGTATTGAAGTACATAAATAATAATTTAATTATAATTTAGTTACATAACATATAAGTTTCATATTAGTATTGTAAATATTCGTAACGTTAATACACTATAATACCTACATAAAAACTTAGATTAAAACTCACCTAAGACAAATAATGAATAGGTATATTTAAAATATTACCGTATAGGTTACAAAAGAATAATTTTCTTCTATTTTATTTATTATATATACATGTCCAGTAGATTGAATTTTGAACAATTTAATTTTCGAAATATTTCATAATAGTAATTTTATTCTTTCTTTTTTTTTTTCAGCTTTCAAAACTAGGCTAAATTAGTTTTAGTCTTAATCACAATTAATAAATTCAAATTGAAAAAAAAAAAAAAGTAATAACTAAAAAAAAAAAAAAGTCAACTTTATTTCTTCGCTGTACGTTCCTTCAATTGTTAGTCAACCAAGAAAACGACATACTGCAACATTACCAGCAAGCATTGTGACAACTATCAACTGAAAAAACTTCTCTTGTTTAAATAATATTTAATTGAAACGTGTGCTGTGTATTGTAATGAACCAACCGAATACTTTAGAACTGTCTATTTTATAACAATTATTATTAGATTTTTAAAAGTAGGCTATAGAACCTTTTTATTATTTTTTAAGTTTTTTTTTTGTCTTAAATTAAGAAACAAAGGAGTTTTATGTAAAAACCATAATAATTTGTGTTCAACGTAAAACAAATAGAAAAGTCACTTGACTTAGTCAAGTGCCTTTTATAGCTCTTAAAAATATTACTGTGATATTGATTTTAATGGTAATAATGTATTATATATAATTTAATGTTAGGATAATAGGGTTATAACTTGTTGTATATATCTTTATATATATCATATAAAATTTAAAATAAATCTTAAAGCCCCACCTTAAAAATACATAATATAATATATTAAAATTTTAGTGGTCATAATAATTTAGTTTAAAATTAATAACTTTCAAACTTAAAACTAGTATGTCTAACAACTCTCAGTGGAATCTGTTCCAATCGACTATGTTAAATGGTAGTGATTCTTCTATGTTAAACTTTAAAACGCTTTCGGCATTAACAAATTTAAATAATTTCTCACCATCAAGATCTTCAAATCATTCACCACCAAACTATAATTCACAGTCAAGTCAAAGTTTTCCTATGCCATCACAATATCAATCATCGCAATTTCATCAAAAGGAATCATCAATGAATAATATGTTTAATAATGGACTACAGTCATCAACATTTGATGTATTCTCTTCTGATAATACTGCGCCCGTGAGTCGTTATCCTCCAGCCGGTAATGATATTTTTGGACATGACACGGCCACTGCAAGCAGTTCTAACAATTCAAATTTTTCAAATGATTCATTTGGAAATAATCAAGGTGTTAGAGAAACTGGAATAATAGAGAAACTTTTGGTTAGTATGGTTACCTTTGGTTAGTTGTTTATTTGTTTGTAAATTATTTAATTGTTATTATTTTCAGCATTCATATGGGTTTATTCAATGCTGTGAACGACAAGCAAGATTATTTTTTCATTTCAGTCAGTTTAGTGGTAATATTGAACATCTCAAAATTGGAGATCCTGTTGAATTTGAAATGACTTATGACAGAAGAACTGGTAAACCAATAGCCAGCACTGTTACAAAAATTGCTCCTGAAGTGGTAAATATTCACATTTAATACTATTATATTGTACAGATATTTAATTAATTAAATTAATTTCTTAGGTATTAAGTGAGGAAAGAGTTACTGGTGTAGTAACAACCGAACTAAGAACTGAAGGCTCCGGTGGTGATACACAAGGTCGAATTAGTTATGAAAATCGAGGAGAGTGTTTCTTTCTTCCTTACAATAAAGATGATGTCGAAGGCAATGTCACTCTTAGGACTGGTGATCAAGTTAGCTTCCAAATTGCAACTAATCAGAGGGGTAATTTGGGAGCTACTCATGTCCGTTTAGAAAATCCAGTACATCCAGTGAAGTATCAGGGAGTTGTGTGTTCTATGAAAGATGTTTATGGTTATATTGAACGAGCTGATATTGTAAAAGAAATTTCATTTCCATTCACCGAATTTAAAGAATCCTCAAAACCTTTACAATTGGGTGATGATGTAGAATTCATAATACAAACAAGAAATGTAAGTTAAATGTAAACTATTTTATTAATTTGAATATACATTATAATATAGTGTAAAGGTTATGTTTGAAAATAAGGGGAAAGAAGTTGCATGCAATATTGAACGTTTGCCGCCTGGTTCTGTAATTTTTGAAGATATTGATGATACTGTTATGAAAGGCCAAGTATTAAAACCATTGGACAAAAATCCTCAAAATCATTTACCTTCTGAACCATTGCCCGGACGTATACGTTACAGAGCGCCAGATTACTCTGAAGTTGAAGTTTCATTTGGTGAAAAAGATCAACAAGGCGATTTTACACTAAGGTACATTAACAACTTGTATTAATATAAAATGTATTATAAATCTTGCACCCACTTAAATTTTCAACTTTTTTTTTTTTTTCAACACGTGTAATTTTAGTCACTGAATATGATAGTACCAATCAGCATTTCGCAGTCAGACTTTTACTTTCTAAGTTATAGCACTTTGAAGTTGGATATTATAATGTAATATGATAGTGGAAAACATTAGTCTTACATACCAAAGTTTAGGTGTATTTTTAGGACACTATCCTCTTAGCAGCAATATCAGGTTGGAAATTTAGGTTATGTAAATAGTCATACCCTCCCAGCTCCTTGTAGGGTATACCACTCAAGTTTGTGAGCAAAGTCAGTGGGCATAGCAAGCCGTTCCCATTAATCACAATTGGTTTTTGATTATATTTAGTGACATACAATCTGAAAATTGCTATAACATCTAAAATAATAGTTTCTGAAAAACTCGAATTGGGCCATCATTTACAATATTAAGACATATTTTCAACAAACATTTTTTTGAAGTTTTTACCATAACTTCTTTAATAATGGAAACCATTGTTTCCACAAAAAAAAAAAAATCAAACATTATTAAAACTGTGACAAAATGTACGTTTGAAAAACTTTTTCAAAAAAAAAAAAAAAAAAAAACTTCGAATCTTGTATGGTGTGCTAAACTCGATTTGTTCCTTTTGTTATTATTTTTAATGTTTCTTTTCATTTTTACAGACATGGTGATTGGGTTGAGTTCCGAATAGCAACTGATCGCCGAGATCAATTGAAACGAGCTACTAATATTTCATTATTACCAGAATCATTTGTAGTATCTGGAGAAAGAAGAGAGCAAGGTATTATTGCAGTTCTAAAACAAGGATTTGGATTTTTACGTTCTGTTGAAAGGGAACCAAAAATTTATTTCACGTTCAATGAAGTTCTTGATATTCAGAGGAAATTGGAATGTAACGATGAAGTGGAATTTACAGTGGCTCAGGTAATATATCTTAAATTCAAATCCATTTAACCAATCCTATCATTATTATTCACCGAAATTATATATTTATTTATTAACATTATATTTCTTTTTTATGAAATATTTGTTGGTAAAATTGTATAATGCGCAATTTTTCAATTTAAGATTTTAATATATGTTTTATACAATTTAAAGCAATTAATAGTACCAAATAAAAAATTGTAATTTGTATTATCTTTTTTTTTTTTATATATATATATATATTTATATATATATAAAGGATCCTTCATCTTCATTTGGAAATTCCAGACAGAGTGCCATACGAATTAAACACCTACCACGTAATTCAGTACAATTTGAAATACTTATTGAAGAAGAATTAGTTGGAGTTGTTTCTGTAATGGCAACGGAAAAATCTGAACCATCAAGTCCTTCAAAAATCAATGGTTATCATGTAAGTCATATATTACTACGTATAAAATATTTTTCATATACTATTGAACATTATAATTGTTTATCACTACAAAAGCAGTTACACACCTAGTGTTTTTGATGTTTGGAATGCCAAAAATGTACAGCCATGTTTATACACACAATTCTCCTGTGTTTATATACTGTGGCCTTCTCAGATGTGTTCAACATACATTGATAACACCTGATGCTTGGGTTAAATTAAGCACTCACTATTACACTATGTACATTTACTCAATGCTTTTACTGTGATACGAATTGTTATATATTTGCTACAAATTAGATAGGACATTTGTATAATTCTACAAAAAAAAAAAAAATGTTAAAACAAAATATGTGCTAAGAAATGCTAAGCACTAGGTGTGTAGTCTCAATATCTAAAATATTCACTAATTCACAAGAATACATCTATTAACGATTTGAAATGTTATTGTGTGTAGATTAGCCGTAATAACATTTGTCCTGGTACTTTTTGAACAGACCTTATATATACTTCGCCACTATCCCAAAATCCAAAGCTTTCATAGATAATATATTTTTTTTTTCTTTATCTGGAATAAACAATTATACCTAATAGGCACAATAAGTATATGTGATAAGGGTAAAGAAAAATACATATACGTATTATACATTAATATATCTAAAAATAGAGAACTAACATAAATACATATGTTTACATGACACACGTGATATAAGAAGCTATCCACTAATGACACTCACTATTAATTTATATTTATTTTTTAATTTTCCTTTAAAGAGAATCTATTTTTTATTTTATATTGCTATTATTATTATCTGAATTTATATGGGGGGATCAAGAAGGTCACGGCACCAGCTGCGTCTAGGTGGATTGCCAGGAATTATCGGGACTGCAAGATCGCGTATTAATGGGTTGTTGTTAGAGGACAGACTGTTATGAAAGCGTTTATAATGCGCTTTTGCTTCTTCATGGACTCTTTTCATTTTTAAGTCAGTATGGATAGTGCTGTTCGAGACGTAAGGTGGAGCATTGTGTAGTTTCCTGAGGGCTATATTTTGGAAGGTTTCTATTCTATTTAGGTTTGATTTTTTGGCATTACCCCATAACTGGAAACCATATGTCCAAACTGGTTTGATTAGTGACTTATAGATAAGTAGTTTTGTGTTTAAGTTAATGTGTATGTTATTGTTAATGAATGTTTTGAGCAAACGAAAACGAAAGTTTAGATTTAGTATGCTGAGCCCAAGTTAGCCTACGATCTAGGGTTAGACCAAGATATTTAACAGTTTGTGAGCTAGGAATCTGTGTACCATAGATAGAGACAGCAGGGCAAGGTAAAAGTTGGAGGGTAAACATAGTGTTTAAGGATTTTGTTTGATTAATTTTTAATCTCCATTTCGTGTACCAGTCTTCCATGAGAGTTAAGTGATTTTATAGGTACCTAGAAGCTGTAATGGATTCTGGGCTTATGGAAATAATAACCTTGTCATCAGCATAATCGGAGACTAGAGTGTGCGGCCTGATTGGTTGATCAGAGGTATATCAGAGTATATATTGTAGAGTAAAGGGGAAAGAATATCCTCTTGAGGAACACCAGCAGAGATTTTGACTATATTTGAAAGGGTTTCACCGATACGGGTGCTGAAGTATCTATTGGAGAGGTAAGATTTGATAATTAAAAAGTAAACCGGATGTAAAAATTATTTGAATAAGAGCCCGTCATTTCAGACCCTGTCGAAAGCCTGTGAGATATCTAAAAAAGCACACGTGCAATAAGATTTTTTTTCAAGTGCAAAGGAAATTGAGTCTACAACTCTATGAGCTTGATGTATTGTTGAATATGCACTGCGGAACCTGAACTGGTAGTCGGGAAGAATGGAGTTTGTTATTAAACTTGGCTGAATACGTTTTAGTAAGAGTCTTTCCAAGATTTTTGAGAAAAAAGGTAACAGACTAATAGATTGAAAAGATGAGATGGAGTCAGGTTTATTGGGCTTGGGGGCAAGAATAATAATTGAGTATTTCCAGAGTATTGGAAAGTAGGAAAGTCTAAGAACAGAGTTGAAAATATGTGTGAGGTGAATAATTGCTTTTTTGGGCAGGCACCTGGCCACTTCGGCTGTATAAGGTCAAACCCAGGAGATTTATTAAGGGGGTATTTGTCAATAGTATATTTCACTTCATTAGGGGTGAAATGTTTGACTGGGAGTGGAGTATTAAGAAATTCATCTACAGAGTTGATATGAGGAGGGTATATATCAGAATGAGGAACAAAAATATGAGAAAGATGTTGTTTAAATACTTCAGCTTTATCAGAATCATTGACTGCCAAGGTACCACCGGGTTTTTTGATTGGAATATTTGGGGTTTTAGTTTTACATACATTTTTAGTTGCTCTCCATAAACTACCGTCTTTTGGAGAGAGAGATTTGTTAAGTAACTAGCAAAAGAGTTGAACTTGTATTTGGCTAGAAGGTTTTTAAGACGATTAGATAGTTTATTATATATTTGTTTATCTGAGGGGAGCCGAGAGCTCTGGTCCTGCGTTTACTTACTATAATTTCACGAATGTGGGCAGGGATAAAAGATGAATATGAAAGGGGAGAGGTTTGTTTTGAAGATGACCAAGCCGACGATTGAATGATGTTTGTAAAATTGTTTACAGCTGAATCTAACTCCGCCATGGGCTGTATTATCAGGATGGTTAGTTTTTAATAGTTTATATCTAGCGATATAAATGGTCGAATATTTAGTGCAATGCGTTTCGGTAATTAGGGCAATGTCGATACGTTTATTGTAAAGTACAGTTAGAAGTTCGATGGCGTGGTTTTTATAAACCATTAAATTGTAATATTAATAGAGATTTGTTTGTAATTGTATTGTGAGACATTATGGTTTAACAAGAAGTTGTTCTATTACTTTAGTGAGTAGTGACATAAGAGGATTTAAAAGGGATTAAAGTCCTCAAGGAATCTAGTGATAGTAGTATTTAAATCGGGAGTTGTTTCAGAAGCCGTGTTATTAGCAGGTCTACCAAAAGTGGCCTGAGCATTAGACTGATTTAGGTGGGTGTCCATTAGAGGGATGACTATCATTAACATTTGATAAGTATGATCTAGTGTTAGTTGACACAAAGTTACTTTTAGGTTTTTTGGCACGCTGGAGGTCTTTATATATGGTACATCCTTTATAGCTTGCAGGGTGGTTCCCCGAGCAGAGCGCGCATTTTGGAGGATCCGATCGTGGGTTTGGACAGTCGGGAGTCTTATGACCAGCACCACAGCGAACACATCTTGGCGGATAGCCACAGTAGGATTTTGTGTGTCCATACTCCTGGTAGTTATCGCATTGGCTTAAAATTTTTGTCTTGTATGGTTCTTCAACTCTAATTCTTGTGTGTAAAAGCGATGTAAGTTTAAAAATCTCATTAGATTTAGCTTGCGGCTCTAAGTCTACAAAAAAGACAGGAAGTGAAGCTTTGGACACTTTGTGTAGCACATTTATAACACGTCTGACAGCAAATAGACGGATTTCAAGCACCTCTTTGATTGTTTCTGGTTTCGTATGACGACACGCAGAGGTTTGTCCTCTTTATGTTGATACGTGTGAAATTCTGCACCTTCTTCTTTTAAGAAGTGAATCGGAGATCTATAGGATTCCGGGTTTGCTGTTTGGATTTTCAGACGGTCGGCGGATGCTTTAAAAAATTATCAACACCGATTAGATCGCGGAGCGCTGTTGATAAATTTGAGTAATTAGCTACACTTCTTACAAAAATTGGAGGCGGAGGTTTAAAAACATCATTGTGGCTGTCATCATTTCCCAAATTTGGAAACGATTCGTTGATATGAACAGTTTTGTTTTTTTGTTATTATGTAACTGAGGTGTATTAGTAGTAACGCTTGAAGATGAGGCTTGGGAGGAGGTAGAGAGAATTATTTTACCGTTAACCAGAGTATAGCCGTCACTTGGACCTAACGTCTACAGCCGAGTTGTAGTGCGAAGGATGAGCTTGGGTATTATCATTTCCCGATTGTTTAGATCAGTGGTCCCCAAACTTTTTCAGCCTCGGAGCCTTTTTTTAAGGAGAAGTTTCTCGTGGAGCCCCAAGAAATATTTAACGTTCATTTGCATTTGCATCAACCTGATAAACTGATAAACTAATTTAGTAATTGAGAATCAAACCTAAATTATATGGTAGAAATTATCTAGTTTCTAGTATTATCTTAATTCTAAAATTAAATAATTGTACACAGTTATCTTATCGGGATTTTACGTAGTATATCGGTGAATTATGGTAACTTAAGTGTTGACGAGATTTTTATGAAATATATATTTGTTTTAAATAATTTAAAAAATTTTTGTGTACTAATGAACGGAGCCCTTGGGAAACTATCGCGGAGCCCCAAGGGCTCCTCGGAGCACAGTTTGGGAACCGCTGGTTTAGATGTATTTGCTTTAATTTTAGACTGTTGATTGTTATTGGTATTTCGTTTGGTTTTTGTTGACGACATAATTATCAGCGGTGGGTAGTTATTTTTAACGAGATCAGATAAGGGAAACCCGTATGAAACATTTAGGTAATTTCACTGCGGCTTACGTGTAAAAGAATAATAATAGTAGTACGTTTTACTTGCTTAAGTAAGCGAACAGCATACCATCATAGTGAGCTGTATAGAATTAAAAGTTTTTTTTTTTATAAATTACCGGTAGATTTAGCACTATTGATAAAAATGATTAAAGATTGATCACTATACACATTGTCGCTAATACGTAGACTAATTAGAGACGAGAGGGAGCGCGATATACGTGCGTACCGGACGGCTTCCGCCGCGGGACAAATTAACAATTTGAAATGTTATCGCGTGTAGATTAGCCGTAATAACGTTTGTCCTGGTACTTTTTGAACAGACCTCATATATAGGTCTACTTGGCCACTATCCCAAAATCCACAGCTTTCATAGATAATATTACGATAATAATTAATACGATTATTTATTTAGCATTGTCTCGAATAGGGTTCCATTGAATGATCCTAAATAAAAGAATTTGGGCATTTGTTCAATATTAAATTAATATAACCTTCACTGAAACTTTGGAAGTATTTCCTTAATTAGTCGCTTATCAATGAATTCTTATTAACTGAGGTAATGTACTCGTTATACCGTCTATTGGAAAAACCGTTAGTTATATTTGTGGACCAATATTTACATTCAAGTTAGGTAATAGACTAGACATTGTTACTATTTGTTGTTGTTTTTTTTATCCACATAAAAATAAGTGTTTCAGTTGTAAATTATACATTAATTTAAGTTTAATGTTTTATTTTAATTATTGTCAATTTACTTATTATTTATTTCACTTACACTGTATTATTCATAGATAGTTGGTGTTTTTATTTTACCAAGTATTTTAACTGTTCAATGTTCAAATCCATTATTATTAATAACAAATCAAAAAGTTATCTTATTTTATTGTTATTGTTGTTAATACTTCTGATTATTTCAATAAATAATGTTTTTCAATGGTGTTTAGCCAAACTACTATTTGATGAAGATAAAAGACCATACTATAATGTTGTTTGCATGTGTAATTTAAATTATAGTATTTTATGATTTTTATCATTTATTTTATTCTTAACTGTTAAAATTGATATATGTATTATACACATATATCATATCATATTTTATTATAATATCTATTAAGTATTATTTTACTTATTTATTATTTTAGCATTATGATGAGGTCACTTACGAACCAGGAGTTATTACTTTGCATTCTAATGGTGTGAAGAGAACAATCTTATATAACATTAAAGACTGTAGTACAAAATATATACCTAAACAAGGAGACAAAGTAAATTATTTGAAATATAGTTGTGTAGCACCAATGATTGTTTTTAATATTATATTTATTTTATTTTTTGTGCATATTTAGGTGAGATTTAATCTTTATCAAATCAAACGAAACAAAGAACTAATTGCCATGAATATTCATTTGGCGACGTCTGTGTCAAATAATACTCATATCGCAGATGAGCCAAATCGCACAGACCTGAAGTATGGTTTTATTGCTGCTCTTAAAGATGGGTTTGGATTTATTGAAAACATTTCACTTGATTCTGAAGTATTTTTCAGATATGCGTAAGTAGAGACAATCACCTTTAATTAATATTGTAATAACAATAAATAATAATTACTGTTTAGGAATTTGAATGAACCAAGTGCGTCTCTTGAACTTGGTATGGAAGTAGAATATACATTAAGTACTAGAAATACAGGAAATGGTGGAAGCTGTGCGTCCGCTGAAAATGTGAGAATCTTACCGCCTGGTACTATTAACGACAACTGTGAATTGCTTCAACCAAATATTATTTTGGATGGAGTGGTCTCTCGTCCATTACGCTCTGTTAATCCTGAACAAACTGAATATGCTGGCATAATTCAAGAAGTACCAACAAGTAAGCCTTTTTATTTTTAAACAAAAATAAAAACAAGTTAATGTTGTAATAAATATTTTTTTCAGCTGAAGAAGAAAATATTTCACAATATGAATTTGGAATCAAAGGTTTAATAAATAAAAGAGAATTGTTACAAGTTGGAGATCCTGTACAGTTTCAAGTGGACTCAAAAAACCGAGCTATTAATATTATTGCAATTAGAAAAAAACAAAGGGCCCATGTTGATGCAATTAAAGGTATGTTAGATAGAAAATATTTTAGACAGTGATAAATATATATATATATATATATATATTTATGATTTGGTTGTAGGCCTATTTGGATTTTTAACATATGAAGTAGAAGGTGGGAAAAAGCTTTTTTTCCATACATCTGAAGTAACTGATGGAATTAAATTGCACCAAGGAGATTTAGTTGAGTTTGTATTGGTTGTTAATCAAAGATCAGGAAAATCATCTGGTTGTAATGTCACCAAAATCAGGTTAGTATTTGAACAAAACAAATGTTTTTGAAATTTATTTTTCATATATTATTGTACTCCTATTAAAAATTTTAATTTGCTTATTATTTAGTTTGATAGTAATTAAACAAAAAAAAAAAAAATATATATATATATATATATATATTTAGAAATTAATGAAATCAATATTAAAACTATAATGATTTTATAAAACCAAAATGGTATAGTCTTTATCTAATAACTATTTATTATTTTTTTACCTTACTTAAAACAACTTATATTAATAAGGAGTACAAAAATATGTTAAATTTGTTACAATATTTTAGCATTATCAACTATCTTCAATTTTTCCTTGTATTTCCTTTATTAGCTCTGCCGAGAATTCCTCACCAAAACAACCGTCTCAACGACCAGATCATTTGATTAATCTCATACGCACCGTATCTGTTAAAGATGATGGTTCACCAAAATTAGTAGTAATTCGTCAACCATTAGGTCCAGATGGATCGAATGGTTTTGATCCGAATGCACGTAAACAGCATAACCCAGGGCAACTTACTGAATTATAATGCAATTTCATAGTTTAATTAAGTAATTAACATTTTGACTACCACTTTGACTTATTTCCCGATTCAGAATTTTATCATTATCATTTTACTATTATATCTTTTTGTAATAAATAATGAGCTTCCAACTTGTTGATTGAAAATTTACTAGTCTTTGAAAATAGGTTGTCAAATTAATTGTAACCAAACGTAAACGTCTAGCATTTAATATACTCAAAACTCATAAGTCATATGATTTATGATTTTTTTTTTTTTTTGCAATTCTTTACCAACTATTATGATATTTTATATTAATGAGAATTCTAGCAATAAAATGACAGGTTATTAGTGTATAATGAATTAGTAAAACATTTAGATAATGTTAGTTTTACTTTATAGCTGGCACATATATCTTAGAAAAGGAGATAAGTTGTTAAACTGTTACTTTAATTTAATATTTGTATTATTCCCTAAAACTGATATATTATTCGATTTAGCTTATTTTCAATACTGATATTCATAGAAAAAAAAAAAAGAAGAAAAATGCTCTTTCACTGCTCAATTCCCTATTTTTATTTAGAATGCCCGCGTATGTTTTTATTATTATTTCATCTTTAAAATTCTTGGTTTGATTGATCATATTATGTTCATAATGATAAAACTTTTTATTTTAAAATAATCCTTTTCAAATAATTTATAAACCCTAAGTTCATAACGTACTTTTATCAGTAGTGAAAGAGTCCTCTGAGTATAATTTTATTTAAACGTTAAAATTCACGTACTGTTCCTAACATAGATCTCCCTATTTTCAGCACCAATATTCATTAAAAAATCTCCCTCCTGCATATTTTATTTTATTCTATCTTAATTGGATGCATTTACAATATAATGTATTATTCCATTTAATGTTATGTAAATAAATAATAATTTTAATATTTCTAAAAAAAATTATATATATATATATATATATATATGTATTAATAATTTAAATTGTGCCTTGATAATTCACAATTTACGTGTCCCAATAATACTATCGAACTCTTAGAGTTAAAAAAAAAAAAAAAGGATTTATGTACTTCATTTATTTCTAAATGATTGCAAACTAAAAATATTTCATATTTGACTGAAGTTTTCCCCTGTTTTCTATTGATATGATTAAAAAGTAGACGTCTTATCAAATTTATACTATTAACCTTTAATTATTTAAATGCATCCAATTATTGAATATGCTCACAATAACTTTATTAAATTAGCTTTTAATTTATTACTCTAAATATTAAGGATAATGATCCTATAACATGAGTAAAACTTCAATTTTCCACAATTAAGTTTACCTCTCAAAGAAGTAAAAATCTGTTTTCATAAATATTAACTTTATAGTTGTAAATATAAACATATTTGCAATATCTTAATAATAATACAATATTAGGGTTCAAATACAGATACGTTAATTCTAAGTCATAGTTTTTAAGGAACAATTTTTTTTTTTTTTTAATCATCAATATACATATTTAATACACACACACATATATACATATATATATATATATATATATATATATATTATTTTATTTTTGTTTTGGTACAAATCTTATAAGCCTTGTCTAATATTATTATCGTTCAAGTAGTGTTTTTCATTCCATATTGTTTTTCATCACATAACTCTACTCACAGTTAATCTTTCGAGCTTTTAGTTTATATAAGCATTTGCTTAAAGGAATTTAGTTATACAGGTATGGATGACATACATACAAAATAAGCCAAACATATACTAGTATAAGACGTAACTAAACTGTGATAAATTATGAGTATGTACTATTGTAATGTATTTTAATTGTTGTTTTTTATTTGAACAAAAAATATGTAATTTTTGTATCTGTTTTTGTCTTGCAACAATATGTATTTCCCAAAATCTTATTTTGCAAGGAGAAAACTCTTACAAATTGTAAAACATGATTTTTATATTGTATTGTAAATATATATTATAAATAATTTAAAAAAAAAAAAAAAATGTAATATTTTTTAATAATGTAATCATAGTAATAATGATTACTGAATAATTAAGTGCACTAAATTCTATAAACTGATATAAATTTAGTGTTTTAAAAGAATTGTTTGCAATTGTTAACTGGACATTTTGCAAACACTCTAAAATTATTCAGCTACTTTGATATCTATTATCATAATATTAAACAAAGTGCAATTTGGTTCATTATTGATATATCAAAATGTAATTTGTCATTAATATTAATCATATTATACTTTATTATTATATATTATTGATTGTTCTTTATAAGAGTTTAATTATCGGAAAATAATCATTTATCTTATTATAAATAATTATTTTAAATTTGAAATTATTAAAATATTTGCTTTATACAGTGTAGAAGGCAAACAATGTATTATTCAACATCCATTATTGTATTTACGAGTTTATTCAATAATTTCTGCTGAACAATTTTAGTATGCTAATGCACAATTTATTTATTTATTATTATTATTTTTTTGTTTTTAATGTAACTTCGTTTTTAACTATACGATATTTATTAACTTGAGGGATCAGGAAATTTAAGGTTACATACATATAATAGTGTCTTATTTAAATATTATACATTTGTTTTTAAGGCGAAAAAAAAACAACATATTATTTAAGTAGCATGAGTTATTGTGAGCATTATTATATTTATATACAATGTAGTCAAGTAATTATTATAATGTAACCTACTAATAATTTCAGTAGATTATGATGATAATTAATGTAATTGTAATAATTATTATTATTAATGTAATTGCAAAAATGGTAGGTAGCATTACATGTTTTTCCGGGTTGCTTGTGAACTATAATAACATATTACCAAATAAGACAATTATTGACAAAAATTGTTAAGACTTTTCTGAAACACTAGGGAAAAATAATTAACTCGCTGAAACTGTAAGGCTGAAAAAATAACAAAACAATTTGAAACAAAATATTATGTGTTTTTATTTTATAACTAAATTTACCATTTTACCAAGTGTTGAGAAAATGTTTTTTGTTTTTTTTTTTTCCCCCTTTTGTTTATGCAATGTTCCTATTCTTCCAATGTCACAATAAATACAAATGGGTTATGTTTCACTTTAAAGTTTCCCATTAACATCCTACGTAGAGTGAGAGAATGTATTGGTGTTACATTTTTGTTAAAAACACATTACTAAGGTATGTTAATAGGTTATGTTGTTAATTTTGAAATACGTAAATATAATCAATGTTGTGTTTTGTGTAGAAAAACTATAAACATGGAATGTCGTTCTGAATGATAAAAATGTACATTTGTCCAATATAATAGTTCAGCCAGACTATCTTATTAACACTAATGGTATAAAATCTACACGAATACAATAAAATAATGTGTTTGAATTTTTGGCATATATGAGGCACGTTAATAATTAATGTACATTATTTGTTTTCAAAAATGTTAAGTGTTCAGTGAAATACTTAGGTACTTACCTACCACCAATTTAATGTATAATTATAATAATAATATATAATTTATAAAAAATATTCATAAAATAAAATAAATCTAGATGTGTGTTCAAATAATGATACATTCAAACGGGACTTCTTGCTTTGCAGTCGTGTTTTGTTGACCATAACAATCTGAAATTTCATAAACGTGCACGAGCGTGTTAATAATTATATTATTAAATAGACGGATATTATTTTATTAGTAAATAGTCCGAACATGAACGGTATTATAGATGCGATTCGGATTATTTACAACTTAAACGACGATAAGACGATTTTCTTTGTGCGGGAAAAGTTAATTTTATTTTTATAAGTAAAAGAATCACACCGTATGCCTACTCGTTGAGCAATGTTTAGTTGTAAATATTGAACGAACAAAGAACAAGTGCAATAAATTGCAAACGGTCAGTGGGTGACCTACAAGATATATTTTAGGCAGATACCTACCCGAACCCGGGTAGTCGTTACAATAGTAATGTAGTGTTTATAATAAAAAGACTTGAGATATTGTTTTATGTTCATTATACCCGTTAGTAGGGCTAGGAATTCGTAGCATTCGCTTTTTTTTGTTTTTTTAATAATATTATCATGTTTTTTTTTATTATTATTTAGAAAATTTACAATCTGTATTATCAAAACACAATAAGCAATGTGGTAAAACGTAAAAACAATAATGAAGACAAACAGAAAAACATAAGGGAAACCATCCAGTGATAGAACCCTTCAGATTTAAATTAAACCTAATTTATAGATTTTTTTTAAAATTTATTTATTACAAAAGATCCGGACACCAGCGTCTCTTAAGGCGACGAGGAGGGTTTTCAGGTAGTGTAAGTGAGGATAGGTGGGATATAAGAGGATTTTGATGTTGCTGTAATTTTTTGTGAAATTTAATGTAATACTGTGGTAAGTTGCTCAACATTTTGGATTTTTAAGTCTTCGTGGAGTGCATTATTTGTGACATATCATGGAGCAGGGGCTATGAGACGGAGGGATATGGGGATTGGAATACTTGAATGGTTTGTAATTGGGACGGTTTGGCGTTTCCCCAGATTTGTGAGCCATAAGTTTAAATGGGCCTTAAAAGAGATTTGTATATTGTTAATTTTGCGTTTATAGAAAGTTTGGACTTTTTTATTGGGCGAAGTATGTGCAGGCGATTATTTAGCAATTTGGTAACTTTACCAATGCTTTTTCTGTAGGTTTTTACATTTTTAATCATTTCCCTAGCTGTTCTTATTAGTCTGTCGGTCGCGCGCGATTTGCGAAAATTTTAAATGGCGATTGCCTACCGATGTTTGGGCTGGCATCTACTATTGTGTAGTATAGTACGATATTATAATAATATACAATTGTTCAATGTTTTTTATGTTAACTATTTCGTTAGATTTGTCGCGTGTTTTTTTTTTTTTTTTTTTTTGTTTGTTTCTTAACATTTAATTTAAAAAAAAATTATTTTAAAATCGACCCCACGAACATTGACAGAATTCGCGTCGACGCTCGAAGACGAGCACGAGGTAAATACACAGCTGTGTACGTATTGATTTTAATTTTCAAAACACCTTTACCTATAGGCAGGACCTGATTTACAGATTTTGATGCCGGGCACTTGTTAATCCCTTTAAATGACTTTTTATTACATACGATTCTGTTTTGATGCGAATGAATAAATAAATGTGTTTTATAAAATTACAAACCGCCCCATAAACACCGAGACAATGACAGACGACACAATTAAGAGAAGGCGTCGTTGTACTCGGAACGTAAATTGTGGGCGTTTGAACGCAAATAACAAAATGTAAACAGGAGAATATTTCCGAGGGCTTTGTGGCGTAGTTTTTTTTTTTGTAAACAGGTGTCATTTTTTATTTTTTTTTTCGTATAAACTCTAGCGGCAAATACAGAATTATCGTCTCGTTTCCCGGGGCGGACGGGAACATGTCCCTGTTTTTCACCTCTCTTTCCAATAGGAGAGGCCCCCGTGCTGTGGGTACGCCTTCTTAAAAAAGCGCATAGTGGTTCCGTGGACGGGGGGGGGGGTGTGGGGCATGCATAATAATAATTTTTAGCGCGGCGGCACCGATATTCTCTTTTTAAAACAACATTATTGTATAATATATGTTCACGCGTATTTTCTCGAATACTAATCGACAACAGTATTTACACGATCGGGGACGATCTTACCGATTTCGCATCTAGAACCATAGTATCCCGTGCCCGAACATCTGCACTTGAAACCCGGTTCTTGAAACGTTTGAACGCACACGCCGTTATGAGAACACGGACCCTGCGCGCAATAATCGAATCGCCGGCCTGCGAATGTATATATATATATATATATATATATATATATATATATATATATGTATAAATATATTATTATTGTTGGGTTATCCTTGTCTCAGGTAGACATTATATTATTATTTGCAAATCTGTCGGTTTGCAATGAAACCGCGCAAGTGCAGACCGAATTCGCTTGTATAACGGTCTTCGCAGTGGCGGATTTAACGGTCGTTCAAGTGCCAGTAAAATGCCCAACCACGGTAGCCCGCCTCGTCTTCTAAACTGTGCACTAGCGCGGGGCCCCACCCGTGAATTATATAGTTAATTTTTTTCGATTTTTACCACAAAAAAAAAAAATGAAAAAAAAAAAAAACAAACAGATAACACGTTATGTTGCAAACCGCAATATGTATCTTACCGATAACGTTTTGTTATTCCGACACGATTCGCCGACTTTATTCGAACCGGGTCTTCGAGGGGACGAGATTATACCGTGACTTCCGTATATCCGGATTGACGCCCTCGTAAAAGATGAGGTATAATTACGTAAAAAATGTATTTTATTTATTTGGAATATGTGTTAATGGGGTTTTGACTTGCAGACGTTTTATACGATCACTATAATATTATAATATATTCGCTGATTTATCGTTCCGATATTCAATGGGGTTGATTTGTGTAATTTGAACAATACGAGGTCTTTTGACGAAACTCGCAATACTTGTTGGACGCCGTTGATACTTTTTACGTGTTGATTTCACTGTTTTACCGAAACAAAAGTACGCACCTGATTCCTAGGTATTGGAAGAAAAAAAACCACTTCCGGAGTAGAGACGGTACTCTGAACACGGAAATTATTTCATGCGCTCCGTCGTCGTCGGTTTTTGCGCTCGTCGCCATTTCCGTTTGAAACAGAATTTCGCGTCCGAATTGTAATCCAAACATTTCGCGAATTTAACGAAAATAGAAACAAGTAAACCCGCGAGATAATCGAATTCTGTTGCCGTTTTTCGTTTCGAAACGACATCGGTATTTCCGGATTATCGTTCTACACGACGAAAATATTACTACGAGGAACAGTGTTTCTCAAACGGTGGTTACCCCCCCCCCCCCCGTACGCGAAACAAAAAAAAATGGTAACGGCGGAAAATGTAAAATTCAATGTTTTTTTGTTGAAATGGTCTCCTCTGAAAACGGATTCTCCACTCGAGGCGCAGTTCGAAAAGAAATTCCTCATTACTTGGCTGACACGAATGAATATCCTGAGGTTTCATAAAAAGCGATCGTCTTTCTATTACCATACACAAGCCCTGTATTGGCGGAGAGGGTATTTTCGTCGTACATGTTCATTAAAAATAAGTATCGACTCTCCGCGAGTTCAGACTTACGGATTTACTTATCGTCTGTCGGTCCTGATTTCGAACAATCAAGTGTAACCGAACTAAACCTCATGGATAACATTAAAATTACATTGTTGTCGTCGTTATTGTATTGTACGGCGTTAAAAATAAATAAATATTTCCAAATATTCCATTTGGAAATCTTTTGTTATTCGTCTTTTTCACTGTGCTATGTGGGAATTAATGAATTGCGACAGTCGGTGGCGGATTTAACGGCCGCTTAGTCGGCAAACGCCCTAAATTATATATAGTTTATTATTTTTACACACAAAAAAAAAAAAAAATATAATATTAATAATAATAATAATAAAATACTTACGTTTTATATTTGCAAGCGGCGATATCATATACCGCGGTATATGTTACCGATACATTTCGTACGGATTTGCCGACATTATTCCAAACCATTAAATCCGCCACTGGCGACAGTAGGGTGGTGGGAGACGGGTGCGTTAGGCAGTGGCGAGTGGTCAAAGGGTACCCGGGAAAAAAAAAAAAAAAAAATAGGTTGAGAGAAGATTAGACGATAGAAAAACGGACCGATATAGCATACGCGGGAATATTCGTATCCGGATTATCGTTATACGCGAATTCGACTGCGTGCACATCACATACACTTTGTTCCTACCTTTTAACGCCTTACGGCATTCCTCGTAGTTACTGTATCTGTATTCGGAATAGCAACCGATGCCGCAGAGACACGAGCCCTCTTGTATCCGGCACCCCTGTCTGGTCTGATCGCAGCCTTCGGACGCCGGTACGACTGAAATTCACAAATACCCGCCGGTCATAATACAGGGCAGTGGCCTAAACCGCATAAATAGGAAAACGGTCTACGTGTGTAAACGCGGTCGGTTTATACGATTTATCCGGCAAAGTATGTTGATAGTAATTCACTTAAACGATGATTATCTTAGTACGAATACGTAATACTTTTGAAGAATATTTTTAATTACTTAAAAATACTCTTTTTTTTTTTTTTTTTTTTTTTTTTTTTTTTTTGAATTCCGAGCGGTTTTATTTTACGATGTGTGTTTTTTATTTCTATTAAAATACATTTACGCCGCCGGGTATTGGGTACACTCAGTGGCGACGAGTCGGTTTCGAAACGGTCAATAGTCATTGAAATGGAGGGCTTTCCCCCCAAACGTTCATTGAAATTATTCGATATTGAATGAAAACGTTGCAATTTTACATGTTTCGTAATTTTTTATTTGCGTATTTATCAATTTTCAAGTGCTATCAAGAAAATCGCATGTATCACGAAATCGCGAATCATATCGCGAATTTTATACTACTTTTTTTATGTATTATATAATCACCGATTACGACAAATAACCATATATATAATAAATGTTGTAAAATATCGATATATTTACCGCCAGTTGGTCAGTGGCGTATCCAGGGGTTAGGGGGTTATAAACCCTCAAGAAATGTCTTTGATAAACATATTTTTATTTTTTATATGATGTTAATTTAATATTTAACCAATAGATAATAATGTCCTATCGGGAGTGAGAAAGTGAGAATTCCAAATGTAATATACCGCCATCCGAAATAATTACCCGGCCACGCCACTGAACCCACGCGGCCCCCTCCCCCCGAAAATATGGACCGGACCCCCGAACCCGGCGCCGCTGATGAAACGGGTACCCACCCGGTTTACGTACTTGCGGCGGCGATCAACAAGAGCGGCAAAATCATCATCTTCGTAGGTGTGACGTCCATGGTTCGTTGCGGGCCGCGCGGTCTCTGGGCGATGACGGTGTGACGGTCCACGCGGTGTGTCCCTCGGGGGATGATTGTGGCGGTTCTGTGCGGGCCGGTCGACGGGCGCGTTGTGCACGGAATACTCGCGCGTGCGGCGTACCGGGACCGGTGATGTACACACGCCGCCGCCGCCGCCGCCGCCGCCGCCGCCTCGCCGCCTCCGGTATTACAGCGGCGACGGAAAAACGGCGGCCGATAACGGGACTACCCGCCGCCCGCCACGGACGAAATATATAAAATAATTACGCACCTCCCCCCCCCCCGATAATCTTTACAAAAATATATATAAAAAAACGACAATGTGCCGAACACATGCGCGCCGGAAATAGAAGCCGCCCGCAGGCCGTCTTGGGCTGCGGGCGCGCGGTCGGTGTGCACGCACCCGACGTCCCGCGGCCGCGTTTCGGTGATTTTTTTTTTTTTTCGCTCCTAATCTCGCCCGAACACAATTTTATACATTAATAATAATAATAATCGCCTCGCTGACCGTATACGGTTGTTTATCTCGTTTTGTTTCCGGTGTTATAAAATATAATAATATCGCTGCAGCTGTTACTGTTGCTGTCACTGAACTCTGCGCAAGGCCCGGCGATGCACGATTATACAGGGTTTACCAAATTTTTACGTGTTCACAGTAAATTTCACCGTGAAACACCTATTTTCCTTTTTTTTTCTCGATAAATTACGCACGCGATAACTTTTTGGACCGACGGAAATGGCTTTGGACGTTCGACACGAAAATTTACAAAATTGGCAACAGACCGACACTTTAAAACAAACGAAATAAAACACCCTAGTGTCCGCTTACATGGGATGGTTGGGGGCGGTAGATAAATGAAAAAGTCTGTTCGTTATGGTGGGCGCTGAAAAGTACAAAAAAAAAAAAAAAAAATTGTTTCGAATTGTACATAATCTGAGAAAATTCGGAAAACCGGCAACAGTGCTCTGTAGGAAATTTATAATACAGAGTGTCCTTTGGAAAACCGAAAGCCACTAGGGGTAACACCGCCGAAAATATAAGGGAGCAAAGTGAAATTGTGTAAAGTATATACAACTATAATAATATGATTTCAGAAAGATTTCACGTGGGCTATTTTCCGACAGAATAAAAACGGTGCAACAAGCAGTCGACTGCAACATAAAAAATTTGAAAGGCCCTGTATACGATGTTCCGATATTATAACACTATTACCGTCATCGTGTACCCGTTTACGAGATGGACTTTATAATTTTTTTTTTTTTCTAATTAACATCTTATAATATACACGAGATAATACGCGTGTATGTACAATATACCGCTGATTGTCCTCCCCTCACCACCAAATAATTAATTATCTACCCCGTATGGAAAATATAATAATTATTAATATATTTAGGTATATCTATTGTGTCATGTATTATTATTCTATCGATGAATATCATTCACAATTTAATATTTTAATACGCGTTATCAAAAAAAAAAAAATATATATATATATTAAACTCTAGCGCGTTATTACAATAAATACGATAAAACACCCACACAAACGGTTTACGATTTTATTCGCTATGTATATTATGATATACTACTGTATAAATGTATACTGAAAAAAAAAAATAAACTGTCCATTGCGGTCGTTTTGTACGTTTCCTCGGACGGGATAGTGTTAATGAGTATAGCACATTGAGGTTTGGTGGGATTGTGGGATTGTTGGAAACGTATAGAACCAAGGGCCGTATTTTCAGAGGGAAGGTGGACCGTCCGTTTCAAAATAAAACTAATTCAAACTCTATTACAAGTACTGTGTATGTAGCATACATTTTTTTTTTTTTTTATGCTATAACCGATATTCTACGTGTAATACTAATAAATATTTCTTAATTAAAACTAAGACTCGATAAATTAAAAAAAAAAACAAAAAAAATCCAAGGGGAGATCGTTCCTTTGCCTTCCCCCCATCAAATATGCCTTCTGGTATGACATATTTATTTTATCTATAGGTATCTACAATGATGTTTACTAGTTTACTTTATCAAATACCGGTACATAAGAAGGAAAATAATATGGAATATATATATAATATATATATTATAAATAAATATATTATATTTATTTATTATACTCGTACAATGTACGATATAAAACTTAAAAGTATACTATGTTAAATGCGTAAAACAATATATTTATTTAAAAAAATGACTTATAATCTAATCTACTTGTACTGATACCAACGATTTTGTTTGGTTTGTTTTCACTACCAAGTACGATCATTAAGACTAGCAAATTGTATCAAATTTCCGAGCGTGTTAAATATAATTTGTCCATTAAAAATCGAAAAAAACATATCATATAGGTTTATAACCGCAATTGAAACATTTTCCGTATGCCATCAATTCGAGTATCGCGATTATGCATTTGGTTGTTATTTTTTTCTGAGTTATCGATTGACAATACGTTATACACGAGACCTGTTACTAAACTTGTATACACACGCCTCAAGATGTGTACGTGATGTACGTTTGTTTTAGATTGTAAATATTTAAGGAAATAACACGGCCATCGGTTTCTGCTTGTGATTTAAAAAAAAAAAAAAAAAAACCGTATTTGTGTAAGAGGTCATGACACCATTTCACGTGCGTACGTACGGGCACCGCTATTGCATATAACAGACGAATATTTTAAAGAACCGAATAAGATCGCACAAGTTTGGTCAGTATTAGGTCCGGAGTTAGGGAATTGCGGGTCAGCAATTTTTGAGTGGCCACTTTGTAGGGCTACAAATTACGATCGAATTAGGAGTTATTTGTAATTGTTATTGTAAACGTTGAATAAATTTTCTATTTTCATTAGGTATACAAAAAAAAAAAAAACATTGAAACAAATACATCCGAATTCCGGGGATTAATAAGAGATCAATTTGATCAGCAAAAATTAACTGCCAGTCGGATGACCTCCTGCTCACCTCTTCCCGCCATCCCACGCTATATAAATCCGTCACTGATATCTTATCCGGCTGAGACTGTATTTTTGTTTTCTTCTCAGATTTATTTAAAACCTAACCCCATATATATATATATATATATATATGTGTGCCTGCGTATACCTACGAAGGAATTCAAATAGGATTTTATACATTTTAAACGTCTAACGACGAGAAAAAAAAAACCATGTTTGCACCTCACATCACGTGATTTATAATAATAATCTATAATAATATAGTTTATACAGAATAATCATTTTTATTGTTAGTCGTATTATAAAATTGTCTATTTGTTAGATACTAAACTGATAATTTGTATTTTAATGATAATATAGTTCATAGCAGGAATCATGAAATAATAGTTAAATGTAGACATTACAAATGTTTATGATTTTTTTTTTTCCGTTCGAGTCCTATTGTTATTATATTTTGTCATTAAAACTTTCGGATATAACACAACGCTAAAAGAAGAATAAATAAATATTGCGTAATAATTCAATATATATATATTGTACCTAGACATTTTATTTGGATCACAATTAAAGCGATACCTATTTGAACGTCAACAAAATGTGTTTTAAAACGTTTTTTAGAAACAAGCGTCGCTACACAAAATAATGTGCTCACAACCGGCTGTAAAATCAATAATTTATTTTGAATACGCGACTATTATCGACGTTAAAATTTAAACCATTATAAAAATATTAATAATTTAATTACAACAAAGTTCTATGCAATGGTTTTCTATTGATTTCAAAAGGAAAGTCACTTATCGCCAACACCTTTAACAATAATAATAATTAAGTATTTCAAACGTGTTGGATTCCTGGCTCTCTGACAAACACAAACTCGATAACGAATTAATCTCGATCGCTGCCTACCTTCCTATACTAAATATCCCATCATGATATAGCTTTCGAAGTGTAAAATATTGTAATGTAATGTTGTTGATTTTTCCAACACATTTTAAATACCTATGACTATACAACATCGAGTAACAAAAAAAAATGTATACAAAAGATAGTAATAATCGTTCAACTGTATTTGTAAAATGTATACAGATCGTGTTTACATTGTTTAGATTTTGAGCGTATCGAGAAATGTATTGGTTTCACTATGGCGTGAGTGCTTCATTTTGAGTTGTTTATAGATTATAGCTATTTACAATGATCTAGTATTTTTATATTTTGTTTTTATGCGTATAAAACGGTTGTAATTTATTTCTTAAAACGCTGGTTTTAAGTTCAAATTCGTTAAAAACCACCAACAATTGTAATTTATCTTGGAGTTACATATTAAATACAATTTTCAATTTAAATCTATCTAACTATTATTATTGTCTTATTGTTAATAGCATTAAATGTGTAAAACATTAAATACATTTTTACAACTAACAAAATATCACAAATATTAAATTTTAAAAAAACAAGTACAACAAAAAAAAAGTTCATACATATTACACTCTAATTTCTATAATATATTACTAGCTGATCCGGCAAACTTTGTATTACTCATAAAAATTGTTTATGGTAGTACGCCTTGAAATGAATAAAATAATTTAACTCATTTTATAATTTAAAACAAATTACCCAAGGATTTGATTTTAAGATTTAAAAATACAGATATCTGTACGGTCAAACTCAAATTTTGGATTTTAAAATTGGAAATGCAAAATTTCGGTTTTTGGAATTCAAAACATAAATTTTCGGATTTCAAAATCGAAAATTCGAAAACCTGGATTTATTGGATTATCGGATAATCCGAATTTATGTCACATCACTAATTTAAATATGATGAGGTTGTAATCAAAATGGTTGGTTACGAAACGCGTTTGGTTACGAGACACGTTCGGGTACGAGTAAGGGCGTAGCGAAGTCATTTGTTTTAGAGGGACAACTAAGTCTTTTTGGCCGATCGATTTAAAAAAAAAAAATAATAATAATTAACATGCATACATGAATAAAAATCAATACGATGAGGTCGGAATCGAAATGTTCTCGGTAATAGAATATTTATACTGTTCAAAATCGAGCAATCATAATATTATAATACACAATATCCACCTACAAATTACATTTTGATCATTTTTTTTTTTTTTTATGTATTTTGACATTTAACCTGAAACGTCTGAATCGTACTTAATAGACGTATACCTACTGTAGAGTTAGGGTGTGAAATAAAAAAAATAATACATCGCGCAATTATCCGTGTAATTGTTGAGTATTACATATTTTATTATAATTGACGAACAAAAGGCCAATTCTCTGCAGTAATTTAATGGATAACGTTTCTGTACACGAGTGTAATATTCGTAATGGTTTTGTAAATAAATTTATATATATACAGCTAAGGTGTCCGAAGAAGATAACTATATTCTGTTTTTTTTTTTTTTATATGACTTACGTTTACGTAAGTATTTATATTTCAATTAAATTGTTTGGTCAAAAATTTAAAACAAAAAAAAATAACTTTATATTTCATTATTTTCGAATAACCTTTTCTTTATTAAAATTCGAAGATAAGCCGTTTTATTGAATTTATTCTCTAGAAAATGTTGACGTTTCAACTTTTTATTTTTACTGAATTCGTTATTTTTAATAATTTTTTTTTTAGTTTACAGAAAAATAGTATATTAAACATTTAATATTACATAATAGTGTTTTGATAAACAAAACTTATCAGAAAACGAGGGGAGATAATATTTCAGAATACTACTATGGTATTAAATTATATACTATTTTTCTGTAAACTATTAAAAATCACTCGGTTAATGAAACTAAAAAGTCGAAACGTCAACATTTTCAGAAGGATAAACTGTATAAACCGGCTGTTTTCCAAATTTTAGAAAATAATAAAATAAAAAGTTATTTATTAAACATTTTTTACCAAAACATAAAAATTGAATTAAAATATAAATACTCGTAGTCCTTATTGCTGTGAGTCCTATAAAAAAAATATTTAAACACAGAATTTGATTATTTTAATTACTTCACCTTATATTAACTATATAGTTATAAATGTTATGGTTTTATTTAAAAATTAATTATTGTAGGTCGATAAAAAAAACCAAACTATCAGTGAATTCTGTATGTTATCAAGTGCATTTAGAATTTTAATTAGAACTGGTAGTATTTCTCACTGATGTGTAATTTATATGTTTAAGTACACACGAGTTTATTAGCCTTTAGAGAAATGGATCGAAATCCAAAGGTAAAGATAATATTGTATATGAAAATCGAATTGATATATGAATATATATCGAATATATAATATACTAGCTGACCAGGCAATGCTTTGCTATTGCTAGATATTGCTGTTGCTAGATCATTGTGTATTATTGTCCTGCCCATGGCACTATTTAAAAAAAAATAGGTTTAATGTGAGTAGTCCATCTTCGGCAGACTAAAAGTGTTTTTTGTCATTTCAACAAAAATAATTTAAGTCACATTTGAATTATGTCAGAATTTCATGTCGAACAAATATTTTTATTATTTTTTTTATTTTCCTATGACATAATCATTTCGTTCATTGTAATGCTTTATGATATACGACATTTTTTGTTTTGTGAACAAACAAAGCTGGTGGTTTTACATGTTTTCACTTATTACCATAGATAGCCAGCCGCATAGCACAATAATAATTAATATTTTTCCCCATTGGTGTTACCAAGGTAACCCATAAACCAACAAAAATAATTCGATTTTGCTACTAAAAATACCTAAATATCGAATTTTAGGGGATGGTATTATCCCAATAAGGGGTGGATTTCAATAGCCTTAACCTTAATCCGGACAACGCGGAACATTTTCCAAAAAACCGAGTATAAACCGCTTCAATAGTTTTTGAGTATATTAATCTTATACAAACAAACAGACATCTATTTTTATATAGATATGTTATATCGAATATACAAGATATTTGATGTATCGAATATATATTGAAATAATTTGTAGTAAATAAGTTCCCAATGTTATAAGCTCTTATAGAGGAAATAAGGCGAGGCGAAGGAAAATGTAAATTTAAAAAACGATAGAAACGGGTATGAATATGTATATACAGTATAAACACTGTTTACGAATGCAAATACAAGTAAGGAAGTTATCGAAGGTCGTTGAAACAATAAACGACATTATTGTGCCGAGAACGAAACGTTCGAAATTATTGTATTTATTGATATGCAACCGATTTCTCTAATATAGTTTCAAATTGATTCTGATCGAAATATTTCTCGTATATGTTATTTCAGTAACTTGTATCGATTTTTCGTTTACGCGATTTAAATGTCTCAATTCTAACTAAAGGAGAACGTATAGTTTTATATTTTATGTGTATTTCGTATATAAAACTATAAAGGTTCAAATAAAAAAACACCCGCCAGCAGCAGAGCTCCGTTTTTAGAGTGGAATTTTCTACCATCTATGTTTTTTGATTATAGATACAATACAATAAATATGCGAATACTATACTAAAACTGTATAACTTAAAAAAAAGGTGAAATTTTAGCATACAAATAGTAAAAGTTTGGTAAATCTTTATCTCCCAATAAGAGATACGTTCTCGACACTAACGCGATACATATACAGAATTACATCCGCTAATTTCGTTAGGGGGTCCATGGGGATGTTCAAAGCTGAAATAACACTCCCTCCCCCTCGAAACAACGTGCTGAAGTTCATATTGAAATCCAATCCGACTTGTATCATTTCAGTTAAGATCACATGATGTTGATCAGCTATTCCTAATTAAACGTTATCGATAGGACATTTAGCGAAACGTATTTTTACGTTACGCCGGTTATCCATTTCGAGATTATATTGGTGAATGTTTTATCAATACGGGAGAATAAAAAACAAATGCATTAGTAGTCTTAACGATTGGTTTCTTTTATTTTTATTTCTATTACTTTTTTTGACTATCGCATTACATTTATAATGTGGTATCGTGTACGAATGTTACACAATGTAATTCATTACAATAGGTATAAGGTATAAGGTTTTCTTTTATTATATCAGCCATAGAAGACCTATTAACTTGTGAACTGATAAGCAAAACATGGCATCCGGTAAGAAAAACAAGACATTTATCATGTTTATTCATAAATTAATTTTGTTTAAATTCATTAGTATGTTGAATACCTACTTAATATCATATCATTTCATATAGTGACACCATATAGCGATATGGATCCGACGAAAATTATTATTTCCTGCCATGAGACGTATAATATAACTTAATACGTTATCTATGATGAATCACGATGAACGTGTGATAAATAAATGTTTTTCATGGAAAAAACAAAAAATATGTATTTTTTTCTCTTTAAAAAAAAGATACCCCTTTCTGCTCATTAGATGTGGTCTGAGGTCTGACTTAGTTTTGCTCAGGGCGCACTACTCTAGTTAAGTAATAAGTCTATGATAATAGCAAACAACTTTATTGCTGATGCCAGCTGTCTTGTAAAATCACAACTTTCGCGAAGACGACATTGCAAAATTAGGTGTAAAAAAAATACCTATGTATTATATAATTAAATTATTTAAATTACAAACGGCGTATACGTTTAGTATAATGTATTTTGTAGTCTGATTTAACAAAATATATGCATTACTTAACTTTTGTTTTATTTAACATTTTTAGTTTTTTTTTTTTAACAATAATAATAACTATTATTATATATTATTTATTATTATTAATTATTATTAATGATCCTGCGCTATAATTGAAATATTATTATTATTATTATTTAATTGGGGTGGAGGGGGCCTCAAAATAAAAAATATAAAATATGACCATAAAATGTTTAAAAAATATTAAAAATAAATATTTTCAAACTTGATTTTTAGTAAATTTTTGATTGTTAAAACTTTTTCATTTAATTTTTACGATTTTTTCAAGTTAATGAAATAACCTGAATATCACCAGATACAGTTCAATTGTGTAATGATCCATACAGCTATTAGTGCATTATTGGTGACGAACAGGAAAAGTGAGTTCACGAACTTAAAAGAAATAGAAAATAAATTAACATATATATTTTTATTTTTTCCTCAGATTACCGGTCCTATTAAGGGCAATTGTTGCCTTTAGTCAGTCCACCTCTCTCTATTGTAAGTCGAATCGCTGGTTACATTCTGATCCATTACTCTCAGGTCTTTGGCAACTACATAAATCCACCGAGAGGATTCTCCTATTATTGTCCAGTTTTTCTGTTCATTTTTTCAACCAGCATTTTTTTTTATCAATTGGCCATTTTATATAGCGGCGTGGAGAAACCGTTCTAACCGTTTACTCCCGATTAACGATAGAATGTTTGGCATGTTGTAAAATGTTTGTAGTTCGTCGTTTTTTCCGTCTCTTGAACATATAAGTTTCTTGGCCAGCACGTATGCTCCGGAGACTATATTCGTTCGAGTGATGTTATTCGTTTTTAATTAAATAACAAATTCGCTGATCATCCCGACAGAACAGATATACTTATTCCTGGGTATATTGAAACGTACATAATATATTGACGTGGGTGTCCCGTGTCCGATATTTTATGCAACGAGAAAGTTGAAATATGTTGGTGACGGTCCAATGTAATAAAAATATATACGATAAAATGTGACGATCTACGTAAAAAAAAAATATTTATATATATATATATAAATATATTTTCGCGATCTATAAAACATGTAGATAGAGATCGCTATTTCCGATTATAATAATATTATACATTTTACGTCAGTACTCGTCGTTAAGTTATGTTAAGTAGGTATTATATATACTACTATTCTGGTCGTACCATCATAAGTGGTACTCGTCAAACGGTTTTTCCGGGGAAATGTAATAAAAAAAATTAAAAATACTTAATACCCGTTGACCGTTTGCGGTTACCAATAATGTGTGTCCATTGTTCGTCGGACGCCGTTGTTTTGTTTCGAAAATCCCAAACGCGATTCGATATGTACGTACACCGCCTATAAAACCTATTTTAACGGACACGAGTTTTATTTAACGTGTTTGGTATATTATTGAGTATTTTTATTTACAATTGTAATAAACCACACGGTTCGAGACTTGTATTGTATGGCCGTTTGCTTAGTCAGTTCGATTTGATATTTACCGATGCCGTGAATTTACTTTAATTCCTGGTGGTTCAGAGAATAATCGTTTACAGTGTTTACACAACTGTATTTCTAGTGGTGAACTTAAACTTTAATGGGGTACGGGTAGAGAATCTTCAGATTTTTAAAGTTTAAACTATCAACTCTTTAAACAAATTCGTTAAAATGTATGTCTGATAACAATAATTGTTATTCTGCGGTAATCACTATTTAAGATTTTCAAATAATCGTCAAATACTCAATAGTATGAAATATTGATAAAGACGACGACAAATATATTAAACGTATTGTATAAGATAAGAAATAATTATGAGCAGAGGTAAAAAGAGGAGTCTAGGTCCCCCGCATACCCAGGCAAATACAACCCCTACCCCATCCCTTATCACTAAATCACGTCCCATCCTTATATCTTATCACTAAACCCGGCCAAACTTTATCTGTTATCACTAAACCACGCCCCAACATTATCTCTTATCATGTGTACTAATAGTTTTTATTATAACCTACTATTGTTTAGGATGATACAATACACCAAAATAACCAATAAAACAAGATTTCTGGGGAGGTACGTGGTCTTCAACACTGGTTCATATGACACACGATATAACGATATAAAATAAGCAATTTAATTTTTGCTTATTTCGATGGTCTTTCTATAGGAAAATGATTTTTACTAGTTTTTTTGTTGTATATTTTCTACTTTATGACGATGCGTAGTTCTATTATCGGTAGCCATCATCGAAATCCCAGATTTGTTTTATGTGCCATAGAACTAAATAGAAGAAATATATATATATTTTAGATTGTATTTTATTTTAACGTTTTTAAAGAGCATATTTGAGTTTATAACGTAGGTTTTAATCGTTTTTTTTTCAAGTGCTATAAGTTTATACAATTGATAATAAACAATTTTACTGTAGATCGTAGGTATTAACTGTGATATTATGTGAGAATATTATGATCAATTTTTTCGTGATATTTGACCGCTTCCCTATTCGGTTTTACCGTAGAACAATGTAATAATGCTTGCACGTGGAAGTATTAATTAAAATATCTTTTAATTTTTTTTTGTAATAATCCACGGCAGATTCAAGGTTGTATTTGTTGTGCTCGATGGGAGACTAATTTAGATGATAGATACTCTAGAAATTTTATTTTTATTCATCGGTTTTCTATGCAACAATGAATCACAAAATATTTGTAATAGACATTATAATATATTTTATTATGATCACGATGTCGTATTATTTTCATTTTACGTTCCGTCGGTTTGTACTCGAAAGCGTATTACCGCCCCCCCGCCGATAACAGCATTATATAAAAATTGAATTATACTTATATAAAATTACTCAATAATTTAATTATCGGAATCGATAAATGATAAATTGTAGCCGTTATGCAATACAATTAATTTTACTGTAGATATATTATAATATAATATGTAGGTAAGCATATGTGCAAAATAAAGACGCGTAGGACATTTATTTTTGTATTTATTTACTTTTCGTATCACCAAGGTAACCCATAGACCAACAAAAATAATTCGATTTTCGTACTGAAAAATACCAACAACCCCGTGTTTAACCCTCTTTTATTTAAAGGTTTAATTCTGTGATAAGTAGTATCCCGTGTCTTATCCGGGATATTACCCACCAGTGCACCAATTGCCAGCCAAAAACGGTGGCGAACGATTGTTTGACGCAATAATTGAAAAATTATAACAATTATTATTGTTAATTATCGATAACTAATTACAAAAATAATATTATGCGTTCATCAGCAGTGTTTATTATTATTATTATTATTTACTGAAACATTAATAAGTACACTTAAAGGAATGGTAACCTATCCATTACCAGAAAAAAAAAACCATTTTAGGTCGAGGACGTGAACTTTTTACACATTTTTGTGGGACTATCCATGGATGGGTTTAGAAAAAGAATAAGCCCACGTCTCAAGTTCTATTTTATTTGTGCATTTATGGTATGTAAACATTTTTGTTGTTGTTGCTGTTGAGTAAGCGTGTGGTGAATGGGCGGACCGCCGTTAAAATATTTGCCTGTCAGCAATTTTGAGTTCGCCACGCCGCTGAACACACACTCTTAATAGTCTATTATAATATTTATGATATAAATATATTCCGAATACACTATAGTGTATTCATTTTTTTTTTCAAACCTTAGAGTCTATAAAGTTTGAAAGGAAAAAAAAGTATTCATTCGTGAAATTAAATAATTAAATGTTTAAATTCAATCGAGTATCGGTTAGTACTATTGTTTATTAAATACTAATATATAATATATAAATTATATATCATATATATATATATATATATATTAAAAAAAAATATATATACTACTGATTAATCTTATCGTACGGTATAATAACTAATAATTTAAAAAAAGTTACGGAACACAAAAAAAAAAAAAAAATAAATAAATGTATATTTATTTATAATATAGTATATTCAAGATAAGGACAAGGTCATTAAAGACAATAATCGTACAACATAATATATTAAACATTTAGTATACAGGGTGTTCCCCCAGCATTACTAAGCATATTATACTCTTTGAACCGGTGTTTTTGACATTATTTTTCCTACCTACGAACACTAGGTGTTTGAACGTTTACTTTTATCTGCGTAAGTTTTAAAATAAATATTCCGTGATTTTTCCGACCAAGTGACGGTATGTCACTTTTTTCTTTTTCTCTCTTTCTCTCTCTCTCTCTCTCTCATTCTGGTGACATTTAAGAGATTGCGCGATACAACCGTTTGAAAACGTGTGGAAATTATCGGTTCAAAGTACGGAGACTTTGCAGGATTTTCGGAAACGCCCTGTACATATACAACTTAAAAATATTATATTATTATATGGAATGATGATACACCAAACCGTCATATTATTACATACAGGTACTTAGATGCTTACGTACTCTCTATTATCACAAACAATTCGATTTTTCGCGGAGCACGAAATTAGTTAATAATAATTTTTTTATTTAATAAAGGCGCGCGCGTGTGTGTATTAGACATTTTTTCACGGTATATAAACTTGAAAATTTAACACGGCATCACAAAAAAAAAAAAAAAAGAAAAAACCGATACATTTCGCCGACATATATAAATTAGTTATAAATCGTTTATAACCATAAATTAGACGATCGAATAAAATATACCGAGGACATTTGTATGGATCGTATAATAATTTTATGTACGTTTTACTATTATAATATTAAATATACCAATTGGGGCTACGTTATTTGGTCTTTACTGTAAACTGTCGTATTATTTCGCGTACATAAAAATAATTGGAATACCCCCGAAACCGTATTTATGTATTATTGTTTTTTTTTTTTTCATATATACTGGACCGGATAAAATCGTATAGAGATTACAAATACAAACAATTATTTTAGCATATTTCGGCGGGTTTAGGATGTAAATATTTGCATATAACGTTTCCTAAATCACTTTTGGCGTCGTCTTGTTCAGATTCGTTGTACACCTGAAACGCAACATGGTCAACGGATTCCATCAATATAAATTACCGATAAATTGTCGACAATATTTTTTTAACACTCACTCCGTTGAAAGCGACGGAAGGCATTGCAGTGGTTTGTGACGACAAAACGTTTCTCGTCCGATTGCCATGGTGAATCATTAACGAATCGCTCAATTCTCTATTTATGTAACATTTTTTTATTTTACCGTAATATGCACCGTGCATGCCCAACTTTCTGGTACACTGAAATAATAAATGAAAAATAATAATAATAAAACATCAAAAACTATTGCGTTTGCAAGTTGAAAGTTTAACGTTTTAAATATAGTGCTCGCGATTTAAGCATTACGCACACGAAATAAAACTCGTCGCTCGTAATGCTGCACCGGATATCAATTTTCTCACGTGGTCTACCCGACGTGGTTTTTCCATTATTCCCCTCTGCTTTAAACGCTCTAAACGCTTCGTATAATTCCATCGTTTAGGATTTAGGCTTTTAAGTTTTACATTTGAACACTAACTTCCTTGAAGCGGTATCAGGTTTAAACAAACGGGTAGGATATCGGGTGTAGAATGACGAGCGACGGGTTTGAATATTTTTAAATTTTTTTTTATCACAAATAGTCATGATAAAGACAGATATTATTGGTTTCTACTATACGGATGCGGTATCTACAAACGAGGTTTATACTAATCACAATTTATTTTGTATTCACTAATCAGTGATTTTTTTTGTTTTTGTTTTAATACAAATTCTTGGCCTTTATTCCAGGCCAATGGGGGGGGGGGCGTTAGCGCGCTCGACCTCTACACATCGATATATCCTTGTTATTCATTTTACAATTTCAAAAAGTAAGTATAAATTATAAAATTACTCATCAATCATATTATTAATGTATTATTTCATAATTTTGTTATTGTGAAATTAATTATTTTATTTACTCCGTATGTAGGATGTGCGGGGGACGACGAGTTTCACGGGTTACTGTAACATTTATCCGGTGGTTTCTAAAACTCAAATCTGCGTTCGTCTGCAAAAACCGGTATCATAATTGTATTGTTTTCATAATGAACTGGTGTTTTTTTTTTTTTTTACATATCTGTACGATTTAAAAGTTTTTTTTGTATTTTATTGATGTGATAAATTGTTTAAAAATAATCGTTTCTTATGCTTCGCTTTAAAAATATTATATCATCTGAAATTCCCCTATAAGATATTGTCGTTTGCTATATTATTTATTCAGTTTTAATAGAAACGACACGGTTTTCGCATTAAATACCCTGGTTAAATTAGGTAATCATCATATAGTGACGAAAACCGTTTATAATATTTAAATTTGTGTCCATATATTCTATAAAAATGGTCCGTTGTTAATGGTAAAATGTTACCTTTGTAACCCCAAATCGTTTCAATATAATTTGTATTATTATCGTTTTAGTATCCACCAAAGCCGTTAGTTTTCATCTATGAAAAATGTATATATTTTTTTTATAATCAGTTTAATATGCTAAATAAATAATTTAAAAACACTGAAACTGAACGATTTTACCTCTACCTACTTATTGATAGCCAACTCAATAGATATACGCCGACGTATAAATATTATTTTTTAATTGCACTTGAACACGTAAAAAAAATTATGGTAAATATATTATTATAGTTCATAAACATAATAAATATATAATCTACTAACAAATTCAAACTTAATACGCAAAAATTGTCTAACCATATATTATACGATTTTTAAATACTGTAGTCTCGATATGCATCCATATATTATCATTAATTTTGTGTTCGATTTTCACATTTTCGAAATTAAAATCATAAATGTTATAAAACGAATAAGGGAAAGCATCATACGCGCCTATACTATTTATTCTAGCGTGGGCGTGTTTCCAGATTTCTTTTCAATCGAATTAAAATAATTGTTACGAAATCGTCGTATGATTTCATAAATGAAATATAGTGCACGTCGACAGTAAATTTATATAGCCACGGACACGAAAACGGAAACACGCAGCAGACGCATAAAGTCCTAAGACATAGACCGCAGACGAAATACATTTTCAAAATTGTACTACAACAGAACTCACGACGAACGGGGTAAATCGTTTTAAAATCGTTTTAAAATGGGAGTTTTACTGCATTTTTCTGGAAAATTAACGGAGAAAATATTACTGTCCGGTTCATACGTCTATCGGTAATCTAGAGGTTATGAGCATAGAGCCGTTTCTAGGACCGATAATAAGTAAAATTTTTAATTAATCGATAATTAATCCTTTCTCGTACGATAATAATATATCGTCTACGATATTATTGACCGGACAAAAATCACGGTCTAGTGACGAAATAAACTGACCGAGTGACTAACTAACATAAATAAATAAACTAATGATTTATCAATCGTCAATATTTTAGAAAGTACAAAATATTATACATAATATTATTCGAACATCATATATATTATGGAATATACGTGCTGGGGAAAAAAAGATTAAAAATTCTTACTTGATATCCCGAAAGTATTTCATCTGTAGAATTCATGTAGCATACCAAATAGTTAGCTAACAGTTGCATTTTGACCGGCAATACGTGTATACTACACGCTTGCCATTTATTTTTCAAACATTCGTGGAGTCCGTTTCGACATCTAAAATACCATCTTCCGTCAAACGATTTCTTCTGTAACACGTACACAACAATATAATATTACGTTAAAACCGGCGTATTTCTCAATTGTGTTTCCCGTTGAAAATATTTTTTTTTTTTTTTTTTTTTATTATTAAATTATTTCCCAAAGTCCTCGTGGGGGTGGGATTCCGCTTGGACAAAAGTTAAACGTTTTTATAATCCCAGCAATAATTGCTGCGTATACGTCGAATGAACTATAGTAGTGTAATAATAGTAAAACAACACCTCCGGCTTACTTCGGTGTTACCGAAAGGCACAAAATCGAAATTGACGTATTTGTGAAATTTGAGTAAATTCGGTGCTATTTGATTGGCGAACAGGTCCACGCAGTCCGGGCACAGGCTTCCGTAGTACACGGACACGGTGATTTTCTGCACAAAACAAAACGGTCGGTTTTTAAGCGGATTCTATAATAATATTTCATGTAATATACTCACGGGCACGGAATTTTGATTTTCGACTAGTGGCGAATCGCGGTGCGGCGACGTTTTGAGCAATATTTTCTTGCCGCCGCCGCCGCCGCTGAAATCCGCCGCGGAATACGTTCTGGCCATTATCGCTAAGAAAACAACAGCCGGAAACGCTGCGGAACTCGCGATCATTTTCAAACGTTTTCGCGATAAAATTTATTACAATACAAACGCAACGCCGAAATTAATATCCGTCAGTATAATACGGCCGATGCGGGTTTTTTATCGGTAAAAATCTGTATGTAACGTTATCATACGGAGCACATCCTACTCGTTCGTTTATCTAATGGCTACTATGTTACAAGTATATTCCGTATAATATATAGATGAGACGTTGTACCTGTACGCATAATATTATTATTCTCTGCGGTGTTTACGGTTGTTTCTGTAATAAATCACGAAACTGCGGTGGTGTACAGCACTGTAATCGGACGAGATATTTATTATAATTTTTTTTTTTTCGTTTATCTCAAATGGCTATTTAATTAATCATAAAAATATATACATAAAAAGATTATACTATACGGTTATAAATTAACTTCAACCGTATATCGGGTACGAGGAACTATTATAATATTACGACGGTTGTACGTAAATTATCACGCGAATAAGGTAATAATTGTGTACTTGCAAGTTGGCTTTCCACACTTCCCGTTGTCATATTATTATGATTATAACACGATATTACCAAGACTTCCGCGGCGTTACACACAAACGACATAATATTGTAACGTTATGACGGTTTTTTTTTTTTTTATATCCACTCGACGCTCAAAAAAGCGTATTTTATATTATATTCATTGTATATGCTCTTCAATGGAATTTAAATGTAAACCGTACGGCGCTATTGTATATATATATATGTATTTAAAAAAAACATACACACTCGACATTTAAAAAAAAACCGCTATAAATGCGTAGCGATACGAGTGACCGTTGATGGACTGAAGTGGCGCACGACGACGAATTCAAAGGACGGACACGCCGAACCGTTTTCATTATAGCGATTTTTCCGTCTAACAAAAAAATACATACGAATTTTTTTTTATTATGATACAATTGTCGTAACGGTAAACTTGACTTTCCGTCGAAAGTTTAGTTGTAAAAGTTGGTCTCCGGTATATTAAAGAGTGGTGAAAAAAAAAAACTCCAAAAAAATGTTCAATCATCGCGTTAGAATTCCAAGCAGGCACCGGCGTACGTCCAAAACAAAAAGTTCTACAAATCTGTCGTCTGTAAATTATTTACGCGAATTTTCATCGATCACAAGTTTACACGGTATAATGTATTTGGGCGAACCGAAGAGACCTCTATTGGAAAGGCGAGTGTATTGAACAAAAATTATATATAACAGCGAAAAACGTCTACAAACAGGTTGACATTATTAGTGTTCGACGCATAACGGTTCGGATATTACAGTAGCTGTAGAAATGAGACACAAATCAATCGGTTTTACATCATAATACGATATATATGAGCTTTTTTTTCTTTTTCTTTTTTCCCTGTCTAACGCACCCATTCCGAATAGAGCTGAACATTTCGAATATTTGAATTGCGTTGCACACGGTCGAGTTATATTAATCCCCGCAATATTTATTACTCACCTACGTCACCTACTGGCATATCGTTAATTTCGTTTATCGCTTTCCTGTAGGATTTTTTGGCTCTGCGTCATGTCACTGGTGGTGTCATTATGCGGTTGGCTTACATACCAATTGTACGGTAACTGGTCGAGTAGCCGAATGATACTTACGATTAATACAAATGCGTTCAAGGCGACGGACATACCGTTTCCAGCAATCACGTTTTGTAGCGATCTTCAACTAATGAACATCAGCAACAGAACCGCCAAAGACAACAAGTAAATAAATAAATAAATCTATCAATATATTATTATTATTATTATTATTATGGTCGTTACACTTGATGAACACATGGCGGTTATTCGTTTTACATTTTAGAGAAATTAACGACGCTATAAATTTATTGTGTAATAAATACAATGTTCAAGCAAACGCCACTATGAAGTTCATCGATGCGAAAAGTTGGCAGCACGTAATAAAGGTGAAAAATTATGTTTTCCTTTGTGTTTTAATTGACTATTGGCGTCCAATAAAATGAGCATGTCTTAGCTAGTTTTAGTCGTTCTAGATCGGTCGACCTTATTCGACACTACCGCCAAGAGAACTTCCGATAGGACCGCCTTAGACTTGTTGGCGGCGACTTTTCATTTTTACCCTAATTTTTTAGCTCGACTTTCCTTAACAAAGTTTTAACGTTCTGGGACACCTGACCCAGGGCTATCGCTCAGAGACCTATAGGTACGTATGTCGTCACTTGCGTCCAACCGATTTTTCCGTATTCCTTGGCGGCAGTAATAACAATAAACTAGACGTGATTATTATCGGTCGAAATAATAATAGTCATTATTATCCGCCCGCCACGATATTCTTTTGTTGACTATCAACTGCGAACGTGACCTCATAACGAAAAAAAAAAAAAAAAAAAAATTACCCAAATAAAGCCGTAATAAATAATATTTTTGCCACAATATTCGATGCCGGATAACGTATCGGGGAATCTGGTATCGTTTTTACTATAATGTGTGAGTGATTTTTTATTCTTTTTGAACAATTTTTCTACCAGAAACAACGCTTCGATCATCAATTTCGGGGGCGGTTTCCGATAAAAAAATGTTGTCCATTCGGTGCATTGGAGGAGGTAATTTTTTGATATTTCTTGTAGATTTTATAATAATTAGGGGGAAAAAAACGTCGGAAAACCGGAAATATCTACGACAAATTAACGGTTTTTGTTATTTTCCATTTTATTTATTTGTTGCATTTCAGTTAATAATATTTTATTTGTTCTTGCGTTGAAGATTTTATAATATCTGTTTTAAATCTATAAATATATTATTTTGTTCGACTGTTTTAGTAATTGAAATGCTGAAAATTTATTTTATTTTTAAAGAGAGTGTAGGTAATAAATTAAATCTCAAACAAAAAATGTATTTTATTAATAATATTTATTAATTGATAAGTTTTTTTTTTTTAATTTTTTTTATTTGAAGAACTACAAAGTACCGTGTCAACATATAATTTCAAAACTGTTTTGGCTTCAAGATGAAATTCACTCGCCTTGCGATTATATCCAACCGACAATAACATCGTACGGTTTTTGCTATTCACTAAACATGATTCCTCATCGTCACTTTTATGAAAAACATTATTTCCAGACGTATGTATTTAATAATCGTACCTAACTGCTATAATGTTAACGTTGCACAAATCATCATCACAATATTAACATAATTGATTCCGGTGCGTATGTTTAGAATGGATTTTTTGAATCGCACACAATCGGAAAACATCTTTCAGAAAAACGAATCGATATGGACTCCCGAAAATCATTACAGTGTAAATGCTACTCCGTTCGATATACCGTGGAAAGTCGCAGAAAATACCATCGAAAACGCCGTTCGGTTGGTATTTAATTTAAAAAACACAAATCTGGGCGGTCATTGCCCAGAAACAGATACTGGAGTTACGGTAATTATTTTCTAGTTTATATAATAGAATACCAAGTAATTAGTAAAGTGACGGAAAAAGTATTAGAAAAATGAAAGTAAAAAAAAAAAAAAAAAAACGATATTTCTTTTAAGTTACGACCTTGTGTACGATAGTGTCAACGTATAGCACAAATACAATTTTTCAGAGACTGAAACCGCCAATATTTTTCCGATTTCGATTAAAAAAATGACAGGATTTACGAAATTAATTATATTACAGTTAATCGTACATAACCCGTCGAACACTCCGATCGGTATGGAGCCCACAGCTTACGTAACTCGCAACAGCGTGTCGTCCATTTCGTTATCAATATTTATCGTGCGAACGTCTCCAAAAATCAAAAGTTGGCCGCCGAAAAAAAGAAATTGTTATCTTCAAAATGAAAAAAGCTTGAAGTTTTTCAAAATATACACACTTCACAACTGCGAAGTCGAGTGCAAAGCCAATAACACGCTCAAAGAATGCGGTTGCAACGCTTATTTCCAACCAAGTGAGGATCTGGCTATTTAAACTTTTGTCTACTGGCGCCGTAATTGTTTTTCTGTAACATTCCCACCAGACTTGGTTAAGAAATCATATTTTCACCGTGTAAATGAGAACTTGTACTGCGCTACGTTTTATTTTTTAAAAAATGTATTATTGTTTTAAATCTAGTAATATTAAGTTTTTTTTTATATTCAAATAACTTTTTTCGTATTCTCGATATTGAACAAATTAAATCAACGTCGAGGAAGTACAAGTCCTTCTTTTTTATGACGACAATTTGGTTTTTTTAATAATTTATAATATTATAGGAAAGTAATCACGAAATAAATATACACGACACGAGACTAATTATTGTAAATATATTGGAAAGTGAATTTGAATATATTGTCGAACTGACCAATTTTTTTTTATGTTTTTCCACATTGTCGAGAAAATGTCGGTAACGTAACCCCTTAAATACGGATGGTAGCAAGTCCTTTTAACAGCAATAGTATAAACTGTTTTGAATAAAAAGTACTAAAGGGGACTATAAAATTGCCCCTCCCTCACCTTGGATACGAACCAAAGCCATATTAATGACATATAAATTCACGCGAATTATTTTAAATATATTAATCCTGTGTACTCCTTTATATATATATTCGTTAAACATACAATTACCTATTGCAATTATTTAACAGGAGATCCGGGGGTTCCGGTGTGCGGTTCCAACAGTTTAAGCTGTGTCAGAGAATCGACGACTATCGGTGAACTTTCGTATTATTATTAATTTTTCTTCAAATTTTTGATTTTTTTTTTCAATTATTTATAATTTATACCAATTGTTATTGCACGCAGGTTATTCGATTTTCGATAAACAACTGAAAACGTTGAAAAATAATATGGAGGGTTGTGAATGCCTGCATTCTTGTATAGACATTCGATATGATTTTAAAACAGTGAATTATTTCAAGAACTGGACAGCGAATTCTACATCGTCAAACATGTAAGATAGTAATAATATTTTTTTAAAAATTGAAGAAAAAAATAAATAATAATTATATAATAATAAATATTATTATTGATTTAACGTATATAGAAATGGAGATAAATCCGTGGTGATGGCTTACTATAAATCAAAATCGGTGATCGATATACAAAATATTGCGTTAATGCCATTTAGTGATCTTTTAGGTAGGTGCCTTTCTTAACATAGGTTACCTATCTCAAGTTCTTTGTTTTACTACAATTAATAAAATATTTGTTTTGTTTTAGGTAATATAGGCGGATTATTCGGATTATTTCTTGGCTGCAGTATAATAAGCTTTTTTGAAATTGTGTATTTTTTTGTAATACGGTTGTATTTTAATCATCGAGATCAGAGGATCGCTAAATCGAAAATAATGCCAAGTATCATTCTTGATGAATAGGTAATAAAGTCAACAAAAAAAATCCACTTAAACTATATTATATGACAATAGTGTAGTATTATAAATACGATTGTTTTACTAAACGTTGAAAACGAATTAGTTAAGTCCCGGGTCTTTCGGACGTAATACGTGTATATTATTTCAGTGATTCTTAAATATATACAAATATCAATAAAATGATCCCGGAAAGAAATTGACTGTCTACTGCCTATAGTAAGGTAACGACGAGGCGTAACTCATTATGCCATTATATAAGGCAGGCACCTATGAGAACAAAAAAAAACTTCGAGTGGCTGTTTTATAACAAATTATTAAATAATCACAACGAGATAAAATTTGAAATTTTCGGTGTCGGGGAAATAATATTTTTTATAACTGTAGTAAATAAGTAGCGCCTGCATAAAATGTAATATTGGCATACCTAATAGTAAATAGATTGAATAAATAAATAGCCAAAACCGAAACTACAAAAGTTCACTTTCGTTTAGGCGTTGAGTGCGCGGTAAAACGAAGCGCCGTGCACCTTACCGAGTATAAATTATTGTAATCGAGTGAAAATAACAATCGCCTACGGAATATTTATTATTATTTCAATGTTATTTGACATACATTTTTGGAGATTATTTGCCAAACGTCGTCCATTGTGTGTGTGTGTGTGTGTGTGTGTGTCATAACCGAAATTAAATATACTAGAAAAACATTATGCCGACGTATATTTGAAATAGACGCCAAAAACTACAGCGCATACCTATGTTTATACACATGTAATCGTGTAGTATATTCGTTTAGCTGATCGTTGATTTAACATTGGATGCGTGTATGCATTAAATCTATAATACGATCGTCTAGCCGTTATGCAAACGAACCGAACAAATAAACGCCATTTTCTATTGGATATGTCGTATAATTATTTTGATCGCCGACTAGAATGAACTCTAAAGGTTAGGCTTCCTAGAAAAGCGGTGCCGTTATCTAGCGGCCGTCATTTTACGGTTGTAAATAACGGCCATCTTTACGGTGACCAAGCTGCGGTTTCCTAGGAAGTAGTGCGACCGTATTCAATCGTAGTCACTCAGTACTCACTCGAGCGTAGTAAGTCGTGCACTGGTGAAAAATGGACGGTTTGGACATAGCATTATTAGTATGTTTGGATGATGAAGAGTCATCAGAAGACGAAAAAAATCGTTTGGAGTAGAGTGTCATGTTCAAAAATCGTGATACTGAGGATTTGCATTTCAAATTTTAGTGCGTCGCCATCTGCAGTGTAATGACGAAAAATTTAGGCAATACTTTCGCTTAACACCAGTGTTATAAAGGCTCCCAAACGAAGTGGATCATTATATTTTAACTATAAAGAGTATTCAATCGTTTTGCTAGCAGTCAGGTCAGTTAGTTACGTTTCCACTCATTGTATTAATTAAATATGCACACCGGAATCTCAGACCGTTCTTTGAGGAGATTTCTTCTTCTTGCTGGCCAGCACGGTCCCCAGATTTAAGCATGTGTGATTTTTTCCTCTGGGGCTACCTTAAGGATAAGGTTTTCAGATATCGCCCACATACCATAGAAGAAATTAAACAGAAAATCACCGTGGAAGTCGAGGCCATACCAGTCGAAATGTGCCGAAAAATCATATGAGAGCTTCAGAGATCGTCTACAACAGGGTATCAATGCTGACGGCCGCCACGATGGAGATATAATTTTCAAAAAATAATTTTTAAAAATGGGATTGAATACTAATTTAAATTAAAAAAAAAAAAAACCTTTTCTCTAAGTTTTACTGTTCATTATTTATAGCCCATCAAAACTCGTCAGTCGGCTCTGCCGCACCCTTTATATATATGTATATTTCCATTATGCGCTGATGCTGTGATGCACGATACACATTGATGAATTACAGGCATTCGTGTTTTTTTTTTTTTTTTAATTATTTATTCGAACGAACTCTGATTTATAATAATATTCGTATTTATATATTGAAATAAAATATTATGTATTATGGTCACAAAACAGTATAGTTGTTGTGTTATTATTGTACTATTGACGAATATACCAGCAAAATTATTAAAAAAATAAAAAATGTATTCAATTGGAATAAAGTCATTATTATCGGGACACGGTCCGCCATACATAATATTATTTAACGTTTCGTTTCGATTTATTTTACATTTTTATGCGTACTGATTAAACTAACGCGGTGCGCATACATTTTACTTGTAAAACCGTGAAAACCTATTAATGGTCTACGAATTGTCATTGTTTCAAAATAGCACGTACGCCGCCGTGTGTGGTCACGTGGTTTTTAAGGTTACTCGGCCCGGTGTGAAATAAAAGCCCAAAGGAGAATGTTACCGAACAAATATCAATCGTGGCATGAAAAAGCATCGTATAATATAATAGAATATTCGGTTTTGCAACCGCATCACATTCACGATGAATTTCGATTAATAACAACTCTAAATGTTTACAATGAAATATGCACTGCTGACGGTGCACCCGCCGCAAAATCGACACAGCTCGTTATCGAAACCAATCATCGTACAATAACGGTGCGATTGATTAATCAAAGGAGGTCAAGAGTTACTCGATTGAAAACCGACAAAAACTCGTATGAGCAATATCAATTACAAAAAAATGCAATAATATTGATGGCACGATAAAATCAGACGCAACGCAACCGTGGCACTCGTCCCGAAAACCGTGTAATTTCTAACTATTGTAAAACACAGTTGCAATCGATCGGACGGCACGTATACAATAATTACGATTTTCCGATATTTTATCAATTTAATTGGATTTTTTTTTGATTTTTGTACTTTTGTACGTTTGTTTGGGACACCTACTGTAACGAGAATAACTACGGCGTTACAATTTTAAAAAAAATTAATTAATTTTTTAAATACGACATACTGTGCAATACTAAAATCATAAGTAAATTATACGATTTTACGTATAAATTAGTTTACGTACAACTTTCGTGCGGTGTTTACGTAGACGTGTACGAACTCGAATGTTTGATGAACACCGTGTTGTAATATAATTTTTCTAGTAGGCATTGTAAATTTATAACATTATAGTCTATAGGTGTACGTACCTAGCAATAACAAAATGTTATCTCCGAATCGGTACAAAAAATGCAAAAATTATCGATATGCTTAGTGAATTTTTACACTTATGAATTATGATTACAATACAACATAATCAGGCGTTTAAAAATAATCTCGAAGACTATCTTAATGGTATGCGATTTATTAAACCTCTGTAATATTATTTTATGTTTTAATATGTTTTTAATTATTTTATCTCATTCATGATTTTAACACCCAATTATAGCTAAATTATTCATTTTTTTTTTTTTTAGTGTATCTGTACGGAGTTCTAAATAAACAACAATCAATACGTACGAGGTACGTGATAAGAATTAAAAAACTTATTTCAACATTTAAAATGTACGTATTTCACCGGTTGCCTGTATTATTGCCTATTTCCCCATCGACTGTCGGCGGGGGCCCCGGCTATAAGTGAAAACCCGATAACCGTCAAATACAGCTGGACTCAAAAAAAACAATATTATTATAACGAAATACACTAATTTATTTAGGTAAATTATTTGTACATTTATCAATGTTTGATTTTTGATTTTTTAATAAAATATATAATATTAGGTACATTTAGGTCATGTATTTTAATATCATATTCCTTACTTTCAATAATTATTATTAATCGAATAGTTTTTCGTTAAGCTAATCTTTCGATTTCGGTTAGAAATCAGAGTTAAAGGTCAAGAGTATATCGAAAAGAATGACGAAAAAAAAATATATAAATGATGCACATAATAATATATACGAGTCGAGTAGGTACCTATAGGTGTTTCTTTTTATAATTGAAAACCAATGCATTATGTGTTTAATCGTTGCACTACCGGTACAATACTATTTACGAAGAATCTATATTATTATAGTTCCGATAAAGTATAATCGTTTACAAAAAAAAAAAAAAAAAACCCATTTCAAATTTTAAAAAATCGAAACGTTTTTATTTGGTTTATATCAAATTTCCCATTAAACCGTTATACGATCTAACGTACAATTGTATATAATCAATTATATGCATCTAAATATAAATGAAAACAAATTTAAAAAAATTTTAATGTAATTTGTAAAGTTTTTAACCATAAGTATTTACACACTTATTTTATGCATTCGTTTGTTCGTTACATTGTCGTATGTCGGTATATTGTTCCAAACGTCATGATATGATATTTAAATAATTATTTTAACATTTCTATATTTTTACTGCCCGTGTATAAATAGACATTGTTTCATATTGTTGTGAACATCATCATTTCACAACGATTAGAAAATAAAATATTAAAAAAAAAAAAAAAAAAAAAAAAAAAAAAACAAGTCTAGGCGTATAAAAAGTTAGTGCACAATATCGAATAAGTACACGTTTTTTTATTTCTTCAAATCAATGACTTGTATATGCAGTATAGTAATAATACGTGTAACATATTCGACCTTTTATCTAATCATTTTTTTTTTTTTTATTTTTAATCTTATTTACCACGCACAAAACGTTTTCAATAAGAGTCGCCGGCGTTAGTCGTAATCAATTTATTCGTGAAGACAAATTATTATTTCACATACGCATACAACTAAAAAATATAATAATTTATACGCATGCATTATAAACATATATATATATATAAATGGGTATAAATAGGATTTAAGTACACTGACGAGATGTGAATAGAGACGAATAATTGTTGTGCACACTACGAATTTCATTACAGTTACATAGATTTCTAAACATGAATTTATTTAACAACAACTTTATTACAATAACGTCGATGACGACGTTAGCGGTTATTGTAATTTTAGCCTCTGGTCTGCGTCAATCAGGTAATAATAATAATAATATTTTAATAACATTAATCTTTTTATTAGATTGTTTTCATTGGTTTTTATGCAATTTCAATTATTATACGCACGTAGGCACAACGATTATAACGATATATCAATTATTGATCTCTTCTGGATTTAGAAGGGGAAAAAAATGGTAATATTAGGAATACGATTCACACGTTAACAATAATATTAATACATTACAATGTTAAAAACCAATTGAACATATAATATTATGTATCCCGTGTAAAATATTACTTAATACCTAGTTAATAATATACGAAAACCGAAATTTCTACGAACAACAGACAATAAAAAATAATTGCATTAAGGTAATTATTAACAATAACTTATCATGTATTTAACTAGAATATCATTTTCGTTTATGATAAAATAAATATTTGTAATAGCTAGTGAGAAAATATTAAATCGTCATCGTCGTTAATTCATAATGGCGTTACAACGATTTGAATTAGGAAAACATTATTTACAAACGTAAAAAAAAAAAAAAAATAATAATATCACTAAGTAGTAAGTTAACCATTCAGTCGCACTCGTTATAGCGTAAAGAAATCATATAACGACTTGTATAATGATAAATTGACGAATAATATACTGTAATTTAAATGATACTGAACGATATATTAGATGATGATATGATGGTCAAATCATTTTTGCTTATTTTTTTGGCTTGACATAAAAATCTAGCATAACAATCTCGACACACTCGGTTTTTAGATTACCTGACTTAACCCGGGATTAACCTAACCAGGACACGATCTACAGTCTTCGCAGTGTCGCACTCCACTAGAGAGTTCTGGAGTGGAGCTCCAATTGAAAACTTCATTGAACCATTTTTGTTACATATGAAATTTAAACGATATTTTCGAAATGTCGTTTATTAAAATCCCTTGTAGGTTTGTCAGAAGAGATTTAGTGGTATCCAACAGTGGGAAGGACATGTGCGGGGGTGCGAGCCAAATATGTTGACGTTAAAACCGCTCTCCCATCACCAAATCCCGTCGACATATACTCGATCCAAAAACCAGAGGGATGGCGGAAAGTGAAAGTCCAAGCGTACGTTGAAGAACAACAGAGTTATGGCGCTTGAATGCACTAGGAATTTCAATTTCAATGGTTATCCTATGATGAATATTGGGGGTATATAAATCCAAAAACGTTGGTACTGTGGGGTATGATAATCCTAGTAGAATTATACTCCCCCCCCCGGAATATGATTTTAAGGGGTGTATAATCTATTGTAACGCAATCTTCCGGGGGGGGGAGGAGCTATAGTTATCGTAGGGATACGATTTGCATGTAACAGTGGCGCAGTAAGTAGAATACAAGATTTCGAGTAGACAGGATATAATAGGTAGTAAATAGGTAGAAATAATAGACTGACGGTCCGAGTTCAAATCCCACAGAAACCCAACATGAATTTTTACATTTGAACCCGTGTTTTTGTGTTCACCGTGAAAACGGGCTCGATATTTCCCGGGAAACCCCACGAGAAATACAATATGAGCGAACATTTTGTGAGAATATTACAGCCGAATATTGTGAAAATGTTTTTATTTTTGTCGTCTGCCGAAAACGTTGTCCATTTGTTTTCACAATATTTTTGAAATGATTCTAACAAAATATATAAAATATGTTCATTTTTTAAAAAATATTTTGAATATTTATGTTTTGTTTTTCGCTACGTGTGGGATTAGTCCCGAATCCCACATTATACAACATAGACGCGCGTCAAGTATGTTTAGTTGTTGAAAATCTAATCGCAATATTAGGTGATTCGAAAAAGTACATTGTCAAGCTGAACGTAGAAGCCATTGGTCCCGTGGCGTTTTATGTGGAATGGTCGCTTCAGTCGCCCGACGCCAATGCCAATGTATATTATTATGTCGTGTATTCCAGTCGACTCACCAACCAAGTCAAGTTCACCAGTGGCAATAACTTGACTTTGACCGACTTGATTGAATGTACAACGTATACGATCACGGTTATATGTTCTTTAATCGGAGCCAATAACGGAAATAATAGTACGCTGGGCAGTCCGTATGCTTCTGCGAATGCGACGACATCACACGATTCCCGTAAGTAATAGTCAAAATTAATAATAATAATAATAATAATAATAAAAAAAAAAAAAAAAAAAAAACGCTATTTGTCTTGGTCATATTACGTATAATTAAAAAATTCACGTTTCCAATTCTTCCACGAAATTCAGCAAATATTCCTGGGAGACTTAAGAGGCGCTGGGTGTCATGATTTGGCTAAATAAACTGATCCACAAAAAAAAAAAAATAATAATAATTATAATAAAACTAATGTTAACTCATAATATTTTTATATAATATAGCCTAACAATTTATCGTGTCTGAGTGTTACTGCTGGGTAGCTACTCGTCTCAAGCTCTCAGGTCTCGTATATTATTTATCTTGTACACGGTCATATGCTTATTGTAATCCTATATTACAAATTGTATATTTTTCTAATAAATGTTTAAAAAAAAATATTTCCCCTTTACTCTCGTCTAATCCCGCAGCTTTGTAACTTGGCCAATTCTTCCAAAGCAATTATTCTGGTACACAAATCAGTCATCGTCGGTTGATGGGATCGAATTCCTCTGATCGAATTCGCTGTTTAAACTTAGTTGTTATTTTTAATTTTCTTTGATCTATATGTATTGTAGCTTAATTTTTTAATTGCTTGCGGTTTAATTTCCTCGGACGGATTTAAATAACACAGAAAAACATCGATGCAATGCACATGCGTAGATATTAAAATAGTAAAAATTCTTAAACATTCACACAAATAAAAAACACTCGGATACAAAAAATACAAGAAGAGCCCGACAATAAAATAACGGTTTGATTTTTTTTAAAATTATTATTATTATAAAGGATTGAAAACGGTAGAGAACTTGACTGTGCGGACTTTGAACGACTCCGTTTTAATCGCGTGGGAAAGTCCGGCAGAACAGAGTTTATGCACGGCCAGTTATATCGTATCGTTAATTTCAACGGCAAGTTTCACCGGCAAAGAAGTACAAATTACCGAATCCAGTCGTCACACGATGATAGCTTTGGAACCGTGCGTGACGTACTACGCTAATGTTTGGGCAATTGATTTTTTGGGCCGAAAAGGAAATTCTGTTCCGTTTAACGTCACGGCGGACGACAGAAGTGTGTATCTATTTTTATTATTTTTTTTATTGAAAGTCAAGGCAAAAGTTATTAGCCTTCTTAGACTAGGAGTGTATGAGGTGGTAAGAGGTGAAATACATTAGTTATAAATATTTACATTTATTTACATTTTTTTTTACTTAAATTTATATTACGAAAATATTGGTATATTGCTTCTGTATTATCTTCTAACGAGAGCTTGTTGGAGTGAGGAAGAGTTGAAGGTTCTTCGTGCTTCGTGAGTATATATTTTATTTGTTGGTTAATGGGTTCGGTGTATAATCGAGCACACATTATATATTTACCATTGTTCGGGGCAATAGTAAAAATAAAAAATTTCAAAATACAGACATACTTCGCCTCGGGGGTGGGCCACTGTTGTAGGCGAGAAGTTGGGTAGTTAGATGGATATAGAGGGAAGTTCAATTTATATTTGTAACTTTAAACGCTTATATTAAAAAAAAAAAAAAAACTATTACATAACGATTTTTTTTTTCTGGCTACTAATGATGAACCTCGTCGGTTTCTGCTCTGGCAAACCAATTTTTTTTTACATAAAACCAAATGAAAACTCAATTACTCGAAAATTTAAAATGCCTCGAAAATTGTCAGAGCGATAATAGATTATCATAATAGCTCAATGTTTCTTTCAGACATAAACATATATTTGTTATTTTTTTCTTTTTTTTTTTTCTAGTTTTGGATAAGCCAGTAAATGGTCGAGTGCTGTTTTCGACTAACGATACAGCCACTTTACAATGGGATTTTCCTGTGAAACATCATCCCGTATGCAATTTTATTCGTCAAACTGTAAACTGTTCGTATTCGAATGCATCGCTGGAGGTGACGACGTATAAACCGAACCAAGCGGTGGTCCTGGAAAATTTACAAGTTTCTACAAAATATACGTGTTATTCGGTATTTTTCAACAAGATGGGTTACTCGGCAAAAAGCGACGAGATAACATTTTTGACGAAATTACGAGGTAATTACATTTACACTTATTATTCTTAAAATATGCCAATCACTACCGCGGAATTTCGCACTACTAATATCTTTCCCTTCGTTATTATACATTTTATATCTGTAAAACAAATTGAAACTTTAAAACTAGATCAAAAGAGAGCATATCTCCGAACTATATAATATCAAAGAATAATTCAAAGTTTGTTAGACTATAAAAAAAATTGAGACGAAAAAAACATAAACTGTTTTAATTAGTTTTATAGTTTTTTTTTATTTTTATTATTTTTAATATTTACATCTACAATCTATACAATTCTTTGTACAATAATTAGATTTGATAAAAAAAAAAAAAAAAATAAGAGAATATAAAATGACGGTGGGAATAATTAGGATGGGCAGATATTCATTGATAACACCCAGCACGTGCGTTGGTTAATGACTAATGCCTATTAATGTAAAAGATCCCTACACCATTTTCTTTTAAGTCTACGTCGAGGGTTATCGGGTAGTGTTTTAGATGATAATTTGTCGAAACATTTTTAACTTCCAGTATCGTTTTTCGTTAGAACCGATTTACCGTTGCACACAGATATAAATTAAATTCCCCTCTATGTATCTTATCTCCCAACTTCCCACCAGCAACAGTGCCCCATCTATTTTCAGTTTTCTACTTTTCCGTTTCCTAGGCTTTCGTCATATTGTATTGCTCTTTTTAATAATAGATAAGTGTTGAACCATATAAACTACATTACTACCAAAGTTACCATATTAGACATATTCCACAATATCACAATTCGCATATTACACATTTATAAAATACTAGCTGACCTGGCAGACGTTGTCATGCCTGTAGATACATATAATATTATTTATTATTATAAAAAAATGTACAAGCGTTTTTAATTGCCTAGCAACCTATTTTAGATATAATAGCTGTATTTAGCTTCGCCCGTGTGCAGTTTTGTTATGTAAAATAATTCAAATTGAATTACTCGTGTGAACGGTAACACTTTTGTTAAATAATGGTTTATGCAAATAATGATTTCAAAAACTAAATAGTTTTGAATAATATTGAATTAGAGTTTATTTTTACTTTGTAAATACATATTTTTTTCTTAACCGACTAATAATATTTAGAGGTATTCATCCTCCAACCGGATCTTTCTTTGAATTTGTGTGAATCGAAACAGAACAATTTCAGTACGATCATGATTTTATTGAAATTAAATAAATCGGAATTCATTGTTTTGACAATCATTTTTTGGTGGTTTTTATAATTTTGCAGTAAATTGCTTATTTTTCAGTTTTTATGCTTTTTTTTTTCTCTCTATATTTTAACAAATACTTCAAATGTAAAACAAGAACTATAGGAATTTTAATAGACCAGTGAAATAATGAGAAGCTCCTAATCAGAAAAAAAAAAAATATTAATGCAGTTATATGTTTTTGTTATCTACAACTTGTAGCTCGTTATAATTTCCGTGTAAGCATAAATAGTAAAGGATACTTATTTCAAGAAATAATAAAGATTTCTTCAAAATTTAAAGTAAAATTGTTGTATTTTTTTTTTTTTTTTTTTAATGTTATACTAATACATACTTGTAAGTATAATAATTATTAATTAATACATATTTCTTTTTTTTTATAGAGTTTTATTGCTTATTTTACGGGTTTTTAAGTACATATTTTAGCGCTTATAATCGTGTTTTAAAGAGCTATAAGTCCCGGACCCTGATTATAATAGATTATTTATAGTAGGTATTTTGTGTTTGTATTCAATAATTTTTTTTTTTTTGTTAAATGTATTTTAAATACTTTTTACATAACCGTATTGTATTTGTATCTCTATTTGAATACAATAATATAAATATATTATAGCGCGCGGTCAGCGATATGTCGACAATAATAATTACTGCTGCGGTGTTGTTCGAAGTGTCGTGTTTCGTAAATATACGTATACGTCGAACGGTGATAATATAGTTTGACGTCAATTAGACGACCTAAATAAATACTGAATAATGTGAAAAAAAAAAAAAGAGGAAAATACTATCGCGGAGACCGGATATTGGATTGGGAAACGCAATGCCGTCGGCGCATCCTATGCGTATAGCTATGACGGGGAGAATTTTAAATAGTAATCACACAATTGTATTTAATTGCAAATATGGGTAATAGACCCGTCGATAAATGATAAAAGAAAATATAAATGAAACGACGGGGCGGTATGAAAACGCATCGGATAGATTTTGTCGGACATCACGAGTTCAAAGTTGAAAATATTTGTTTTTTTTTTTTTCTATGGGTCAAAACCTCGCCGTACAAATACCGATTTGAACGCGTCGAATAGTTAGTCAGATATCTGAAAATAGATCGACATTTCAGTATTTAATTTTTTTCTTTTGCTTTTCATTAACGTTTAACAATAAAATAATTTAAAAAAAAACCCAGTCGAACGAGTGTAATAATAATCGTCTAATCGTGCAAATGGAAATATTGTTTCTATCGAACATCATTCGAGTTAACCGTTTCGATTTATTCGTAGGCAAACATTAAACGACCGATTGGTAAACGCTAAAAATGATCAGGCTGAGTTTTCGAAATATACCCGCCAATCTATATATTTACTGATTAGTGGAGATTTTTAATCATCAACGAACTAGGCGTTAAACACACCTAGTTATATATTTTTTATTATTTACATTTTAAAATACTATAATATTGCACAGAGATAAGAGAAATACAATGCGTCTACAATAATAGAGTACGTATAATAACACAATCAGTAATATATATCAATAATAGTTCAATTTTAGATTCTGCAGAGCAAAGTAAAATAATCGAAAAGTTCTATATTATAGTTCTACAAAGACGCGGTTTTTTTTTTTTTTTTTTTTATGCGTCTTGCCGATCACTTTTCGGACGAGAGAATTTTAGAAATAAATTCGATAATAATTTTTGCATAATCAATCGTTCAAATGTATTGATCTCTTACTCGTTATAAACATTTCATTAATTTGTCGAGAAAAACACAAACGAAAATAAAATACGCCAACCAAACGTATATTAATATTTCAACGTCGACCTTCGTTCAAAGTCGTTTTTTTTTTCCCCCTTCAAATCCGTTTGTAAATAATATTGTATTTTCGTTTGCTCGATCAAAACGCATAATCGCTTTTATACTTACGAAATCGTTTCGTACTTACTACGGCTTAGTAGCTCCTAAGACAGCTCGTAATTTTATATTATTCGACTTTGGTTGGCGTTTCATAAGGGGGAAAAAAAACAGTTTTACCGTTAATTCCGTTCAGACAAATTGTCCCATTACTTTGGACTGTGCCCATAACATAAATTATAGTAGCTACATATTATTATTAATACGTCGCGTATATCCGGGAAATAACAGTAATATGTTTCCGTTTGTATTTTAATACAAATATAAAAAAATTATTGTTCAATTTATATACAAATTGCACGTTGTACATTTCATTATCTTCTTAATAACATATTTTTACCGCATAATTTTGCATATTATTTCATTTTACACCGTCCAGCGTGTGTTTCAATACGGAACATTTTAGCCGCCATGGGCTTGTGTCAAAATGGGTTTTTTTTTGGGGGGGGGGGTTACCGAAACACACATTTTTTAAGCCGATTATCATCATTTTAAGGCTTTCTGGAATGGGCACTTTGAGTCGTACAAAATTCGACTACTGTTAACGATGGACGATGGATTAAAACAATTATTCACAGACAGCCAGGTTTGCGTCCTTCCGGACTTGTACTAATCGTATTGTCGTTGGGTTTTTGTTTTTTTTTTTAAATTTGCCATCGGCCGTACTATTATTATGCAGGGTCGTATATGACAGTTCCAGGGGCGCCGACGAATTTATCAGCCGTAGAAGTAAAGGCCGACAGCGTTGTATTTCAGTGGACCGCGCCTACCACAATTTCGGCCGCCGAAATCAATAGTTATCGCTGGATGGTCGCGTTCAACCGGTGTGCACACGAGACACCGAATTACTGTCCGTCGCCGGCGGACGACACGAAAACGTACTATATCCAAAACGACATGACGAATCGATACGAAATTAAAAATCTACTGCCCGACAGCCAGTACAGCGTGGCGTTGTGCGCCGCCACGGAATCCGGTTTCGGCAATTCAACAAATATTACAATCCATACGCTGTCCGCAAGTAATGATATTACATGGATTTTTTTTTTTTTTTTTTTTAAATCCAATCTACAATCTAATACCACTTGGGCACAATAAGAAGATGAGATACAGAAGATTAGTTATATAAAAATTATTTTTAAAAAAAATACATCGTATCCTTAATAACATTTATACATTTATACGTGACATTTTTTGAGGAAAGCAGCCACCCATTAGTAACACTTTCATTTGTAATTTTAATTATATATATATTCTCTAATTAATATTAATATTTGGTGTCAACAGGTCGCGAACCATTTCCGTTTTAACCGTCCCGGGGGGGGGGGGGGGTTGCCGGGGATTGTAGGATTAGCAACGTTTTTGACAAGAGGATTGGGATGAGTTAAAGTGCGAACATGGAAACGTTTATAATATGTTTTAGCTTCTTCTGAAACTGAAGGCATTTTTAGGTCAGTATGTACAGTGAAGTTAGAGACATAGGGGAGGGGCATTTAATAATTGGCGCGGAGTGCGACGTTTTGGAATGTTTGAATTATTAAAAATGTTAATTTTTTTTGCGTTTCCCCAAAGCTGAAGGCCGTATGTCCAAGGAGGCTTTAGTAATGATTTATAAATAAGTAATTTAATATCGATGTGAATATATGTATTATTGTTCATGAGATTTTTTAGTAGGCGTAGGCGTAGGTTTAGATTTATTATTTTGGTCCTACTATGCTGGGCCCAGGTCAGTCTTTTATCAAGGGTCAAGCCAAGATATTTAACATTCAAAGCACTTGGAATTAGAGTGTTAAAAATAAAGACATTAGGACAAGGGGCAAGTTTAAGGGTGAACGTCGAATGAATAGATTTCGATTGATTTATTTTAACTCTCCAGTCGGTGTACCACTTTTCTATGAGGTTCAGGTGAGATTGGAGATTTTGAGAAGCCACGAAGGGATCAGAGTGTATAGATAAAATTGCCTTATCATCCGCATAGTCGGCGACCAGTGTATTAGGTGTAGTTGGTTGGTCTGAAGCAAAAATATTGTAAAGGATAGGTGAGAGGATACCACCTTGCGGGACACCAGCAGATATACTGGCTATGGAAGAAAAATCCTCACTAACACGGACTTAAAAATGGCGATCGGAGAGATACGACTTAATAATAGCGAAATATGCAGGATGAAGAAACTTTTTTGATTTATAAAGGAGGCCGTCATGCCATACCCTATCGAAGGCCTGCGAGATATCCAGAAATGCGCTTGTACAGTAATGTTTTTTTCTCTAATGAATTAGAAATGGCGTCAACAACTCTGTGAACCTGTTGGACAGTAGAGTGAGAAGTGCGAGGTCGAATTTAAATATTAAATATTAAATATTGTTCTAAACTAACGTTGAGCGTGGGTTGCGTTTTTAACGACTCCGACCGCGGGATGGTAGCATTGAATATTGTTTCAATTTTGTCGAACCGTCGAACCACCGTAGTGATTATTGTTATAATGACGATATGATTATATTTGTACAGCCAGTTCGCCGGTCGAAAACTTGAAGTTCACGCCGGTGAAATCGAATTTAAACGTTCTGAGTTGGAATTACCCGTGTATTCCAAACGGGAAAATCCAGTATTTCAATATTACATTCGCGGGAGCACGGGTTGGATATCACAAACACATTTTTAATACGAAATTCAATATTTCAGTAAGACCGATTTGATATCGAAACTCTCTATGTTTTCTCGCAAGTTTCAATTGTGAGCAATATTTCTCACTATATATTTATAGGAAAACGAAACGGATTTTGAACTTAGACTGACGAACTTACTGTACGAGTATACATACCTATGCACGGTAGAACCAATATCGTACGGAGTGGACATTCCCGGTCAAGAACAACGCATTCGATTTAGTACCCGATCGACAAGTAATAACTATTAATAATATATAACAACGATGATATTGTATTTAATTTGTATCATTTTAAACATCTACAAACAGTTTTGAGACTTATCTAGATAAATATATCCGGATAATTCAACTGGATAGATAATATTTGTTTATCTTTTAAGAGTTTATCCGAGATAAAAATGTAATTATTTTTAAAATAATTATCTCGATAAAACGTACCTAAAATAAAAATTCATTGTATTAAATGTATTAACATTTTTCCATTTTAGAAAATATTAAATACCCTAAATGTCCTCGAATATTTTACTTTTAATTGAAAATTCGAAGCTATATATTGACACCCATTTACAGAATTATTTTAGTTGTTCACGTGTTTATCTCCCTACTATAATGCGTCCTGACAATAATGACAACAATAGACAATAAAATGTTATCTTTTTTTTATCTAGATACAAATGCCCCTCACCAAAGATAATTTAAACATTCGTTATCTTTAGCTGTATCACAGATATAGTTAAGTATCAATTTAGTTAAATTTTAACTTTTTATCGAGCCTACCTCGGTGGACCAATGCGACCCGGCTGTATATAAAGATGACTTTAGAGCAATTATCTTTTATCTTGTATCTTGATAGATTTTACTTATATCTACTTCACAACACCGCTCATAAACTATCATTATAGACCGTGATTTTCTACAAAAATTTGAACGATATTGTCATTTTTTGAAAATTTGATACGATTTTAGAATTTAAACTATATCCGTATAAATAATATGCTACGTAAACCAATGTAATCATTACTCAAAAGTGAAAACCGTATTATTTGTATAGGTCCGGGTTTGCCACACAAATACGACACGTTCCGTCGTTTACGCGTAACCGTGTCGGAAAGCCATCTGACCCAAGTCCGTTTGTCCATACCCGGTGACTTGTTTTCGAATGCCAACGGAAATATTCAGTATTATTCAATAATCGTTTACCAAGACGGCGGATTTCCGGATATACCCGAACGGGGCATCATGAACCTTTACGACGCTTGGCCACCTGTTATGAGATCGTGGGCCGAAGCGTCCCCGTACCCATTCATATTACCCTATCAGACGACACCTGACAAATGGATGCCATTCAAAAGTTAGTATTGAACAATCAGTGGCGCGACCAAGGGTGCTTTTCAGGTGTCTGGACACCTCCTAACTTAACCAAGCACCCCCTCCCCTACGCCAAGAACAAAATTTTCGGAAATTTAATATACGAGGTGCGACAATAAATTAAAGAGATTTTTTGAATAAAAGTTGTTTATTTTAAAAATGTTATAATTTAATGATTATCACCTTCAAAGTACCTTCCCTCAGCATCAATATACTATTGCATACGTCGCTGCCATTCTTGAAAACAGTGTTGCCAATTGCTTTCATTCAGCCCTTTTAGAAGTTCTGCCGTTTTCATTTTTACGTCATCAACTGTTTGAAAATGGGAAAAGAAATAAGAAGGAAATAAGAAGAAGTCACAAGGAGGAAGGTCTGGCTGAGTACGGGGGATGTTGAAGTACAGAAATTTTTTTTTCAGTTAAAAAACGTTGAATTGAAAATGCACTGTGAGCTGGAACATTGTCTTGGTGAAGAACCCAGCCATTTTTCCATAGATCTGGTCGCTTCTTTCTGACACGTTCTCTTAATTTAATTAATACCTCTTTATAATAATATTGATTAATTAATTTTGTCGATTTTTTCAACGTTTTCGTTTGTTGAAGACGTGGTAGGACGTCCAGAACGATCATCGTCTTCGACGTCCTCCCTTCCACTACAAAACCGTTTGTGCCATTCAAAAACACGAGCTCTTGATAAACATTCTTCACCATAAACTTCACATAACATACGAAACGATTCCGCGGCAGTATTTTTTAATTTAACAAGAAATTTAATGTTAACACATGTTGTTCGATTTTTATATCTAACATTTTTTGGCAGTATAGTCAAACTCGCACTAATAACAAGGCTACAAACGTATAAGAAAATGAATTGATGCCATCAGTGTTCATAGTACTTTTAGATAAGTGTTTTCTAATCATATTTCAATAATCGTTTTATAGATAACGTTAATAGTTTAGGTTATATTTAGAAAGTCTCGTTATTTTATTGTCGCACCTCGTATATCATGCCTCGACATTTGACAACTGCATAAGTTATTATACCGAGATTTGTATCTATACCCCAGCGGCGTATTCAGAAATAAATAACAGGGGGGGCTGTGTTAGGCAGTTAAAGGGTTTCCTTAAAAAAAAAAAATCCTATTTGTTGCCACTGTGGACAATAGTAATCACTAACCCACGTAAAAGGATCGTTTCTGATTATTTCATTGTTTCAAACACAGACAAATTTTAATGACAAAACTTTACACGTACGGATGTATTTGTACGGTTTAAATATTAATATTTCGTTGCCTGCGCGTGTACACATATAGATCAAAACGATGCCGTTTTCGATATCGGCATGGACGAAAAATGTTCCATAAACGACGAGGAGAAAAACTATTGCAACGGGCCTTTGAGACCGGTTACCGATTACAGGCTGAAACTCCGAGCTTTTACTAGCGACGGGTACCAAGATTCCTGGACGGTACCATTTACTACACGTAGGTAGACACACACACACGTAGATATTACAGCGTTCATTTATAATGCACACAATACACATTAGTAAATAATAAGAAATATGATAACGAATGCGTTCGGTGGCGTTACCAAGGTTACCAATAACCACCACAAAGAACGCAAAACTACAAAAATTGACCTATATTATTATCATAATATGTTCTATGTACTTTGATGTTATTATATGTATATTAGCTGGCAAACCGACTGCAGTTTATTATTTGGTGTTGTGCAGTGTACTATTCGCTATACTCATCACTGTGGCTGGAATGTATTACACACTAAACGAAAAAGTTCCGTGGTACGTATAATGGAATTAAGTATACGTTCTCTGGCAACTGTATTTTTATTAATGGTTAATAGTAATCGTACTAAATAATAACGTGTTTTGCGTTTAACGAAACAGGGCCGTAAAGTATAAATTGGTAAACGCGACGACAAAGAAATCTGACTTGCCGGGTGACATGAGTTTCAAACAGTTGTTAAATAAAACTATCCAAGACATAGAGGCGGAGTATGATCTATTGAGTATGAATTTGAAATCGAATCCCTCGATAGACGTGGCCACGTTACCGCAGAACAAGTTTAAAAATCGATACTCCAACGTGCTACCGTGTAAAATGAGAAATCCAAATAATATATATTTTTTTTTTTTTTTTTTATATATATACATATGTACTATCGTCGTTTCAATATTTTAGATGATCATAACAGAGTGACTCTCAAGTCGAGTGACAACGACTACATCAACGCATCTTTTATCGAAGTAAGTTAAACCTGGGTAACCGTGAAAATTGATTCTACCGTGATATTCGACCCTCCACCCACTCCCCCCGGTATAATTTCACTACAGCAATAATAACCTCCTCGGTAAACTATCAGAAGGTTAGGCATTTTACTAGTGAATATATCACGCCCCCCTCCTCCGGTAAAATATCAGAGGGGGGGGGTTAATAATCAATGGGCACACTGGTAAAGCGTGTGACGCAGACGGAGCTACACATTTCATAAACAAAGCATTTTAACGATAGAAAAGTATCAAAAATAACATTTCCATTCGTGTTCAATTGCCAATGTACGTGATATAAATTTGAACGTGTTTATTCCTATCCCCGAAAATGGTTAACTGACAAACCAACAAACAAATAAAACAGCTATAAAATTAACATAGTCTAAGTAATAGGTACTTACCTTCGACATTTGTAAGTAGTGTTTAAATTTGACTAACAAAATGTGCAGACATTTTCTGCGAGTACCCGTACTGTTTATACAAACATTTTAGATTAATACGAAGAACCAATTTATATTTGAAAAAAACAAAAAAACCATCAATTAAAAATGTCTATAGGATTCCAAAGGTATTCGACAATATATAGCTTGCCAAGGTCCTATAACCAACACTTGCATCGATATGTGGCAAATGATTTTAGACCAGGATGTGGCTTCGATTGTTATGTTATGTCAGACTATTGAAAAAGATAAGGTAAAGTCAAAATTATTTTTAAGAAAACTCATTAATAGGCCATAGTGTTTTTTATTTCGTTAAAATAAAACCTATAATATTAGGGTAAACTATAGCTTCCGGTTAAGAAATGGTTATATACATTTAAGATTTGTACTATTTATTGTAATCGCATACACATTTAACATTTTGTTTTATCGATTATTTAGATTAAATGCGAAAAATATTTCCCAAATAGCAAAGAAAAACTGATTTTCGGCGATATTAAAGTTAAAAACGATATAACGATTGTCAATAAAGATAATTCGTTCACAACGAGAATATTGACAATTATAAAAGTAAGTAAAACATTACAGTCCTTTCAAGCGTACACGGAGTATTATTACATTATTCTAATGTACCAACGATTGGGACGTGTTTAGGGGGATTTAAAGAAAACGATAAGGCATTTTCAATTTCACGACTGGCCGGATTTCGGAACGCCCAGCAATCCTTCGGTATTGGGACAGTTTTGTCGAGTGGTACAATCAAAATCGACAATGGGTCTGATTGTCGTACATTGTAGGTGAGTTTATATTGCCCGATTCTAAATCATAATGGTATTTTTATAACTGCAAACCAACTTATGCGTCCGAGGATTATTATTTTGTTTTATTTTTTTTTCTTCTAAAGCGCCGGAGTCGGCAGGACAGGCACCTACATAGCGTGTGACATATTACTGAGGCGAATCCAGGATAAAATCCCTTTAAATGTCTTTAGGACGGTTCTAAAACTTCGTGAACAAAGAGCGAATATGGTTCAAACCCAAGTAACGTGTCCATAATACGATATCTAAAATCTAATTGTGTTATACCTAGGTACAGGATAAAGTGTTGGCAATATTAATACAAATAATAATATGATTATCAATATGCATCTCCCACTAGTATCAGTAGTAGTATTATTTATTTTTTATATATTTCAACAACGTAACTCCTTGAATCCGCGAGTGGATGGGTGTTAATTTATTTTAATTACTTCACGGGTTAAACATTTTTTAAATTTTTTTTTTAATAATAATAGATTTAAGAACAAATAATTATAAATTATTCAAAGTTGGCCTTTATTTATCTATGTAACTGTGTGTTACAAAAATTACTGTGTAATTTTGAACGGCAAATATTTACATTTTATTCACCCTATTTAATAACAATCAATTTTCTTGAATTAATAATACATTTTACGGTACAACGTACGCACAAAATTACCCATTCAATTTCGAAAATACAAATCAATAATTACCCAATAATTTTGTTTTCAGGCTCAGTATGAATTTGTGTACGCATTATTAACCTATTGTGTTAAGCAAAATCTAAAAATGAAATCATTGGATACGAGTAAGTGTAATGAATTATTAATATTATTGTTACAAATGTTATTAGCCCATTCATGCCAAACGGTTAAAATTTTATTCGGTTTTTAGTATTATAAAGTTTTTTTTTTTTTTTAACATTTTTCAATCATTAATCCTATATAAATATCAATATGATGCAAATTGTCATCACCAGGCAAACAGAATAAATTACACGTTTATTAAACGCTAATCATTTATTAAAAAAATAAAAAATAAAAAAAATAGTAATAAGTAGCAAAAAATTGAATTACAATAATAGTTTTAAATCTGAGAACCGCCGTGTATTTTCTTTTTAGTTCTCTGCATTTATCTTTTGATTTTATGATATACATAATCAACAACATGAACATTTGAACAGCTGCAGTCTGTTTAGCGACTACTTATTATTCTCGATGATAAACAATATTATTGTTCGATATTATATATTCTCAATTCAAATTTCCACCAGACACTTGATATGATCTAGACACGAATTATTTTCTGTCGATTTATCGTAATTTATCGATTGAAAAATCGATTATTTCAACGGATTTTTACACGGTTCCTCTTATCCGTATAGTTGTTTTCGGGGCTCCGTTTCATATTGTTAATGAATTTGAATATATTTTTTTGAGTCGTTAAATTATCATTTTTTTTTTTTCTTCAAAACGTTCGTCAAAATTGCCTATACGCGACCCCTTAAATACGGGCGGTATTTAACGCCCTCGTGTTAACAAATAAACAATTTTAACGGGCTATGTATTGTGAAAAACATAATTATTCATTTATATACTAAACCTCAGGGCGCCGAAGACGTGTTTTTATTAATCTAGTATTTAAACCGAATAATATATTCGATATACGAGTTATATTCGTATGTATAAATATTTGAAAGAAAAACGACTGTAACATATTACAGTTACCCTATATAATATTCAACTATGTATCAGAATACGAATAATATAACGAATCCCCACCTGCATTGTTTGTCATACAAGGTTAGGTTAGCGTACACCCTAAAATCTAAAACTGTTATAAATATCCTTTTGTCGGCTATACAATACTTGATTGTATATTATGTGTTGCGTATGTGCGGCAACCACCGTTCACTACGTGCTGATACCGAGCCCTCGTGAAATTATTTCATTTAAAATTTTTAAATTGTTCTTAACGCCGGCGTTTAAACATTAATTATATTATATATATTAATTATATTATTTATATTCGTGTATGTTACGGTTGTAACCCGAAATCCGTCAAAATGAGTTTCCACAAATCCCTTTCGTCACGGCTGGTTTTTGACTAGTTGCAAGTAGAATAAATCCGGATCCTCGACGTCGGCACTAGCATTCCCACACCTGCTTCGTATTTTTAGTTACAACTATAGTCGCGCGTGTAATATATCGATGAAAACTAAAATTATCCAGAGAAAATTCGATTGCCAGAAGTAATTTTTATATCGTTAGTTATAGTGTATACGGCGTATAACATTATTATTTGTTTCGGCGTGTAAACGGATATCGTGGCATTTAGAATCACACCAGGGTCTATTCTTGTGTGTACTACGGAATTACAAAACCAGTAGTGATCAACGGCTGGTTGTATTATGATATTTTATAACTTGTTGAAATTATTTTACCGGTTTAGAATAAGGAATACTTATTTCACCAAATCGATTTCTCCGTGATAAAATTTAAATATTTGTGATCAGCTAAATAAATGGTACACAAAAATAATGAAATAACCTTATTCCGGGGCATGGGGGCAAATTTCAATCTGTGAACACAAATTCATGGCCTAAACCGAAAATCGTGTAATACGAAATATTTCAAAAAAAAAAAAAAATATAGGCTCTGAATTACACGGGATCTGATTTGTACAATTAGTTTCGACAGACTCGTCATTTAAATTTGCGGTTAAAACTTGTCATTATGACGGATTTTGGATTTGAACTGTAACATATTCATATAAATATAACATACTAGCTGCCATGTTTGTTGGTTGTCCAGAATCGTATAGTTGTCCCGCACACCATCTTTTTAAAATCCAGAACGAAGTGCGGAATGTGAAATGTATTGGCTTTATTATGATGTGTGCTTTTTTTTAAATTTTTTTTTTTTTATCTCAATCTAATTAAATATTTTTTTTTATTTTTATTAAATTCCATATTACTTTTAAATTCTGCTTAAATTTTTAATTTTAAATTTTAAGTTTCAATTACCCTTGCACATTAGTTAAATATTTCTGGAACCAGTACAATTAGATTTTGTTTGCATAAGACACGTGGCATGGGGAAAAAAAACATTGGACGGTTAGATCTAAACCTGCAACGTTTAATGTTTGGCCCTATCCCTTATTTATGGTCATTGAAAAGCATAATTTTACGGGAAGTCGGAGCCGTCTAAACTGGAATGGTAGACTGGTCGATAGCGTTGGTATTCTAGCGATTAAGACCGTTTTCCCAGCTACACAGCCAGTAAAAATCGTACACTCGTGCAGACAGATTTTTTAAGATTTTCTTCCTCCATTCCTTGCAAAGGACATCGGACCTTTGACGAGCATTTAGCAACATGCTTAAGCAATAACATGCGCTGTTATTCGGATAAACTACATATATCCTGCCAAGGGCATTGTTTTTTTTTTTTTTTTTACTCTCGGATAACCTTCGACGATGGTTTCTCGTTTTCTTCGTTGGAATATTTTGGTAGATTGTCCGGTCTGCATATGTACCAACCGGACTGAAATTGCTTCATTTTATTTCGAGAGTCTAAACTAAATGTAGCACTTGATGTTTACGCTTTTGTTATCATATTTTTGTGGAGGAGGATTACCGAGTTTGGTTACCATTGGTTAACCAAACTCTCAGTTTTATTTTATATCGTTGTTTATATTATTTGGTTTCCATGGTAAATCAACAGATGTATTTCATTACATCTTGATATTTTTATCTTGTTATACCATCCAAATTTCCGACTTTTCCCCGGTGGATTTTCCAATAATTTTCTTTTGTACAAACCTTGTGACAATTACGAACGCAAAAAAAAAAAAAAAATTCAGCCAAATCGAGTGAGCCATTCTTAAGTGATGATCTTACGTACATATGCGGCAATTGATTTTTTATATATAAATGTATATAATGATTATAATTTTCCGTCGGAAACGAAAACTTTATACGCTGCGCCGCCGGTGTAATTTTTTTATAATATATTTTTTATATATTTTTTTTTCCTTAAATTATTTCATAAAAATTTATATATAGTTCACGTTTCTCCTGTTTTATAGTAATCTGGGTTACAATAATATTTATACTAACACATAAAATGTATTCTTTTGTTTATTTTTTTACGTTTTTTTTTTATAGTCATTATTAAGTCTGATTATATTCTGTACATTGAATCAAAATATATTTACACCGTCCCCCGCGGTCTTGATTTTGGTGAATATATTTTGTTGCCCCCCCCCGTCTAGTTTTTTTTTTTTTTTTGTCTATTTCATTCTCTTTCATTTTGTATTTTTTCAGGTGTAGAAAATCGCGATTCTTCTTCGTTCGACAGTACGGATTATACTACGACCACTGCCAATAGTGCAAAACTTATAGAAGCGTGACGTACAAAAACACGCGACTTAAATATTTTATTGGACCCGATGTTTTATCGGCGGAGTAAAAAAAATGCATGTGTTATAACTAAAATATTGACAAAGAAATCACGTCCTGGATTAAAATATACGTATTGGCAATTATATACACGATTGAACTCTGTTGTTCGTCGTAGTTTTAATTCCCCTCCCCGCCATTATTTCAAATGGGGTTTTTTTTTTTTTTTTTTTACACAGTCCGTGCGATTATTATTATTTATTTTTCGGCGTTTCCGGAATGCAGAAAAAAAATGTACAATATTCAAAATTATACGATTGTTATAACACTTTATTATAACCGAGCTGTGCTCAGAATCGTTTTTGTTTGCAATCTCGTTTATCGTTGTTCACAGTGCAGACAATTAATATAAATCGAAACATATAGTAAAAATATGAACTTCAAACGCTTATATAAAAAAAAACTGTCTACGGATTTTTGACTTTTTTTTTTCCTTTCTTATAATACTATAAGAAAGGAAGGTGGGGGTGGGGGTGGTGGGAGCTTAGGTAACCTAACCTAACCTAACCAACCCACCACCCCACCTAACCTAACCTAACCTTTCTTATAATAACAACTTACGGGGACTAAATTGTATAAAAATGTCGATCGTTAATCGCGAAAGCGAAACGTTTTTACCCGCATAGAACCAAAAATCAAAGAATCTCGACAGTTTCAAATAGCTATATATAATTAACTCGAAAAGCGCCAAAATATTGTGAAAATCTTATACCGCGTCTGAAAAGTGCTTACACAGTCGGTCGTTCATCGAATTACAACCAAAAAAGAAATAAAAAATAACCCCGTCAAATCGATTTTAAAAGTAATCGTATTTTGTTCCGTTAACATTGCCGTTTCCCGATTTACCTCGTTTGCAATGATTTACCGTTGGTTATACGGTTATAGTTAACAAACTATAAATTCTTCCCATATCTTATCATCTCGCCATCCCGCCTAAAAACAAATGATGCGAATTTTATCCGCTTTTCCTGTTTTACAAACGTAATATATTTTTTTTTTTTTTTAGAAATTATATATACTAAAAAAATAAAACATATATTGTGTACAAAGACCATCGGTTTTTATGCGAATAATTATTGTAACAATATCAATAGGTATTTTAGAATATAATATATAACAATCAGTTTTCATAAAAAACATAATTTTACACATAAACGATAACCGTATCAGCTTTAATCCGTCAAATACAATGACCGAAGACCGGTTCGTGTGACGTTAAAAAATAATAATAAATTGTAGTGTGTTTTAGTGTTTTTTAGTGTGTCTCTTTAAAAAAAAAAAAAATAAAATAAAATAATGGCTGTATTCACTACTCGTGCCCAGTCTTGTGAAAAAAACCATACTCTCGAGTTGCATTTAAACAAAGAAGCGACCAGAGATGGGAAAAGAAGGGGAAAAAAAACGCATTTTCGTAAAACTAAAAACAACGTTACACTCGAAAATAAAATCTACAATAAAATATCATTTTCCGACCATTTGTGGTCATCGCAGATACCGTTGCAAAACTAAATCAACACGCAATATTATGATAAAAATTCGTATATTACAATAATAAATGAAACATAAATTTCACCTGCGAATATATAATGTTATCATATTCGAACAGGTTGACTATTATACAGAGTGATCGGAAATTCGTGTTTCAAAATACCGACGGGGACCGTTCTGTATTCGACGGCGGCATCACCCCAGACATTTTTATAACACGAATTTCGAACCGTCCTGCACGCGCATACAATGCATTTCATCACATTTCTTTTCTTTTTTTTTTTTTTACAGGCTCGTAAGTATACAATTCCGAATTAAAAAATGGTACTAGAGACGTACAATTATTAGGCGTATAAGTATCCTATAAGTTGTTGAAACTTGAAAATATGTTTTCTGTCTTCGTGTACACGGCCGTTAGTAATAATAATAATAATAATAATAATTGGGGCTCGGCCCATTGCGGGAATTCAGTTCAGGAATTATATTACATAAATAGGTGAATTCCAATCCGATACAAATTTTGTTTCGTAATACTTGGATTCTAAATTCGAAAATTGTTTAGCGCGTATATTAGTCTGACTTATCCCCCCTCCCTCCCCTACAAACGCGTAGGGTTTTAAGATAATTTTTCTTTTTGATTTTTACAACATCTTTTTCGATTTGTTGTCCAATTTTAACAAAAATTATTAACGATTAATATCAATGCACGAAACACAAATAAACATTATTGACGGTATATAACAACAACAAAAAAAAAAAATGTATTTTTTAATACCAAATTATTTTCGATATATAAAATAAAAAATATCACTTGAGTTAAAACTTTCAAAATTATTATATATATATATATATTTTTTTTTTTTTAATTTTTTTTTTACAATTACTTCAAATTATTTACGTAAATATTTAATAACGCGCCTTTTAAAATGTATTTTAGCGCATTAAAAGTCCCGAGCCCCAAATCAACTAATATTGTTAATAATAATAATGATAATATGATTTCGTCCGAGAAGGAACACAAAAGAAATTGTCTCGACTTCTCGCGGTCAGCTATAGCTAAAACACGGTTCGATTATTATTACTGTCGTCTTATTGTCTTATTGTTACATTGCGCAGAGATACGCGGGACGGCGTGGGATTTTTGGTGTTTTGATTAGGTATCACATTTCGTTCACATTACTAAAATCTAACATTCAAGTACCTATATCTATATCTATATATATATATATATATATATATATATATAACTTAAAAGTCAAAAAATGTCTACAGCTACTACAATAAAATATGTTTCAAATGGTAATTAGGTCTAATATATATAAATATAATTTTAAAAAAAAAATATATATATATATATATATATATATATAATATTATAATTCACTCGCGCGCCGCACACACGCGTATACAGTAATAATTATAATTTTGTCTCCGTACACGGCTAAACAATACTAACTAGGCGGTTATCGAATCGAAAACAAAATGGCCGCTGTGTTATCACACTGCTACGCCGGCCGTCAACGTTAATAAAACCATTCAATCGTCAATCTAAAATCGACCGCAAAATTACGAACAACCGACGGAGAGGTATAAATTTAATATATTTCATTAATATAATTATGTGTCGGTGTACTCGAAATTAACACTAATAACAATATATTACAAATCGAAATTTAAATTATGCACGGGAATACCGGAGGGGGTACTAGTGCGACAACCCGGTGTAAATTGTACATGTTGAAAATATTGAAATTTCACGGAAAGAAACTGTACCGATGCAGCGATTCTTATCACCAGATTTCCGCTACGTGTATAACTGATAAGATCACTACCGGCGATGGACACTCTGCGCATCACAATGTTACCCGATATATCTAGTTTTTTTTTTCTTTTTTAGCCATGCACGCGTATCGTGTTTTATATTACTTGTTTTTTATAATTGTACTTACAATATACGCGTGTGTTTACAACGTGTTTTAATACGGCGATTATTGAGCGAATACGACTATGTTGAGCGTTATAGTATGGTATAGTACGCTATATCGTCGTCACCAAAACAGTATCTCGGTTATTTTGTTGTGTTTTTCTTCCATGAGACACGAAATACTAATTATTATCAGTTGCCGGATTAAGAAATATCGAGGCCCGGGGCCCTAATCCTGTGGCGGCTCCCGTTACATCGAATTAATGAATTTTTTGTTTTTGTCGGTCATCGTGACGATTAGATAAAATTTTGTTGGGTACACACTTTTCGGGGACGCCGGGCCTACAAGCCTCCCTATTCTCCATAATCCAGCTCCGATAAAAATTATTTTTGATAAATTATCGAACGCCGATACCGTCGGATATAAGCGATGATAATGTTTCAACGTTTATAATATTATTATGCTTGGATTTTGTGCATTCTACACTAAATTATGCGCATTTTTTTTGTTGTTTTCTATAAAATTGGAGGAATCCCAATTGATTTTTGTTTTTGAGATACGAGATACCGTTCCGGCTACGACGACATACAATTACAAGTATAATAATAATAATAATAATAATAATATGATGTTCGACATATACTGCTATAATTACTCGTATAGTAATTAATAATATATTATAATACGACGCGCGAAAACATTTTTTACAGTGACAATAACAATAATATTATTAATGCCCCACGGGCCGGTAATTAACTAATACGATATGTACCTGGGTATATGAAAAAAAAAAAATTCGTACTTATATTTTATTATCACGGATTAGTCTGCGATAACATTTTAAAATTATCGTGACACACTACGATTTATGACGCGTGTACCCGCCTGTATATACGATATAGATTCAGTGTGTCGCGCGTACACGTGCCCGAAGTAAATTACACGCTGCCCGCATACCTCTACGCTTAATACTCCCAGTACTCGTAAACGTGTAACGTTACCGTTATCCGCCGCCGCCGCCACCGCCGCCGTTGTCGCGGTCGGCCCGAACAAACATAATATTATTATAAATAATATCTGCCATGGTGAAATACGCGCGATAAATAGAACCGGATTGAGGCTGGCCCGGAGCCCTGAGCGTTGAACTACTCCGGAGCCCCCCCCCCTCGTAAAAATGTCGTTCGATAAAAATAAACGATACATAATTATTTTGGATTTAAAAAACTTTTATTCTGAGAAACCGAAAAACGGCCGAGCAAATAATACTATTGAAAAAAAAAAAAAAAAAAAATGGTTTTTAAACATTTTTTTTTTTTTGGGGGGGGGGAGGAGGGTCTTTTGCGAAACGGAGCCGAAACACGTGTTTGTAGTGCTCAATGGAAGTTAATCCGGTTCTGGATTCATACGATCCCGCCTGAGCCGGTGAACATATTTAGGCCGATGGAATTAATTTTTGGCGGGGGAGGGGCAATGACGATTTATATATAATTTCCAATAATGTAATAATGTCGTGTACAATTGTATAAAAGTACGTGTTTAGCGTTATAAACGATAATTGTAACCGAGTGGGTAGTAAAATAGAAAGACCGGAGAAACGGCCAAACGAGAAGTTAAGCTAGAAAAAAAAAAAAAAAAGAAAAGAACTATTGTTTTGGATCATGTCACACATTGCCGCTATAGCCTCGATATTCAACATTTTCGGCCGGTATTTGTTGCCGGTCCGGGGGAATCGATAAATTGCTGTTTCGGGATTGCGCACAGGACCGTATTGTTAAAGGCGGCTGCCCGATAATTCCCGGTGATAAACGGCCGGCGTTCGCTTGTTCTACAGAATCTCCACAGATCACGTGAAAACGTGAAATCTGACTAGCGTGTACCAATAGTATTGGAGTGAATTAAACGGTTATGCCGTTAGGTGACGATCCGAGAATCGAAAATCGGGGACCCCTACCGTAATGTTTGCGTGTTATAAATGATGTATCTCACACGGGCGCGAATACGATACACGACGACGATAAATAATTATTTATTAAACCGACTTACGCGCGCCGTATTAATTCCTACTATTAATCATTATTATTATTATTATTATTTGTATTATTATTATTATTATTATTTGTATTTTGTGAAAATATTACGCGCGACGTATTACAATAAAATATTATTAATTATTATCGTACGCACGCGCGCGCACAAATATATTGTGTACCCGCGGTGACGTGTACGACCATTTACGCGTGTACAATACAATATTATTACACGTACACCTCGCCCCTCTTGCGCCTGTTGGACGCCGGCGTTTTCCGGTCGTCCGTGCTGGACACGCTGCCGCTGGAACTGCCGCCGCACGCGCTGTCGTCTTTGTCCAGCCCGCCGCCGACCGTCGCGGTGATGTCGGTGAGCACGAGCGGCAGCGGTGACGTGCTGCCGTCCGCCGCCGCCGCCGCCGCCGCCGTCGCGGCCGCCGTCGTCGTCGTCATCGTAGTCGCGGTGCAAATTCCCAGCGACGACAACAGCGGCTGGCTCATCGACACCGTGGACAGGGCGATCGGGCTGACGGACAGCGACATGGGACGCGTGGTGTACACCGTCGTGCCGTTGAGCGTGGCCGCCGAGAACGCCGCCGGATTCAACACGCCATGATGCGTGACCGTACCGCCCGCGCCACGCCGCTGGTTGATGCGCAACGTACCGGACAAGTTGGGGTCCATTTCTTGGATCGGCGATAACACCACCTGCGCGACAAAACAACGCAATTTATTATTATGGCCCCAGGGCCGTCGTAACTTAGCAGAGATGTGTGGTTAAAGAGTTCAAAACTTTTCATGAAATTTGAAAAGTATCGAGACTGTTGAAGTGGACAATTTTGAAACTTTTCACTGTTAAATATTACATTACATAGACGATGCGAATTTTTTTTATTTTTTTTTTTCAATCTACAATCTATACCACTTGGGCAGAATAAGAAGATGAGATACAGATTAGTTATAAACAAATTATTTAAAAAAAATACATCATATCCTTAATAACATTTATACATAATACGTGACATTTTTTAGGAAAGAAGCCACCCATTAGTAACACTTTCATTTGTAATTTTAATTAAATATATTTTTTCTAATTAATATTAATATTTGGTGCCAGCAGGTCACGACACCATTTCCGTTTTAACCGTCTCGGGGGGTTGCCGGGGATTGTAGGATTGGCAACGTTTTTGACAAGAGAATTGGGATGAGTTAAAGTGCGATGTTTTGGAATGTTTGAATTTTTTTAATGTTAACTTTTTTTGCGTTTCCTCAAAGCTGAAGGCCGTATGTCCAAGAAGGCTTTAGTAGTTTTATAAATTAGTAATTTAATATCGATGTGAGTATATTTATTATTGTTCGTGAGGTTTTTTAGTAGGCGTAGGCGTAGGTTTAGATTTATTCTTTTGGTCCTAATATGCTGGGCCCAGGTCAGTCTTTTATCAAGGGTCAAGCCAAGATATTTAACATTCAAAGCACTTGGAATTAGAGTGTTAAAAATAAAGACATCAGGGCAAGGGGCAAGTTTAAGGGTGAACGTCGAATGAATAGATTTCGATTGATTTATTTTAACTCTCCAGTCGGTGTACCACTTTTCCATGAAGTTCAGATGAGATTGGAGATTTTGAGAATCCACGACGGGATCAGAGTGTATAGATAAAATTGCCTTATCATCCGCATAGTCGGCGACCAGTGTATTAGGTGTAGTTGGTTAGTCTGAAGCAAAAATATTGAAAGGATAGGTGAGAGGATATCCACCACCTTGCGGGACACCAGCAGGAGACGATGCGAATTGATGAGAATTATGTGATTGTATTATAAATTCATAACATCACCACACCCCCAGTCCCCCCGTTTATACGCCACTGTACGCCATTCAAACTTTTTGAAATATTATTCGATTTACGTTTCTATTGTAATTTATTATGATTTGTCTACTCGTAAAAGTATTATAATACGCCCACACAATTGTTTAATATTAGGCACCTATTTATTTATTTATTTTTTATGACGTTACTACACATGCGTTGTAATTGCAATAAACATCACTATGTTACACAATTAAATGTGTATTATGTAAGTATGGGGGGGAGGGTATAGGTATCAAAAATCATTTCTCCCTCGAATAAAATATCCTTTGAATCCTGTGGGATAACACTTTGGGATAATGTCTTGGCATTTTGGTAAAAATAATTATTTTTAGTAGAAGTAAAAGAAATATTAAAGAAATATTTAACGAATTAATAGCATAGCACAATGAAGAATTTGTCGTTATTTCCAATTCGGTATTGTAAATCGAATAAACTACATTTTTATCACGAACAATAAGAGTGATATTATACGTCTACGTACCAACTTGTTACGTACGAGAATACAATTTTAAAAGTAACGTTGCACAATAATCTCACGTCTATTGGCTGTGTCACTGCATTTGACGAGTCACGAAGATACTGGCCGAAATGAATGCCACTTCGAATTAGAGACACTTAGAAACACTTATACACGTTTTTATTAAATTTACGAGAATATACTTTAAACGATTGTCAACTGATTTTAAAAACCGATACATTTCCGTTGCAGAATCTAACATTGTTTGAAATTTAAATTTAAATTCAAACTACCGAATAAAATAATTATAAATTACATAAATACAGAGATAATTTAAATTGTATTGTTGATTTGAAAAAAAAAAAATACGCGACCTTCGTAACTATATAAATAGGTATTCAATTATTAATTTAAAATTTAACAACATTCTTTTTTTTTTTAAACGCATTATTGTGATTATTACTGTATTCGATGATCAAGCGAAATTATTATTATATCGTATAATTTATCAAACATACAATTATATATAGTCGATGTTTAACCATAGCTTTAGGTCCAGTGACCACAACATATAAGATGTACAATGATCATTATTGTATGAATAGAAAAAATAAATAAATAATAAATACGAATTTTTCAAATTCCGATTTTTTTTTTTTTTTTTAATGTGTGATTATATAGAAATGAATATAATTGAACAAGGTCTTGCAGGTGTTGAGATACAACGAGATAATTTCGAACATTTAAATCTGTAATTCGAAAAACAGCATCCAAACAGATTTCCAGCGGCAAAACGCCCATGTTAAAACTATAAAATTTTGATTTGTTTTAACGATGTCACCGACATCAGGCAAAGGATTGATTAATATCTTTATCGATTTTTCCATTAACCGAAAGAAAATAGACGTTTTTCAAAAAAAAAAAAAAATTATCAATAATAAATAAATTAGCATTTATACTTATACGGAATACGGATTTTCAACGTTTCAGTATAATTTCGGCATTATTCACTTGAGATTTTCGATATGATTAACTCTCAGTGGTAATATTTGGAAATTTAATACGAGGATATTGGGTATGGTTCGGTTAGGTTAGTGTTACAATGACGAAAACGAAATTATTGTTCCGCGTAAAAAAACCAAGACGGATTATTTTATAATTAAAACCCTGGGGCAGTGGATACAGCCCTATCTGAAAATGCCTGGCTCAACCACTGGCCCGTCATTAATCGTAATAATTTGCTCGTGTTTCATAAACTAAAACAATAAAAAAAAGCGCACATACTTCGCACCATGAGTGGCCACTGCTGTAGGTGGGAAATTGGGAACATAGTGAATCGATACGAATTTAATTTATATCTGTATGAAACGATAAATTCCAAACGGAAAACAATTCTGAGCGATGTATTATAAGTCGTGTTTATTCATTGTTTTTTTTTATGGTAACCCAGAAATCAACATAAATAAACAAGAAATAATAATACTCGAGTTTGACGAAATCGTGTTTTTGCCGGTTTTCCGTCATTTTTTAGCAGTTTTCGCTGTCGCGTTGAAAAACTAATAGGTATATCGAAGAATGGCCTGTTTAAAATACCAACTAGACAAAATTTGCTACCGGAAACAGTAACGGAGTGTATAGAACGGATGAAGGCTTCTAGTAGAAAAAGTGTTTACAGAAAAATTAAAAAAAAAAAAAATTAAAATAAACATTATTGTTAAACTCCTCGTTCCGCTAAGAAACGAAAAAAAAAAATGTAATAGTTCATCACCGTAGGTACAATATCGACAACGATGAAATAATTAATAGTAATTTTGCCGACGCACGTGACAGTCGCAGAATTGTTTTAAAGTAGATTTTAACTACTCACAATTATTGCCATGGAATAATGTAAATATAGTAATAGAACAATTTTCGATTAGAATTCACTCATATTAATTGGAGGGTTTTTTATTTTTCGTTTGTTTCGGAGCAAGGCTGAAATTTCATTTTTGCACTATCAGCGCCGCCATTGCTCCAGAGTAATATAATTAATTTACTCAAATTCGTTTTTCCGTTTTCCTATATTACCGGACTCTGATCGCGCAGAGTATTTCAAACTAAAATTACCAAAAATACTTTCCGCCATATTGTATCATTTTTTTTTTTTTTTTTTTTTTTTTTTTAAGTACCTAAATTCGTATTGGTTAAAATCGAATCGATCGAACGGAATTTTTAAACTCCGCCGCCCGGAATCCATATCCGTAATACTATCTGAATACGCGTAAACTGTTTTACAATAGTTTTCGCATTTGAAAAAATAAACCGAACAATGCGTTCAGTAAATCCGATATTTCATGTGACGTAACAGTTGAGTTATTATTGTTATTATTATTATTTTTTCATTTTTTTTAGGTAACTCACAGACCATTGTACACAATAATACATTATCGACTGCAACAAGTGCGTTGTAGGCGTACACCTAGCTATTTAGATTATTCAATACCCGACTCCGCGCTCGCACGGTTCTCTAAGGTTGTAATTTTTTTTATAATTTTTTATTTTTTTTTTGTTAACAATAATGGTTTGTCAATTATATTTATTATTATTTTTTTTTTTTTTTGGAGGGAGGAAACCATTATTGTTATTATTATTATTATCATTTACCTGTACGATCGGTATGTCTGACGAATACGTTCCCGGCTGAATGGAACCGTTGACGGATATATTCTGTTTGCTGTCCTTATCGACGACACCATCCTTTTGCACATCCGGCGTCGGAATTCTAGGCCTTCCCCTCGCGTTCATCGGACCATTAATCTTGTTTGAACCTAAAAGTAAATCGTACGATATTTATTATGTCCTTACGGTAATAATATAGGCACGGCACACTGATTTAAAATGTGGAACGGCAGACGTATAACGGGAATTGGGAATATAATAAATACATATATATATATACGTATACGCTATAACAGGCAGGTTTATATTATTGTTTTATTTATTTCTATTTTTTTTTTTTTTTTTTTTTTTTTTTGTCCCCTATAAAAACACAAGAGGAGTCTTTCGGGCAAAACGAAAATATTCCTCCTGTCCGCGACAAACGATTAATACAATTTTAAATCCCATGTCAATTAATCATATCCCCGGTACACTACGAGACGACCATACGAGTTGTGTAGAAAACAACACGACGACGATTTTTTTTTTTCTTAAAATTAATATGCGCGCGAGGTTTTAATTTTATTCGAAACACAATATAAATGCGGTGAATAGCTAAAACCAAAACGTGTTTATACGTAGCTATACTATTATATACAGTGCGATTCTTTCGTTCGCGGTCCGGCCACTTTCTCGGACGATTTTAAGTAAATTTGATTTCTGTTCGGTTAGGTTTTTTTTTTTTTCCCAATCGTCATACAGAATGTTTTTAACTTTATTTTAACATTTTTTTTTTTTTTTTATACTCCTACACTTTACCTACTATACCTTCTCAAACGAGTGTATTTGACTGTCGATTATTTTCAAACGACAACACCGACCACCGGCCGTTTCAACACGGATTCAAAAAAAAAAAAAAAAAAATGAATATTTATCTAGAAATTTTGATACGCACAACACTTGTATAATATAATAAGACATAATGGTTTATGACTTTAGAATTTATAATCCCTGGGAGGATTGGGGAAGGGTAATAATAATGTAATAATGAAGCACGATGAAATAATCGCCCTGTATATGTCGTTATATTTCATAAGGGGCTTTTAAAATTTAATGTTTCGAAATTGAATTAAATTTTTTTTTTTTTTTTAACCATAAACGTGTTGGCTCGTTAATATTCGTCGATTAAATGTTATGCTCTCCGTCACAAAAAAAACTTGATAATAATTAAATCGAAGCGTAGGATTATAATTTTTAATAGTTATTTGAAAATAAAACAAAAGTAATATTACATTTGTAAAATTTACGATCGTAATATATTTTTACAATAATACATATAATATATGTTCGTATGTATAAAATACAATATTGAATCGTCCGTATAACCGGATGAACAGGCGATTATGTTAACAATTGTCTTCTCTTTTTTTTTTTTTTCAAATATAATTTCCATTTTATTTTTTGCGAAATATTCATAATAAATCACGTTAAGCATATATATGAGTATTAAGTACCTACAATATATTATAATAATAGCGCGGTGGGTTGTAAAATAGAAACCAAAGTAAACGAGACGCGAATAATCGTAATCGTTTATCACGTTAAACGTATTCAAAAATGTTAATGTTTTGAATATATTCCTTTTCGGCTTGGTTTTTTTTTCTACAATTTGCACGTCCCGGTGTGTTATCCGCCCAATAAAAATAATAATATAAACCGACGCGTTTATCTGTAGCGTATAGCAGCGCGCAAAAGAAAAAACCAAAAAAAAAAAAAAAAAAGTGAAAACCTGTTGTGTTCCGTTTTAGTACCTACTGCGATTACGACAATGATTCCGCGTATTTATAACTCGAAAACCAGTACCTAACGCGACTGCTGACGCCGCGCCGTGCCTACCCGACGAAAGAACTCGCGCAGTGTGAACATAGGCAAGCGAATAAACAGCGTATTATAACAAGAAAGTTTATAAATAATGTTTTTTTTTTTTTTACGTACTATCTGCTGAATAGGTATACCTCCTCCACCTCCACCACCTCCTCTTCCGCCTCCTATGTGTATATATTATTATCGATACGGTTTGTTTTTTTTTTTTTTTTTTTTCGTCCATTCGACGAGAACCGTGATAATTAAAAATATACCGATAGGTAATATCGATGACGCCGTGCGAATAAAATTAAAAATTCGCGCGCGTTTCCACGATTTCGTCGGGTATGTAAAAATAATAATAATAGTACTACTACTAATACACAAAACGGGTTTTTAACACGGTGAACTTGAGAATACCGGGCGGTATGTAAGAATAAAAAAAAAAAATTAATAAAAAAAATTGTATCATAACATACAAACACTAATTATCGAAATCAGGTTTTCCGCTTTCTTTTGTTTGGGCGCCTACACGGACGGAACACGTGATTTTTTTTTTTTTTTTTTTAAATACGGCTTATCAATCGTTAATTACTACGAGTGTAAGGTAAAAAAAAAAAACAAATTTATTATGATCAGATATTCCAATGGGCCGTGGGAGGAGTTTTCCAACATTTGAGTATAATATTATTCTTGCACGACGTGATCGAATGGCGTGTAATTGGACGTGCCACACTGTACAGGCGCGTGTATAGCTAACAAAATTGCAAGTGTTTTGCCAATTTCTGTTCAATATACAATTTTATTATTATTATTATTATTATTATTTTTTTTTTAACACGTTTTAATCCGATGGCCTTGAACAAAATTCTATTAAAACATTCAATATAATACCCGATTCGCCATAGTCGCCCAAGCTTTTCGTTTTCTTTCGATTACCATAAATTTATACACGCGGTGATTTAGTCCTAAATGTATTTAGTAAGCATACAACTTGAAAAAACTTGAAACGTAACGTGTTACGCTTTTCCCCCACAAGGTAATACATTTTGTCCAGCCTTTGGAGTGTAATATGTTTAGTATGTATGTTTGTATATTAGATCGGGACGATTTCAACAAATGAGGCAGCTATAAAATCATTATCACGATAGAAAACAATTTTATTTTTGTTATATAGTCAGTGGCGTACCCAGGGGGGGAAGGAGTTAAGAAGGGAGAGTTAGTTGGACCTCTCCCATTGGCCGTGATAAAATACAAAAACATAATACAAACTATTCGATTACTAATAAAAAATAGTAATCGTTGCACATTGTGCACTACACAATTATGTATTTTGCAAGACAACCTCGCGAAAAAGGCTTTTTATATAATAAATGTAGATGAATATTGCTTGCATTATCATTATATATATATATATACAACTTCTATTTACAATACATTTAGCCCACTCCTCCCATTGAAACATCCTGGGTACGCCACTTGATATTGTTCAAATTGTAGATATCTACGATTATTTTAAACTGAATTACAAACAAAAACATCGAGAATATCAGAAACCTTATAAATATTGAAAAAATATTCGCGATTTCTCCAATTATTTTGTTTTATAAAACTAAGAAAACTACAGGGAATGTCTACAGATAACCCGCCAGAAACTACCCCTGAAGTTGATGATCGGAGCATTATTTCTGGCAGGAAAATTATTCAGACAGAAAAATAATAATAATAATAAATAATAAAAACTCAGTAAAGGCAAACAAATTTCGCGCAACGTTTAAAATCTACAAAAACGAAAGTCCATTTAGCCGACCCGAGAAAATTCCCTAAATTTCTTTATTTAAGAACTTAAACCTTTAAACTTTCAAGTTTCAACCCCTCCCCCCACTAGTTTCGTCACTGCTACAATATAATTATAGTATATATATATATATATATTATTATAGTTAACATTCAATACTACACATACCTCGGGAGCTGCCTCGTCGACTTTTCCTACCCCAGAGTCGCTCGTACAGAGATATCTTTTGCAAATGAGGCGTACTTCCGTTGACAGCGTTAACGTGACCATTGATACCCGTAGAATTGGGCATGCCATTTTCCGGACTCGAGTACACTGAATTATGCCTGGTCCGGTTAAACAGTCCACCGGACGAATAAGTAGTCGACGACGACCTCATCGATCCCATCCGGTGTATTTGTCTTTGGAACCAATTTTTACGGCGTTCTGCCATAGGCGTGTCGACGCTTTCCTGTAAATTGAAAACACGGTAATATTATTTTAGATAACAAAAAATAATGTACACCGACATTGTACAATGCAATATTGCAGTAGTTACGAGACAACAATATAAAATAATAATAATTATAGCTATTAAATTTCAATATGGGATTTACGGTTTTTTTTATTATTTTCTATACCGATATGGACGTTTTACTACATTTAAAATGGAATGTTAACAACATCATTGTTTTTGTTTGTTTTTTTGCAACAACACGACTTGAAACTAAATAGAATTTGTAGTTGACGAGTAATGAGAACAAATTATTCAAGGGCTAGTAAATAAAATATTCACTTAAAATCGTTTTTCGTAGTCGAATATAGTTTATAATGAAAATGTTCCGTTTCAGTAGTCTATATTACTAGCGTGCGAATTTTTTTTAAAAAAAAAAAGACACCTGGCCAAGTTCGTGTCTTACATAATTAAGATTTAGTATGCATATTTGTATGTATATTTTAACATATTCTGCTCAATGGTGATATAACTGTAGTTAGTAGATGACATATTTCATGCAAAATAATTTTCGCTGGACGAGTTTATTATAATTGCTACTTTCTTGAATTTGTTCGTATTTGTCAACCACGTGGTCGCGAAATATCCGTCTGTATAAAAATTTTCGCGTATGAGCCCCCGGATGTATTGCATTTTCAAAGACCTTCCCAACGTTATCCCACACGATGAGACGCACGAAAAATATAAAACTATCAAACTTAAACCTTTAAATTATTATTTTTTTACTTACTACATAATATTACCATTATGTAGAATTTTTTCGTAAAATCGATGGAAAATTAGCGGACTTATAAGCCTGCGGTAACATACGAACGCGGACGGACACGACGAAACTCAAAGTTTTCGTTATTGACATTTTGGCTACGGAAACCCAGTATAATTATAATACAGTATTATTTTTTCTCGTTCCCGTAAAATAGTTACATAACATCAGTGACATACCCCTCCCCCTCCACGTTGGCTTAAAAAAACACAGCAACTATGAGTGTTTATTTAGTAATTTAATATTAAAATGTACGTATATTATATTTCAGCTGAGTACCACAAGGAAAAGTCCGATTTATTGAATACAAGCTGGTATTTTTGGATCCTGTTATTAAATTCCCATTGTCGGGTTACTGGTTAAGTATATATATATATATATATACAGAAAACGATTCTACGATTTATCAATGACTATTATTTAAGTACTATTATATGTCCCCTCCCATCGACGCCATCGCCACTGATTAATATCGATTGTAGTGATAATATAGTAAATCAATTTTACCCACTATAATACCAACTGTAATAAATTATTATATAGTAATACTACCCAATATAGTTATGGAAGATATCGCGCGGTAGTATATAATTTATAATCCGAAAAAAAAAAATTGTAAAAACAATAATCAATAATCGTGTATAGGTAATGTATATGTGTGTGTGATAATAGAATAAAATATTTTACATCTATCAGCAAGAATTTTTATTTTTCAAGGTCGACAACTATATGCCAAACAAATTACGTGTTAATTGATTAAAGCAAAAAAAAAAGAGAAAAAAAAAACATAGTAATTAGAAACGGGTAATTTTTTTTTTTTTTATATCTGGAATTGATCAATAACACCGTTCATCCGTGTTCGACATGTAATGTAAGCATTTACGGCATATCAATATTATTTTATGTATCGATCGGAATGGGAATAATTGTTTTCCATTTATATCTATTTAATTACATTTTATATATGCAATTATTTAAATATTTTACTTCAAACGTGGAATAAGAAAAAAACTATTCAGAAAACACAATAATTTTCTATAATAGGTATAAATAAAAAAAAAAAATCGTAAATGCGAACCGAATAGAAGAATTTATCACTTTGTTAAAACAAAAATGATTTCCAACATTTAATATTTTAAACTCCTAAAAATGAATTTGCTTAGTATAAAAGTAATTTTAACGCGATAATATTATGTGAAAATTATTTTCTATTCGAAAATCTATTACATATGTTTTATAAAAGTACATGTATACTATTTTCGACTAATGTTGAATCGTTAGTTTCAATGTATTTAAAGAGCTTTTATAATCAATTTTAGTGTACCGATCTTATAAATAACCAGACATACAGTTTTTGTGAAAATTGTTTAAAAATATTTCATTTTATATTTATGATATTACTTTTCATAAATCGCTAACGGAAATCAGTGGTAATCCTACAGAAAATCGTTGCGAAATCGTGGAATCCGGTGTACATATAATATTGATCAATGATTTTTACCCTCGGGTATTTATTATTGCTTCGAAATCTGTGCCCTGTACAAGTAAATAATAATTATACATTATCGATACACATATTTTCGATAACATAAACGAAAGTAAATACTAATGTTTTGCTTTCTCATAACCTATACATATACGAGTATATATATATATATATATATTATTGTACGTATACGCATAGCCGCGCAGAGTGCGACCATCTACCCGTACAATATTACAATATATTGTGTCGGTTATTTAATTAGAATATTCAGGATGATGTACAAACAATATATATATATATATATATATATATATATATATATATATATATATATATATATATATATATATATATATAAAGAAATATTAAGAAATAATTAATTAATTATTTAACGATAATTATTATAGTATCAAATCACGGATTTACAAGTGTATCGCGCGCTCGGACGCGTTTATAATATTAGAAAACGTTGAATATTATTGTTAAGTCACATCACGCGTATAAATGATAGGGGGAGGGGGGGAACACGTATAAATCTGTTCCACGAGTTAGGATCGTGACGTTATTTACTTGCCCATTACGATGTAATACGGGCGTACGAGTTTCTCTCGGCGAGGCCCAGTGATCTTTCGGTGAAAAATAAATACAATTCAATTTGATTTGTTTCGACATTTCGGTGCGTGTCCCGCTAGGTATTCGCTCGGCGCAATTACGGTAACCCCATAAACAAAACGGATCGTGTCTGTCTGGCCGGTCTGCGGAAAGTGACAAAGTCCCGCCGTGGGAGTACCAGTTGTGAAATGTCGAAACCGAGCGAATTTTCCGCCCCGTCGTATCCCGGTCACGAAAACGGAATTTTTTTTAAAATTTGCATTGGATTATTTCTAAAATTAAATAAGTTTTCGACCGTAAAAGCCAAAGTCATACGCGTAGAGCTCCGGGAACAACCAGACCGGGGGGGGGGGTAGTGTTTGAACATTCGCGTCGGCCCGCGTAATATATACGTGTACACCGTGATACATAATATTATTATGTGGCGATCGAATATCGCGCGCGGAACGCGGTTAAGTATACGCGATAATTTACGTAATTTTATAGCGGCGAACAATAATAATACTAATAATGGACCATGGCTACGTATATCATACGGACATATTAGACTCGAGTATATATATACCGCTTGTTTGCTACAACAGCGACATAACACAGAAAACGTGATTTTACACAAAACGAATTTGAAAATTTTTATTTACAATGACATGATGATAAATTGTGTTTAATGTTTATATTGATTTTGAAACTTAATTTAATGGAAGACGAGTGTAATAACGCACGGTGCTGACGAATATAGTATTCATGCTTTCAGTTCTCGCCTACGACAGTGTTATTATTATAAAACTAGGAGTTGGTTTAAGTTTTTCAACTTATGACACTATTGACGCAAATATTGATTTTTAGTTACGAGCTATTTAGTAATGTGGCTAATTTTGTACGTTCACTCGTGTCGTTCTATCAGTATAGAGGAAAACACCCAATATTATTATTATTTGCAAACAATTCGAAAACTACGATTTTCGTGATATGTCATCGTTGTAGCAAACAAACGATATATATACATATATATATATATATATAATATTATAATAAGAGAGCGATGCCGCAATAATAAATATTACTGCACGGTGTATGGATACGCACACATACACACACACACACACACACACACACACACACACACACACACATACACACATACCCGGTGTACACCCATACCGCGGCGGTTGCGCGCCTATACCCGTGGGACCCCGATGCGCATTCCTACACGACAACCGCTTGACCTTCGGTCGGGAGGTACCTACGTATAATTATTATTATTATTATTATTGCGGAGGAGGCGGTGGTGGAAGAGGAGGGAAGAAAAAAAAAGCCAAAACAAAAATATTATATTATAATGTAACCCCCCCCCCGCTCCCGCTCCCTCCTACAGTATAGTGAGATTCACGCGCACGCAGACGCACAAGCGCAGCGCACGGCACGCGCAAACGCATTGCTCAGTCCGTAGACGCGCGCGCTTACCGCCCGTCCGGGTTCATTAATCTCGTCCGTCTACGCCGTACCGCCGTCCCTCCCCGGCCGTTTCGTCCGCAGGTAACTGCACGCCGGTAAACCGTCCGCGGCCGACAGGGCCCGAAACCGGCATAGACTTGTACGTTTTACAAGGACCGTGGAAAAAAAAAAATCCAGTAGTGAGCCGTAACTTTTCATCAACGAAACCCCGCCCCCCCTCACAACCCGTAAATAAAATACAATTTTTTTTTGTTTCTTTTCATTTATAATACGCTTTTTTTATTATACACTCGAATACGTCGGTCACCGAAAAAAAAAAAATAATAAATAATAATAAAAACGGTCGTTAATCTCAACGTTTTTTATGTGTATACTATAATTAATGATTAGAAAAAGTGAAAAATCATAAATTTGGATCATCATTATTATATAGTAACATGAAATTGCGTTTGCAAAATAATCGTGAAATCCTAATTGTTCAATATTTTCAATATATTCAATATGACGTGGCCCCCTATACCGGGAAACACTGTTTTTTACTAACGAAAGTACACCCGCGTGACAATAAAACGCGTTTTGTTTCGGTCCTGAATAAATTTAATGACACTGACCCGACTAACCTATAACCTGTGGTCAGGCCCGTGTTATGAAATTGTACGCTCTTGAAGTTAAAGGGGGAGAGGGCGAAAATAGTAAAGAACTCAAATCCCTTTCCATGTTAAAATAACTAGTAAAAAGGCGTCGATTGTGGATTGCAAAAAACTGTTAGAAACTATGTTGTTCATTGCCTGAAAAATGTAATTGCGGACGCACAGATTGAAAAGTGTGGGTATAAATTGATTTTTCTTCGAAAAATATGTTACGTGTATGAAATAGAATTCAATTGTATTCCTATTAAAATCAACGATGGATTTATCAAGATGATTATTTATAATCTGCGGTAAAACTAAGAATATATAGAATCCCAATTAATAAAGTTACGGTTCAAGCGGGAGGGGGATAGCGATACACCTGTTGTCCGCCCCCTATAACCGTCACTGCCTCCCCTCCCAAAAAAATTAAAAATATACAATTATTTTAAAATAAATAATGATAATCGTATATATATATATACGATTATGTATATATATTATGTATATACGATACATGTATACATAATTTTGATTTGTAGGGTATCAATATAAATTGACCGCTCCCCCTCCCCCAACTTAATGGACTAAATTAATTCGGTTTCGCTCAATCTTGCTCAATCTCAATCAAACTCCCCGTACACCCGGTATCCCGGCCGCATATACATCGTGCGTCATGCCACCGCGAATTATATCGTATTTGGATCGTCCGCTGTATAATCGTGCGGGTATATCACACGTCGACCATGACCTATACCGGGAAGCGTATCGCCATTCCGCACACAAAATCTACGTGTTATCGGTTTGCTAAATCCAGGGCCGGCCCAACGCCATAGCAAAGTAGGCAGCCGCCTGGGGCTAGTTTAGGAAAAGCGAATTTCGAATGAGCCAAATCGATGTACATTGTTCAATAAATACAAAAAAAAAAAAAGTTTAATTTTACTACTTTCAGAAAAATGATGATGCAATAGAAAAGGCGGATGAGTTGTTAGTAACGGTATACGAACTAATTAAACCCAATAGTAGTACCCCGTTGGAAGTGTTACAGTTGTAAATAACGATAATTTTATACCAAACGTAGCACTTCGTATCATTTTAACGATTATCAGTCGCTCAGGCGATAGAAGCTTTCTAAATTAAATATAACCAAAAATGGTCTTCTATATGAACCGAGAAAGGTTAAGTGCTTAAAATTTTGTCGAAAGAGAAGTGATGAAAAATCGTGAGTTTGAAAATTTATTCATTCATTTTGCACAAGAAAAGGCTAGCAAAATAAATTTAGTTTAGTATATTTTGAATATTGTAATGCACATATTTAATTTTTTTTTTTTTTTAATTTAGGATAGTGTATAGGTACTGTAAAAATTTGCTTGTAAATATGACTTATTCTCTTTTCATTACATTTATTTTAATATTCATTACTTTTATATTTTATAAAGAAAACTCAGATCGGTTTTTTTTTTATAAAAACAAGGACTTGTCGTTAAAAACCAAAAAACGTCTTTCTTTTATATGGCCCCTCCTCCCCACCGCCGCCGCCCAAAAAAAAACCAATTAACTATTGAATACGGGCAGTGTAAATAAGATTTGCCTAGGGCAAAAAAGAAACTTAAGACCAGCACTGTCTACATCCGATATCCAGTAACTAGCCGTTTGTTCAGACCACGGTGGGACGAGACTCCGTGGAAGTTAAAAAAAAAAAAATTTATTTTATTTCAAAACTTTATTGTAACTTCTAAGTACATAGAATTTTTCTACGTTCCTTTTCAAATTCATCAATAGTTTCGTCGTAGTATAATTTTTTAGTTATGTTCAACAGTAAGCAATGCTTGAATGTCTAACTTATGTTGAGTCAAACATAATATCAAACGAGTTTTAATGCATTTGAGCGCTGAAGAAGAGCGTTCGCTACTACAGTTTGTACAAGGCATGGTAATATATATATTTTAAAAATTGTTCAACGTTGGGAAATGTATGTTTTATGTCTATCGGTCTCAAGTATTTAAGTTGGTATTGAGGATCACACATAGTCTCATCGTTAAAAATCGACATTTTTAACTCTTGGAACAGCACTAATTCATTCAACCAATACGTTTTAGCGCTGATAAGTTATCACTTTTAATAGGTTTTTTTTTAATTTTTATAATTATTATTTTAACCGATACAAAAATGTTATGTCCTAAAACGGCAATGGTCTATAAGATATAATAAATATAAATAATGAACAAAAATGAGGCCTCTCAAAAGTGGAGGCTAGGTGACCAGTCACCGAGGTACTCGCCTAAATCAGGGCCTGGGCTTAGATTAAGCGCCAAAACGGAGAAACCGTGTCGGGTAAGTCACGGCGGATAATTACCTGATATCGAGCGTAGCACATCGAGCGACCGGGTTTTATTTCGTGTGCGGAATGGTTGTACGCTACCGGCTGAGCTCGACTTTTGTAGCGTATGGTATATAGACGCGTTTACCATTACGAGTAAGGCCATAAAATCGCTTGTAAAATTGCACAACTGCACGGCAGGCTATGCGAATACCGCCTAAACCCGTAGTCACTGGAGGGGAGAGCGGCATGAGGGTCAGGTCAGAAGCCTTGCTTAACCTAACCAAACCTAACCTAACCCCCTGGACCCAACTGTTGCCGCGTCTAAAAATTACGGTGACCGATGTAGACACTTAACCGACAATAGCACAATTACGAAAATTTGATAAAGTACGTAATATACGAATAGACATAATTAAACCTGAGATGGATATTCGTTTTGAAAAAAAAATGTTGACTTTATCAAAGGTGTTTCTAACATATACGGACTGTCAACTAAATTACGATTACTTCAAGGATCTTAATGTTAAATAATATTCCTTCAAATATAACGAAGAAACGACTATGAATGAAGAAAATATATTTAATGAGGACGCGTTATAGGAGCTTTTTCAACTACGTAATGCATTTAAAGCTAGATCATTTGAATTGATAGCTGCAGTTGGAGTATTTGGATGCAGCTAAGCAGTTTGCGAATCAACATTTTCCTGCTTAAGCCGGAGTGATAAGCCACAAAGGCAATCAATGGAACATAACCGAAGATTTAAATCTGGACAAATTACTATAAAGGATTTCAATAATGAAAATAATAGAAAATTGTAATTAAATGTTTGATATTAAAATAGCTATAACTAAAATATAGTGTTCTTTTTTGATTAATGCACCCTTCTTACGTAAAACTCGGTTTGCCTCAATTGAAGATTTATTGTCAGACTACGAGCTTACCAGTAGTAGCATAGCCATTGGCCGGATTTTTAAAATATTTTCATGTTTATATGTTACTTTGTGGTGTACGCGCTTTATTTTCATATTTCATTGACAAACTAAGTCCAAAAATCTTTAAATTTACATAGTTAAAGAAAAATAAATGTTACTGTGTAATTTTGAGTTTCTTTTCTTTTCTTTTGGCCTCCCTCATTGAGAAATCCTAACTACGCCATTGCTCGACGGGGATTTATGACGCCGCGTTTGCTTATGCGATTCGATATGATATACAAAAGCGGACATTAACTAGTTGAAAAGTATAAGTTAAGTTTTTTTTATCGTTAACTTATTAAGTTATTAACTTAACTAGTTTAGGTTTTCATTGTATAAACTTAACTTTTGTAAATTAATTTTAATAAGCATCCAGTTGAGATAACGAGTTGAAGACGAATGGGTTTTTTGTTCAAAATTCAATATTAATTGGCTGTTAGTACTGCGATTTATGTGATCCGTATACAAAATACAATTTCTATTTATTTCATTAAATTAACGATAATGTTGTCTGTTTCTTAATGCTCATGTAATATACATACGAGTAATATTATATGATTAGAAGGCATGTGATTGTATAACAATATATATTAAAAGGTAAATAGAAAACTATTAAGTGTCAGGTACTTAATATTGAATACGCTCCATTGATTTTTAATAGCAAAAGTTGAGTTAATATTAATATTATTATTTTTTTTTTGTATTTTAACTTTTAACTTTTAACTGAATACATTATTATTTTTTTAACTTGACTAGACCGAGTTAATTAATTTTGTTATGAACTCAGCCAATTTGTACGATAATATATAATATGTACTCACGTAGTCCGCGTACATATCCTCGGGCACTGCGGGCTTCCTGTGCATGTGGTGCGCCGGTGCCATGTTGGCGTATAGCGAATCCGACTCTTTGACTTTGTACTGTTCGGCCGATCCCTTGGGCTCTTCTCGCCTGTAGTGTTCGGAGGCCACCGTGTACGGCAGGTCCTTGGGCACCACTTCATCCCAGTACTGGTCCTTCAACAGTTCCGGGTGTTCTTCGTGCATTTCGTCCACGATCATGTACGCCGCCTAATAGAAAGGCACACGAAAATCGTATATATTACAATAATGCCCGGTAAACGGCGGGCATATGACCATCATCGTTGTCCGGTGGACCGCGGATACACCGCACTCTACGTACCATATAATAGTAAAAAGTCCATACGGAACATAATATATACGCCATTATTATAATTATTCGATAATAAAACTATACAGGACGATTATTTTATCGTTGACCATCGGCCTATCGGACACGGGTAGCATTTTTAACATACTCCCCCTCCCCAAAGTATTCAATACCGTGTTCCGAATACATCTAAAATAGAATATTATTCATTTAGAAAAAAAATACACTTTTTGCCACTCTCGGTTTGGTAACTCCGATTTTTATACCCGCGTTATATTTAAGATGCAGATTTTCTATCCGATATAAAGTATTCGGAATATTTTGAAAATACTGTTATTAAGTATTCGAATACACATATCCGGAATATCAACTATACTTTGCATATAATTAAATACATATTCGGAATACCTTATTCATTGTATATATATTCGAATATTTATTTAATAGTATTTTACCCTACGTGCGGTAGGTGTAGTGATTTTGGTATATACCTACACAGAACGAAAATCCTCGTTTATTGGAACAAAGAAAATATTTTTAAACTAACTTAATTCTTATCGAAATAATGAAGTTTTGCTACATTTTACAATTATATTATCATAAAATTCAATAAATATTATATTTTATTCATTTCCCTGTGATTTTTCTTTCTGCGTACGTATGTCATAAAACCGATGTACGAATTTGAAAATACTGTAAACAAGATCATCAATAAACGGTTCTAGTATAATGGCTGCAAAAAAAAAAAAAACTTCGTATATAAATAATCGCTGGTTCGTGATAAATGAACCGCCCTGTATAATTATAATTATATACCTATAGGTACGCCTACGCCTGACGAAATAAAAAATATTGTCACCGTATAATAAAAACGTAGGTGCGATTCGCTTTTCAAACGCACAAATCGTTTAATATGTTCGTTATTATTAGTGGTAAAGCAAAATATTTCTTTACACCTAAATTTTTTACTTTTTTTTTTTCGTTGTGTGTATTTTATTATAGTCATAATATTATGTGTAAGTGTCAACACCGATACGTATTGTTTTTAAAAACTTACTACCAAATACCACAGGTCATAACATTTTATTTTAGAAATAATATTATTTTATATAATTGTACGATTTTAAAAAACCGACGCGATAAACTACGGTTCGTATAATTATTTCGAATACACGAGTAGGTGTTAAATAATTAAAACCCGTATAGTGTATCTATACACGTAGTTTAGTACAAAAATATTACATAAATAAGATTAATGTTAACAATTTTTTTTTTCAAATATTTTATTATTACATAGTGTGAAATGAAAAATTAGACTAAAAAATGTTTTATGACATAACGCATACTGTACAGTATGTAGTGTTATCTCAAATTATTAAACAGATATTATTGCAAACTATTATCATTACCTAATACATTTTAGATTTGAATATATTTATTTAATCAAAAGACCACTCAACATTATCATAAAACAATGTTGTTACATAACGATAATGAAAAACTGAATTTTGATAAAATATTTGCATTACCTGTACAAAATTTTGCTGGATTTTCATTTTATTCAGTTTAAAATCTAATATAATTTTACAGTAGGTATTATAATAATTTACAACGATTATTAATATGACACTATAAATATACCCAACATAAATATTTGAAACGGACCTTATAAGAGTTTTAATATTTTAAACGATTCAAAAAAATATAATAAATGTGACTATTTGTAAAAAATGCAATTTATTTTAGTATTTAATTTTCGAAGAAAAAGTTAAATATTTATTATTATTATTTTTTTTTTTAATATTTCAACAGACGAAATAATTCATAACAATATTATGTTGTACTCTAGTAAATTTGTGTTAGCGGCTTTCTTAAAAATATTAAGTCGTTTCTAATAGAAATAAATAAGTGCATATTTTCGAAACTTGACATCGTATCCGATAAATCGTTCGACTACATTGGAAGAAAAAAATAAAAATAAAAAACAAGCGCATTTTGTATTTGGGAATATGATGCATTTTGAAATTATATAACATTATAATTATAATATCAAACAAATCAAAAGGGGGTTATTAAAAATTATCTTATACCCTTGACCCTAATTATAATTTTATTAGATTTTACATTAATGCAATAGCTATCATTGGATGCGATAAATAAGAAAAAAATCATTAGGGGAACGTGGCCTCCCGTTCAGTCACGCCTATGTGCTTACCTACCGACAAAAAAAAAAAAAACCGCGGACATTGTTTAATATACAAGTGAATTTGTAATTAATGTTTTAAATTATTAACTAACGAGAATAAAAAAACAAAACAAAACAACACAAAACAAATAACATTCACTCGGTAGTTAAGAAAACATTTTTGTCTGACGCGGTTTGGTATATCTTTGCGTCATTTCGTATATGTCTGGTTTCAATAGCCGACTATGGTTTTAGGTACCATACGGGTGAAAGTTATACAAAACTATTGTTGTATTAAAAAAAAAAAAAAAAAAAATATCATACAAATATGTATAATATAAAAAAAATTTGCATTTGTATGTATGTAAACGAAAACTGGACAAACTTGTTTAATTTTAAAAATATACATGTAAATATAGAATAAGAACGTTCGGGGGTTTTTTTTTTTTTTTACTACCATTGTTGAAAGATTTATTGGATAAATCGACGATAATAGTTTCGAAAAATGTACAGTTTTAGACGCAGTACAATATAAAATACTACGAGTAAAATAATATGCATTTCCATGTTATTCAAGCCGCAATATAGTGCACGTATAATCTACATGCATTTCATCACCATAATTATTATTATTATTATTTGAAATAATATTATTCCCTTATAGGAATGTTAAGTAAAACAAACACGAATAACTATATTCGAGGTACGATTCCGAACAGATAATAATTTTCACGGTTTTTTATTATATAAATATACTATAATACGATCATCATGAACTTGCGCGGTTAAAAATTTTGATATTATACAGGATGATTCGGTTATCGTGGTCCAGCGATTTTTCCGGAGTATTTCGAGTGAATTCTATTTCTACATTGTTTTTTTTCCAATCATTATGGAATCGTTTACACTTTATTTTAAAACTATTTTCAAATGTCCGCCCCCTACTCTTCATACCATAAATGTGTATGCACTTGGGACTTTCGAGTATACCCGGAGTAGCGATCCTCTCTCCCCCCTCCGTTTTAAACACCGACGATTCGAATAGTGAATATTTGTCTAGACAAATTTGATACGCAGAACACAACTAGGATGTGCGATATACTGTGTTAAAATTTAGACTTCGGAGGAGTATTGGGAAGGATTATGATGAACTTTATATTCGTTTTTAGATGATTTGCACACGATAAATGGAGGATCACTTCTGTATTAATAATAACAATAATTACCTTTATGTGACGATCGATCAACCAGTTTAGCTCTATGTCGTCGTCGTCTTCCCCGAACGGTCCGATAAGGACTTCCGCTACTTTCAGCCATCCGACGAAAAAGCAAAACTAAAACAATATATATATATATATATTATAAAATCGTTATTCGAAAGGGGCTCTTATATACATATATATATATATATTTAAAAAAAGCCATTACCTCGATAATCGTCAAAACCGGTACATACAAATCGAACTCTTTGAAATCTTTGAAACCCCATTCGGGAGGTGGTTCCACCATCTGCGCGCCGATTAGTTGGGCGCCAAAGTAAGCGTACAACGACAACGTCACGACCTATATGTATGTATATTTATATATATATTCGTATGAAAATTAATACTGTATTTGTTTTTTGTTATTTTGAGCTAGTGTTTTTTTTTTTTTTTTTCCCAAAACTATTTGTGCTTATTTTCAAGTAAAACAACCGTTACAAATCTATCCGATAACTATCGCATACACATAATTGATTACACGTACTCGCGTATATTATTATACATATTATGTAACATAGTAAAAAAGAAAAAAAAACAAGTATAGTACACATACAACCTATAATATAATGAATGTTATTATAACGTGTTAATTGTTTTTACTCGAACAGTATACTCGTATACAATAATTGGGCGTTACTCACATATTATACATATTTTATGCGAGCGTATACGCAAGTACAATTAAATATAAAACAGTATTAGGCGAATAATTGGGATAGACGTCATTTTTTTTTTCTGTCTAATTCGATAAACTCGAGTTTTTACCAACGAGTTGACTCGTTGTAATACTATTATACACGCGCGCGAGAATTTTTGGTAAAAAAAAAAATATTACATTACCCGCGATACGGTCCGTTGAAACGTGAACCTCACTGCGACGGTGATGGTGCAAAGAATTTTTATTGAGGTTTATAAAAAAAAAAAAAAAACCCGATTTCAATATCAATTGTCAAGGTCACTCGAGCATTTTATTTTGTATTTTAAACAATTTCACACGTTATTAATAATTATATATTGTTATAAACAGGAACAACAACAAAAAAAATTCTGTCTTGATAATAGTTTTTCCCTTTTTAACTCGAGAACCTGTGAATTCAAATTGTATAAATTACAGCGAATTTGTGTAAATTAAAGTTATTGTCTGCGAATAAATCGGTGATTTTTTAACCGGAAGACAACAAACTATGAAAGTCCCATAATAATAGTATATATATAGAGATACGTAATTTATAAATCGCCAAGGTCATACACACGTTCTTACTGCAAAGGAATAATTATAGTATTACGAAATAAAGATTTATTTAAATAAATTGCAATTATATTTTATTAAGAGGACGTAACACGCCCGGTTTTAAGCGTATAGGCAATTTTAACGTAATTTGTGAGGGGAAAAAAATGAAAATTGATCAACTAAAAGATATTCAAATTTACTCCCAAATAAATGTATAGGTAGTCCCGTGTCGTTATTACAAGTATATTTGTAAAAGTAAGTAAAATTATGTATTTTGTAATTATGCAACAAACTAAAATGTTTGTGGAAAAACTGTTTGGCGCGCTGAACAACTGTACTATTTTCCTTATTTACAGTGGAGAAACCAAAATAATTGCCAAACACACAGGGAAGAACTTTATCCATGTCGTAAAGTGTCTGTTATTTTGATAGCAGTCTAATGGCGGATTCCAGGGGGTATGGGAGAGGGGGTGATGGGGTCACAACCCCATTGAGCATATATTATAATAAAAAAAAAAAATAATACAAATTTCATAGAAAATAACATTAATAAATTATTTCCTATAGAATCTAAGAATTCTATAGGATTAAATCTAACCTAACCTAACCTCAAATTGTAACAATTTGAAGTAATTTCAGACTTATTATAATAATAATCGATTATGAAAACGATGATTACAACAAATATAAGTAGGCACCGCCCTATGGAATAAAACAAAATTTGATTTTGGATAACGTGTAATTACCGCCCTCTACCTTTGAATAGTTCCTGAATCTGCCCCTAGAAAACATTACTTATAAGTAAATTAAAAAAAAATCAAATAGTCGAAAGTTTACAAACAGATCAATTTGATTGTATTTATATTATAAAAAAAAAATAAGCATGCTACGACACAGATATAGTTGTTCTGTATACGATGTGAAATTTTTGTAATTATAATAAAAATTCGTCTTAATCAATTTACTTAATATATATATTATAAGTTATTAAATATTATAAAGTTAAAAAAGAAAAAAACCGTTTTTATTTTCAAAACTATAAACAATATTAGTACCTATAATATTATAATACAATAAATTAACAGTCAAACTTACAAAATAATGATAATGTTTATAAAAAAAAAAATAATAATAGTAAAATTTAAAAGAAATAGGTGTTATAATTTATATATTATAGGTAATTGGTATTTTAGAAGACATAATACAGACGATTAAAGGAAGAAAATTGAGCTGGCTGAGACACGTATGGGCGATCGAGTGACATAACAAAAGACGCACTGAACTAGAAACCAGAATATCAGGAGACCACTGATGTTTAGTCGAACTAAACTCAGAATTTCCGAATACTCGGGGTCGATAACCCGGAAGCAATTGTGAATAATAGAGGACGGAGGAGTCTGTGATGAGCCTTAATGGCCGATAATAGCTGAAAAAAAAAAGAATTGATATTTTACTAAGATGTTTAATCGTCTTAGTCGATTTCTGTTGAAAACTCGCGAGATGTGTATATTTATACTTTTCACCGTGAATAATATAATAATAATTTTGTTAAACACTATCTCTAACCGCGTCTAAAATCGCACGACACGACATACGACGCTGGTTAGGTTAGGTCGCTGGTGGATACAGTCTTTTGATAGCCAACAACATTGTACACACAATACACAGTAAACATATTATAGTTAATATTCAAACGATTATTTAATATTTTTCATATGATTGTGTTTGGTCGGTAAACCTCTATCTGTACAGGTACACGCCCTTGTAACGCGCCAATATTCAAATAAATAATAATATAACGAGTGATTAATATTAATTCCCGGACAGATTTAAGTGATTTCCGGCTTTTATAATGGGTATTATGTTTCCGCGCGTACAACCATAATATATTCTGAATTTATAACTGGGTATGTTAGTTTATAGTGTACCTGTGGATTTGTACAGTGGCGTATCCAGGGAGAAGGGAAATTATAATCCCTCCCGGAATGTCTTCGATATACCTATATTAGGAATGAGAATTTCAAATGTAAAATCAACCCCGAAATATTTGCTTGGATGCGTCACTGGATTTGTAGCGATTACTAGCAAATATGTTTTTAATTTTGCAGCCAAAATATCAAAAAAAAAACGGAGTCCTTACAACTTTGCCATCGATTTCGATGACATTCCATATCACAATAGTGTCTAATGTGAACCGCCGTCCAATTGTGCAGTAAAATATCAAAACAACGATTTAGGGGTTTAGCGTTTTCTATACATAAAACCGAGGGATGAAAATGTTTTTTTTTTTTTTGTGCACCCTAATCGTGTTGGCTATCGTTGAAAAGATCTTTGAAAATCCTTTATTGCATAATAAAGGGATTATTATTATTTTATACAGATGAATATTTTACGACATATATCCCCCTTAAGTCGATAATAATATCTCTTCCCCCACCTCTAATTCCCCAACTGTGTGATTAAAAATTTTAAAAATAATCAAGAAACCAAAATAATTGCCTAAGACACAGGGAAGAACTTTATCCATGTCGTAAAATGCCTGTTATTTTGATAGCCGTCCAGTGGTGGATCCCAGGGGTTGTGGGGGGAGGGAGGTAATGGGGGTCATAATCCCCTTGAGCATATATTATAATAAAACAAATAATACAATTTACATAGCAACAATACTAATAAACACTAAATATACACTTTTTTTTTGTTATTTTTTATTCGATGTGATTATATGAACATAAAACATATATCCAATAAAACACGTTATAGTTTATTATTACAATAATTACAAAACGTTGTATTTTACTGCATTTTTTTTTTTTTTTTTTTTTGGGGGGGGAGAATTTTTAACGGTTTTAAACACTCGAGTTCGATAATAATTTAAAATATAATTCTGTTATAATGTGATTTGTCTCATATTTTTCAAAACACTTTTTTTTTCTTTATTTTCGGCAACGCTACAATTTGTAACTGAGAGTTCATTGGACGACACAATACGCTTGGCCGACACATATAGGTATAGGTACACGTTTAATACGCGAACGACTACTATGCTACTCTTATATTGTAAACTTATCGCCCCCGGGATCGTGCTGGCGACCGTGGATAACCTAACCAGCTCAATTTCATTTATGACATGCCGGGTCGTATACCGTCGTCCATAACAAATGAGAAAAATAACTGCAAATATTAATAGATTAAACACTATTAATTATTATAGTTATTATACGTATATCACCGTTTGTTAAACGATCGTGTCAATGCCATCATTAACCATCGTCATAAGAAGGCCGAACATATATTATCGTGTCAGTACAATATCGTATAATATGGTAGAGACGAGCAAAATCTAAACATAAAAAAAAGAAAACAAAATATTTACGAATACAGTTTAGAACCTCAATAAGTATAAGTAATAAAAATAAAAAAAAAACAGCGGCGTATTTAGGGAGGGGGCTCAATAGGGGAAATTGCCCCGGAGCCGAATTTTGAGTTTCAAAAAGGGGCGCCGGTGATATTTAAAGTGAGGAATATTAATACAAAATTCAAAAAATTATTGATATATTAAATTATGTTATTACTTATTAATACCTATCAAAAGTAAGACTAATGTTCCTTTTTTTTATTTATCAATAGTGTAATATATTATATATTGTGTACCGTTGTACCTATTATTTGTAATATATAATACCAATGATGAAATTGTATTTTCACTATACAATACATTCGGTATGTTATTCATTTTATTACAATTTAATATGTATTAATAGGTTGAAAAAGTGAGTGTCAAGAGTAAAATTGTGAGGGGGCCTAATGTTTAATTTTTATAAATAGTTTTACGATTAGACATGTTTCGGGACAAATTATTGGCAGGTTCTTTATGTAATTGTGGGAAACTACACGCTACACGACGCCTAGCACCCTATGATTATGTCTATGTTTAATATTAATGGGAAAGGTGCACTACTTCACGTTGTGCCTAGGGCGCTAAATTCCTAAATACGCCACTGATAAAAAACGATAAATGTATACGAAATTGTACTCCTGGCGAGTGGCTACACCAAGAATTCGGATTATATAATATAGTGTACATATCATAATACTTACGTGTAAAAGTCATTACGATTTAATTACTTATTGAGCCTCTTAATACCTATATTCTCACACATTATATTATATATACGTTATACGAAAATATATATATTTTTTTTTTCCTCGACACGTATTTATTGTCCAAACTATTGTCTGCGTGCATGTCGTTTACTATATTATAGGTACACACATAATATACGACGAATTTATCGCCGTAGTTTTTCTCATATCCATTTACCTTTATTATAACTATACACGCACACACAGTCTCACTTTATTTTTCTATACGTATATTTATTTATTTTATAGGTATATAATCGCAGTATTATGCTCTTCTAATGCACCAAATCCGATTCGAATTTGACTGTGTATGGTGTAAAGGGCATGGGAAAATTGCCCTCAAGGTGATACTATAATAATAATCGCTCAACCAAATTATCAAACCGTAGATCGGGTAGGTACAACATTTATACGTGTTTTTTTTTACACTTTTCCCCTTCAAAACACCATTGTTTCCGCGAGAACGATGTTCGACTATACGAGTCGAATTCGTGTATCACATTTGCGATTTGCATTCTTCTTTCTTTTTTTTTTTTTTTTCATACATATTCGCTGTATACGTCCAACCTTGTATGGTTCAACGGTTTTAAATCGCCGAGACCGAAGAAAATCGTAAACAATAATTAGAGTAAAAAAAAAATATACAGTAGCGGACTGGCCCACCGCGACACCCGGAAATTTTCCGGCGGACCACTAATAAAAATATATAATTTTTCAAAAAAGTTATCAAATTTATTGAATTCAAAACCCGAAACAAAAATATTGTTATTTTTTCCGAATTTTACAGACAATTCGGTAAATAACTGTTGGTTTTAAAAACCAAATCAAAATTAACTGAACATTTTTTTTTTTTTTAATCACACCCGATCACTCCGAATTTGACAACCTTAATGGTAAAAAATTATACATACAAAAAGGCATGGCAATTTTTAAGAAATTGGTCGAGTTCTAATGATATTAAGAATTAATTTTTTTTTATTCAGTATGTCTCGCGTTCTGTAAAAATGTAGAAGGCAAAATTGTACGCTTCGTAGAAAATACGGTTTAGAAAAAAAACTCTATAACCTGTATCGAAATAGAATACACAATGAATACGAAATTAGCAAAAATCATTCCGATAGCGCCGAAAGTTTTATTCTTACTTAAAAACCAGTTAATTTTTAGTGTACTTGGTTAAGGGCAATTTATATGCTTATGACCGGCGAAAAATATGAACTTGCTGAACTTAACGATAAAATGATTAATCGTAATTTTGCCGTAATAAATGAAAATTATAAAAAAATCGTTTGTTTTAATTTCAAAAATACTATTTAATTTTAAGACGGTCTAATATATTTAATTAATTATTATATAAAGTGTGTTTGTTGTTTTGCTCATATACCCAATATTCTTGAGTTTCGTATACATATTGATGCATACGGCCACTATAGAACCTATATCCCGGTGGTTTTTTTGACTCGCCTTTGAATATATATATATATAGGAAGCAATTTATGACTACATACTAGTAAATACCTAAAACAACCGTGTAGTATATTTATAACTCTGGCACGTTTAAAACATATACAATAATATATTATATGATTATGATTGGAATACTAAGAATACAATAATAAATTATAGTAATATAATATTATTATAAGGCAATCTATAATTTTACTTTCCCTGTGACATAATTACAACGCCCGAATCCATTAAGCTGTATTTAAATTAAACATTATAAAATACGTATTGTAATATAATACATGCGGTTTTCAGTGTTTTAGGCGAGCTGTAAAACATGTCACCAAACATAATATTGGACACCTACGCAGGCCCAAATGAATCGATTAACAAATACGAGTAATATCGATGTACGTATTTTTATTATAAATTTCCATAGTGAATTTAAGAAGGTACCGTCGTTATGCAAACATTTGATATTTCCATTTGGAATAGTGTTATTATTTTTATTATACGAGTACATTGAATGCTAAAACTTGTACAGGACAGAAATTTAATCGTAAAATACATATTATATTATTGTTTCTATATAATTTTTAGGTTACTGTATTATTTAGTAGTGGGTATGCGTACACTGCGCAACTATATAGGTTATTTAATAAACACCTACGCAAAATAAAAAAATATAAAAAACGTGATTATTATTTTATCGATATGTGTCAATGACATTGTCGTTATAAAATTCAAATGCCTTAGCATAGAGAGTTGACCAAATTTGTAATTATGTATAGTACAATAAAACTATGCGGCCTGTATAACAGTCCGGTTAAATTTATGCACACATATTGGTAGTAGTTAAATTATTTTTAATAACCCTTTTACTTATGAAAATCATTACTTGTCGTCGTTATAAAAGAATAATGTTTTAAAATGCGATTTATTTCGTAATATTTATTAGAGTTTCATTATTTAGAACATGATTTCGTTATATACCTCTATATAATATGATGAGCCGTACACTTACAACTTGTATATTATGTATATTATTATCCCAAGTAGATACGATTCACACAAATGTTTCAAAATTTATATTATTAAAAGGTAAACGGCCTTACCGTTACCTATAGTAATTTTGATTTTAAAAAACTACGAGAGAATTATGATTTTAGTAACAAAAACAATCGTTTTATGTCGACTCGTTTGGTTTTTTTTTCCTCAGTGATATCGCATTTGTTTTAATAAAAATGTATAGTACCTGCATTATATGTTATTATTATGACGTCATCGTGTGATTAGCGAAGTATATAAAGTATATATGTAATTACACGTTGCTGGGAGCGCAAAAAAAAAAAAAAGGTATACCCGTACGATGTCGGTTCGCCAAGGTATTCGGAACTTAAAAATTAGCACAAGCCGAAGGCAGAACCAACAATAACTGTATAGAACGGCCAAGGTTACGATCGTCTCTTAAAGTACAATTATTATTAAAATATGTACGCATGTGTGTATGTACAATTTTATCAAATGACTTTGGTCGGATGTACCTATATATATATATATACCATCAGCTATAGTAAACCTATATAATGTATATGATGCGATTGACGATTGTAACTTCTTTTTCGTATAAATCGTGACACAACGCCACACGGCAGATACACGTATTATTAAAAATTATAATTTACGGCAGTCTATAATATACAGAAATAAAGGTACCGCGTAACTATATTATATAGTCACGTTTTGGTACATGTGCGTCAGCGATCGGATTAAATTTAAAAAAAAAATAAAATAAATTGGTTTCGAATTATTATATTTTTCGCGATAGTCTTAGAGCGCGCTGCGACTTTGTAATATACGCAGTCCCAATTTTTTTTATGTGCAGTATACGGGGGAAAAAAAACGTGTGTACGACCTATTCGATTTTCGTTCGGCAATCACCAATATCGTTTACCTCGCCATTTGTCGAACAAAATATATACTCAAAAAAAATTAATAATTAATTTGATCCTAAAATTTAGGACTACATCGTTGTATTGATAAGTGGTAACCATATCGAATATTACGTGTAATTAACATTGAAATATAAATTGTCCGGGCGGTGGTTACTAAAACACTTTATTGACTTATTATTATACGGTTCGAGGCCACCCGAGGACTCCACCAGTTCCTACAGCAAACGTTTGAAGCGCGCCGTAAGAAATGTTCGAAATAATAGAGACTGCAATTAGTAAATAGATACCTGGCAGCAATGCAGGTAGAGGTTCTGCACGTCTATTGCGTAATAAATTATCTATTAAATAATATTACCAAAAATTATAACACATAAATATGTTTTATTTTTTTGTCATATCGATGAGCCTATATTATATTTTATACGAGTATACTGCGCCTAACTGCGCCGTGGTGTTAATGTTATTTATATATATATATATATGAAACTAAAATGTATAAGACGATGAACAAAAAAAAAAAATAATAATAATAATAAAAAACCAGCACTAATCTACTGTATATGGAAGAACGCATGCAAAACACCGCCACCGTGAAACACCTGCGAATAATATGTATTTGCTATATAATAAAATATTATCGTTATTATAATACCGACCTGCGAATAGAGAATGGGAATGTTGACGTTATCGTAACCGATCAGCGATCCCAGCCTGTACCTGATGTCAGACATCTCCAACAGTATGGTTTGCACCATATGATCGTTGGATATCAATTTCTCTCTCCTGGCCCTGTTTATGATGTTGGTCGCCCAAGTCAACGGGATCCAGTAATTGGTCATGGCCGTCTTTTCTTCCACCATTTCCAGTATCTCCTTTTCGCTATCCATCATCAAACCTACGTCCGCCATTATTTTTTTTTTTTTGTTTTTTCCATATTCAAACTATATATAATTTTACGCATTTCATCGTGGATAAACGTTTATTTGTTTTGTTTTTTTCTTCTACTATTAGGACTAGCACGAGAAATATTTCCCTTTCAGATTATCTCCTACCTAACGAGTTGCAAATATCCATGTATATGCCATATGAATTAATGTACCTATCCACTGACGACTGGTTTAGGTATATATCTATAATATCTACTTATCGAATATTTTACGACAAAAAAAAAAATAATAATAAAATACTAAAATATACGGCAATATCTGTCGCCAACTTAAATAATATAATATAATATATACTTAAGTTGCGATCGTTGCGACGGTATGTGTGTGTAGCTAACAATATATATTACGTATTATAAAATGAACGAATAACAATTTTAATCGTGAAATGAATCACATAGCGTTATTATATAATAATGCGCATTAAACGAAAGTTTTGCATTTATAACATAAAATATATGAGAAGATATTTTAAAAAGCATGTGATTTAATGTAAAAAAAAAATTTAGAAATTCTATGTGCATAATATACTCCCACGGACGTATTTAGCAGACGCTATTACATATATTGTGTGAATTTCATTAAAAACACTTTGTTGCCTATAGACAATGCGTTTTGCGTATATTACAAAGGTTATATGAATTCAGGACTCGTAACTTGTAACTTTACAAAAAGCGCAATGATATGCTCTCAAAAACATCTATATAATCTTAAAATATGCCAAAAATTTTAATTAGAAACAAAAAATAATAACTTATATTAGTGTACGAGCAATAGCCAATAGTACTTTTAAACTGTTTTTGTTTATAATTTGGTTATTTGATTCATTTGATTCATTTGATTATTCTAAATATTTTCGATTATTATTATTATATTCGATTAGTTACAGAAATATAAATAGGAAAGTGCACATAATACAAATAGTGATTTTCTAAACAATAAAAAAATTGTTTGCCATTGAAATGGCAATTAAAATAAGCATGAAATAGCGATGAAAACACTGAAATACCGTTCAAACTTTGCAATAATGTCGAATTTGACATCTTGGTGATCTGAAACAAACGTGTACAGCTTACTCGAGTCTAATAATAATCGGTCCGATTAAAAGAAATGTGCAAATGCCGCAAGTTACGAGCCCCGGTTATATAAATAATAACTAATATAATTACACTGACGACAACGGAACGGAAATAAATAAATAATACCGCGATTTTAAATCTGAATTAATTTTGATTCGAAATCGGTTACAAATGGGAATGAAACTCGCAGATAATAATAATAATAATAATAATAATAATTCATGTATATGCGGCGATTAATAATTTCGGTGCCGGTTGAAACCAAATAGAATACAAAACGTATAAAGGATATAAAAATAACAACAGTTCAATTTCAACAGTACACACAATAAACGCATAGGTAAACGTCCCTCTATACTCCGGTCGTTCTCTCTCCGGGTCTGTATTCTCTGTCTTTGTCTTTGTCTCTCTCTCTCTCTCTCTCTCTCTCTTTCAATAGTCATGGTACTACACTTTCTCTCAGCAATTAGATTACGTGTGCACTTACAGCAACTATAGTGTGTACCACCTATATGCATGTATATAAATAATATAATATATATATATAAATATATAGGTACACGTGTTTGCCTACTTACACGGAGCGCACATCAACGTAATCGGGCGAATTCGGAATTGACGTGTACGCGACACATCGGGACAATTGACACACCGCGAACGTAATTATACGGCGGCGGCCATGTTAAAAATAATGATAATCGAGATAGGTACGCGCGATTACAACAATAATAAGTAGTGATGGTGATAATAATAACAATAATATTGTAGGTACGACGACGTATCATCTCTTGCGACGAGAGAGACGCGCGTACGGATTAATCGGTCGGACGACACTCTGACAATACCCAAATCGACTCGGACGCGACCGGTGTGATTTTTTGGCGTTATTATTAATTATTATTATTATCGAGAAAAAAAAAATATTATATTTTTTTTTTTCTATTTTCGTATACTATATATATATACAATATACATAGGTATATACTATTTCGCGTTCGCATGCCCGGCACATCTTGTGACAGGTGAAATTTATCCGCCATACCATGCAAAACAACGTTCACCTTTCTGATGTTACACGGGTTTATCCTTATATTGTAACACCGCGACATATATAATAAATAATAAATAATAATACGCGTGTGCTCACACGTTATTATAATAATTAGCGCTAATTCGGTATGTATAAATACGTATTATATATTGTTATAAATTTGTATGTACATTATTAGGCAATAAATAATATAATTGCATGAGGTTGTATTATGTATCGGTTTCGATTATTATATATATATATATATATAGGCAGGGCCGGATTAAAACCCAAGAATAGCCCTAGGCACGGTTTTTTTTTTTTTTTTAATAGCCCATTGTAACGTTATCTAGGTAAAATGTTCTCTTTTTCCACTTTTAAGTTATATGTAATTTCGGTGATCATTTTTAGATTTCCATTTAACTGGATTTTCTTCTGGTTTATATAGATTGATTTTCTATAAAAAAAATTTTTAAAAAAATGATGGTTTCTTCAACGGCGGTAGTATATAGTATCTATCAGTAAACATTTTAAAAAAGGATTTTTCTACACCGATTTGATTTGTTGCCATATAGGAACGGAAGCATATCGAACGCGTTTCTATTATTTTTCATTCCGATTTCGTCTATTCCGTGTGGTCGTTATTGTGGACGTGGTTATTGCGACATAATCAGCTTAATACCTTTACTTAAGTGATTTTAATTTTATGAATTTATAGGATACAACAACATTTTATTATGTAATACGATTTAATTTGCTTAATTTTGTTGGGGTGTCGTTACGTATTACTATCAACAAAAAAAAAACTAAAAATAACCCCTGCCATTGCCTAGCCCTAAGCACGTGCTTATATTGCCTACACGTTAACCCAGCACCGATTATAGGTACGACGACGTGTATTAACGATATATTAAGCTTTTTTTTTTTTTTTAATTTGTTTTTTTTCTTCAGAACGCTCCGGGACGGCGACGTATATTTTAACCGTAAAGCCGATCCAACCAGTTCGGTAGATTAAAAATTAATAATAATATTTGAAACCTTTTTTTTTTTTTTTTTTAATCGCAATCATTCAATATTATATAAATTCGGGTTAAATAATACGCACGAGTATTAATTCACAGTGCAATATATAGCGGTTTCGTTGTTTTGACACCGCGAGATTAGGTGTATAATGCTCTTTTAGATCGTTATATACCCAATCCTATTTTAGTTCCTGTTTTTAGATCCTTTTTGAGTATACATTTCTATATGCAGTTGTTGAATCAGGATCGCCGTTCCAAAACCTTAGTATACCTAGTGGTATCCGTATATTATCTATACAATTTCCAAATTGCTTTGTGTATGTTAATTATTAGGTAACAATATCGTTGTATAATATTATCATGGATTTGTTTTCGGGCTGGATACATGGACGAGAAATGTATATTGTTGTATATACGATCCCGGTTCTATATGTATTTCCGTACAGACAAATAGTAATGAATAACATTACAAAAATCGTATCCATATCCGTGATTATCTTATATATATATTATATTATGTATTTCCGTGTAGCGGAGAATAAAAGCCATTAAATTGTCCGTTAATGTATAATGTACGCATGCGCATGCAAAGCTTAAGCGATGATAATATGTGTTAATATAGGTATATATATATAATATCAAATATGTAAAACAAGCAAGACAAAAATAATGAATAATGTCACACCAAGAAATCAACACGCTTATACTATTACGATAAATAACTATATATAGATGATATTATAGTCGCATTAATAAGTTAAAATTGATGGATAATTACTATATTAAATGGAAATGATGGTAAATATTATTACGTTCTCCCGTAAGAAATTTGCTGAAAAATAATATATAATTATAATAGTTTATTAACGTGCCCATTGTGTACAGTATATATTATACAACAGGACAGAAAGACCGGGTAATTTTTTTTTTTAAGATACTCGTATACGGGGTGATCAACAAACTATATAAGACACTCATTATCCCTCGGAATGTATTAACTTTTATCGGATTTTTTTTGTTGTTGACAATTTAAGAAACAAGTAGCTCTAAAATGTTGTAAAAGATTATGCTACTCCGATATATACTCCGAAATATCTCGTTAACGGGTTGACGAAAATGAAAAGTTAATAAACACCAACATTTATTTTAACTAATACTATCTATATATAGCATTTTTAATGTGGTGGTTTTGTCCTCAAAAATAAGAGTGACAAAAAATATAGGCGATGCAACATTTTAGAGCTGCTTGTTTCTTAAATTGTCAACAAAAAAAAAAACCTCGAAAAAGTTATTACTTTCCAATAAATGAGTGTCTTGTAGTTAGTCAATTACCCTGTATAGTACAGAGTTTAAACATTGACTCGGACTTCCTGTCCCATAAACCATTATCACACGTATAACATTACGTATTACAAAGAACCATAGAAAAAAAAAAAAATAAATATCGATTCTGCTTTGATCATAACCGAACGTGATGCATAGCGGTTTGCTCTGATAACGGATATACGTAATGTATTTCAATCGAGATTTTCGGCAAATTTCCATATAGGGAGAATAGATTAAAAAAAAATATGAAAACACGAATGATGAAACAAGAACGAAAACGGAAAAATGTATTATATATATAGGTATTATATGTAATATGTGTAGTGTATAGTCGGTAAGGGCATTGGCAAAATGCTGACCTGTGTGTAGACGAGCGGCACGCAAACGGTGTCATAGCTGATCAGAGAGCCCAGTCTGCGCCTGATGTCCGACAGCTCAACGAGAAGCGTCTGGACCACCTGGTCGCTGGATATGAGCGACTCCCTGCGAGCCCGGTTTATGATGTTGGTCGCCCACACTAACGGCATCCAATACTTGGACATTGGGCTCCTCTCGTCCATCATTTCCACGATCTTTTTCTCGCTCTCCAACATGATCCCTGTGCCGTGTCCAAGTTTTTTACATGTTCAACAACATCAGCCCGTCCCTTCCCCCCCCCTCGACCCTCAAAAAAAAATATAAGTAGGTGCACGTGTATTTTATGTACTGTCCGCGATAATTTCCTAAAAAAAACACGCACGTATAGTCCGTATATATATGGTTATTTTACAAGGACCGTATTTTTATAGGTACCACGCACCTTACAACACTCCGCAAAAATGGTAGTTTTTTTTTTCTAACCGCACGTCAATCACAAAAACCAATAAGAAGTAAATAGGTGAAAATATTTTTAAATGTACTCTGAAACGCGATTAGATACGATTCCTTCTCCTCCCCGCCTCCCCCATTATATAATTAAGAAACACTAATAATCCAATTTATAATTATACAGCATTTAGTTAGATATATATACAAATTGGACATTTTAACGAAACATTATTTTAAGAAAACGCGGTGGTGAATTCAATTTTGTTTGAATATTCAATGCGTTTTTTTTTTAATCGATATTTGAAACGACGGAGGTTAAAATCGGACACACGAGTGATTTCGAATAGCACAGGTGTGCGTAATCGCATAAAATAACATTAACATTGATGAAAATTAAAAAAACTCATATTCGCATTGATTGATAACAGGGACTCGGAAGTACAAATCCTTGAAATTTTATTTCTGAACAACAGATCCAATTCATAGATAATATAATATAATATCTAATGCTATTATTATTGTTATTATTATTATACGGATAGATAGAATTGTTTCGATAATAACGTGAAACAATAATTGCAAAGATAACAATAATATTATACACAACGTCACACCCTGATTCAAAGGTCATGATATTGTAACGAAACAAAGATCCAATTTTTTGCAAACTATTAATATACCGTGTATCTTATAGTAGGTTTTTTTTTTTCAAACGAATACGTTAGCGATTTGCGATTCCGTATCGTTTATCGCAAAATAGAACACGAAAAAAAAAAACGGAAATTTTGTTTGCGAATCGACTATAAAAAATTGCGGTGTGTAATTACGACGCCGTATATAGTAGGCACGCGCGTTATAGGCTAATCTATCCCGCCTACCGATTCACCGTAAAATTCTACGGCAATGCAAATTATATTATAACATAAAAACGTAATCGAATAATAATATATAAATATATAAAAACGGCGAGATAAATAAAAAAAATAAAAAAAAAACAATACCGTTGACCATTGTTGTGTTAGGTACGTATTATATTGTCGAAACTAATCCGATCGTAACGATCCCCATCCTGGTTTTCGGCCCGTTGGCCGTAGCCTTGCGCGCGCTAACACTGCTTTTTTGGTATTGTGTTGAGTGTACTCAGCACCAATAATAATCGAGCATGAAGGCAGGTGGTCACCCATATATAATACTATGTTATTTCCATTTCCAACGACACTACGGATTTACGGTCTATTAGGTCAAAATAAGTGTGTGTGTGTGTGTGTGTGTGTAAAACAATATGCACCTATGTATTCCTGCTGTGATATATGCTAATCGGCTTACGGTTGAAACTTCTCCGGGAAGTATTAATTCACAAGCGGAAATTGTGGGATGGGGAGCCATGTCCCCACAAAATGTACAAACATAGAAATTAGCCTCCCCCCCACATTTAAATATACTGAAATACTTTTATACGTACATACTCGTGTGTATGTACGATATATGTCTAAAATAAATTACCCTACTTACGGGTTGTGCGTGGTATTTGGTATGACGATTTTTGCAAGCCTACCGTGAAATATTTTAAAATATCGGCCCCTTTTAAAATTATGCTAAATTTCCGCTCCTGGGAATTATAGACAGTGGCGCGCCGGAACGATTTTTGAACCGCGGGGGCTGAACATATGGAAAATCAATTTTAATGCTTACCGAAAATTACCGTCATTTAATAATCTAAAAATTATTTTAGACATTTTTTTTTTTTTAGTGGACAATTGAAATAAATATATTAAAAATGCTACACATTTTGTTTAATATTGTTCAAATTTATTTGTCAGTGTTTGTCAAAAAATGTTATTCGAATGTTTCGACTTTTGTTTCAATGTTCAACATAAAAAATTATGGGGTTACGTCTGAAACCTATGTATTTTAACAGTGAGGGCTTAGCCCCTTAGCTCATTTATTCCTTGGGGGGGGGGGTGGCATTTGCCCAAATTGTTCCGGCGCCCCTGTTTATAAGTTTATATAATATATATATATATATATAATTATATAAATATAATTATAAAATATATAAATTAAATTGTTATATATATATATATATATATATAGGTGTTACAAAATACGTAGACATCGGTAGGTAGGTATATATAACAATAATTAAGTACCGCAATTCTCTCGGACGATTTTTTTTTTCTACTCTCAAATCTGATTGATAAACCCGTATGGAATGATCCGATTATTATATATATGTTTTTTATCAAACCGCTTTAAACAGTCGCGCATTCTTTGAATAAATCGGTATAAGTAGGTGTATATAATATAATAATAGACAACAGGTTTCTGGGCTGCAGTCCTACGCGAATCATTAAAACCGGTCGCACCACGTGTTGGGATAAATAAATAATAATTAATCGAGTAAATAAACCCGCGCCAGTAAATAAATGGTTAAAACATAATAATTAATAATAAATATTATTTCCATAACGTCGGCCATATTATAGGTATTATAATATATTGGTACGCATGTAGTCTATCGTCGGCTATATATATATATAAATTAGGGCGGTCATTATTATTGGGAAGTTTTAAATTGGACTACCCTCAGAATTTGTACAAAACTATAAAAACAATTTAAAAAATAATTTATTTCGTATATAATGGTCAACCCTAGAGCGTGCGTAAAAAAATCATAAAACAATTTATAAAATACAATAATTTTTATGCTAAATTTCCTACGCATTACCCACAAAATAACAAAAGCTCATTAAACGTGTAAAATATACCACTTTCTGTTTTTTTTGTATTTTATGTTTAATAATACAAATTGAAATGCATTAAAAGAGTTATTCATTTTTTAGGTGAATGGGTTGTGTAACTAAAAAAGCATAAGTGACAATTATTATAGGAAATTTACTTTAAAAATATAAATTATTCCACTAATTTTTGCCCATGATAATATTGAAGACCGTAATTGCAAAAATCGAAATAGCACCCTTTATTTAAACTTTAACCGTCTCTCTCGAGGCAGGGCTTAGGGTTTGACCAATAATTACAAAACTTAATAAAATAATTTTTTTTTATAGTTTTGAACAAATTCCGGGTGTAGCCCGATTAAATTGAAAACAAAATATAAACAATTTTTTTATAATATAAAAATAGTACGAATATTGCGATCGTATAGTTAGGTATGCAGAAGTACTCACCGGCGTCAACGATGTGTTGTAACGTAGGAAATCGTTTTTTCACCCTTATGCTCACGTGTTTTAGAGTAATAACGTAAGCCAGTACGGCGTACCTCACGATGTTTCTTCTCATCAGTCGCCCTCTTTCGTCCTGAAATAAATAGCCCGATGGAAACAATAATAATAGCTAGTGCGGATATAACAATGATTACCCGAGTGAATATTCGCTATCGTGATCATTGGCCGTTATTTTTGGTAGGTATAATACGCGAATTATTTAGGAACTCGTGTTGTATAATATTAATTTTACGATAATTTTAATATTACACAATAATCGTCAATATTATTGTAATTGTAATAAATTGTTGTACTGTTCGATGATAATGGTAAATCGTCGTGTTCGGAAAATCGGTGTTAAAGTTTCCGTTTGAAAATCCGCGCAATTTTAGTTCGCCTTATGGGAAATCAGTAAAACCACGGAGTTTGTCAGCTCGAAAACACCACTTGCGAACTCGTACAGTTCAATCATTTCCACTTTAACGACCGTTCAAAACTTTCGAACTTACTGTCATTTTACTATTGTCGTTTCGTTCGGAAATTGTGTATAGGTAGGTGGGTACACGGGATGAGCAATCGGCCAACTTATAAAATCGCACGTGTCGGCGGGTGTCGTATGGATAGGTTACTTTGGTCAAACGTTTTTTTACGCCAATTTCTATTTACATGTTCAACATAAAAATCACGCGGCCAAAACTAAACGAATTTGAATTTAAATTAATTCTGTTTTCGTTCAAAGTTTAAGAATATTAGTTAGGTAGACATTCCGATGTCGTGGACATGCGTCCATAATTTTCAAAAAAAAAAAAAAATCGATAATCCACCATCTCGAACTAAGGAAAGGAGAGGAGGAGGGAATTACGTCCCCCGGCCCCACGGACACGGATATAATAAATCGTCCATAATATTATCATCAAAAATTTACATAATAGGTATACGACCTATACAAAGAGTGTTTATTTTGCAAATTCGGCCCCGGGGCCCGCTGGACAGTGGACACTTGTCCGGCCTTGGAAGCCTCCGTGACCTTCTTAACAACTTATAACCAACAAGGATGTTTCACTGTGGCCTACACTTGCAAGCAATCTACAGGACAGTGTATACCACATACATTATAGTTATTCGACAGATTGCTACTGAAATTATGTAGTTCACGTATAATTGCACTGTGCGGCACTTAATGGGAATAAGTAGATAGGTACCGTTTTAATTTATCTCCCCTCCTCTATCGCAGCAGTGTAGTTTGTTTTTTAAAATGAGTTTTCTCAAAAAAATTATTTTTAATAATAACAATATTAACTGGAAATTTGCGGATGCGCATCGAGTATAATATGTACTCGTATATACCTTATATACGAGGTGTTTTTGGCGGCTTTGCACAGATGACAAAAGTAAAATTTCGCCTCCAACACAGTATAGTACTTCAACATTGATTTTTAATTCGTTTTACTTACTGTTGTCCCTGGTATTGCTGCGCTTGCGAAAAGAGCCAACGTGTCCGGCCACGGTAATAGCCTATACTGTTCCCACCATCGTTTCACTACTAAACCAACATAAAAGCTCATGGCAAATGTTAACGGGACGCTCGCAGAATGTCCGGCCAAGTAACATCGAATTTTTATGAATAACCTACAAAAAAATATTTAAAAAAAAAAAAAAGGTTAATTTCAAATTATTGTTATACGTTAATATTTATCAAACAAGATAGTTAAATACGCATAATATAATATAGCCGTATAGGCTCATCGTTTAGAAATTAGTTTAATCCTAAATAATGTGTAATAAATAAAATTAATAGGTGGTTATATAAGTCCGCGAGTAAAAAAAAATTATTTTTGTTATTAAATATAAGTGGGAATAATTTTTTTCGCTAAAAACGATTTTCATATATAAATTGATTTGTAACAAATTAAAAAGTGATAATATATGTCAAAATTCGTTTAAAACACAAACAGTTACAATTTATTTTGTATTTTCAAATGAATACAATTTTTAATTTTAATTTATCAAAATATGATCGCAATCGTTTTTCGTTTGCAATGATTTGTCGTTGCGTTTAGATATAAATTGAATTAAATTATCTTGTAAATCCTACCTTCCCAACTTCCCACGTACAACAGTAACCCATGGTACTAAGTATATCATTAATTTTTTTTTTTTATACACGTTTAGGAGGTAATTTAGCATTATTTTTATATAATAGGTAGGTGTATTTGATGATATAACATACTTTTGTTGAGCTTCAGTGAACGCAAACCTGTATGCTAAATTCAAAGCAAAATAAACCATCAAGTATGCTGCTAATTCCCTCCATACAAGCTTGTAGACGCTACCTCTCCATCTGAAATATACATATAAACGTTGGTGGTTAATTATTATGGAATTTATTTAAGAATATCGATTTCTAATAACACTAAATAACATATTAAATAAATTAAAAATAGAATATACGATACGATCGACATAGCATATAAATGGGTACTTTACGTTTCAACAACCTACTTAAATAATTTCTATCGGTAGTAAACGCATATTTCGGGCCTTGCATAATTTAAAATTAAATTGTATTAGTTTAATTTATACGGTTTTTTTTTTTTTTTTTAATATTATTACACATATACTTTAGGTACAAAATCTATAAAGACGTGAACGTAAACTCGTAAATTCGTTGCCACCGCTAGTCGTTAGTGACAAACTAGAGGAGATAATTCAATTGCAATTGCATTTTCTCAAAACCTGCAGCCGATGTTTATCGTAGGAATAAACACCTGATTAAATACTTGAAAACGTTGATGTTTATATATAAATATATATATAACCTTCTTGGTGTTTGGTTATATAATTTAAACGCAGATCGTCGTATACAACTATAAAATATAGTGTAAGCATGACAAAAAATATATAGTAATCCCACTTAGGGCCCACTGCCACCCGGTACGCAAAAGCGCATGGTATATGGTTATAAGCATTAGGTATTTTATTGGAACCGCTTATAAACGGCTTATGTCAAATAATTGATTGAAATTTTTATATCGATTGTGTAAAAATGTAATAATATACAGAATATTAGTATAAGTCTAGGAAACAATTACTAAAATACCTGTGCTATACATAATTAAATATTATATATTCAATAAAACGGTTTGAATAAATTATTTATTATTTCTCCCACTGATATTTTAGGCCGTGTAAAATAGAGTAAAACTTGGTTTGAATATCGCTAGATCAATGTTAATATAATCAGTCGCATTTGAAAATGTTATGAATATATAATTGTAAAAATTGTATTAATACGGGACTTCTATAACTGATGTTATAGTTGCGCCCAACCTGGAAAGTTGGCGATACCGGTTCGAATTAATCGATTTAAAATTATAATGACACAAATATCAAATTAACTGCAGACAAAATAATTTATATACTAAACTATTTATATATATATATTTTAATATATTAATAACACGCCTATCGATACATAATAATTCGAATTAAACGTGTTTTCTCGCAATTCAACTCTTATAATAGCGCCTACTTTTTTAAATGGATACTATATGTGTATATATATATATATATATATATATATATATATATATATAAAAACAACAAATAATTATTATACTCGAGATATGATTTTACACGCACTTCCTATAATTATAATGAAGTTCGTATAGTTAACTATCATAAATCATAATAATATTATTAACTAGTAGGTGCCTACATCAAATATTCTATTCATCAATACACTAATATTTCAAGCCTATAATTATTATATCCGTACAACTTTTTTTTTTCTAAAAACATTCTGGTATCTTATCATCGAGATGTCTTTACCAGCTGGTAGGGTTTAACTTCTACGAAAAACTAAGGTATGAACAAATATTTTAATAAATTCTTCACGATCACTGCGGTATAATTTAAAATGTTGAAATTATATATTTTTTTTTAATTACTTTTTTTTTTTATATTTAAGTTATTGTTATAATAATATCTTTTATAACAGTATGTAGCATAATAACTCTGTGTGTAGATTATTATGACGCATGTGCTTTTTTTACTTTCTTCGGGTCTATGGACTGTAAAATATAAATAAATAAATAATGGCAAGGCTAACCAGTTCTGATGATATATGGTATCGAAAACTTTTTCATTTGATCTAAAAAAAAAAAAAAAAACGTTGACTATACAACATATCCAGTTAAAATATCTCATAAGAATCTTACGCTATATATTGAAAACTAATTATTAATGTAAACAAAATATTTTTAAAAAAACCAGCGTCGACTATATTTTATTATATTGATTCTTGTTTAAAAATATATGTATTTATAGGTAAATTGTAGATTTGTTTACAGCAAGGCACTTTTTTGGCGGATCTTTTCCATATAGGTACAAAACGTGCGAATATTGTAATTTCCATTGCGATATTTGTCGAATTGCATAACAATATATATATATTTGTTATCATCAATGTCATAAAATTATGTATTGGTCCTGTCATGTGATAGTCCTGTCAAATTATACCCGGGTAAGTTGGTCAATATCTATAATGAATATATTATTACATTTATGACTTTGACTTGATACATCAGACGGTGTTATAATCTGATAAATTTACTAAAGCCATTACAACAGCCAAATATTGTAAAAAATACTGTACAATATTTTTTAAATATTAAAAGATGACTTATGAATTTTGAATTTGTGCTTACAAATACTGTAAATAATGACTTACAAAATGTTGGCGAAATTCGGTTCGAATATACCGAACTCGTGCAGCTAACTTCACGGACATCAAAAGTATTTTTCTGAACCTTTCTATATTTAAACCAAGATGTATGAGTATTAATTAGTATTAATATTAACGAGTTAAACCATAAGGTAGGTTTTAACATTAAAAAACGATTATTACGTTTCACCGATTAATTTGCCAATGTAGGAAACCAATTTGTTATTATTCGATATTTTTTGGCACACATTTGTAGTCGATCAGATAAAGTCGGTGGGCTACATGGACTTGACCAAAGAGAAATTTAAATTAATTATATAAAATGTGAATATGACTTCATTGACTGCATATAGTTTTAGTCAATAATTATAATAACTGGCCAGTCATAGAAATTATTAATTTGTATTAAATCGTTTGTATCATTGTCTGTCTTAGTCTATGCCTATGCAAAACAGTCAGGGCCAACAATGACTAACCATTCTTTAATAATTCCTGAATAACATCATTTGCGAGAACATATATACGATATAACTATAAATAAATAATCCTTGTCTGTTTTAGATTCAGAGCGCGGAGAATTGGTTTTATTATGATGTATGCTTTTTAATTTTATCCTCTTTTTAATTGTATCCATAAATTAATTTTTAACCAAAAATCTTATTCTGATCACCAACTTTAGACGTGATGAGAAAAATGTGGGGAAAACGCGTTTCTGTTATTTTATTTGTAATTCTATAAAACCGCCGAGTTTTAAACATTTCACTGAATATTAGCACTTTCTAGGCGTGATTCGAAATATTCTGGCATTTATTGAGTTATTAATAGCTATTCAAAATTATCGAGGTTTTTTTTTGTTGTATATATGAATAAAAATACTGTAATTAATTGTTATCAGCGTTTGAAGTTCAAATTTATATTAAAATTCGTTAAAAACAAGTACAATTGTATTGTATTTAAATTTAGTAAATTTATCAAAACATGTTTAATCGAACTTTACCCAGAATTCGAAAATCCTATATTTTCCCGATTACTCACCTACAACAGTGGCCCGCCCGAATTTTCGGTTATTTATGATTTTTTTTATACGAATTGTATATTAAAAATTCTCGTATTAGGCATCATCTGTGTGGATTATTCATAATCCGATGATCGTGAAGGAAAAAGAAGAAATAATAATAATAAATTTAAAAAAAAAAAAAAAAAAAAAAAAAAAAAAATCCTATTAGGCGAGCCCGTCTCACATTCGTCGGAGGATTATGTTTCGTTATTAAACCGTATAAGCCCATAGTCGAACAGCTGACACATTCGAATGTTTACGGATATAATATTATTTTTGAACGCACGAAATCTCGAATAACCGCATCGGTCATCACGCGGTTTACGGCGACGGAAACAATAAATTAGCATAAATATTTCGTATGAATGAAAAATACGAGAGACGGCTTAATATATATAAATATAATAATGATATTATCGCACAATGGTTGGTTTTTTTTTTTTATTTTTTTTTTTTTTTTACGGTGTATCGGCCTCGGAACCAGGCGTGCATGGTCAACAAAGTGCATTCTACAAAGGATAACCGCATTTTATAGGTATATAAATACGATTATAGTATAGTAAAGCAGTAGTACTGGAAATAGAACCGGTCATATCCTACTACGTATAATATAGTAGAACCGGTCTACCGGACACCGCCCTCTGGATCACGAAACGTGTCCCGACGCGAACTAGGCTATTTCTCACCTGGTCCGAGAGGCTTCTTCTGCCGCCGCCGCTGTGGCAATCCGTTCGGATTTCCTGCAATTCTATATCATTATAGACTATATAATATTTACACATAACGCCCAAATAATATCGATTAAATATTTTAACGCGACGGTATGTAAATAAAACCGAATACGTGTAATAGAAAAGAAAAAAAAACAACATATTTTTTCTTATATTCGCAAAACAATACGATAATATGTACATATCGATCGGGGGGGGGGAGAGAGGGGCGTCTCCGGAACGTAATTTAAAAGGAGCGATATTATTAAGACCGTGTGTTCAAATTTTTATGTACGCACATATTTCAAAGTAGGAGGTTTTGAAACTCTGTTATGTACAAAAATATACATTTTATTGTGCTAATGATATAATATATCTATCATATCTTGTTAATTTTAAAGGATAGCTTGAGTGGGTTAAAGATTGGATTTAAAAAACCCAACCCGGTCGGATTTTAACGGAAAAGTTTTATAAAAACCGAATTTTAGATTCAGATAAAAATCCGGATTTACAACAAGTATCGGTAATCGAATTTCGGAATCCAAACATTCGGATTCTCGAACTTCGGCAAATCCGGATTTTTCCCATCGCTAATATATATATATATATATATTATATATTATATATATCTCCTCGTAACCGACACCTTACGAACATCCTATATAATAGATAAGCAATCCGGAAATGTCTTGTATATAGGTATAGGTACCTATGTGTAACTACGTATGTAAACACACACGTTGTATTAGAAGTTTACTTCCTCCAACGTCACGCTATTATGTTACTATTATTATTATAATTATTATTTTATTTTTTTCTAAACGATTAAAACATAGAATAGCGGTAGTATATACAGAAATAGGATAATTACACTGGTATCCCCAGTGACATTTTACATAAGGGGCCGACTCAAACGTTGCGCGTACAGCCGCGGGTGGAAAAATCAGAGGAGGCACCACTGTAGATTATAAAAATCGTGTTCGAAACACGAATCGTTTTGGCGACGTGAAACCGAGATAGGAATTCACCCGAGGCGAAAAAGCCTGCAAGCACGCCACAGATTATATCATATTTCATGGCGTCGGATTATATATTTTAATAGTTATTATACGCGAACACCGGGCAGACAAAAATAAAAATAGATTACATACCTATACTTGTACATAACATATAATAATAATTATTAAACACGGCACCATTCTTGCGGTTTTTATTACTTTTTTTTTTTTAATAGTGAAAACTATTTTATTACTTATTTGAATATCTCTTGACTGTAATTGTACGTATAGGAGGTAGCATACAAATGATATTCGTTTTTATTTTAAAAACAGACAAACAAACAAACGAAACGAAACTTTCAGTATTATAGTCGTTAAAAAAAAAAAAAAAAAAAAAATGTTCGACGTACTTTTATGAACACGTTTGCGGAATTCCGTTGAAATTAACGCGTTTATTATCGCGACAATAATATTTCTTTGTTTTAACATTTATTTTATAGGTACTTGCATGTGATTCTAGTAAAACTGTTGAGGACGAATGGCTCAAGTTATATATTTATGTACGGTTTTTAATATTATTATATGACTTTTTTTTCTTTGGTAACTATTTTTTAATCGTTTATATATAATAGTGACTAAAAAAAAAATTACCCAATCACTGTAAGAAACCGGACAAATGTATTAATCGAATTTCGAAAAATGTTCCGTATCCACATCATACCAGGCACATACGTCTAAAACGATCTTATACATTTTGACGGTAAGTCAATTTCGTACGAAATCCTTAGTAAAAAAATATATGTATATATAAAACGATATAAAAACCTAATGCCATAGACGATTATTCGAGCGCACGCGATTTCTCAAAATTGAAACCTATAATAATAGTTCTATAATTGTACAATTTTACAATTCCACTGTTTTCTCTATATTATTTTGTCGTGTACGAAGAATTTTAGAAACTCGGAATGAAGAATACTTCTGTATACACTTTGGGAATATTGCGATTGATTTGTTCGACTATAATAATACACGAATATTAACATTTCAGGAGTACCCGGGTATAATACACTTTATTAACTCGTTCAAACTAGAATATTGGGCGAAATTAAAAAAATACAAATTAAGTGAATTCGCGTTATTTTTAAATATTATTATAATAGGCGTGTTTTAGCGCTGTAAACATTTTTTTTTATTGATTTCGTTTTCACGAGCCAAGTTTCAATAACTTGGTTACTAAATTTACTAATTCAACTGTTTAGTGATGTCAGTAACCGGCTATTTTGAATCGGTTAAAGAGTTTACTGATTCAAGGTTACTGAAATGGGTTGATAATAATTGTAAATTGTGATAACAAATATTACAATACCTAATAAATTAATGTTTAATTCACATACGAACATAAATAATTCGATTTGAATGATGTTTTGTGATGAGTACATATAACATGTCATCAGATTTACCATTTCATTTATCACAAAATAAGAGACAATTTTGACTGTGAAGAAAAGAACTGATTTCGTTGATATATTTGTAATGATATAAATTATTTTATATTATCAAATTAGTAAACGAGGTTACAAATTGTTGTTTTGGCGATCTGTAACCATTTACTAACCACAATAAATAATATCAGTAAACTGTTCAAATCGCCAAAACACGGCTAATATCACTTTAACGTGTACTTATAGGAAATCATAATTCCAACCAAAAATATTTTACACTTATTTATTTAAATTGATTTCGCGTATTCCGTAGCTATTCGTGTATAAATATATATATAATTGTATAAAATACGATATTTAATTTTGTCACATTCGACACACGCAAAAACAAACCTATAATATATTAATATTATCATATAAGTTTTATACCGTCGTCGTCGTTGATAGAACCAAACGTATAATAGTACGACTCAAATCGATATATATATATATTTTTTTTTTTTTTTTTTAACTCTACAAGACTATAGACACGGCTTCGTACACACTTATTTAGATATAATTACGTAGGACAGTGTAGGTATATAGGTAGGTATAGGTACTTATTTGTTTGCGTCTCCGTCTAATAACACAGTAGGTCATCGCGTCATCGTAATACAAGACCCAAACTCACGTGTTTCACCAGGTACAGAAGAAGAAAAAAAAATTCAACAGTAAATCACGCGTTCAACAATACCGCCATTGTGTCTTCAAACAGAACACACAAAAGCTTCGAAAAGGGCGTAGTTCACTGCTGCAGTTTCGTATATACTCGTATTGTACACCGTACACCTATCGTGTACCTATGTATATATATATATATATACTATTTGGGCGCACGTGTCTAGAAATTTAATTTCAAGCCGATTTCCGATCGACCGTATGTCTTGCAGCGGGTCCGGTGCAGTGGCGCAACCGGGATTTTGTATTATTTTAACACAGTTCAACTTTAAAGTTTGTTATATTGTAAAATTAGATTTAAAAAATAAAATCATACATACGTTACACACTTCTGCGATAAATAATACGGTACTTAACAGTGTTTTAAAATGATATCTAAACGAAACCTAAGTCTAAGCGGTAATGCCTATACGTTAATCTAGGCCTGGTACTGACCCGATCGCATTCATTACCCAAACCTCGGGTCAATTATTGTTACTCTGTCAAACATTATTATTATAAAAAAAGTACAACACGGTCCAAACCCGAGGACTCCCCCCTCCCGGTTGTGTCACTGGTCCTATGTATTATTATCGACCACCAGAAATGTATTATTGAAACAGCTCCAAATCAAATTTCTAACAAGTGGTTCTCAAAATATATTTCAAATGAAAGTTGAATAAGTACGTAACATTGACATTATATCTGACACGCAGTGATTGATTTATGACAAAGATTATTATCTATAGGTAGGTAATTAATCCACTGATTATACGAAGTCCGTATCAGAATAATTATGTCTTATTTTTATTCAGATCTCAATATATTATACAAATAATAGCAATTTTTTTTTTTTATCTTACAATAATTATAATCCATTAAGGTAGGTAAATAACATTTACTAGTTTATATATATATATAAATATTTTTTTTATCGTTGCTAACTATTTAGGCACTTTGATGCCAAAACCAATTTCTTTCACTCTTCCCGTACGCACAGTTTAAGTCCCCATGCCAATTCAATCTTATATCTGACGTGTCTCTCTTCATCACGTCCAACCACCGTTGCTTCGGGCGACCGCGCGGTCCTTTCCTATTTATGTTGCTCGTTAGTACTGTTTTAGCTATACCTACTGCTGTCTGCTCTCCAGACGTGGCCAACCCACTCGAATCTTGCACATTTTATCAATTGAATTATATCCTCATTTTTGTACAATTATTTCAGCTTCTCATTTGACCTCCTCTGCCACACTAGAGTGCCAGGGTTCATCATATTCCTTAAGACTTTTCTCTCCAAAATATTTAGCTCATTCTCGTGTCCTACTGTTGTAGCTCAGGTAAAACTGGCTCGAAATCAATGGCGTATAGCTTCTAATTGATTTTTCTAGACAGTAACTTCGACTTAAAAAGACGTGACATAGCAAAGTAACATTCATTGCCCACTTTCAAACTAAGTTTAATTTCGTTATGAACAATATACAGTTCGTGTTATCTATCTTGACCCCCGGGGTATTTAAAATCATGTATTCGCTGAAAGGATATTTCATCGACTTCTAAATCTAACTCATCACGCCCATTTCGAACATCACTATACAGTCAAGTGCATATAATATTCGGTATTTTCCCAGTTTATCGACAATCCTGTACGCTCGCACGCTTCCATTAGGTCGGACATTTATTACAGTTGGCAGTATCTCCTTTCTTAACGCCCGTGAATATTATATCGTCCGCGTAGGCTATATTCACTACAATAATATTATATAATAAATAATAATATTGTCAAACCATAATAATAACAATTGCATAAGCATAGAACATCACAACGATCGAATGCAAAATCGTTCACGATTCGCGACAAAAACGGACGTACCTGTACATTATGTTATTAACTATTATTGTTGTAATTATTTACAACGCGTACGAGGGTATTTAGTAATTTTTGCCGTTACTGTCCTTGATTGCCTCAATATTCGCAATAATATAACATTATCATAATAGTCACCTACTTAAATCGTACATAATAGTAACTACGGCGATTAATAGTTTACACCGTACCTAACCTAGAGTCCCGAATTTTCGACGAGATATTAACGCAATACAAATATGTTACCTATTATACCTGGCTATACTATATTATGGCAATGGTCACCGCGTATACCGCGAGGACAAACGCGTCCTCGGTCAGACACTATAGCACTAAATTAATACGAACAAACCTCGAACGAAAAACTGATACATGTGAAATATTTCATTAAGTCTGAGAAACATTGATTATTTTTATTTTTGTTTTGTTTTATAAATTTGGCCTCATTACTTTATTTTATGTACAAATATAATATAAATAATGTCATATAATATAAAACGATATTACACGATGAAAACAAAACCATCAGGCAACAAATTAGTATTTGTTATTATTTGTTTTATATTTCGACTAATTTGAGATTAAAAAAACAAAATACTGCTCTTGAATGGACCATGAATGTCGTTCAAATTTGTGACTTCGGATTTTTTACATGATCAAAAGAGTAACTTTCGGCGAACCTTGTGATAAATTTTCGAGCATTTTTCGAAGCCAAAAATAAATATAACGTAAATAAAAACTAAATAAACTCAAAAATATCAATTAATTATAAGCAGCTTCAACAGACCAAATTTTTGTCTATTCTATTTTAGTATATTTATTATGCATTTTTAAAAATTACCAAATTTTCAAATAACAATTTTTGGATATTATGGACCGACATTCAAAAAAGTGAATTGCTGAATTCAAATCTGTTTTCAGAATTCTTATCGCTTCACTACATCGATCTGATGATTGACAAAAAATTGGTCTAAATCGCTATTAGTGTCTTATTAAAAGGGAATTCGAAACGGAACGGGGTATTCCCTAATCTTTCTTTGTCTAAAATATACGCAGCGTAGCGATTTAGACCCCGTTCCGTTTCGAATTCCCTTTTAATAAGACACTAACTTCCTTGGAACAGTATCAGGTTTGAACCAACTGGTAGGTTAAGCATTTAATTTCCCTCCTAATTTATCTAAACCCGTCGTCAGAGTTGGACTATACCTTACAAAAACAGCGTGGGAACATATTTTCTACCCGCCCAATCCAGCTACTACACCCTCTAAATTAACTACTGCAGTCCCTGGTAGCTTATTAAAGGTTCTTGAGTAGGGCCGGCGTGAACGAATATCCCATGAAGCGGCTGCTTCGTGACCAAACTAGATGGGTGGATGGATACACCCAGTATATGTGGCATTTATTATATATCTATAAATATTTATACACGTATAAATTAATATTAGGAATAAGCAATTCGGGAAAAATTAAAGACCGAAAACGGAGGTGATTTCCCGTAAATATGGTATTAAATAGTTTGATTTTAAAATAATACAAAATTAATTCCATCTAAACGTTATAATTTGTATCCTAATATATAAATTAATAAAAGCAATTATTTTGACATACTAATTATCCTTAATTTAATATGCACCAACAACTGAATCATATCTTGTGATGTATTAGACTCGACTAGTCATTTATTCCGGTTACTTACCTACCCCACCTGACCTGTACCGCCGAATCACTCCGATGTGTACACCAATTTAATGAGATAAAACATGTTCAAACCAGTGAAATATTTTATTTTTATATGCCATTAGGTATTATTTCCATTGTAAACTAATTAAAAAAAAATCCAATGTTCAAACACTATTTATACGACGTGTTATGTGCTGTAAATAAGAATATATTATAACGATAAGCATCTCGTTAGATCATTAATGCATACATTATTATAATATCTGTTACACTTGAATAATAATTCTTTGTGACGAAATACAATAATAATAATCGCACGCGTTAAAAAGACACTAAATAATACATTTTTTTTTTTTTTTACGATAGTAAAAAATTAAATGACCAAGAATAAAAGTGCCCCTTCGTCTTCCATGACCCTTTATTATACTACTACTATTATTATAATAATAAAAACAATCACATTGGTGGTGGTGGTGGTGGTGGTAGAACCTTGGAGGTAATTACCGCGCGCTGTATAATTAAAAAGTAACGATAATTACACCGCTGCCGTTCGAAATACTGTTTAATATTATTATTTTACAATTTGGTAATGAAAAAAATTTACTCTGTGCGTTTTATGAAACCATAAGCTGTCTGATGTCCCGCCAATGACTGTATAAACCGTGAAAATAATTTGCGTAGGTATAGGTATCCTGCACTATATTATATATAAGACATTATTTCGAATTGTGGAAATTCAAAATGTCCACAATTCGAATATGATTCGATTAACAGATCGATTTATTTTTGAATATTTTTACTCGTTTTAACCGTATAACCCGCATAGGCCCGTACTAGCCCGTTCTATATTTCGAACTCTTATCATAATGTATGGGACAAAAACATAATTCGTATAACATATTATATGATTCATACATACATCTAAAACGTTATATTATTTAGTGAACTACGCCTTGAGCAAGTATAAACCTGACAACATATATTTTTGCTTATCAGAAAAAAGATAATCCAGATATCCAGATATCTGGAAGAAAAAAATATATTTTTTGTTTTTCCATGAAAAGCCTTAATTTATCATAAATAATACAATAGATAATATGACTTCATAATAATCTACTCGTATAATAATCGTACTAATAATATTTAATGAACGCGGACTAAGATATAATGTACTGGTCTCGAACAATTTACCAGTGGTACCAATTTGGCGTGCAAGAAACAAGTGCTGGGTGTCGCAATACTAACAGACGATTTACAACAATTTTACAATGATTTTACAACGCCATCTGCAATATCTAATGATTCTAATGTAAATAATAATATCATGGTTAGTCACCAAAAGCGCTAAAAGCAGATAACAGTAGAACCGTTTGCGGACTGTCCGCCTCGCGAACTAAGATGAAAACGAGCAATAGAGCACTATAGTGGGGAGAATACGGATTGCCAAGAAATACCGTAGCGGTATCTCATGGTTAATTTATCCATTATCTAAATAGTAAATACCTTGGTGAACTAAAAATAAATTTAAAACGCTAAACAATATTTTAGTCTACGCACTAACCTAATTAAACGTCATGTACAGTTCCGTGATTTCTGTAATCTGTACGGTACTTGATGTTAACTTTAAATATAACAATTTTATATTAAAATGCAATTTATGATAATAATTAAATATTTCTTTAAATTAAAAGGAATAAAAAATCACGAAAAATGAACGAAATCAATGGAGCATTCCATTTTAGAAGTTCCTTCTAAGTACTTAATTTAACACCGTAAACATAAAATAAACCCTAATATTATATTATGTAGTTTTATTAGTAAGTAGCTGTAAGTACAATTTGTAGGTATTGTAAACACGTGTAGGTATAAATTCTGTAATTATCACATTTTAAAATATACCTTTATACAACTAATATATTGTACTAAAATCGCTCTTTAAATTTTCGTAACAGATTGTATCACATAGATAGGGTTAATTTCCAGCACGGACTGAAAACGGTGCACAGTCCTCAAATATTTGTAGAAATAGCAATGCACGTTTATGAGATAAAAATCATACGGACATAGTTGTGTGGAACATTGGAACATTATCGCTGGCGGTATTTCTGGCGATTTTATGGAAGTCGTAAAAATATTAATGATATAGGTACAGAATACTCTGCCGAAAATTATAATAATTTTAGGCAATTCTAAATATTAGTTGATTTACAATTTACATATTTTTAGTTACTAGTTACGATCAAAATCTATTCCACGAATATCAAACGACAAACTGTATCCATTTTAAAATCGAAACTCCCCCCCCCACAAGCACACATTATTGATTAAAAACAATATATTAGTACAAATATGTTGTGTTAAAAGTTAAAATTAAAAAGAAATTTAAATTAACTTAACATAATATAATTCAAAATGAACTCGTTTTGTTTATGTTAAGTTAATGTAAGGGGTCACAAGTAAGGAACGGCATTACAGATCAGCCCGATCGATCGCTACTACAGATTGGAATCACCCGCGCTCGCATGAATCACTTTAAAAAAAAAAAGCTTAATATGCAAAATATATCAGTGTTGTCATATTGAAAAATTGTATTGTTTACACTTTTATGTTATATACAGCGATACTGCTTGGCCAAATAGCCTATGACCAAATAGCTTATGTTTTATTCGTAAACAATAAACATCACGAACGCGGAAACAGTCACCTATTTTGCGATACGGTCATAGATAATAGTATTTGTTGTATCAACATGTACGGTATTGCATACAAAACATTTTTTTTTTTTTTGCTTTTTATTATGGCTACACTGTTGCGTATAAACGAATAAATCTGAAAACTTGTTAATTATGAGAATTCCGGATGTTCCACCGGTGGTGCTTTATCCGAGCATCACCGCTCTGTCTATTAATATAAAGTATAACTACCAACTGGTCGAAGTTTTGTGATACTACCCAACACGATTTATTCTTCCCGGATTACTCCGTTTTGCTAATCGGACGGTTTCTGATTATTATTATTATTATTATTTTTTTCTTTAATTCTATTTATAGTACATATCGCGTATTATAATAGTATTGTCTGCGAAATTCAAATGTGTAGACAGCCGTCGTGTTATACGGATGTTCGGTTCGTGTACGACATCGGAATTCGATTGCGATTGAATCTGATTAAATCCCAATTCCACTTCCCGAACGCGAAATTCACGTAACCTATATAAAAATTACGATCGCGGGCCGATTCGCAAAATCGCTGCCTCCGAAGTACCTATACGTCCGTATAAATATATTAATATAAGTAATGTAACCAGTTTCGACGTCGTTATACGGATACCCCCTGCGAACGTACCTCCTATATCGTCTACAGCACAATAAATCGTGTAATATAATATTATAATGTTTGCACAGCAAAGACCTAATATATATTATACCAATTTAAACTGGAGTATTGTACCTGCACGCATCTTGGAGACCTGTCCGCCAATTTATTCTATGCACATACACGTATAATGTAAAAAAAAAAAAAAAATAACACTAATGTTCAACTGATACAATTGAAATTATGTACCGATTAGCTTTAATAGGTGTACCAGTTTATTTAATACGCACACATACGAATCTGGGGAATCCCTTAGCGAAGGCCGTACAGTTGAAAATTCGTGCCTAGCAATTATTAAATATCATTATAATACTACACTCAGTACACTCAGATCGTTAATTCTGTAAATATTCCAATGTGTTTTTGACGAATTGCGGCTTACGGTAGTATTGTGCAATAAGGATTCGGGGTTTATTGGACCCACTGACGGCATTAAATGGCATCTATTTGAAAATATTCGTAGTGGAAAAACGTATAGAACATAAGAGTTCGTAATCTGATTTTGTCAATTTTTCAGGAGCGAATAGACGTTCGAATTTCAATTTTGTATATATATATGTATATAATTTAATAGACGTAACACGCAAAATAGAAAAAAAAATTGATATACGGACATTTTTCGTCGGGTATAATATGTCTGATATATAATACAACGAACAAAACGATTAATAATAATAATAATAATTTGCGTTTTCCCGCACACATTGCCGCGTGAAAGGAAAATTAACAGAAAGGTACCGCCTGTCTAATTATTTTATAACAATATAATATAATAATATATCGGTACAAAATATTATAAAAAAATAATAATAATAATAATAATAATTCTCCGGAGAGTTTATTACCAAACACCGCGCGTCGCGTCTCTCCGGTTCAATATCATTTTATTTATCATTGCGCCGCCGCCGTCGCGATTTTATTGTCAATCGGCCGCACAAAAACGGTCACAATAAAAAATAAATAATAATAATAATAATAATAAAATAATACGACTTTCTACTACTCACTTGCAAAGTATACTGCCAAAACATCCGAAACTACTTCCGTTGGCGACGAGACGCGAGTACGAAACGGTCATAATTTCAAATCGCCAATATTACAATAATTATTATCCTCGCGGCGGCCGGCGTAAAACTGCGTTATCCGTCACATACCGCGGATGACACTTGTTGTCGCGTTAACGATCACATATTTCTATTTCTTTTTTGTTTTTCTCTAATAATTATTGCGATCGCACTTTGTTTTTTTTTGTTTTGCGTCGCGGACATGCAATATACTATATAATATATACCTACACTATATGTGTATTGTTACAACGGAAATCGTTTAGACAAATATAATAATATATCTAATATAGGTACCGCGCGCGGCGATTTAAAAAAAAAAAAAAATAAATAAATTTGTATACGAATATAAATAATTTGCTGTCGCGGTACGAACAATATAACATTAATATGTATAATTAACAAAAAAAAAAAAAAAAAAAAAAAAAAAAAAAAAACAGAACAAAACACACGCAATAATCGTCCAACGAAAATACAATATTATTTATTATCAATAAATATATATATATATATATATTTTTTTTAAATTCTAAAAAAGAAAAAAAACAACACGATACGAATAACACCAACTCGCCCAATCAGGTTGTTCGACGTTCCGTACGGTTCTGCCACTTGTGCCGGTGTCGTTCTGCGGGCAAGACTGTGGCGAACGTATTTTCACTGCTCCCTCCACCGTCGTCGTCGCGCCGCTCCGATCATTTTGTTTTTTTTTTTTTTTTTTTTTATCCGACACCGTATATTATGATTTTTTTTTATATATATATATATATCGTCGGTGTGTTTAGGTAGGTACACGACGCGTAGTACTTACAATCGAACGCTACCATTATTGTAATAATAACAATATTATTATACGGTGGGGTGGTGTTGGTGTAATAGTATACCTTATACCCGTGTAATAGTCGCGTTTACAATATTAAATTATTATATTTTTTTATTATAATACGAGGGTTGTGGGTAATCTCTAGAGGCGGTGCTCTTAAATTGGTAATAGTAAAAAAAAAATAAAAAAATAATTTTAATCGGCGGGTACCCCTCCTTACCATACACCTCTATTTTTTTCCCTTGTTCGCCCCCTTTGTCCGTTGGCGGACAATACGCGACATATGCATATCATTTTTTTTTATTTTCTTTTAATATTACCGTCCATTATATTATACACCCCTATCTACCTGCTTACCCGTAATAATAACAGTATATAAATTACCTATATAATATTCGTGGCGACGACGGCACTTTTATATAACTTTAAACAACAGGCCCTAAACTATAATATATATATTCGTATAGTTGTTATATTATAATATTTTATATGTATACGGTAAAAAGCTTATATATCATATTATACGGTCAAGCCTATTAAATTTATTTATTAGGATTATTTCGATTATTATCCAAACGACAAGAGTTCGTTTTTTCTCAGTCTATATTCAGTCGGCGTTAGCATTCCCCTGAAACACACCGAAAACATTCAATTACAAACAGTGCCGAGACGACTTAGGTGTCTAAATGGTTTTTTCTTTTTATTTATCTTTTGTCTTATCCAGACGAACATTTTGATTATTTATCGCCTTTATTGTCTTGACAACATATTAAAATAATAATAATAATAATTAAGAAATAATTAATTTTGATCACTCTGTAGGCAATACCGCGCATGTATACATGTCTCAGTTTTGATTAATCTCGATATTTCGGGGGCAGGGGGGGGAGGAAATAATAAATAGGACTCAAATGTTGTTGCAGTTAAAAAACTGGTAGAATTGATTGCAGTATTATTACACTAAAAAAAAAAAAAAAACACAAAAATAACAAAGTTCCGTTATAAATGTTGTTATCGGGTATGTAATAATTGACATATGAAAACTAAACAATAACACTATTATCGGGAAGATGGCATTTTCTGTGTCCTCGAGTGAACGAATGGAATGAACAGATATATCTATAGGCAATATGGATGGTAATGAAAAATAAAAATTATCTTCTATATTTATCTGGATAAATTGTAATTATCTGTGTCCCCGACTCTGGTTACAAGTACCGGAAATTCGATTAGAGGTCTAGATAGGAAGACCCGCGGGAAAAGATGAATCGACGCGGTATAGAATAGGGATTCGGAATGCCTGGGAGATCGAACACGCCGGAGAGAGGCAGCAGATCAAAATGGAGATGGGTGGCGGATGTGAGCGAAATGTCTACTCCTAGAGAGTAATTATGCCCCGTTCGAAGATAGTCAAAAATGATATAATAATGTTATAAGATAACACAATCACAGGTATGGCTGCGAACCTTAGCACAGTGTCGAATGTCACGGACACTCCTTTGGCGGTCATTTTTTTGAAAAGTGTCCAACATTCTTTCTCTTTGTCAGACTTGAACATCGGCTGGCCGTCGACCACGTCGCAATCATAACCGACCGCTACGTCTCCTTCGCCGTCGCGATGATGACGTTTAGAGATTTCCACCGGGTCTTTTGGCTGCCCTTGTCCGCCGCTGCCGCCGCCACCGACGCCGTCGTCGTCTTCTTCGTCCCTAAAAACAAACCGGATCATACAACATAAAACGCTTATCAATTTGAATATAATTTTATATTTCATCGTTCGCAATGGTGCAACTTTAAAAAGTCATGCTACCCCCCTCCCCTCGGTATTTCGAACTTAAAAAAAAATAAATATGGTTTTGGGTGGCCAAAAACGATTTGAGCTATAGACTCCCCTCCCCAATGGGCGGAGTGGACGGTATTATGCGGACCAGTAAAAGCAGTTTTTTAATGGCCCCGAAATCGAGTAAATTTTTTATATGTCATTTAAAACTGAAAAATCGCCGTAATCAATTTATACTATTATTTCCAATCGGCGATAATAAAATAGTATAAATGTCGACAAAAATCTATACGTTTTTAGTATTTATGGAACTCAAACAGACAAGATAAACTATGTATTGTTTTTATTAGTCAAGACCCACAGGGGGGGTCCAGGGGTTCGTCCCCTCTTCCCCCGGAATTTTTTTCGTAAGTAGACAAATTTTAGCAGTGGGTATTGATTATTGACTATTGTATTAAGAATAGTTTTATAATTTACCATTAAAGCAGTTGATTTTTGAAGCAGTTTTATTTGAATTAAAATAAAATGTATCGTGGTCCTTTTTTTCTATATCGTCCTGTATCTATATTAAAAAACTATAGGAACCCCTCCCCCCAAAATTCGTTTTCATTTACGGCCTTGCTATTAGTGCATTATTATAAATAAATAATATTTTTACATTATCATATAATATAGTATATTTTTTTTTTTTATATAAATTGCCGTGTTCTAATATACGCGATTTAATTTAAAAAAAAACGTTATATAAATATAAATTGTTATTAAAAGAACAAACGGATTCCTGTCACTCTTGTCCCTCGCCACTGTATAGACCTGATAAATAAACCAAATTTTCAACATTAAAAACAAAAAAAAAAGAAGAAAACTCGCCAGCCTGCGCAACGCCGGTTTTATTTTTTCGATACGTGAAATACAAACACAAGTCAATGTTGATCTAAAATCGAATGATTTTAAATTTTCGAGTGATTATCGAAAGACCGAAACGGACGGTGCACGGTGCGAGTTGTCCATTTCTCGGTGCCCGAGTGGTTTTAGGCCGCGAAAAACGGCTTTATCAGTAAAACTGTCTGCTCTACAACAATAAACCACCACCTGTGAATTAATTGATCGAATTCGAGAGCATATTCTACCCTCTCGGAAATGCAGAGAAAATCGGGAGTGGCGCGCGCGGTATTGGCTATAGAGTGTATCCACGGACTTACTTATATTCCTAAAAGAATAACTGCGAAATGGCAACCGAACAAACGCGGGTAAGCCGACACTATACCCAGCCCGATACGTTTATGCATATGCTACGGACAATATAATAATATTGAATTACACATAATTTTTTCGCCGTTTACCGTACTCGGTCGTGTAACGTTATTACACGAGCATTATAATACCATATATCGATAGTGCCTAAATATAAATTGTCGTGTTCGAGCGCAGTAAAATTATTTAGGTGTATATATATATATATATATGACATACGTATATAGCGGTAACTTGCGATGATAATATTCAATAAATTGAAATAGATATATAGAGTATATATACACGCATAACATGATAATATTATAACGATGCCACGTTATGGGCAGACTATATACGGTTTTACGTAATGTAGGTCATGTCGTTATAGTACGTAATATTTACGAATTTACGAACTGTGCACAACATAAAAAAAAAATTAAAAAGAATATCGTGTATACCTTTACCTAGACCGCGTGCGACGGTTTCCCCGCAATATAATATTATATTATATGATATTAAAAGTCAAACGTGCGCATATAACGTTAACCGTATTATATTATTGTTTTTTGATTTACTAGTACCGGGTGACGAGGGATGGGGGCGAAACGGATATTGTAGAGTACGAATTATTAAAAAAAAAAAATCACATAGCAAAGTCGAACGCCTTGTTAATGACGCCTACGAATGTGTCCCGTCGTATATTTAGTTGCCTATACGTTGCCCCGTCAGAATTGTGTATTATACGCAACTAGAGTATACGAGGGTGGACTTGTAAATAAAGCCTCTTATTGTCTCTAACTATTTTTAAATTTCCAATAGGACTATCGTTTGTCGAGCATTTAATAGCTAATGCAATGAGTTTAGTGTGGGCTAAGTCACCATAGTGTAACGTTTTTGGTTTATTCGTACGTAATTTTTAATTATAGCCTCTCCAGATGTCCGGTTCAAACAGAGTGCTGTTATTAAATTTCTTGTCACGGAAAACGTTAAACATGTCGATATACATAGGCGATTGTTCTCGGTTTATGGTAACGGGACTTTAAATATCAGTTCTGTTCGTTATTTGATATTGCGGATTAAAGGTAGTGAAGTCGGAAAAGCCTTTCTTTCCGATCAGGATCGATGTGGACTGCCCAGTAACGGGAACAAACGAGGTTCATAAACAAAAAGTCTTACAAAGGTTCAAGCAAATCGGAGAAGTGAGCAAAAATATATTTCATTGGTCACTTAAAAAATGAATAAAACGTGTCCGACAAAATGCCAATCAAATTCTGCTTTAGCACGACAATGCAATGCCTCATTGAAGCCGTGTCACAATGTAAGCAATTGAATCTCTGGGATTTCAAGTTATTCCACATCCAACCTACGTCCTACCCAGTCCTGATTTAGCACCATGTGATTTTTTTTTTTTTTTTTTTGTTTCCCAAACCTAAAGAACATCTTAAAGGTACAAAGTCCAATTCTGATGAGAAAATTAAAGCTCAAAGTCAAGCGGTGATTTGCTGCTCAATATGAACAGTTTTATTTGGACAGCATTACAAAACATGTTAAGCGTTGGCAGAAATACATTGATTTAGAAGGAAGTTATGTTGAAAAATAATAATACGTAAATAAAGATAATTTAATTTATTACATGCGTGTTTTTATTTCATTCATTTATGTTCACTAGTTTTAAAGTTATCCGTAAAGAGCAGAGGCGAACGCAGGAAATAATTTCGTGGGCGGGCGAGTTTGAAAACAATTTAAAATTTTAAATATTCATAGATATCATACTTAATTACTCTTTAGGTGCTCAAATGTATATATATATATAGCTAACTTAACCTAACCTAACCTAATCTATTTTATTTGTAATTCTTTTAAATAACTGTTTAATTTGTAGGTCGGGAGTAATTTATTTTTACATTTGTTCCTGATATTTTGAGATAAGTTTGAACCCCCGAAACCCTCCACTTTGTTCGCCACTGGTAAAGAGATATTACTTATCAGCACAACCTCGTATAATTTGTATTTACATGTATAATATAACCTATATTATTATTATTACTACGCGATCGTTCTTATTTACGTGTTAGTTGCGATAAATAAATTTTAAAAAAACTCCATAAGGCTTAACGCATTTGAGCTGATGACGTACGTAAATTTAGATATCTATTTATATGCCGACTACACATCGTAAAATAATGACCCTCACGACTTTCAATATTATTTAAACGCTCACGAATCATAAAGTATAATCGTTTTACGAATCACGTTTGTATATTATATTATCGTGATTGTATATATATATATACAAATATACCTCAATAGTTCCAACGTTCTCGATTTAATCAACGATTTCCCAACGCGGTTGTTGACGAGATGCTTCGACGGTTTTCCGACGGGTTGCATTGCGCTGTCGAACGATTTTTGATGATAGCTCACGTTGTTGTTGAATTGGGGAAACGTAACTGTAAATAAGTAAAAAAAAATAATTAAAAAATAAAATAAAATACTAACAATTTATTCGGTTAACGATAAATATACCGTACTTATTATTATATTTTCACTTTACTGTTAAAGACACCCGGGAGATGGGGAGTGGGTTGCGTATATAATTGTTACGGAAACGCTACTAATTTCAATTTTAACTAATTTTAAACGCAGTTTTAACTATAATTCTCGCGAAACTACCGGAATAATTCAAAAAGTTTCGACATAAAGCGTAAAAACTTTATTCCGCAGCTGACGGTAATTACGTATCATTGCACAACAAGTACCTCGAAGTACACCGTTAATTACAATAAAATTGCATTAAATCCAGAAAAAAAAAAAGGAAAAAAAATCCGTTACCTATGCCAAAATCTATTAACTATACCCCGGCTTGTCTGGTATTCGTTCGTATGTTTCTTCGATATGTGTATGTATGTTGTAAATCATATTTACTAGCCGAACAAAAAAACGCAATGAAGATACGAAGACTGCGTATTGATAAACGATTAATATTACACTATTTCTGTTTATCTACGTGGTGTAATATTATATTGTTCGTGCGCCTATAACACGAATAATTACCTACTAATGATATCGACATTTTTTTTTTTTCACAATAAGATAAAATATAGATATAGATGAAAATAATTATGTCAAGAGAAAAAAAAAAAATACTAACAATCCGATATTTATCGGGAATATTTCAAGTGCGGTTTAGAAAAATAAAATCCGACACAACACTATTATCGCTAACAGTATTATATTTTCAACATTACATAAATGGAATCCGCGACAATAATATGAAATAAATCATATTCGTCCAACAGTTAAAGGCTATCGCAGAAATTATAAGTAGTTTTTTTTTTTTTTTAAACGTATATTTACAATTAATTATTACGTTGTTTATTTTGAAAATATTAAAAAAAAAAAAAAAAAAAATGACTCACTATATTTTATTATTGTTATACTGATCGTTAAATTTTTATTTTTTTTGCTCATTACGTGGTGGTGTAAAAAATTAGATTATATCGGGTCATACGAGTTTACCACGGGTGGCTCTATAAAATTACAAAATCTGAATTAATTACGTATATAAAAAAAAAAAAAAAAAAAAAAATGATTTTATTAATTATAAAATAGATGATATACATACACATTTTTATCATTTGTATAGGTGTATATACCTATATTTTATCGGGAACATAGGCTGTACCCCTCGATTCCACCCCCCTCCTCTGAAAGAAAAAAAAATGTTTAGTGTAATTTGTCCACACACTTCTCTCTATATAGATAGCTAGTTTTATATCATTTTTTCGGTCCTTTTTTTTAATTTTTTGTGATTTAATTTACATACAAATATCCGAACAAATTGTTTATACGGTAATTGAACTGTCAGATACCAACCAAGTACTTATATTATATTTTATATTAGCCTTCAGTAAACCATAAAAACATTAACTATTACCTTGCAAATTATTATAAATCACTCGCGCCCTATTCGGGATCATACAATATTATGTCATTGGACCCCTGCCATAATCATTATTTAATCTATAGTTTTATTGTAGATTAAAACTCTAAAACAATACTTGTGTTATTCGTTTCATTTTCGTTTAGTGTGTATAAGAATTATACATTTTTTGATACTTTACCACTGTCTAGTTTTCTAAATATTTTTTTTTCAACTAAATATAATATGATGTCATCGAAACACCTACAGAAACCAGATTATCCATCTATAAAATAAATTATGTATTATGTATAGGTATGGGGCCATTTATTTAAATTCTATTTTGGCCAGAACGTTAAGTTTTCGTATATATTAATTTACATTTTTTTTTTTTTAATAATAATATTAAATTAACACGTTTTAAACGGAGTTTATAATACTAAAGCAACATGTTAGCATTGATATTGCTATCATGAATTCGTTTAAATCGTATTTAGGATTATCATCAATAGTTAAAGATATATTTTGATAGGTGCCGTTCAACGAATTCGTATTGTGTTTCGTTGTATTTTTTTTATGCTTTCATCATTATTCGAAATTAACGCGATTCAACAAGTAAAAAGTAAAATAAAAATGAAATAAAACCCGGTTATGTATACTTTTATTACGGCAGTCGAATCGAAGTTATATCGTGTATATTGTATATATCTCTGTATATTTAATTAATTTCGTTTATTTATTCGTATATTCTAAAATATTTGTGTTGCTCGTGGTATTTTGAAAAACAAAAATGGTTTTAAGGTTAATTTGCAAAAAATGAAAACAGAATGAAAATATAAAAAATGTATATATTCTGGTACGTATTTTATTTTACCGTTATAGTATCACTAAAACTCGACATTTTATAATAATAATAATAAAACACGCGCCCCGCCAATCATTTCATAACAAACCTAATTTTATTTTCGTAATGAATAATAATATGAAAAATATATTATATAAGGTATAAAACGAATACAGTTTAATTACCGGTTTTCGTGGATACGCCGTCGGGCGTTTGCGATTCCTCCGCATCGCTGCCGACCGGACTCAGAAGCGACATCATGGTGACCACTTCTACGTTTTGATTTTTTTTACCGAATTTTTGCCCGTTAGGCAGACGATTGTCCACGTCGATGCTCTTATGGAAAGCTTTACTCCTACACGACTTCAACTTCCTGGTCGGGAACCTATGGATTTCTTGCGATTTTCTCCGCGAACAACTCGCCGAAGAATATTGCGTAGAAGAGGCCTGTACGCTTTGTAGTCTGGACGCGGGCGCCGACATTGCCCTGGTCAACGTCTGCCTATCGTTTTGCTGCTGGACAGTCTTGTAGAACCTCACCCTCCTCGCGGCGGCCGAAAGAGGTTTTTCCTCCTCGCTGGAGTCGTCCAGAGAATTGTCACCTTCGTGCGCCCCGTGATTTTGGAGCTGCACCTCCAACGCGGTACGGCAACTGTCTCTTTCATCTTCCAGTAACGGAGGTTGTTGTTGAGCTTGGTCTATGGATTCCACCAAGGGGTTCTCGATAACGTTCCTGGCCAAATATATATTTATACACGATTTCGACTGTTCCCGATCGATCCACGCCTGTTTTATTCGTTGGGCAAACTGTTCTTTGGACTCGTGTGACACTTCCGGTTTTAAACACACTTTGGTCGGGTTCGCCGTGGGCCTAGGTTTTTTTTCATTTTTCAAAAGCTTATTCGTAGGCCGACAAATCGCAATTGCGTCCACGTTGCAATTATTACTGTCGTCTGTTTCAGTTTTATTAAAACCGGAATCTCTTTGTACCCATCCTTGTTTCGCCATCGATTTTTTATCGATGTCTTTATCGTTTTGACGGCCACCGTTGGCCGCAACATCGCAATCGTTGGTAGACGAACTCCCGGGCCGCTGCAGTTTGTCGTCCGTAACGTATTTGTGCAGTACGTCTTTAGACATGCCGATAAATTCGAAAATTTACCTATAAATTTGTAATATATTTTTGTTTAAAAATTGATTTCGTGTAAATTTCATTTATCGTAATTTCCGTACGACACTGTATGACAATAGTCGTGACGATATTTTGCAGAATATATAAAACAATGCGTAAATTACTCGGCTCAAGTATAAAAGTCGTAAAAGTGTCGAAAAAAGTGTTCGTTATTACTGACGACCGGGCAGATAACACGCGTACATTATGTAACACTCGTAAGTACACGCGTACAAACAATAACGAATACAAATACACACGATATAATAAAATTCGTTAAGATACTGTTGAATGTTTTAACTTGTATATAACATACGGACGCCCAAAGGTGAACTTACACAAATTATTGGGTGACGAATACAATAAGATAAAAGAAATGGTGTCGTTCAATATACAAATTACCAAGATCAATTTTTATAAATTATAGAACTTCAAACGAAAAATTGCTCCCCTCTCCATAGACGCCCGTGTATATAGGTAATAATAATAATAGTAATACTAATAATAATAATAGTAATAATAGTATTAACAATCGACGGGTTAAAATACTCACATATTTGTTTAAGTAAGACGACGCTTCGAATGCGAACATTCGACTCCGGCGGTGACACAAACACTTCTGAGCACGTTTGATTTGTCTTTTATGTGAACTTCTCATAATTTATTGATCTCGAGGAAATATTGTTTTTACCGTATTTTCATGCGTTTTTTACCGGTATAATGGCTTTGTTTATAATACGTCACCAAGACGACAACCATCGACCGACCATTTAGTCCCGAAAAATGTTTGCGCGCACACTATTTATTTTTTTTTTCTCCATTATTCTTAACGCATTTGAAGTGTCGTTATAATTAATTGGTTTTTATTTGTATTTTTTTTTTTTTTTACCTTTTTCTAAAATTTATGCATTATGCATATCTAAGTTTAATACCTATACGATTTCGTTGTTTGTCTCAACTCGACGAACTTTTAACACTTTAATCAAATAATTTATTTGAAAACTTTTTAGTTTTATTTTAAATATTTGACGGACAATATCTATCCATCTATCTATATATATATATATATAGGTACATACTTTTGTTTCGCGCCCATCGTTAATAATTAACGAACTAGTTGCTCCGTGTACAAATTAATTATATAAGTGTACAGTAAAAATAATTGTACTCGTTATATCCGAGATACTCGTCAAAGTCAATTTAATATTATATGACTACAATATATAACTATATAAATTTTGAATAGCATCAAATCTAAATAAATGCACGTCGAAAGTTTGTGTTCGGTTTCGGTATTTATATATTTCGGCGTAACTTTTATTTTAGTTTCAAAATATAAGAAAGAAAATAACCTTGGTTAATTTATAAACGTATATTATAAATTTCATTAAATATTTCATTTTTTTTGTTGTTTTGTTTATACAGGATTATTAATTCAGAGCTCGGATTTTATAGCGCTATATAATATGTCATAAAAACATTAAAAATAAGCGCCAATTATTATAATTATAATTATATGAAACGAAAATGGAGGGTGTTTTTCTAATGGATTTCCATAAACGACAAATTTCATCTACTGTTTTTCATTCAAAATATTCGTATTCGTATTTAACTGTCGGTCTTTCATCAATTTTAGTTCAAAATACGGAATAATAGACAAGAAATAATACGAATAGGAAACGCGCATATTATAATATTTATTGTACATACGTATAATTACCTCGAATATCCTCGATTTTTTAAGATCTGCGAGCGAGAGATTAAAACGAGATTTTTTTTTTTTAAATTTTACGTAACACACTCGGGCTTAAGACAACGTTAGACGTCTTTTCGTGCTTATATATATTATTATATTATTATAATTGATACACTAATCACAAAGAACATTAGCACTACCATTCGGGTATAGGTATACCTATACTACGCGTTTATGTATTATTATTTATTTTTTTTTAATCAGCCTTAAGCCAAAAAATATATATATATTTATATTAACGATTATTATTTATTTTATAAGGTATACGAGGCAATCAAATCATCGAGTTATGAAAGTTGTACTATGCGGTACGAGTGTATAAATACAAGTGAAAACGAAAAAGCAGGACGGTTTTAAATTATTATTACGTAAACATCGCCGAATTATAATTACGATCACATAAGAGAAAATGTCAGTTTGGCCAACCCCTACCTCATTGGAAATCGCCAAATAAAAAAAATTATGCCGATATTCAGCACGTAATTCGCACGGCCTACACCTAGCCGGTGGGGATTGATGGTGGATCCGTTCCAGAGATATATGGTAGCTTTTTAGGATTTAGTAAAATACTTAGTATTTATTTATAGATATTATATTCTTGTTTGGAAAAAAAAAAACAACTATTATTTAGCTTTTCTATTATGATGTTTTAGATTTTGAGCGAAACAAAGAATGTCCACATTCTTTGGTTCTTTATGTTTCCCCTCTCCTCCCCCCGCCTGAACAACTTTTCTATCAGACGTCCTGATCCGATTTTCTAGTGTATCACCTATATGGAAATCATTTTTGATCTAGTCGGTTCATTTAGGAGGTTATTTGTTGATTTCTAAATAATTGGAATAAAACGGAAAAAGAACGGGGCTATAATGGTTTCGATTATTTTCTTTTTGTTGTAACCCAGTTAAAAATAATCGTAGAGACGTGAAATTTGCACAGAATGTTAATATCAGCTCATACTAGACGCGGACAAATGTTGAAAACGTTCTGGAGATTTCCGAGCTATTTATAGGCATTTGACATTTTCGATAATTGGTATTTGGTTTTTATGCGGATAGAGTTGGTTTGGCCAAGCTCTCTGAAATGGTCGACAATTTTACATCGCGCAGTCGATGTCTGCAGAACCGGCACGCTCTACCCCGCACATTTGATTTTAGTCAGGCAACACGTGACGGTATTGTAACCTTGTTAACCGGAGTCACAAGGGTGTCGAACAATCACATTCCAATCACATGACCAGTTCAACAATTGTTCTAAATTTAAGTACCTTGGACACCCACTATTAATGATGCCAACTTCAAAGGAAACGCTTTAGCTCCATCCAGGGCCGGCCCGAGATATTATGGCACCCCGGGCAAATTTGTAAAAGGCGCCCTTAAAAATATTCTTTGTATTTATACTAAATACCTACTTTTATTCATACATTTTTTTTTGTTTAAAACTTCTTGTATGTATAAAGTGTAGTGTATTCAATAATTTGGACACAGCTACACAAGTATCAATAAATATGTTATTATTATTAATTTCATAAAAATATACAATATAACTATTATAATAGGTAATACATATTTAGTAAACATTTTTATTGCTTTACACAATAGTTGTCAATGAAATGTGTATTATTATTACACACTGTTATTATTTTAAACATTTTTTTCTTGATTTCAAAACAGTGAGATTTGTTATTGTTTTGCTGAGATATAATTTAGTAACTATATAATTTTCAATATCGATCAATGCTAAATTGTTGAGACGTTTTTCTGCCATTGTTTATCTTAAGTAAGTTTTTATTAATCTAACCTTCAAACGCGCACTTCATATTTAAAAATGATTAAAACATTCAACGCTACACAAAATGTAAATAATACTCACAGAAAGGATATTACTACTGTCTGCTAGTAGTGGTTTGTTATCAAATAATTTGCACTTACGTGTACTGATAGGTATATTATTTATGGCTTTATCTGGTAAAATTTAAACTAATTGTTATTTTAAATTTTAACTCCTAAAATGAGCGAAAAAATATTACATAACAAAACCACTACTAGCAGACAGTAGTAATATCCTTTCTGTGGGTATTATTAACATTTTATGTAGAGTTGATCGTTTTAATCATTTATAGGATATTCTATGGAATTCTTTGGTTATTATTTCTAGTGAATTGCATCAAACTACACAATTTTTTATTAAAAAAAATCTATTAACAGATCTATTTATAAATCAATAACAGTTGTTATATTTTTTTTTCGTAACAAAATATTTAATAATTTTTTTTTTTAAATACTTTTACTACAAAACCAATAATAAAAAGTTTTAAATGTCATATAGCAATTTTTATTTTATTAATCCATCTTTTTTATATACCATCTTTATTATTTGCAAAAAATATAGAATAGACAAACACAAATGTATTGTGGATCAATATTTATTTCTCATAAATAGTTTTTTTTATAAATAAAATGTTAATATTCCATAAAATAGTAAGTACTGAATTAAAATTTAGTATTTATATTAAAATAACCCAATACAAACATTTATTATCTAAGCAAAATTAAATGAGAAAAAAATTATTTTGAGAGCATTTTTTAATAATATTGTTAAATAAAAAAGTTACAGCTATAAAAATAACATGGACTAACTTTTGTATTTGATAATATTTAAAGAAAAAAAAAGGTGCTCTTTAAAAGTGCCTTTTAAACTTGATTTCAACCTAAGCACATCATTTAAAATTTTTATTTTAGTGGGTGATAAGGAAAAACAGTGTGAGAACTATTAATTTAGTAATACACTTCGGGTTACCAAAGCTATCAACAATATATGCATGAGTTCAACAAGTTTGTTGAGACCAACCATTGAAAGATTTTTAGACAGTCTATTAGGTAATCTCTAAAATCAAAACTTAAAAATCAATTTTTGCAATGAAATACAAATTTTGAATTAAATATCTATTATTTTTTAATAAATTATTAAATGTAGAAAAAGCTTTATTCCCAAACCTGCAGCTCTCTTTCTGTAGTTCCACTTCTGTTATCCATCATCTATAGAATTTAATATACTTAGTAACTGTTTGCTTTCATTTGATAAAGTTAATGTTTTATTTGACGGTATAGCATATACAGATTTTTTTAAAGCTGATATAATTCCAATATAATCCTAAAACATAACCGGCACAAATAATATCATTAAAATTATAATAATAAAAAGTAATTCGCGCCAATAAGTAGATATAACTATATGGTATACTTAATAGTCAGTCAATTTAAAAATAAAAATATATATTAGAAAAATAACAAAACAAAGGCTGTTGTTTTTTCGCTTTTTCTGTTGTATTACCAGATGATTTTATAAATCGAAACTATAATAGTTGTATACACACATACATAATCCAGGCTTTGTTTTGTTCTTTTTCTACATATTTTTAAATATAAATATTTTATTTTATTATTTTTTTTTTGTTATATTTATTAACAATTCATATATTATAATAATCAATACCACAAAAATTTAGCCAACAAAGTTTGCTTAAATTTTGTAAAAATTATTAATTTCAGGGATAATCCAAGTCAACAATAGTTACCTATTTCGAGCCTTTAATTTGATTATTTTGACAAGTCTAAAGGGACATGGATTATTATCAGGTCTATAGGTCAAATACTGTAAACTACAATACGGGGACACTGGTTTAGAGAAACTGACGAACAATTTCTTTTCAGTTCCCTCCGAGATAGCTAATAATTTGCCTATTTTACTCTTTAATGTTATATTATTACGAATTATGATTGTGATGAATTGTGGATAGTTTTACAATTACAGTTAACCAATTTAATTCATTCAAACTCGACTAAACATCAATATAATCGAGATTAATTTTTATGTTCACAAAATACTATTTATTACTATAAACACAAGCGACCACACACAATCACCAAATTGGTAACCTCGACGTGATAACCACCAAAAATATATAATATAAATATAATTTAAAATATCAGTCTAAATCGGTGAGGTAAAGGTAAGGTATTTTGATTCATTTTCTTCTGAGAGAAGTCTATTTTTTTTTTATTATGAGTGGAGGAACTTTATATTTTTTCGGAGTGTTTGACTGTTGTGTGTTATTTGAAATGGAAGTATTGACTTCAGAGTTCATTCTGATGTACGTAATATTTTACATATAATTATTTAACGGGCTATCGCCCGTGTGTAGCGGTTCGATGCTATCAGGTTTGTGTTAGTGTATTTTGTGTCGTATAATAATTAGATAATACATTACCTTCGGCTCGGCGTTTTCGCTACAATACTGCTATCGGGAGCTAATTAAGACGTTTCGCGTAATAAACGTGTATCCAAACGCGTGCTGATAAATTTTAGCAACCCACTCAGTATATAGATAACTATATATAACTATATAAACAAATATTCTTGTATTTTAATTGCTTTTAACGGGATACGATAATTTTCTAAATAATGAGCTCATTTCTAGCTATTAACGGCCATAACAGAGGCTATTGCAATAACACAAAAATAAAGAAATAAAATGGATCATGGTAAGTATAAATATATAATAATAAAAGATACAAAAAACACAAATAAAAGGGATATTGTGCAGTTAGTAAGATTTATTTTGAAATTACATTCCTCCTGTTGTTAAAAGTATTCAGAATTTATTATTTTTAAACGTGATAATTAATTAATTTTTGCTTAAAAAAAAAATGTTAAGCATTATTTTAATTTATGGCGTAGGTGTTATTACAGCGGCAACACATGCAGCCTCACAAGTCCCAAATGCTGTATTGCACATTGCCAATGCCGGTGTTGCTGCAATGACAGCCCCAGGGACTGTCCCGAACGTAAAACCAGCGGCAGAAAAACATGCCACGGTCACAGCAGCACATCCTGCATAACAAATACCTGCTGTTAATGGACCGGCCTGGGCAACATTTGACACCAACAGCATTGTCACCAAGAATAAACTTAATTTCCTTGCAACCATCTTGAATCGATGAAAAAATATTTTTTTGATTAGATTTTTTAAATGGGTTCTAAACGATATTTTCCATTCAGCTGGCGTAATGCGGACCTGCATGCGCGATATTTTCCAGACTTTTTTGGAATAGACTATATTCATTTACTTATTCGACAATTTTGATGTTAGTAATTTCATAACTATATAAATAAAATATTGGTGGAAGGGTGTTGCAGTGACCGTGTTGTATTAATGGTCGGTGTAGCTGTAATCAGACTAAAATTTAACAAATCCGGGACAACAAAATTGAATTGCTTTCTTAAAGCACAATAATAATAATTATGGTCTTGACGGAAATATATTTCTATATTATTATAACACGAGGGTTTTAAACAGTATTCATAAAATTATACCCAACTCGATTTTTGAAATAATTTAGATTCAATACAAAACAGTTTTAAAAATAAAATTGGACATTTCCTATGACCAAGTCAATAATAATTATTATAAAAGGCATAGGTATTGTAATATAGTAATACAGAATGTAGACGGATCTACATTTGAAATAAACGACTATGTAGATTACCTTAGCGGAAATAATATTTAATAATTGAAAAAATAATAATAATAATAACAAGTATACCGAGAAAAAAAAATTTTAACTGAATAACTCACTATTTTTCTTTAGTAATGAATATGATTTTGACAGTAAAAACTGCAGACGGACTGGAAATACTGACAGGAAGATCAAAAAATTAACGAACGTATGCGAGAGCGTGATGAAAATACAATGGACGGGCACAATGTTATAACACAAAATCCATCCCATAAGTCATTTGATATTTTTATCTTTAACCTCAAACTACTATTTCGCGATAGCCGCCGTTCGGTATGCACGTGCGTTAGTGCACTCTATGCTATAAAAATACTTAATCATTTCCGATGAAATTTATAACGACCATTCGTTTATATTATGATTATTATTATTATTATTATTATTATTTTTTTCTCTATCCGGTTAATATCAAAGATATGACATAGACTATTAAGTTATTCTATTTACTCTTCTCTTTAACTTAAGTGCACACAAATAAATTGAAAAAATATTACGTCCTTAGTAATATTGCCAGGGTTTTTAACGCATACGGTCTTATCGGCGGCCGCCTCGACGGTCTCGTTATTATATAACAAATCATTACGCTATCGCAATTCCACCGGCTTCATCATCGTACTAATCGCGACTGATATTGTATTATTTTGAAACTCATTAATTCTATTTACACTAAACTCATTTAATTAAAATGAACAGAAAAAACAACAATAATATCGTATCCCCCAATAAAAATCGTAAACAATCATAAAACCTCCAACTTATATCCTAACCTAACCTATCACTCGGTGCAAATATTAGTCAACCAGATGTAGGTTGGACCATATAACAAAAATCTAAAAGAATCCACTCCAATTCTTCTAATTCTGAGCCTAACTCTCCACGTGAGCGTCAACCTAAACCAAGTAAAAAAATATTCGCGTCAGCAAATCGATTTGAGGTTCTCGCTTCAAACGAAGTTCAGGATTCAAATCAGATGGATGGTCTAAATGACAACCCGCTCAATGACACTACCAAAAATACTGCCACTATAACACACAGACTGAAAATACAAATACAAATGACCCACCGATCAAAGCTCCTCCAGTTTTCGTAAGAGGCGTCGAGGATTTTCCGGAACTATGCACAGTACTTATAGAACTAATCGGTGTTGATAACTTTGTCTGTAAATCATCTACAGACAGACAAAAAATTCAAACCCGCACTCCAGATGCGTATAGGTCACTAATACGGTATTTAAAGGAAGAAAAAGCCGAATACCACACCTATCAACTTCAACAAGATAAACCTGTCCGAGTTGTAATTCGCAACCTGCATCCATTAACGCCAACTAATCTTATAAAATCTGAATTAGAACTTCGTCAATTTGAAGTAAGACATATTACCAATGTTCTACACAAAACAAACAAGCACCTATTACCACTATTTTATGTCAATTTGGAACCCAGCAGCCAGTCAAATGATATATACAAATTGACATCTCTATTACACACAAAAATTAAAGTAGAGGAACCTTTCAAAGACAAAACCATAAGCCAGTGTCTAAATTGCCAGAACTACGGTCACACCAAAACGTACTGTGGCTATCCACCACGATGTGTTCGCTGCGGCGCATGCCACCTATCATCTGCTTGTCCAAATCCACGCGATGCTCCACCAATTTGTGCACTCTGTCACGGGAGCCATCCAGCCAGTTATAAAGGATGTGCGGTAAACAAGGACCTCCAATGACGTAAAAAACCTGACACTAGTAATCATTTCTTTTTGTCAGATAATATTGGTATTAAGTCACGTATTGTAAAAGACAGCCACCCTGCTAATGACACTAACATAAACCCCACCCTATCCTATGTTCAGGCCACTTCAGGCCAATCCTCAAATCATCATCTGCCCCCACCGGCAGCTGATATCAATAAAACAATAACAAGTTTTCTAGAGGAGTTCAAATCTCTAATAAATCCTTTAATATCTCTACTTACCAAAGTAATAACCAGTCTCTTAGATAATAAAAAATGATTAATAACTCACACACAGATAAATCCCTTTTAATTCTACTATTCAATGCAAACGGCCTAAGGAATCATGTAACTGAAATCCAATCAGTACTACAAAACCAACGTATTGATATTGCATTAATTACGGAAACATATTTTACGCAATACTCTAATGTACATATTCCAGGTTACAAATTACTGAAAGTCAATCACCCAGATAATACGGCTCACGGTGGAGTTGCCATACTAATTAAATCCACAATAGCGTTCCAACCTCTCCCAAACTTCTGTCAGAATTTCTTACAGTCATATGCGATTTTAATTAATATAAATAATATCCCTGTAACAATTGCTGTACTATACTCACCTCCAAAACATGCAGTTACAATTGCAGACCTGAGGGCGCCGATGAGAAATCGTTGGCCAGCTCTTCTTGCCGCGTGCCCTGTTGTCGTTAACAGTGTTTGGTTTGGTGGTCTTCTACACAGTCGTCGTGTATAGTAAAAACCATGTGCAAAATAGTATATAACCTAACCTAACCTAACCTTTTTTTTATAGTAATATGCATTTTATATCTTTGTATTCTATGCGTTGCTACGCGACCCCGTCCGTTGTTTTCATGACAACACGTACATAGTCCAACTACGCGTTCTGTCGACCGATTCGCATCAGTGCGGTAATCGGCGAACGGTTCGGTCCGTCCCGCACTACACTACAGTGCAGCCTGGCGGACAACGCTAATTTTAATCAATAGACGCTATAAACGCCTCCTGTCCGTCAATGTTTATCGACCTATCTCATTTTTACTCGAGCGGTCGGGTAGTTTTAAGTTCGAGTTGAAATTGTTTAAATAGTGTTATTTTAGAACTATTCAAAGCCGAAAGTGACAATTATACGACAAGTGTATAATAGCTGTAATAAACATTATTCCCTCATGCGTTTAGCAAACGAAAAACCGTATACTATTACATAGAAAACGGGCACACACAACAGCGTTCGGTGAGCAATCCATTCTGTCATTATTATAACTAATAGGTTTTAATAATTATTAGAGCGTACTATCCGATGCTAAAGTGAACGGTGTTAGGTTTAACCTAACCTAACGGTGTTCACTTTGGGTCAGTTTCACTAAAACGTTTAGTCGTTTGTTTTATATCATCCTGTGTAGTGTGTGTGTGTGTCATTATTTCAGCATCGTTTACAACATTAATTCTTCAAAAATATAATGTACTGGACTGTTCACTTGTATGGTGGCCCGCGTCGTGTCAATCATGCTGCTGTTGCAATTGACACAACTATTTTTACATTCGGCGGTTACTGCAGCGGTGTAGATTACAACACATTTAAACCGATCGACATACACATATTAGATACTGGTAGGTAATATTTATTTAAATATTTCATTCGTTCCACCAAGGCCGTATTTGGGGGTTTAACACCCTCCCCCCAGAAATCATTTTTAATGTTAATAAATTGAATTTGTAATATAATGTTTATATTGTCATATTATATTAGCTGCATTACCAGTCCAGACTTTCACTCTAGAACGCACATTCTCCACCATGAAAAAATTAAAAAACTATTTAGAAACTCATCGGTCCAAGAACCCCTCACAGGTCTCTCTTGACTTGGCATAGGCAAATTAAAATCGATCCAGAAGATGTCATTGATCGCTTTGCAAAAGACACATAGACTTTGTACTATAAGACTACCTACTATAACATTTTGTAAAATATAATTTATTACTTATATTGTTAAGATATACTTATTAATATAATAAAAAGAGTTTTTAAGACTCGGTTTACCTCCTTCCCCCCAAAAAAAAAAAATTAGTTCCAGCCTATACGGCCTTTAATTCTGGTTTACTATATAATAATACAGGAATTGTTATTATAATAATATAATATTTGTTTTTAATTCTAGTGAAATTTAAATGGTGGAAACTTGAAAATAATCCAGACAACACATGTATCCCGTTTCAAAGATACGGTCACACAGCTGTCACTCTTGGCTCCAAAGTATACTTATGGGGTGGACGTAACGACAAGGAAGTATGCAACACCTTGTACTGCTTTGATACTGGTAATTTAAGTTATTTTTTAATAATAATGGAATAATATAAAATATGATCACCTAATCAGTACCATAGGTAATGGTAATTTATAACCAGTTCAAAATTGAGCAATGCTACAATACAATACATTGATACTAAAAGATATTAAAGATATGACCTATTACAGTTACTTGGATAATTAGGCACTGTTTTATTACAATATTAATTTAAAAATGGCTTTCTTATCATCTCTAGAATCTAAATTATATATTAAAGCAGGGATGTCCAACCCACAGCCTGTGATAGATTTTGTTGTGACCCCTATGAAAATTTCAAAATCATCAATTACTTAACTACATATTGTAAGAAAAAAAATTATTAAAAATATAATGTATTACCTTATGGTTTATATTAATTTAATTAATAGTATATGAATGTTATTATCGTTATAACAATGATAGATCAAGCGATTAAGCAATTGAACTCTGGCCGATTACAAAAGAATATTATATTATTGGAGAGATGATCATGAGTCTATGTCTTTTATCAATAGCTGAGCTATAATTATAGATATATATTGAAAATCAAATATTGTCGTTTAGTTGACATTTTGTTTAGGTTGTGTTAGTGCTCAATATTATTTTTTTTTTTTCAAATTAACTTTATTAATAAACAAATAGCGTCGTACCAAAATAAAAAAAGAAAATTTACATATGAAGGAAGAGTTTTCAACGAAAATTTGACTGATAAATACTTTTTTATAGAAATTAAAAATAGGGCATTGTGTCTAATTTGTAAGGAAATCATTTCAGTTTTTAAATATTATAATTTAAAAAGACATTATTTGCAAAAACTTACGTTTAAATGGACTCTTAACATGTTCAACGCCGCCATCAATACAACATATGCGCGCCTCTCGCTTCCATTGGCACTGGCCATTGTTGCCTGTTTTCAATAATTCATTTACGTAATATCTAGTTTTTTTTTTTTTTTCAAATATCTTTTAATAATATTAACAGTTATAAATTTTAAACATAAAAAAGCAAAATGTATTTAAAATATTTTAACAAAAAATATTTTTTTACTTATACATCTTGTATAATAATAAAACTTTATATATTCCTAATTTTTAATTGTGTACATAGAAATATTTACACAAATCAGATAAAATTTAGTATACTCCATAAAAAAAAAATATATATATATTGGCTTTAAAGATAATATGATTATTTTAAATTTATGCCAATGGCGTCTTGCTCATTTAAAATATTTATTATAGAATAGTTGGTTAGTTTTTAATATAAATTATTGTATCTATAACTAATTTTCTTGTTCCTTGCCTTTACTAACCTAATATTTATCTTTTAAAATCAAAATCAATGATAGTTCAAAATATTGTAGATATTTATTCTAACCTAATATTAAAATCAATTTGCCCAATTTTTAATTAATTTGAAACAATATAAGTTAATTCTGTTCTGGTTATTAATTGTATATACTATTTAAAAAAGGAGGAGGTTTTTTTTTTTTAACAACTACAATTGAAAAAAAGTTATGTTAAAATGAAAGTATAACAACAAAATGTGGACTATGCTTAATATTAATGTTAACAAAAAAAATATAGCCATAAACAGGACATAAAATTATATAATTTAAAAACTGCATTGCGAAAATATCTATTCTATTGTTATTAAAATTAATTAGATATTCACCATTGAAATAATATTTGAAATTAAAAATTATGTTCGAGAAACAATAAAACAATAAATATCTAGACAGTTATTAATTATTATCTTGTTTGACATTATTGAAACATTTGATTGTATATTTTCTATTTTCTATTCTCTATTATTGTATACAGACTACAGATAAAAAATAACAAAAAGTGCATAGATATGAAGATATGAAGACTCACTGTTGGACACATGGCTCTTTTCATCCACCTCTATATACACCAATGTTTTATCATTAATCATAATAAAACATTTAAAAATAATATAAACCATTATAGGTTTTAGACAAAAAATGTCCAAAATAAAATATAATGAATACCTAAGATTCAACATTTAAGTATGTCAAAAGATAGACAAAATGCAATATTGCAAGTTTAGTATTGGGAGAGGCTATTCTTAAGAGAGTGATTTTTAGTATGGCATGGCCGACAGAAATATTTAAACCATCAAAATGAATGGGTAGTTTTGAATTAAGATATTGAGTTTAATTTGAAGAATTATTGGCATTTGGTCAGACACAGGGTAACTGAAATCAGTGATGTATATAAAATTTGGTTAGGTAAGTTGGATGTATAACAAATTCTAGTATATTAAGAAGACAATAGATGGCATCCTTGTTTAGCTTAAAACATAGGATTTGACCTCTTGTATTTTTAAAAAAAACTAGTCTTATGTCACTGATATTTCAATATTTTATTATAGATACGCTTGAATGGTCAACACCAGAAGTATATGGCTCTATACCAGTACCCAGAGATGGTCATTCTGCATGCGTTATAAACAATCAAATGTACATATTTGGTGGGTTTCAAGAGAATCCAACTCAGTTTTCTCAAGACTTATATATGCTTGACCTTATCACGATGACATGGAATGTAGTTAGGACAAATGTATTGTATATGAATATGTTTTATTGTATGTAAACCATTAATAGTTTTTATTTTTTTGTCATAGGGAAATCCACCATCACATAGAGATTTCCATACTGCAACTGCTATTGATAATAAAATGTACATTTTTGGCGGTCGTGGCGATAATGATGCACCAAGAGCAACTGACAGAGAAGTATACTGTCCCAAAATTTATTATTTTGATACAATCACTAAAATGTGGGTATGCCCTGTCGTTAATGGTATTAAACCCAGCGGTCGACGCAGCCATTCGGCATGTATGTAATAACTATTTATATATATAAAACAAAGAAACAAAATAGTGTATTAATCATATTATTAATATTTTTGATTACAGTTGTACACAATGGCTTCATTTACATTTTTGGTGGCTTCAACAGAAACCTGGACTTGCATTATAAAGATTTACATCGTTACGATCCAATAAAATCTACCTGGTTCAAAATGAATCCAAAAGGCACTTCACCGTGTGCCAGGAGAAGACAGATTTGTTTAGTGGTTAATGACCAAGTTTTTATATCCGGGGGTACAAGTCCAGTTTATCCAAAATCTGCATTATTACGCTTGAGGTCACTAGATTATGATCTTCCGAATCAAATTATTCATCAACTCAAGGATCATGATGACCTTCATGTTTTAAATTTAAGTAAGATATTTGTAATTTTTTTTTTTATGTTGTTTTGGATTGAATGATTGATTGATTGAATATTTTTTCAGATCCGACTCTGAAAGACATGCTTTTGGTGAATGTGTGGAGTATATTGAATAAAGGTGGAATTACTCCAGTTAAACTATTAATTCCGCTATCATTAAAGTAAATCATTTTATATTTTCTTATTATTAATGAAATTCAACAAGTTTATAAACAAATAAAATAAAAAATAAATATATTATTTTGCAATATAAAATATTATATATTTGTTTTTAATAGATTTGTTGTAATTATTCTTTTCAATATTAAGTATTGTATTTTATGTGAAATAATAAAGTTACTTATAGTAAAAAGAAAAGTCAATAAACTATTCGCTATTATCTTTATAGCCTTTTTGTTGTTTTTTTTTTTGATAAAAATATACAGTAAATATTTAATTGAGAAAAATTTTCAGAAACGATTTGGCTTCTGTCGATCCTTGTGAGAAGGTGGAGACTGGAATCCATATAACACATGTATTTAATTAAGAATATGCTATTGGATAAACTGAACCTATTACTTAGTTCTCACATTGCACCACATTACTGAAAGTAATAATATTATTATTTATAATATTTACAAAATATTCTAAGGACAACAAATTGATTGATTTTACATTAAATGTTTTTTTTTTTTTTAATTTTGTTATTCATTAGATAAATTAAAAAGACTATATAAATATTAGTTGTTAACATTTTTTTTTTTTATAATTGATTTTGAATTCTTATATTATTTAATAAGTTATATTTATTAATTTTATATAAATTGTTTGATAATGTATGCATATATTTAGTTTTAGACCAATCATATAAATGTTTTATCAACATACTAATAAAGTTTAAAAACATTAAACATGTATGAAAAATCATTGATTATTGGAATACTTAAGATTAAGAATATAAATTAAAAGTTAATATTTATCATTTTATATTAATCAAAACAAATTTCACTAAAAGACTTAGTATGTTTTAATTCTTCAACTAATTTAGAGTAATGTGCTTAAATGTAATTTGTTTTATTTTTATTTAACATTATATTATTTATTGTAATATGTTTATATATTTATCACCAAGTATCTTGTATTATATATCATATACTCAGATGTCCATCTGTGCAATATTAATAACTAAATACAACATAATTAACATCTAAGAAATATATTTAAAGTTAATTGTAATTTATTATCAATCTGTATACAATGTATACAGATAATAAATTAAGAGAATTAGTAACGGAACAAAGATTCCCTTATCTTCATGTGTATAACACATAAGCAGCATAGCAATTTAGACAATTTTTTTTGTCCATCAGACAGATAAACGTAGTAAAGCGAAAAGAGTTGTGTAAACAGATTTGAATTCAGCGTGAAGTGTATATTAGATCCGTCATGCCACTTTTTTCTAATTTCAATCCTTCATTTCCAAAAATTTGTTTTGAAAATTTCGCCATTTATTAAATTGCATAATAAATAAATATAAAAAAGTGGCATGGCCATTTTCAGTCACAATCTATTTTCAGAATTATTATCACTTCATTACATTGATTGAACTGATAAACAAATAATTGTTCTAAAATTCCATGCTGCGTATGTGCTTGACAACAAAAGATAAGGGAATACCTGATCCGTTTCGAATGTCATTAAGGAAATGTACAGACTTAAAACAATTGCAAAATGGTTGAGGAGTAGTTTGTCTGTCATACGAGTTTACAAAAAAAGGAGTTTTATAATTTGTTCAAACTATTCGCAGGATTTTTTTTCAACATATAAAAAACTAGTAATTTCAATGTTGGAAGAAGTAGAAGTGGCAAGTCGAGTTGTGTTTTTATTTTTGCCTTTTTACACGGAAACGCCTGAAGGTGAATCCCCCATAGGAATTTACAAATTTAAATTGTCAACTCATCTACAATCCTCATAGCATGACAATTTGGTACAGATAATAAAGTAATAATTTTTAATTAGTACACCTTGAATAAAAAAAAAAAGTATTAACAACTTCAAATTTATATTTCAGATAATTGTAGTGTGATGAACTAACAAAATGTCTCATTGTGTTTTGGAACATTTATTTTTAAACGAAAGCTGACGACATTGGAAATTGCACTTTTTACCATCGGAGTAATAATTTATTTATACAATGAATACTATACATAAAAAAAAAAGACGTCAAGATATAAAATTTACTAGATAAAAATGACGTATTACAAAAAAGAAGGCATCCTTCATACATAACCCTGCGCTAACGCGAGATTAACGACAATGCAATAGACCAAACGACTAATATAAAACAAATAAAATTGAAGAAAACATACACATAACCTATAGGCCTGTTATTTGTTAAACTTTTAAACAAATTGTGTGTTTTTTTATTTTTTTTACTAATCTTAATGAATCATATTTCATGTATAAGCACCAGTCACAATCCCATTAACAGACGACAAACACTCACTTGTGCAGTAAATTTTCGTTTTCTCGACATATGTAGTAGCATATTTACAGGCGACGGTTGACACTGACAATACCAATAGGTACGTATTTTTTTGTTTCCATTTTTATCATTAGTGGTGCGTCTAGATTTTCAGAGGTATTGGAAGATACATTATGATTATACTTATATGCAAAGTTAAATGATAGGAAAATAATTATATAGGTAAAATCGTATATATTCCCAAGTTGTAACTATCAGCACTCCCAGTCCTAGTTCGGCACCCTCAATCCTAACAAATAGCCTTTCTTTTAATCTGACATTTCATCAAAAAGAAAAATGGTTTCGCGGTTCACGGTCGTATCATTGAATAGTGGAGCCCCGCAGACGGTTTAAGATTTACAGTGTAGTAAAGTAGTAGTTCGAATAAAAGTATTTTAAATATTTAATTACTATTTCAAATACTTTTCGAGAACAAATTATTCAAACAGGCGCGACACAATGGTATTCTGAATTTTTATTTTTGTTGTACTATTTTAATCGCTAAAAAACACTTTCTTTCTGTACGGGATAAAACAGTTTTAAATTTGTGAAAAAAAGAAACTTTTAGTTTTGAGTACTATAGATTCTATACAGTCACGTAAAAATAATTATCAACGTGTTTACCTAGTTCAATGGAAGTATAATTATATAGTTCAATACTGACAATACTACATTAGCATTAGATCATAGTGGGTATATTAGTTAAATACGTATCATATGTATTACTGTGTCCAATTGTCCATAATTATTCCACGTGTCGTAGTTATATTCTATTTTGTGGTATATCACATCCAACAACAATATAATAATAATTCAACACTAAATATACAATGGCAGAACGAAAATTCTACGATTTATACACACTCTAAATCCATAATTCCCAAAAACCTAACCACAACTCCCAGGGGAATTTTAATTTTCTATTCCTTTAATCATATACAGGGAGAACACTCCACCGAAATATCGAGGTAAGAATGTAAATATGTAAAAAAATATATTACCTGACCTACAACAAATGTCATAGTTATTTCAACGTTTCCCATGAGATTTACAAATAAAATAGATTAATATATATGTATATATATATATACGAATACCTAAAGAGTAATAAAATATGATATTTTTGAACATTTTACATTTTTTTCGACCCCCCTCCCCCCGAAATTTTTTCCAGCGTTCGCCCCTGATCATATGTACTTTTAGACCAGAGTTACATGTGTCGATAACACTAAATACAAATTTAATTTGCAATAGACGTTTAGAATATTATATATATTTATATACAGTAAGTTTCAACGAGTAAATTGTTATTAGGTGATCAGCTTCCTCCCCTCCCACAAATTAACAAGGCGTAATATAAGTAGGTTTTTAATAAAATCGCGTTGAAAACTACCATAAAAAAAATTTAAAAAAAAGTTTATTGTTCGTTCTACATTCAGGAATGTTCGTCAGAAAATATTAGCCCACGACAATATTTCATGCGTGTCCTTGTACGTTTCATATTATCTATTTACATTCCAACGTCTGTCTATCCAATCTGTTTTCTGTTATCTGTTGTGGTTTTTTTTATTTCAATATTATTATTTTACGTCCGCCCACTTAACACATTCACCCCCGTTGTCGTTGTTTCAATTTCTACTTGAACTGCTTTTCACGTTGTTTATTGATTATTGACACAGGCTCGTCGGTAATAATATTATAAACAGTTTAAACATTTAACCAAACATTATAAAACACCTATTTTGTACAATACAGTCGGTCTTTGGACGTTCCAATTCTAGCCCGGCGATAAACAATATTACCCGCATAACATTTGCATTACGATATTATTTACATATTAAAAAAAAAAAAACTATCAATATACAGACTACGATCGACGGTTATTTTTGTATCTTTTTTTTTTTTTTTTAAATATAATACTCATTTACGTATTATAATAATAACGGTTATAGTCCGCCGTTGAATAATAAAAAAATAAAAATTATGTATATATATATATATTATCCGTTGCAGTTTAATTCGGCCGCTGATATTGTCTCTCGACTATTGATTAGACCAGTGCTTCTCAAACTGGGGGGCCGTGACTAAATTACTGGGAGACCGAGAAATATTTAAATATATTTATTTTAATTTAACTATTATCTTAAGGCCTTAAGCGTTTACGAAAAATACCCAGAATTATTTTCTACTATCAAAATTAAATGGTCGATTATTGGTTTTTTTTATTTTTTATAATAGTAATACAATTATTATTACATCGGAGAATTATATTTCACAGTAGATTTCATCGATAATAATAATAATCACAATTATAAGCAATTTAAACTTTAATGACAAAACCCGTAGATGTTACGAGTGTAACGGACCACCCAGTCGTGTTTCTTTGCTCGATATCGTGCGTTTTGCGCTGAGTTAAATATAATTAAAAATAGAAAAATGGTTAAAAGGAAATATACCTTCAGAAACCAATACTTCTATTCAATAAGCAACAAAAGAAAAAATGAATTTTTACCCGCAAACAATAAAAAAAAAACGTGAGTACAATTCAGTACATTTTAGTACTTACGTCGAAACGTCAAGCATTTAATCAAAAACTGTCTTCTTGGTTAAATTTTATTTAACAATGGCGATACCAAAATGTTTACGAGTTTACATGATTTTCTTACCGTCAATGAGCTTTCAATAACAACTTTAGTTTTAAGTGTAATAACAGATCGTGTGTCGTCAATGCAACAATTTTTATCTAAATATTTTCCCAATTTAAATAAAAAATAATGAATACAATTGAGTAAAAGTACCGTTTTCTATTTATTTGAAATTCTTTAAATCATATTTCATGGGCTGCAAAAGACGAATTAATTAAAATTAGAGAAGACTCGACTCTTGAAACCGAATTTCATGAAAAAGAACTAACTGAATTTTGGTTAAGACGACAGCGAAAGTATCCATCAATTTCAATAGCGGCTTTAATTATATTAATTCCTTTTGCATCGACATATCTCTGTGAAACTGTATTTTCACAACTTCAAATAATAAAAAACAAACATAGATATCATGCTTTTCATAGCATACTTTAGAAGCAAACTTGCGAATCACTGTTTCAAATATCACACCAGACATTAATATATCACGTAAAAACAAGTGAACCCGTCACATTAATTTTCAAAATTTGTACAGTATATTTTTTATAGTTGTATAGTTATTACCTATTTATTTGCATATTAATATTTTTACATATTGCAAAGTGTTTTTCAAGACTATATTAAACAAAAAAAAAAAATGTATTTATTATACATTTTAATAATTTATCTGTGTGAATTAGTTTGTGCAATCTTAGTATATAGTTGAGGAAAAATAATTAACGATTTTGATAGTAAAAAAAAAAATACTTGAAACATAGGGAAGGGGGATGCTTAAATAAAAACCTACATTAAATTAAGTGGGCCCCGTGACAAAAGTGATTGAGAAGCAATCTGGACTATACTCACTACGTATAACAAATAGTTTTAGTCGTGGAGAGTGTAATTTAACGGAGCGCTCGTAATTTCCGTCAGTCGTATGCGGGAAGTAGTATTATTCTGTCGGTGAATTGAGTATAGACAATCGACAGACAATGAGACATGACCCGGAGGAAATCCAGTAAGTATTTTATTATCACACCTTTAATTGTTCGATATGTATAGAAACGCACTCATTATTGTTGGTCACTGTTTCAAACGGTTGTACTTTGAAGTCCGGATTTCGGATTGTCAAAATCGTTTTTACGAGGGTGTGGATTTTCGACATAGATGTTCAAAATTAATATGGGAAAACAATTTTATTTTTAAGCGTTTACTTGAAGAAAAAACAACAAACTATTATATAAACACATTTTTCATTCCTGTTATTTTATTTATCAAAAATGTATTTAGTATAGACAGTTTACTTTTTTTATCGCCGTCGAAAACGATTTTGTTTGGAGGGCCAGGCTGTGGAATCCAAAAAGTACCTCTCATCAAACGTTGAAAACGACGCCGTGTGATATGATAGGGGGAAGGGGCTAGGCCGAAAAGTCATTTACGGAAAAATAAAAAGGAAAAAAAATGTATAGTTTATAGTATTTGACGATACGTACATAGCCAACAGTATATTACAATGGTATCCATTCATAGTTTCCGTACCACGAGACGTACGTCTGTTTTCGATTTTTTTTGTTCGTTATATTTAAGATGCAAATAAACCGTATAAACGCTAAAATGTGCAATGGAATTGCGGAAAAATCGTTTTTCTATTGTAATTTTTTTTCCTTCGCAGACGGCGAACGGGCGCGGATAAATGTAACGAAATAGACGCTATGTGTGCGCCCGTCACACTATCGTAAATCGTTATTATTTTAATTTTTTTTTTTATAAAAATGTTGTCACGTTGTTCGCAAACTATTATCCACATACGCGATAAAAATATTAAAACAAAAAAAAAAAAATCACGATTACATGTGGATTTCAAATAAACACGATAAGAGCGGCCGGTATTCTGCAGTCAGGATTTCGAACGCGCGCGCGGTTTTCTACACGTCCGGGCGAAAGACCGATCCTCCGCCGAAAGATTTTACCGTGAATATTCATTGCACGTCCAGCAACAGCTAAAAAAATACGCGTTATTCGAACACACGACGATGGTTTATCGTCGTCGGCTTTCGGCATTTAAAACGAATGTAATCCATCCGGTACGGCAATGTACCACCTACCGACGTTCGTAACTATTCGTTGTCCCGCCACCGCATTTACACCGCAGCCCATGTATTTGTTGTTGTTTTTTTATTTAGTTATTTTTATATATATATGTACGCACACGTACACGACGATTGCGATTTTATCGATCGGCGTTTCTTACAGAAAATTGATACCGGCAGACGACGACGACGACGACGACAACGAGCGACAGCCCGGCTGGTCGTCATGCTGTTGCGGGTTTTGGTGTCAGCTCTGTTTGCCGTTATTCGGCATTGTACTTTTGCTCGCGGGAATCATCATGGCCGAACTGTGGCCGCGGATGTACGGCGACATAATGCGTAACGTAAGCATCGATATTGAAAAAAATAATACGGTGCCGATAATCTATAATATCCGTACAGTCTTAGTTTAATAGAAAGAGAAAAAAAAGAAAATTAAGAAGAGAAAAAGATAGAAAGTTTATAGCCAACTCAACGCGATTTTTGTAACGAGTACTCGCGGTACTCATGTGTGTGTGTATATATATATACATATATATGTACGTATACATATAGGTATTAGTGATGTGACTAAAAAGTCCGGATTATCCGAAAACCCAATAGATCCGGGGAATTTTGTATTTCCAATTTTAAAATCCGTACAGATTTCTGTTTTTTTGATTTTCGAAATCAAATACTTAGGTAATTTTATTTGCATTATAAAATGAGTTAAATAATTTTAATCATTTCGAAGCGTTGCAACCATAAACAATTTTTATGAGTAAAACAACTTTTGCCGAGTCAGCTTGTAATATATCGTATAAATTCGAATGTAATATGTATGATTTTGTTTTTTTTTAAATAAATTTATTTTCGTGATATTTTTTGAATTGTTAAAACGTAATTGATGTTCTACACATTTAATGCTATTAACGATAAGATGATAATAATAATAATAATAATAATTTTATGAGTAATGAACTATAAAGAATAGTAATTTAAAAAACCGAAATTTGGATTCAGATAAAAATCCAAAGTCCGGATTTACAATAAATGTGGAATTTCGAATTTCGGAATCAGGATTTTTCACATCACTAACAGGTAGGTACGTACGTATACGTCCCACATGAATATCTGTCGCGTTGTCCGCGCGCAACACGTGCACTGATATGAAATCATGTAACAAATTTTTATAGTTTCGGTGTAGGTATTTTTTTTATTTTATGCGTCCAAAAATTATAATAATGTGACACCCGGCCCTACCGAGCGCCTTATCATCCCCTCAACCGCCGAACACACTGCGTTTCGCCGCGAGATCTTTTTACCGATATTTCAAACTTCGAAATACGAGGTGTGATCAAAAAAATACCCGGACTCTGTTAATAATATTTATATCAATTAAGATAACGAAACCCCGATAATGTCATTCGTTAAAGTAACTTTTAACAAGAATTCGAGCGTTGGTTTGAAATCGATAACAATATTTATTTTTATTTTATGGCATTTTTACGAAAACACGTTTCAGTCATGCGGCGATTGTCGTAATGGAAACAGTAGAAGAACAAAGGGCACCCCCTCCCCCTCCGCCGGAATTTTTTTTAATAGTAGATAAATTTTAGTAGTTAATATTAATTATTGTAGTCCAGTATCTATATTAAAAAAAAAAAAAAAAAAAAAATTGTATACTTATTTCATAATTATATTATGGGTTTCAATGGAACTCTTGAGTAAGGTGTGTCTGCAAAATTTGTTCCTCGACTGGCATGACTGCACAGCGAAAATGTTCCAATCGAAACAATTATTAGGGATGGGAGGGACGTAAAAAAAATTGGAAAAATAATAGAGGATCTGCTGCGTCTAATCTAGAGATGGGCAAAATTTTTTGAACATCGATACATCAAAAAAATTTGAAACCACTAGTCACGTCCCATACATTTCCGAACGTTGTCGTTTATCCCGTATACATTGTATATATATTATTTGAGAAAATTCGATTAAATCTAAAATATGCGTTTATGGTAAAGTAATCGGATTCGGGTTTTTTTTTAGTGGCATCGATATATTGACGCATCGGTCAATTGTACACTATATATATATATATGTTTATGTTTTATTGGTTATTGGTATATATTACAGGAACTCGAGTTGAAAAACAATTCTCGGACGTACAAATATTGGCAACGACTGCCCGAACCGTTAAATATGAGCGTGTATCTGTTCAACTGGACGAATCCCGTAGCGACGTTGCGAGACGGAGACAAGCCCATACTGCAGCAATTGGGACCATATGTTTTTAAGTATAAAATCGAATACGTTTTTTATTATGTTTTCTTTTTTACTTGTGGACACGAATCGGACCGTGTAACACGTGTTTGTCCTCCGAAAATTCAACCGGGAAAAACGAAATAGTGCCATTCTCACCTAGCTTACTCTCGCCGACAAATTTTGTCGGTTGATTACGTATTGTAAAAAATGTCTTTAAATATTTTAATATTCTCCTACCACCCTGCCCCGTGGAATTGACCTGATTATATCCCCGAATTACAGTTTCGACGGGCTTTTACTTTTTTGGGACCGGTTATATATGGTAAAATCCTATTTATTTTTCTCATCTATAGCGCTGTTATATTGATATATATATTTTAATAAATAATAATCAGTATACAAATTTGAATCGAAACGATTTTGTGGAATATTCTCGTCGGAGGGCGGCACCAAAGGCGGGCCATGGCCTGTCATGAAAACCTCTGGCCCGCCTTGGAACTTTTGATTTATGCAACTCAATAGTTGCGATTTCGATTTTTCGAATGTAGTGCGGTCAAAAATAATTTCTATTCGTAAATAGTCTTATCTAGCGACTATGGCCGCCTTAATAGATGTTAGCCTCTGATTGGCCCGCCTTAGTAAAAAATCCTTGGCGCCGCCATTGAATCTCAAACACGCCAAATAACACCACAAATATCGTTCGAGAGTACATGGGTAATATTTCATATTATTGTTTCAGAGAATACCGCACGAAAGTGAACGCGACTTTCAATCACAACGATACGATAACGTACAGACAGTTTAAAATTTGGCATTTCGATCGTACACTTTCAAACGGGTCGTTATCCGACAGAGTTACCACTATTAACGTTGTGCTCAATGTATATTCGATAATAACCTTGTCGATATGTATATATATATATATATTATAGTGATTTATTATTATTATTATTTTTTTTTTATATATATATATATAGATTTTGGGTGAACAGTTATTGGCCATCGACAAAACATGGTTAAGCATCATTGCCGGTTTCTATTTAAAATTATTAAGCATCAACACACCGTACGTGACCAAGACGGCCGGTGATTTTATTTTTAACGGTTACGACGACCCTCTTTTGGACGTTGCGATAAAACTGAATTGGTTCATACCGCTCGATTTGCCGTTCAACAGAATTGGATGGTTTTATGGGGTAACATTGCAATATAACGTTTCTCGTCGATTCCGAGACTGCACTATGAGTAATATTGCGAACATAACGGTGAATTACTATCGAATTACTATAGATGAACATGTCCACGTCTGCCGACGGATTGATCAACATGTTCACCGGGAAGGGCGACATCGAACAGCTCGGTCTGGTGAATTCGGTCGATTACGGTACAAAGTTGAACGTGTTCAACAAAGATTGCAGCCGATCAAGCGACGCTTCTATTGGGGATCTGTGGCCCGAACACGCGGCCGCCAAACCCAACATTTCGATTTACGTGCCCAGCCTTTGCAGGTACATAATAAATTCTAAGAGCTGGATCAGATGGGGGCTACAAACCCGAACCCCGGGGGCTTATAGAAACACGGGGTGCCAGAAAAACGTGAAACGAAATGGAAAGAAAAAACGAATGAATCAGCCCCGGGCGCTGTAGTAAACTCACTTTACTTGCGCTAGGTGATACGTGCTTACTACGCACGGACTCCAAATATTTAACGACGCCGCACCATGGATTACGCTACACTCCGGTTTTAGGAGTTGGTGAAATATATGGTCTTACAATAGAAATAATACAAACACACACTGTTCTTTAGAAGCTACTTTAATAAACGAAACATAAATCGACTCTAACTAGAATTCGTGCAATAAAACTGAGTAATACTTTTAACGTTACAATAAAACTTACTAATAACAATTAGTGAATTTGTGGACGGAACTTTAAGAAGTCCGCCCGAGAGATACGTGACGTATCGTGACGACGTACAATTGACAATACTAGGAATGGCCACGGGGACTCGCGGCGATGTTACCTCTAATGTGCAACGACGAGTATGTGTCCGGAAGGTCTGGGTGTCGGGTTAAAACTGTCTCTGTCGTGGTGTGAAACATTCCTTTTATTTATACGGCTGATAGGATTGTACGTGCTCGCCTAAGGATCTTCAACAAGGAAAAGAGAGCAATATCGCGGTGTAATGCTTATATCACAAAACGCTACACAGAATAAGTAAACCGCGTCCGTCAATATAACCCGGTAGTACGTGTTAGGCTTACCACAGCGCCATATTGATTACACCGATCTCTCTGTATTGTATACAATTCAACGTGCCATTATTCTTAGACCCATAACAAAGTTTTTAAATATATTTTCGGTGGATTAATACTATACAGCTTATTGAAAAAGTTAATTTATCGTAGACTTTTTTTTCTCTCCCCCCCACCAGTGCCATTACTATGACGAATAGAAACGACGTGCACATTAACGGCATAAGAGGTATCGAATTCAATGCAGGATCAGATGTGTTCAATAATACTTGCTATTGTCCTTCGTCCGGATGTCCGTTGCCGGGCGTCAGGTCGCCGGGTTTGTGTAAGGATAACGTGAGCCCAATGTTCATATCGTTTCCTCATTTTTATTTGGCCGATAAGTCGTACAGAGAAGCGATAATCGGCATGAATCCCGATCGGGCCGTCCACGAGTTCAAAATCGTTCTAGAACGCGTGAGTATACAAATTTTCAATTTTACAATTAATGCATTTATCATACAAAACAACTGTTTTTTTTTGACTGGTTAAAAATTGTTAAATACACAGTGAAAATACTGTCTTTATTATTTTTATTTTTCCACGTGTTTTTACAAGTGATGCGACATAAATTCGGATTATCCGGAAATCCTATAGATCCGAAATTTTGTATTTTCATTATTAAAATCCAAAATTTGGCTTTGGCCGTACAGATTTCTGTTTTTTGAAAACTTAAAATCAAATCCTGGTTATTTATATATCCTGTAATTATTTTTATATTATAAAATTAATTAAATAATTTTCACATATTTATCTAAAAATATTCTATTGTTGGTTAATTACGTAAATACATTCGTATGAGTGATTCTGTTGGTAAACAGTACACATTTTTTTTACTTAACAGAAAAATCATTTAAGTATAAAAATAAAATCAATTTTTACATGATACGTATTTTCTCTTACAAAATGTCTGTATAAGAAAAGTTCTGGTTCGAACAATTTAAAATACCCAACCATACTAGTCTTATGAGAAATCAATTACAGAATATAAAATCACAATTTTAAAAACCGAAATCCGTATTCTTGGACTTCGGTAAATCCAGATTTTCCCCATCACTAGTTTTTACACGTTTTATTTCAGCGTAAAAAAATTATTTTCTTTTTTCAAAACAGCAATTCCAATTACGATTTGTTATTTATTAGTACATACATTTTTGCTATAGAATTATTCGATACCGCTCCGTGTTGCCGCCAGCCTCCAATTTAACATTAGAGTGCGCCCAATCAAGAATTTCAAGTAATTATTTGAGCTGTATAAATGTAAAATTTTGATTTGAACATAATATATTATTATTTTTTTTTTTAGAATTCTCAAAAATGTACCAAAAGTCTTTTTGCCCATATTTTGGTTTTCCGAAACATTTGAAATACCGTACGATTTGTCTGACCAATTGCTGATCGTAACAAAAGTGTTACCGACTTACGCGACATACTTGTGGCTTGTGATGAGCTTAATTGGATTGCTGGTGATAGTTATCAGCGCCTACTTGTGCGTGAGGAGAAAAAACGAATTATATTCCGCTTTATACCAGAGATAACACAATAAGAACAACTTACCGTTTATTAATGATTTGAACTTTTCTATGGAAAACAAAAAAAAAAAAAAAAAAAAATAGAGCTATAGATAATTACGATTTTAGTATAAAGCGGATCGGAGTTACAAAAAACCCGAACAATTGTTTAAATTTTAACAGTATGTAATATTATTTAACTGTTGATCGATTTTTTAAACTTAAAATGTAATTATTTATACGTAAATTACACGCCGTCTAAAAAACCTATACTATTATATCATTAAGTGCGTAAGAGTTGTGAAATGAAACTCGATCCGTTTTAATTGTAAAATAACTTGTTGATCATAATTTTTATTAGAAATGAAAAAAATAAGCCAGCTATCACATATATAATATAATGTCAATATAATGTTTTGTCGAGTTTGAATGAAAAAAATTAGTATTCCTTTAAAGTTTTTAAGTCGTGTAATAATTTAATATATCCCAGCTCATTGGGAAAGGGGGTGTCATAACCCCTAAACATCTCTTGGATACGCCACTGGTCCTAGCCCTAATATTTTGGCGTTAAAACCACTGTCCTATACCCAATTCAAAAAAATCTGAATAATGGGAGGGATACCTTTTATCATATAAAGTGCGTCTAACTGTTCTGTATATATAGGGTGCGGCAGAGCCGACTGACGAGTTAAATGAAATCATTAGTTTATGATAGGATAAACCCAGGCCTATATTAGTGGTCTATTTTGAATTACACGGTTATGCTGTTCTTAGTCGTAATCATGGTCTGGACAGGTGTACATCGAGGTTTCGTCGTTCGCGCGTATTTTGAAAATAATTATTCCGTGATTGCTACACAAAGGGATTCTCGTCTATATCTCGGCATTCCACGCAACGAATCTGTCCCTAATGTTAACACTATTAAATTTTGGATTCGAAAATTGAAATAGTCTGGAAGTACCCTAAGCGGACGTGGACGTGGAGCATCTGGAACGGTAAGAACCACCGAAAATGTGCAGTAGGTTAGAGAGGCAATTGAGCGGTCACCAAGTCGCTCTGCCTGGAAACACGCGGTTGCTTTGGAATGTTATGATGTCGGAAACTTATTTGCATCGTAGGTTGGAGTAAATAGCTGAAGAACATGACTTGGGAGACGTGCGGTTTTAACAATTCGGGGCTCAAGCTCGCACAGCTCGAATTTCGCTTGCTGTTTTGCGACAAACGTTCCCTGGGCGGTTGTTCTTACTGAGGGGTGACGTAGGCTGGCCGGCACGCTCCCCCGATTTTCCCTCCGGTGGTTGCTTAAGAATAAGGTTTTCAAACATCACCCCCATACGATAGATGACCTGTCGGAAAGAATCACTGAAGTAATCGCAGCCGTACCAATCGAAACGTGCCGAAAATCTTATCAAAACTTCAGAGATTGCCTACAGCAATGTATTGTTGCTGACGGCCGCCATTTCGACGATCTCATTTTCACAAACATAATTGAAAAAAAAATGGTTTTTCTCTGAGTTTTAATGTCCGTTATTTGTAGCTCCTTAAAACTCATCAGCCGGCTCCGCCGCACTCTGTACTATTGAAGAAACTTACGTCTTACGGCGCTCTTTTGGAACCGAGGTTGTCTCGTGGCGCTCTTGACAAAACTAATGAACGTTTTTTTTTTATTATTTTATAGATAAATTATATTAAATAAATTTTAATGGATAATTTGGAAATATTTTTATTATAATAGTCATATATATATATTTAAACCTGAGCTAAAAGGTCGACGGCGCGGCGCACACTTTGAGAACCGCTGACCGTTGAGATATTATTTTTTACTGTTACCTATCGACAAAAAAAAAAACAAACTATGAATTGCATACAATTTAATAACAAACCTAAAGTGGCGTCCGGAAATCGGAAAAAAAGGTACCAGGAGAATGGCAAGATGTCCTCCCGAGCGAGATTTATCGACGTCAGCTTATAAATGCCATTTATTAAAATTCCTTAAAATGTTTTAATTAGGTTTTATTATTTTTCGACGAAATCGCGTAAATATAACCCTGTTTTTCTCCATTATGAACTATGAAGAATAATTGAAAAATTAACTTTACAATTACGGTTATCACAACCGTGTTTGCACAATACCATACTTTATGGTCTATAACCGTGTTGGTAACTAGCAGTGATTACTGTATCTTTATTTTTGTCGTGAATTCGATAACATGTATAGATAGATAACAGTGATGTCCGTGATGTGTATTTATTGCACAATAACACAATGTATGATAACTATGATATAACATAAACTTGACGTTGACACAATGCAGTGCACAACGGTCTTAGAAAATTCATCAGCTATTATTAAATAGTAGTTATTAACTATAGCTATTGGCTACATAGAGTCATAGGTAAGCACGAAAATACAGATATTATAACGATATTAGTCATAAGTATTGTTAGATAATTGCATAATTATATAAGTAGATAGAACGTTATCGTACTGTTTTGTTATATTGATACAACTGTGGTTTACAGACAATAAATTATCTTTGGATGTACTCACTAAATGACAATTTATAATGACAATGTGAATTAGAATTATTATTGATCTGTTGCAGCTCGCAGTACATAGTTTTAGCAGTTGACTAGTGCATTACCGGCTAATGGTTAAACTTTATCACCTAACAATGACTCACAACCAAGAAGAAATAGAGTAAGTTCTCATTGTGTAATAAAATTATATTATTAGTGTGTATCCAATATCGATAAATATGAAAATAAAATTATAATTATTTAAGTATGTAACCCAATAAATTATTTATTTTTCCTTAGATGTAAAATTTTAAGTTTAATTTTGACTATTTGTACACTCTGTATTTATTCTTAACTATTTACTTAAATTAAAATTGATTATGTAACAATAATAACTTACTTATCATACAAATTGGCATTATATAGTTTTCTATAACCCCCATATAATAGCCACATTTAATATGTTCGCTAAATAGGTATTTGAACCAATAAAATATGTTAAATATTTTTTTGTAATATAAAACAATAAAATATAACCACTTAAATTTATTGTTACTTAATAAATAAACAACAAATAAAGTTATATACTATATAGTGTTAATAAAAGATGTATTCCATGGATAAACAAGAGTTGCCTAACTCTTGTAGATGTGAAGTTAAAAAAGTTATATAGAGTAATTTAATTTGTATCTGTACACAACAATAAATCATTGTAAACAAAAAACGATTCTGAGCAATTCTCGGTTAAACATGTTTTGATAAAATATAATATAGTCTTTAGGTCTTTTTCTAATCATTCATCTTCTGAGTGCTAGACCAAAAAATTAAATAGTATACAAATACATATCTAAAATTGGTAACGTAACAACATTTGTACATCATTAATTATTCATTTAAACTAAACATACTATTTTAAAATGTATGATATTTTCAGAAGTTTGATTTCAACTAAAGAAGAGGAGGAAAATAACTCGAAATGTTGTGGTTTCTGGTACCAAATTTTACTGTCAGTATTTGGAATTACATTCCTCTTTACAGGAATTATTATGGCAGATTTGTGGCCACAGATATTTAATAACATGATGTCAAATGTAATGTTTAATTTTTTGTACTTATCACATTAATCAACTAATTTAAATATATTTAATAATAATTTATAACTGATAAATAATATGGTAAGTACATATTTGTATTTTCCAGAGACTGGAATTAAAAAATAATACTCAAACATACAAATATTGGCAACAAATACCAGTTCCATTAAATATGAGTGTATATTTATTCAATTGGACCAATCCTGAAGCAACAATAAAAAACGGTGACAAACCTATATTGCAACAGCTAGGACCATATGTTTTCAAGTATGTACTGTTGATATTAGTGTATTATATTTTTGTTGTTCAATAAAACACTCACAAAACTCCAAAGTTAAATATATTTTCAGCTATTTGTATTGGATAGAAATATAATAATTAACATATTATGTTTTAGAGAATATCGTACAAAAGTGAACACAACTTTCAATAATAATAATACAATAACATATATGCAGTTGAAAAGTTGGACATTTGATCACACCCTTTCAAATGGATCATTGAATGACCGAATTACCACTATTAACGTTGTGCTTAATGTAAATTTGATAATGAAAACCTGTCAATATTCGTATTATAGCAATTATTTATTTTTGTAGATTTTGGGTGAAAAATTACAAGCTATCAATAAACACTGGGTGTATATTCTTGCCAATTACTACTTAAAAATGTCAAATATTGACAAACCATACTTAACAAAGACTGCTGGAGAGTTTATTTTTGATGGTTATGACGATCCTATTTTGGATGTTATCATAAAATTGAAGTCATTTTTACCCATTGAATTACCATTCAAGAAAGTTGGATGGTTTTATGGAGTAATAATACATATTTTGTTTTAATTTTCAATAGTTTGTTAATTAATTATATATTTATTAAATTAATAATTAGATGAATATGTCTACATCCACTGATGGATTAATTAATATGTTCACTGGACAAAATGACATTGAAAAAATTGGTTTGGTGCATTCAGTTAATTATAATACAAAGTTGAATATTTTCAATAAAGACTGCAGTTTTTCAAAAGCTTCTGCAGGTGATTTATGGCCCGAGCACACAGCTACAAAACCTAATATGTCAATTTATATACCTAGTCTTTGCAGGTATTATTTAATTTTAATTATACATCTAATATGTATAATTAATAGTTTATAGTATTAAATATTAATTATTATTTTTATATAATCAATGCTAATATCAATATTTCTTTCATTATACTTTCATGTGGATGGAATTCATTATAATTTCCATATCATACTTGATTTTTTTATACAATATACTATAGTCTGTTCAAAATGAGATTGGTACAGGTGGCCACCTACTGCGCATGGGCATGGCTTTGTTCCGCGGTGGCGACCTGACACGCCACCACCGATGAGAGCATCACATTATTTCAGTATTGACTGCCGATGAGTTCAATTAATTTAAAATGTACAGTAAGCTGCGTTGAAGCATATTGTTACATACGATACTCTGTCGTGGTCGCCATACAAAACAAATTATGTACAAGTCAGTTGTGCATAAATTAAAAACAATATTTTTAATTTTTCAAAATACAATTATTAAACAATTTAACATTTAATAAAAAAAAATTATGTAATTATTTAAAAGTTATCATCAGAATCGCTTCCAATTCGCCTGTTATAGAGAGGATACAGGGTTCTAAATTGTTTATTATTTCTTCCATATTTTTGTCAACTTCGGTCATTTTATTTTCCTCTGTTATGACATTTCTAATACAATTCTGCCAATTTTCGCAGAAAAATACACAACCCGCATTATTCATTTATTTTTTGTATAGGGACGCACGACGCGCGCACACACATTTACCTAGCATGTCAAATGCACAGGCGACCAGAGCATCCCGAGAGAATACTACACGTTGAATCAACAGGTGGTATGTGTGTCATCGACGAAAACTGGTCGCCGCTGTGTACCGATCTCATTTTGAACAGACTATAAGTAGTAAAAAAAAAAAAATCTTATTTAACTGATTTAATTATTTCTTTATCTGATGCACATTATAAAATAACCATATGACTCTATTATTTCATTTTTTTTTTTATATGTTTAAAGTACCTGGTTATTTATCTTATTAATTGAAAATGTTTTAATCAATTGTAGTGCTATCACCTTGACTAATAATAAGCATGCTTATGTTAATGGTATCAATGGTGTCGAATTTAATGCGGGATCTGATGTTTTCAATAATACTTGTTACTGTCCATCGTCTGGATGTCCATCACCCGGTGTACGGTCATTAAGTTTGTGCAGAGATAGTACACTTCCAATATTCATTTCGTTTCCACATTTTTATTTAGCTGATAAATCATATAAGGAATCAATAGTTGGCATGAAACCTAATCGGACTCTACATGAATTTAAAATGATTTTGGATAGTGTAAGTAGTTATTTTTAATAATTATTTAACATAATTTTAACACTGCGTTTGATTAAATGTTATTTCTATTAGGATTATTCAATACCTCTTAATGTTGCTGCTAGACTTCAATTCAATATTAAAATGCATCCAGTCAAGAATTTTACGTAATAACATTTTGTTTATTTTAATTTATACATTTATTGAAATAATTATTGTTGATATTTTTAGAATTTTGAAAAACTTGCCAGAAATATTTTTACCAGCATTTTGGTTTTCTGAAAGTTTTGAAGTCCCACGCAATGTTTCTGACCAGTTGTTGATCGTTACCAATGTGCTTCCGATTTATATTCCTTATTTATGGCTTGTAATGACGTTGGCTGGATCTACAATGCTAGTCATTAGTATCTATTTGTGGGTAACCAGGAAAAATGAATTATTCACGATATTGGATCCATTATAAATTAGTTATTTTATCTTGTGACGATCTAATGTTCCTAAACAAATCATCACTTAACAGCAGTTTTATTTTAGAATAATTTGACCTTACATAATATTTTATATTATTTTTTTTTATAATCTATGTAGTCTTATGCCAGGTTATATAAACTATTTATGAAAAGTTTTTTAACTTAGAATATCGGTTCGATAAACCAAAGTATATTGGACAATTAACATTATTGTGCCTATTGTCACGTACTGATGCATAAACTTTTCTATACAAATGCAAACAAATTCATATATTAATGCAACTGTCAGTGTCCCCTAAAAATAAAACTAGGGGGCCACCACAGGATATGAGCCCCAAGACTTCTATATTCTTTAATTCAGCACTAGTATAATAATTAATAATATTGTACGCTATTATATAATGTATATCAAAATTTGTACGATAAGAATAACTAAAAAATATAGTGTTATTGATTTTATTGTCTATTGGGCTAAAATTGTCTCTTTAAATTATCGATCCGATTAGAGGTTATTTGTCCAATTGATAAAAGACAAAAGTTGTTTCTACAACAGTTAATGATTTTATTGAATCTATATCTATGATATTAGTCGTTTATGGAACCTGTCATTAGAGATATGATTTTACATGTATATAGCTATTATTTTATTTCTTTAACTTCACTTAAAATATTATTTTCTATATGTTAATAAATAATAAAACATTTTTATTTTGAATTATGGAATATGCAGCGTCTACTTATAGATTTTTAAACATATGTCTACTATGTATTATTCTTTTTATAGATTTTACGTCTACTAAAACTATATGTAATACAATTTATCGACTTTGCTTGTCATGTGTATAAGGTCATTAAAAATCAAACAATAAATACACTCATCTATTTAAAATAAAATACTGTAAAATATATTTTAAATTGTAATTTGTAATGTGTATAAAAAAAATTTTTATACATTTTTTTAAGATTTAACCACGCTCAAGGTGGTTACAGACAGTTGTTTATTTTTTTATAATTATTTATGTTTTATTAAATGAAGTTGTGAGTGAGTTGTGTCTTTTCTTTCAACTTTAAACTTTATTTACAAATAAACCATCAAGATTTTGAAATTAAGCATTTTTTATAATAATTTTAATATGTACAAAATATGGATACAAAAATTTAATAATATATTAAAAATGTCTTCATTTTTAAGAGTTCACTATTGATTTAATTCTACATACATTGATTTAAAGTCTTGATTATGTAAATCATAGTAATGCCAATTTGTTATATATATTTGACAAATATAATAATAAATAATGCATTTTAATTGAAAAAAAATACTTAAATATTTAGGATGTGAAAGATTTAACATTAAAAGTTATTACTATTATCACAAAAATGCACTCCAGCCTATGTACATTTGACATAAATTATCAACAGAAGTTGCTTCTTCAATTAGTGTATGTGTTTGTCCCGCAACTGAAAGTGGCATAGACGAGTTCTTCAAATTAGCCCTTACATATCCCTGAAGTCTCATTTCTATATTATTTAAATGTTCTTTAGCCTAAAAAATATTAATTCAAATAAATAGAATTAATATTTACATACAAATATTAAATACTTGAATGATAATTAATAAATATGTTTATTGTTTACTTGATCATTAGTCATTTCTGAATTTTCATCAGGTTTAGTGTCACGACCAGTCCACATAACTAAAGGATCATATAAAAACGGTTTGAGCACACTAACTAACTGTTCAGAATGTGATCTCATAACTCGATTAGTTATTTCACAGGCACTAGATAGCATTCCTTCTAGTCCACCAATACCCATCGCATCAACCATATTATGAGTCATTCGAAATGGTACTCGTTCGGGCCATTCAAATTTTTCTCCCTGGTTTAATTATTAATACATTTTATACTTGCAGTTAACTTGAAAATATTTATGTATTTAATTTTACTCGATTAAATAAACAATTGAAATCAACATGAACCACGCCACCATTATTGGAATCTAATAAAATGTTTTCACCATGACGATCACCAAGGCCCAGTATGTAGCCTACTATAGACATGACAGCAGTGGTTCTAGTAAATTCACTTCTAGCTAAGTACCTAAAATAAACAAATAATTAAAAGTCAAATGTTTTAAATAAATAATAATTGTAAAACTGCTTACCATTCTCCTGGACTTGGAAATTCTTTAAGATACCAATTTCTAAAAACTGGCGGATATTTTGGCAATGCTTTGTTTATAAAAACTGATCTTTTTTTCTCTAAAGAATCTTTGATATCTAAAAATAATTTTTGAATAATATATTTTATTTTTATCGTAGAATATGGAAAATATGCTTACTGCAAATATGTCCTTGCATAGAACTTTTTGTTACTTTCATTCCGATTGTTTCGTAACAGTTTAAAATTACACTTCGCATAGTGACTACATTTTGAACTAACTCAATTAGGCCACAATCAAGTATCATAGGTACAACACTCTATAAATTATAAATATTTACATTTTAAATACCTACTACAAACTTTTATTGGCCACAATCAACTGTAGACAATTAACCATTTCAACCTTTGCTATTATCATGTATTGCTAAAATGAACTAAGATTTATCTTACATATACATTTACAGAATCATTATTTTTTAGCGTGAAAAATTATGAAATTAGGTTAGTATTAAAGTTAATAAATTTGTATAATATTAACCAGAGGACGCTAATTAACACTAATTACTACTTGCTTGGCCGAGTAAAAATATCAGATAAAAAGAAATTTGTATTATGATGGATTCCGTAAAGTTTCAAATAAATATAATAGAATACAATTTCTTTATAAAAATGAGGAAAACATAAAAAATGTATAAGTACTAAAACTTATGTTAATACTTGCATAAGTTTTTATGTAAAGATTCCGATCTCTTGCATCTGGGTCTCTTTTTAAATACATATTAACAATATTATTAAATTCCATTAGTCTTGAATCAATTCTTATGTCATCCTAAATATTAAAAACAACAAATAAATATGGTCAACAATTATATTCCCTATAATAATTTACTTTGGGTTTACACATCATTGGATATTCATTACCATCTGAACCCAAAATTATGATTCGTTTCGGTTTTTGAAGTGAACTATAAATGTAAACTTCATCTTTAATTCCATGGATATATACAAGATCACTAAAATAAATATATTATAATATAGAAACAAAATAATAAGAAGTATATATAATATCGTACTCAGGAAATGGATTGTGTTTAGTATTACAATTAGTGTTGATACGCGGCAATACTAAAGTACGAAATTTTTGAGCTGGTACCATGATGTTGCTAAAATAACCATTTGTTAGTAAACGTGGTAGATTTTTTGCGATTTTTTGCAAAGGAAATTTAACACCAACTGGTGCGTTTTGAGGACTTGTGTTACATAATTCTGATAAATTTTCAAATAATTCCATAAATTGGCCCAATAAGGTTTTTACTTTGTTTAATTTTGGATGCCTAAGAACTGCGTTGAATCTACTCACCCGTACATTAAATGGTGACTGTAATATAATTTTGTAAATTTAAAATTAAAAATAATATATTAAAATAGTAATTAGTAACAATTGGATATAAATAATTTATACTTTATGTAAAGTCATGAGCATCCAAAGTGAATGGTTGGGATAGTCGAGTATGCATTTAACAATAATATCAGTCAACGTTTTAAAACATTCTTCTAATGGATGACATATTCTTGATGTTATTTGAGAAAATGCAGTGAGAAACATAAATGTTGGTAATTGATATACAAAACCCTCTAAAAAATTTTTTAAGTAATAATTGGTTAAATGGATTATATAATTACTTGAATTATATTACTTGCCTATAAGTTTAGTCATTTTTATAAATGTTTTTTTTCGTTCTGCTAAATATAATGATGTTTTATTATTTTTCTTTTTTAAATCTCTATTAATGTCACTACCAAAATCTAACCAAACACTCAACAACTTTGGCATTGACTGGTATATATATTCACAACCGTATTGTAATGACATACCATAACAATTCACAATGTTATTAATTAAAGTCCTTTAAAATAAAAATAAATTTAATCATAGAGTTTTTAAATATACTATTAAAAATAAAATATGTATAAAGTAATTGAATATTTACAATCCTTTTGTGTAATATACCGAATGGGTCATGGTGTTAAGAATACGATCTTGATAATGTGCAAACCTCACAAGACTTTTTTCCCACATTCCAAACATTTCATATGCATTTTCAATGTTTGATAAATTGGACTCCAAATCAACATTAACTGTTTTATCATTATACTTAGACAATAATAATAAAGCCTTTAAAACAAAAATAATTATAATTATTACTTGACCTACTATATAAAATATAAATCATGGTGTAGAATAATTGAATACATACAGAAGCACATGTTTTACGTTCTTCTATTTTATCATCACATGGTAAAGTTTTAATTACATCTAAATTTGGAAACAGCATATTAATGCCTTTTTTTAAAGTTGCTATTGCTTGCCCTTGATCAGATTTCTTCCACAACAGTTTAGCTTTCTCAATAAACAAACCTGTAGGTTTATATTTTTCAGCTGCTAGTATATTTGAATAGGCTTGTTGGAAATTCAATGATCTACACAAAATTAATTGTTGATAAATAAATAATATTTATGATTATTTATGAACTTACTTTCTCGCAACTTTAATACTTTTTAGCCAGCTTATACCAATTTGATGGTTAATGAGGGATTTTAGTTCATCAACAACTAAATGTTGGGCAGCAGTTAATACAACACGCCGCATACATAACACTTGCTGTAATACATATGCCTGTGGTTGTAAATACTGTAATCTATCATCCATTTCACTAGTAATTAATTCTTTTAATTGAATCTTAGCATATGTATCACCGTCGACGATCTTCAGTATAGTATTAAATATTTGTTGCATTTCATTTAAAATGTGCAACCTATGACCAACACACATAATTTGAATAAAATGCTTTTAAAAACGTATATTTTTAAACAGTGGCACCGAAACCTATGTCTAAGTATTCATAATTGGCACTTGATATTTTCTTAATAACGTGGAAAAAAGTTGAAACAGAAATATTTTCCTGGTTTGTAAACATGATGGTAGTGCTAAATAATATGTTATAATAATGCAATACAACTTCAAATTGATATCCATGCCACTGTTTTCAAATAAACTTAATATAGTTTACAAAACATACTTTACAATATATGGGTATGCCTCTTTGTATCCAGCAGAACCAACCATTGACATGTACAGAGATTCGGTTACAAAATTTGTTATAGATGAAACTTCTTTGCGTACACTCTTTTTATCTTTATGCAAAAAGTATACTACAGCTTGGCCAATGCAAACACCCCAACTTTCATTGGCATTTAATGGTTTCTCAGTAAGAAACTCTTTTAATTGGTCAAACATCATAAGACTCCACATAGCCTCAGCTTTCTCACCAAATAATGGATTTTTATAATCTGATCTAAATTTTCATTTATTATAATAATTTAAAATAGTTTAAATATTAGAAAATGAATACAATACTTGATATTTGTTAAGCCTTCAGCAATTTTTAATGCCGTAAATGGTTGATCAATGCCTAGGTAGCATTTAACCATACCTTTATGAAACTCTAAACTGGGATCTGAATACATTTGTGCTAATTTTTCGTAACAAGCAGCTGCATCCTAAGTAATTAAACAAAATAATACAGTAATTTACATTTTGTATTTTTATAGGCACAATATTGTAAGAATCTGACTATGTTATTCATTAGTTGGATGCACCAAATGTAAAAGATTTATTTTATTTTAGTTGATTAAATCATTTGGGATAACATAGTACACATTAATGGGTTTAAAAAAAAAAAAAAATTGTCTTTACTTGTAATTGTCCATTAACTTCATGTAAAAGTATCATTTCTTGAGGCGAAGGATCGTTATTATGAACAGCAATAATACCTTTGAGACTATCGGCATCATTTAATTTAGAATAAATTTGCTAAATAATTGATAAAAATATGTGTCATTAATTAGGTTTAGATTTTCAGCTTTTATTATGGTTAAATTATAACTTTTATATAAAAATGTGTAATTTTATTTTGTATCAAATCAAATAGCTTAGGTCAATATTATATTACTTTTTTCTAACATTTTATAATTTTTTTTTTTAAACTATAGTTTACAGTTTTAAGAAATATTTGAAAAATTTCATATTTTTTTCTTGGCACATTTAAACTAAACCATAAGAAACCATAAAATATAATTTTCTTTGTTTGGTATTTATATTTAATATAAATCTTACAGAAAGAGTGGGTAAATAATCTTGAAGCTTTTCTTTATTATCATGAAGGTAATCCTCAAGATACATAAGTGCTCGAGCATATTCATCAAATTCTAATGACTTTTCAGCCAATTTTAGTTTACAAAATCTTGTTAGGAAACCTAAATAAATACAGTAAGTAATAATACATATTTAAAGTAAAAAAAATAATAATAATCTTACTTATAACTGGTTCACAAATAGAGTTTTTAGATGATTTCTGTTCTCGGGCCCATTTAAATAAAAAGTCAAATAATGTGAATGCAGTTTTAACATACATTACTCGAGTAGTAGTTTCATTTTGCTGTTCTACAGAATCAGTTGTTTCATATTGCATGGCGATCTGCCGTCCAGCCATAATATCTCTACTAGTTTTTGGGATATTTGTATTATTAGTTGTCGTATCATCTATGTCATTAGTTATAACAGCAAGAAGTTCTTCATATATCAAATTACAGTCTACAGTACCCAATATTGCATAAACTAAAAAATAAATAATAGACATTTATAATAATACATATAATAAACATATTAAATCTTACGTAATATATAGGGTAAAAATAAAAGCATCGCTTCATTATCTGATCGAATACTTGACTTGCAATATATAAAAGTACGTTTAGCATCTTCATCATTAATTAACAGAACAAGACGATTGACCCAATTATAAGCCCACACGTTTAATGTATTAATTTTTGCAGATCTAAAAAATAAACATGTTTTTATTCAATAATTATGTTTAAAAATAAAAGAAATACCCAAATATTGGATGTGGCACTGCTATTGGATATTGTTCTGTTTCCAGAGTATATCTTGAAGAAGAAAGTGGATCTATAATTTCATGTAATGTACTCGGAATAGCTGACCATATATCTGAGTCTTTTTTTACATTGTAAACTTGTAGAATTTGCTATGTAAAAGCATGAAATTTGTTTAATTATTTAATTTGGTTTACAAATAATAATTCATACTTGTATTGCAACTGCAAAAGAATCCATGTATCGAGAATTTCTAGTGGATTGTAAACCTTGTCCTAATATAGTCAAAGCACATATAGCAAATTCAGTGCTTTTTATATCTAAAGGAAATTCCTTTTTTCGTCCTGAAAAATGTGTTAAATAATAATAATCAAGTAAGTTTATTTGTATACACCTATAAATTGATACCTTAAATTTTCGCATAATTGTTGATATACATTGAGTATGTAAAGCCAACCATTAAAGTTAACGATAATACTAATTTGAAATTATCAATAAATGTATAGGAATTACCTTCTTTAATGATATTGTTTGGTAAATAACTTGGATCCAATGCTCCAATTTTTCCTAAACATTCACTGCTAGCAAGTCTTACTCTTTTATCTTGATGTCTTAAATTTTCAGTTAACACCTCTAATAACTAATCAAACCAACCAAATGTATAATATATTAATTCAATTTGTGATTACATAAATATATATATATATTTTTTTTTACCTTGATTATTACTGAATTTACATTATCACTAGACAATATCAATTTAGTTACTTCAGATTGTTGAACTGAAAGTTCTGAATGTAGTCGATTTAAACCATGTAGTTTAACTTCTAAAGTCTTATGATCCACAATGTCCAACAACCATACTAATAATTTATTTAATGGTTGTTTGCTAAATATATATATATAGTAATAAAATTAATTTGCCTGCAGTTACTTAATTTAGAAAAAACAATTAGAATGAAAACTTACAATACTTCTTTTGTGTATTGTTGTACAGTATTGAATACTACAGGATTTGCTGGATGTGGATTCAGGAAATATAATTCAGCAATATGATTTTTAAGATGCTGTTCATTTTCTTTAACCATAAAATAAAACATATTGGCAATTTTGTTGGGATATATATCAATCAGAGGCATGAGAGATGCAAATATTGTGCTCAACATAGGGCCCAATGCTTCCATATGAACACTAAAAAAAAAAAATGAACAAATAAGTTTCAAACAAAATAAAAAGTATTATAAACAAGAGTAATGTACCAATGAATAAATGAATCCCAGGCTTTTAATCCCAAGTATACAAAAGAACTATTTTTCAAGGATATAGCTGTACGTAATATACCCAATATTTTAAATCTCGCTGGTGTAACAAAATTACTACCCATTAGTTTTAGTATATCAGCTAAAGATAATAAAATGTTTTCTTTGATAGAATCAGGTGAATTTTTTACTAATTTAGATTCCAAAATCATTAGAATACCTAGAAACCTCGGGGATAGAAAATCTGCCTGGAAATATAAATATAAATTTTAAAAAAATAATTATTATTTATTACAATTAACAGTTTAACATACATTTTATACACTTATAATTAAATTGAATAAACACATAGCATTTGGTGTTATCCATTATGTAAGCAAACTGAATGAACTTAGGTTAAACATGTTTTGAAATGGTGTGATTTTTACTATAATTTCAAAAAATAATTTATTAAAATATTTGAATATACTTACAAAATTAACAACCGATGTATCATTTTGTACATTAAATAAAACATCATGTGTTTGTATTATCCTAATAGCTTCTGCAGCTTGGTTATACTTTGAATGGAAATGTAGAAGTATCTCAGCTATAATTGGCTTTAAAAATTATAACATTTAATTAAGTATATAGGTAGGTATGCAAATAAAAATTAATTTTCTTACCGTATAAGAAAGTCTGACCAAATGTACCAAGGAAGTATTAGTTATTTCTTCTAAAATCTGACAGCCTTGTTTACAACTGTCTTTACTTTCAGAAAGTAATAGATGAGAATAACAGTACTAATAACAAAATAAAATATAAACATTTGGAAAAATAATCATACAAATATATGTTTTACCTTAAATGATTCCTTAATTAAAATACTTTCATTTTTCTGGGCTAACGATGCAATCTCAATTATTATTTTTCTTGTGTTTGGCTTTTTAATACACCAAGGAAATATAAATTTAATCAATTGTTTTATAGTATATATATCTTTAGGCGTAAAACCTAGTTTATTATAGGTTTTTTTTACATCCATATTAGGATAATAAGCATGATAACATGCGACTAAGTTATTAGCTATGTATTGCATTAATTCAGTTTCATAGCGATCAAATACTACTAAAAATTTTGTATTATGAGCAGCAGCTATTTCAGTCAAATAAAATTTTGCCACATTTCCATATGAAGAGTTTGGATGAATTAGAAATAGAAACATAAATTCCATAGATGGAAGTATTGTTAATTCTATTGGAACACTGAAATTTAATAACAAAATACAAATGTATTCAATTAATATGTACACTGTTAAATTGAAAACATAGACCTTATGTTGATAAGCTGCTCTTGGATTTATAATTAAATAACGAGTTACAGGTAGGGCATAACAAATTTAAAATGTTCATTACGAAATCAATGCTCATTATTACATCAGTGTCACTGAGAATATACAAGATTAATATTTTTAAATAAGGTCTATGTATAAGTAAGACTTAAACTTTAACTTAAAACTTACCATCCAACATTAAAAATAGTTTCTAAACAACTATATTGTAATTCAGTATTTCCATATTTGAGACTAGTATTAGCAGTTGAACAAAGTATATTCAACATTTGTGGAAAAAAAGATTCAACCATTTGAATACTTTCACTTGAATCTTTCTTAAAAATTATATAATTTAAAATTTTTGAACAGTGAATACGCACTTCTTCATCTTTATCATTGATTAACATTAACATTTGATTTCTAAAAGAGCTTTTTAGATAAAGATGATTTATTATCATTGGTATATTTTTAATAACTTCACATCTAATGAGTGTATTTGAATTATTCATTAATAATTTAAGTAACATTTCCCAAAATTTATCAATATTTTCTTTATAAGTATTATCAATTGCACATATTTGGAAATCTGAGGCAACTTTATGATCACAATCAACACAAAATAATTCTTCTAGGCGAGTAATTTTATTATTTTGGATAATAGTTTTTCCGTACATAGCGCACATTAGGATTCTAAAGTTTTTGACAAACACAAGATTTGTGGTTTCATCAAAATGCTCTATTGTTTTTAACAAAGTAGAAATATCTTGATTTGTTTTTTTATAAAATAAAAATGGTAAATTTTTAATCGCTGTTTCACATAAATTTTTATTGTTTAGTGACGTGATAATGATTTTTTCTCGCCAATCAAAACCAATACTATTATTCATATGACTAATATAAGTAAGACACTTATGCATTACTTGTTTATTACCTAAAAATAAATATTCAAGTTAAAATAATTTATGTTCTTCTAATTATATAATTTAAAATTACTTACTAAGAATAGTAGAATATTTTTTCACTATAATATTTAAAATGTTATATAAGGGCAAACTTTTGAAAATACCATTAGAAATGCTTATCCACGGCAAAGAGAGAATTGCAAGTAATGATTGAGCATCATTGACCAAAAAGGTAGAACATTCTTGTAAACAAACTAGATTACCACATGATGATAATAATATTTCTATGGTAGAATAATTGATATGATTTAAAACATAGGTCAACATTTTATTTAACAATTTATTAATATTCTTGCTTGGTAAAAATTGATAGTTTTCATTAACTAAAATTATATTTAAATGATGAGCAAGACAGGTTGTAGTATTTATGATTTGAAATTCTTCAATAGTAAGATTTTCAGTGGGAGATTGTATAATTTGGTTGAGAATACACCAAATCTGAGACCAAATTGAACTTGATAGTGTCATATCAACATAATTATTTCTAAAATTATAAAATACAATACAATAATTATATTATAATACCATTTAATAGTAATACACTAATACTAGTTGAACAGACAAAAAATAAAACCTAATATGTACAATTTGAAACTAACTTTTCATTATCAATAAACATATTTTCATCATTTATTTCTTCATTAGTTTCCTTGTGGATCTTTAATTCTTGTAAAATAAATAGCTCAAATAATATATTCCTTCCCTGAATAATTAAATTAACAGATTTAAATCTATAAAATTCAAAAAGCCTTTAAACAAAAAATTATAATAACACCTTGTTAATACTTACTGGTAAAGTTAAAAAATTGATAATTTGATTAATTGGTAACTTTTCCATTACTATATTGGAGTTAACAATTTCATCATCAAGTAATGATTTTATCAAGTTACACATTGCCTCAGAAAATTGATTTATAACTAAAAAAAAAGATATTAAATTAAGTTATATTAAAACCTATTTGTAATCTTAAATCTCATTTTATTTATTTTCACCAGTCCTATATTTAGAGGGGGGTAGGTAGTTATAAATATAGCACTTAGCTGCGAACATTTGGTGCATAGCAAATTAAAGAATACTTGAATTTTTAATGTGAAATAGTAATATAAAAAATAATAATATTCCTAAAAATACTAATACCATCATTACCATAAATACCTTTAATATCATCCGAAAGTAATAGTTTTGAAACTAAATCTATTATTGCCATATTCATATCTATAATATTAATTGATCCAGCTTTACGTATGGTATCGAATATATTACTCAAAATAATTTGAATTTTGGTGAACTGTTCATTATTTTTATAATTCAAACATACTTGTTCAATTATATCAAACAGCATTGCGTAAATATTCTCCAATATCTAAAAATAATATGTATAATTTTAGTTTCAACAATAATATCAAATGTAATAAATGTAATTTTTACTTCAAAATACTGTCTGTGTGATGTTGACTCTAACATATGCAAAATTAGATACAGACCAAATTCTGTGACAACTATTGAGTTTGAATTATGTATAGTTAATGTAACACACTGCCAGAATTTTATGGCTGTATTTTTCTTTATATAATTAAGAGAAAATGCATTACTTGAAAATAGCTGAAAAAGCTGGGACAGTAAATAAACATAACTGCTTTGGTCTTTAATGGAAATGTTGATAGGAGTAAAATCAATTCCAGACAATTGTGTACAAAAGTTTTTTTCGGGATTACACCATGTGATAATCATTGGCCATGAATCATTAACTATATTTTCTGCCATTTCTAAATAAATAATATACATTTTAGATAAATTTTAAAAGAAATAAAATTCACTTTGATAATTACTTGTTATAAATTTAGAATAATCATTAACTGCGCAATCATATATAAAAATATTTTGGCAAGAAAGAACTTCCAATAAACATGTTTGGCTATGTAATGAATCACTATGTAATGGAGAAAATCCATTTTGGCTTAGAATTTTCACAAGTTGGCCAATTATCCATATAGTAAATTCTAAAAAAAATTATACTGCAAGGTAAAACTATGAATACCGGTGAAACCTAAATTTTAGTAAAAACTAAGATTTACAAAATAGTTTGGTCAAACCTCAAATTATTTTTTTACTTCAGACGTAAACAAATGAGATTTGGTAAATCTTAAAATACACAATAAGTGTTAGTAAAGGTCCAAAATTAAATTTTTTTTTATTGTTTGTGTGATACTTTTTTTTTATACTTGAATATTATTATAATATTATCTACACTGATGAAATAAAAATAACTATTTAAGTATATTAGGTACTACAAATGTATATTATTATTTATTATTAAATATTATTGCTATAGACTTTGGGAATTTTTATTTAGACATTAGTATAAATCATGATAAAGGTAGTTCACACAATAAGGTGAACATAACAATTGAAAAAAAAAAATCTTTTACACTTGTAAACATTAATTGCTTATCCTAAGATTTACCAAATCTTATTTATCAACAATAAAAATCATTTTGTAAAATCCTAGGTTTCACCGGTATTCATACCTTTACCGTAATATATGTATATATATCTAGGTAATATTAAATACAATTTAAAAAGTGTACCTAAGGTATACACAAATTAATACAATTATGTTTACTAAATATTATACCTTTGTAATAATCAACACTATATGTATTGCTTTTGGTGCTAATAAATGGACTAAAAACTCCTTCTTGTTCACCCATTTTACTTAGAACTTCACGCATAATTTTAGCATGCTCGTCCAATGAATCTGCTTCTTCATCCATTATAAATGTAAACATGCTTTTAAATTTTCTCCATAGATCAAAAGGAAACTTCTTATCTACATAATCATTGGTGTCTACTTTCATTTTTTCCATGTTTAAGTATTTCTAAAAAAATAAATAAATAAGTACAGATGTTTTCAATTACAAATTACAAGTTTAATACATATGATGTACTTACAGAATTCAATTAAAATACATGAAAAATGGGTTTTAATGTTATAGAAATAAAAATAACATGTATTTTTATTTGCTTACGGTATTGAGTAAAGAAAATAGGTATTTAAAATACAATACATAGTAGTGTATTAAATAATAGATATGTTAAATTTGTATAACTAAAATATGACGTCTTTATTCGGATAAGAAAATTGTGTATGGTCATTAAAGTCAGTTGGACTATAACATTTTTAAATTAAAACGTACCAAACTGAACAACAAACCAAATTTAAACGAGATAATTATTCTATTCAATGATATGCCGAGTACACGTACTTTGCATAATTACACTCGCATGTCAAGTACTGAACCAAATACTATAAACGTATAGTATATGACTGAACTCGTGAATATGATGAAAATCTCATAAATAGTGTTGGCCGAAATACTGTTAAGTGATAAGAGGCTCGTGGCCACAGTAGCAGTAAACAATTGTTGATCAAATTCAAGAAATCAAAACCCGCCAAAAACACGGATGTTATAAATTATCAGATCCCAGTATGATAACGCGTGCCAAAAGTGCTTGGGAGTGTTACCCGAGAACTACACTATAGAATGAAGACAAATAGAACGCCATCCAGACCATCCAGACCGTTTTTCTAGTGCAGTTATAGGTATCTATAAGAAGCTATAGGTATCTTTTACAATAGAGTTTCGCCTCCTTCTAACCTTCATGGTCCGCGCATAGAATTGTACAATACACGGCTAAATGTTATCATTTATGTATTATCTACTATTTTACTGATATTATTATTTACCTTTTTGTTTTATCAACAATAACAACAATCAAGTCCCATGGCTGTACACCCAGTCGAATACTTTTATTTACACTATTTTATTTCAGTTATTACTTGATACAATATTTTGAAGTGAGTGTTGTACCTATTCGACACACAACCACCGTCTATTGTCAGCTTGTGTATAAAACAATTGCATTTAACGTGTTAAGGACAATAATATGGAGTTTATAACTAGAGTGAAAAACGAAAGTGACATGGAAGCATGGGAAATGTCAGAAGCATATAATGTAAGAACGTAAACTAATACTAAGTTAACTTTAAACGATTAAAGTAAATAAAAATACTCCGTTATACTTTTATTTGTATGAGGTTCGCCAACTATTTTAAACTGTGTTTACTATTTTTAGATATTAGTTATTCAATATTGCATACTAAATTTACATTAAAAGTTTATGTATATATATATATTATAAATAAATTATAAAAGTACTAAGTAATTAAAAATATAAAAATTAAATTAATTTATTATGATAATTTTTCTTTCAATAAATAATATTTTAGTATAATATATAACTCGACTGTCTTTGATCTTTGTTTCTCATAATACAAAGTTTTGTTCTTGACTTGTGTCCTTATTATTTTATGATATTATTTGTACTGGTTATGTTTTAGGATTATATTGGATTTATATCAGCTATGAATAAATCTGTGTATGCTATACCATCAAATAAACCATTAACTTTATCAAATGAAAGCAAACAGTTATTAAGTATATTAAATTCTATTGATGAATGGATAACAGAAGTGGAACCACTGAAAGAGAGCTGTAGGTTTGGGAATAAAGCTTTTTCTACATTTTATAATTTATTAAAAACGGTTAGATATTTAATTAATAATTTGTATTTTAATGTAAAAATTGATTTTAAGTTTTGATTTTAGAGATTACCTGATATACTGTCTAAAGAACTTTCAATGATTGATCAACAAAATGTTATTGAACTCACAGCGTATATTGTTGATAGCTTCGGTAACCCAACTCGTATTGATTATGGCACCGGACATGAAATGTCATTTTGTATGTTTTTGTGTGGCCTGTTCAAAGTAAACATGTTAAAACAGATTGATAGCAAAGTTATAGTGAATGTTCTGTTTTCAAGGTTAATTATAATAAATCATAACATTTTTAAAACAAACTTGTTTACACTAATACTGTTTAGATATTTAGAAATAGTACGAAGACTTCAACTCAGATACCAAATGGAACCAGCTGGAAGTCACGGTGCTTGGAGTTTAGATGACTATCAGTTTGTACCTTTTATTTGGGGTAGTGCACAGCTAATTGGTAATACCATTTTGTACATTTATATAATATCGGAAACATGTTATTTTAATTAAATTAATTTTTTGATTTAGAAAATCCTGATCTTAACCCTAATTTGTTTGTTGATGAAAAATGTATACAACAGTTCAAATCAAAATACATGTTCTTAGGGTGTATCGATTTCATAATGCAAGTAAAAAAAGGATTGTTTCATGAACATTCAAATCAACTTTGGAATATAAGTGGCGTTCCGAGTTGGAATAAAATTAATGAAGGCCTAATCAAAATGTATAAAAAAGAGGTAAAATACTTAAATTCATTGTTAAACTTTTATGGTGAATTGAATTTTTAATATTATTCAGGTGCTCGGAAAATTTCCTATAATTCAACACGTACCTTTTGGTAATCTATTTCAGTTTAAACAGTGTTCTAATAAAATAAAGTTACCTGCACCTGCAACAATGAGAACACCCTCGTCCTCATTGTTGGAAAAATTAAAGAAAACTGAAGTAGCAGACCCAAATATAATAAATAAGTAAATTACTGCTAACAGTGTGTATATAATTTCTATTGTTTATGATTATTAATTAGTAATAAAAATTGATTACAAATTACCTACTTCATTGTTTAATTATTGATATATTTACACACAAACCATATAAACTACAATGCAAATCACTATATTCACTTGATTATGAATTCTTATTTAGGTAAATCTAATTGATCTGAATTTGTAATTACCTATGAAAATGTGATTATATATTAATATAATGTTATTGAAATTAGTAGAAATTAAGAAGTTATTTGGTTGTTATCCTTTCTGAATATTTTTTCTCTTAATAGCATCACATTCACATATGACTCATCATTATTTTTGTATCAAGGTAGCCTAGTCAATATCAATTATAATTTATATAAATATAAATACATTTTTAATTGGTGAGCCCATCAGTAGAAATCCATGATTTTACCTTTTATCAATACAAAGTTTTGAATGTTAAAAATTGAGTTAAACAAATAAAATTAAGTGTTTATGGACTTCTTTTACTTAATTACTTTGTTATACTTTTTGTTAAAAGAAAAACAATTAACTTACATATTCAGCTCTATGTTCTTTACGATTATATTCCATTTTTGTAATAATATTGTCGTTTGCTTCTAATTAATCTTTTAATTTCTAAATCCTATAAAAGTCAATATCATATTTCCACATTGGAACTGTACTTCTCTTCATTATGCTAGAGATGAATACCAGTATTTAACACAGTATTGGTTTGTTTAAATATTTGTCAAAAGTTCAGAGAAGTACTGTGTAATATTATTAAGGGGCTCAAGTGGTGTTTGGCATAAAAAATAAAGACCTTGCAAGGAAACTCATGCCTTGTAGAATGGTTTGATTCTTTACAATTTGATAATTATTTTTTTGTTAAAAAGAGAAAGGCTACTTACAGATTGCATTGAACTTTATTTTCCAATATACTTATCTTAAACTTTGTAATATGTCTTTTATACCATTAATCAAAGTTCAATGGAAATTATGGAATATTGTTGTTTTTCAATTACAAAAAAAATGGTGGAAAAATCATGTCAACAATAAGTTATTCCTATTCACATGAAGTCATTTTTATAATCGGCTATACCCATTTCACTTTAATTGGTATTGGCTTATAATTAAGGTGGTTCTTAAAAATTTGAAAACTGGCACCTTAAGTATCAATTATACTTATAAATCAATTATTAGATCAATGTTTCTTAAATGTTTTGTTTCAAACTCAGTAATAAAACAGGTCATTCAATATGTAATACTATTTAAAAAATGGCTGCTAACAAATAAATATCTATTTCCAGTCTTTTAAATTATAGGTGTTGCTGAATAAACTACCAACCCAACTATTAATAGGTTATTACCACTTATATAGCAACAAATTCTATATCAACATTTTTTTATTGTTATTAATAAACTTATATTATAAAAACACCCACTCACTAAAAATATATTGCCGAATCAACACTTTAATTATATGACAGCCATCACTGTACATAGGCTGTGCCCTGACATTAGTGCGAACAGTTCGCATTCGTCAGGTCTCCGCATTTTATCTCTTGAGGATCAGTGGCAACCTGAGTGTATGTCTGCTCTCTCGTTTGTTCATTAAATTTATTAAATATTAATAAACAAAAAATAACAAAGATAATACTGAGTTGTTAAAAACTAATTGTTCTAAAAAAATAGCTTTCTATTTATTTGGTAGACATTTGTTTATTTTGTCATGGTTCCGTTAATATTATGTACAAGTCGTGATGGATAGCTAATTGATTTAATGATTTATGAACAAATTGATGGAATGGATCCACCATGCTTTATTATAAATATCTGTGTCAAGACTTTTAATTTGTTATAATATTGCTGTAATCAATAATTATTCCGCTAGCAGATCCTAATCCATGGGTTTAAAAGATACTTTCTAAAGAATCTCAGAAAAAAAATGCAGTATATATATGATTCATATAATATTACTCAAGGCAGCTTTCCCTTTTAAACTAGATGGCCAAAACTGCAAAATATCAATACAATATAGCCTTTGTAACATTGATCCACGTTGATTACATTTATACATTTTAAATTGTGTAATTAAAAAGTTATACAACAAAAACTAATTTGTACACCAGTATGAGAAAATGTAAAGTTATCATTCTTTTGTTTTTTTTACAGTAAATGGCTTTTCTATCATTTCTAAAAAATAATCAGATCACTAATCTTGACAAAATTGAATTGATCTTAAAAAGAATCGACCCACAGATATCAATTTCATCTATTAATAATCTAAAATTATGTTTTATTGTATAATATGAAAATATTTACTAAATTCACATATTTTTATCATTTTTACTGAATATTATATGAAGTATTTCACTACTTTTTAGTGAATACAAAAAAAATGTTCTCTATAAACAAATGGAGTTATATATAATAAGGCCAGGTTAATTGATTTTTATGATATTAATCTCTTGTATAGTAGTAATAATTAAAATAAACAATAAAGTAATGATTTTACAAATACAATTATAAAGATAGGAATACTGTTTTGCAGTCAAAATAAAAACTAATTTTATAAATGTTGAAATATTAATAAAATGTACATTTAAAATTAATTTTACCATGTACCCAAGTATGTATATCACCCCAAATTGATCCACAGTAACATGTATTGATTTTAAAATATGATATGGCACATCAAATTGTAAAGATCGGAAATAAATTAATTATATTTTTTAAATCATAATTACGAAATAATGAAGACTAACATAGAATTTTATATGCATAAAAAATAATTTTTACAAAGATAATATTTTTGTATACATAATAAACTGTATTTTACAGTATCTATACAATCTAATTGAACAATGATATACAATATTAATTAAATACTTAAAAAAGTTTTTTTCTTCCAGTTTTTTTTGATCGTACTTTTTGTTTCTGTTTATTTAATGTTTTTGAACGGAATGTCACACACTGAAAATATATGCATGCCTTAATATTTATACTAGTATACTTTATTAGTACAAAATATATTGTTTAAAACATGTTTCTTAATACTATTACAATTAATGTACAGTATATTGTAAATATATTTCCAAATATAATTTATAGTTTCATAAATAAAAATTGTAAATTTGTAAATAATTTAATTGAAGAAATGTTTATTTTGCTATTTGGAAGAAATATTTTGTGACTAATATGAAGATACAATTATTAACATGTCATGACTTCCACATATGATTTGAACATTGTACCAACATTACTCGCACAAAGAGCAATTTGCTCACCTGGCAATATATTATTAAAAACGTAAAAACAATTTAGGGACAATAAATTTATGATAATGTATTATGAATTTGAAAAAAAATATAATTATAAACGATACAGTGGTTCTCCACTTCAAAAATAAATGAGGGATATTCTCACATGTGAGCAATGGCAGGTTAAATGATTTTATCTAATGATCTATTATAATAATAAAAAGAAGCATTTGTATATATCTGTGATGTACAACCAAAGCTATGGCACATAAAAACAGATGTGACAAGGCCTTAAAGTAAGATATTTATATTTTTGATTTGATTATGATGTATGGGATATATATAATTTATATAGATTATAAACCAATAGTATTTTAAAAAGCCGGGTACAATGATTAAAGCTCAAATTCATATGCATTTAGAAAGCATCAAATATGATGCAAAAATGCAAAAAAAAAAAACAATCCAGTTATATGCATTATGCCATAGTTGATAATAAATTTTCACCAATCAGTACTGAGTATCAATGGAAAATAATTAAAATTAACTTTTAGTAAAATCAAGTATTAAAATGCAATATTAATATTAAGATATATTAAAATATAATGTTTAAAACTTTCAGAAAACACAATAAAATTAGAAAATATAAAAAAAAACTTAAATCCACTATTAATATTTTAACATAATTCCTCTAAGAAATAATATCAATGGTCTATTTAATAAAAATGATTTATCTTGTAATTAAATTTGTTAATTTATTAAAAACATGATACATATGCATATAACATGCATTTATGAATTAATATGCAATAATATTTCAATAATACTCCAAATAGGCAAAATAAAATTTGTTGTTTAAATTTCATCTAATATGAATAGTTGACATTGCGAATTATCAAAGATGTGCATATATTATAAACAATAGTAAAGCGCATATAATTATGGGCTCTAATAATATTTCATATAAATATAGATTCGCCATGGTTCTTCTTATCACAAGCTACAGTGTTAATGTAAATTTGCATAGTTAGTTTATAGTTTGTTATATAAATTAGATTAAAGATTACATTTTATACATTACTTTATCATCCAAAAATGTCATAAGGTTTTGTATACTTATGTTAACATTATACATTTTTAAACCTTCTTTCAACTCTTCAATCCAAATTGGTTTATAACACAGTATTTGCTTATGAAGATCTTGATTGACTTGAAGCATGTTTTTAAAACCCATCTCCACTGACACTAAAATTAGAAACTTAAATGTATAATCAATTTGTTTAAATAAGTTAAGTATTGTATTTACATATTGTAGAGTATATATTAATACTATAAAAAACTAAATTTGTAGTGTTAAAAACTTTTAACGTTACAGTCTTTTTAGTAAATGATTAATTATATTTAATGTTTTACTTCATTTTAATTATAACATAATACTATGTTAACCACAAGAACACATATCTAAATTTTGACCAAAATTAGGTTTGAAATTTTCATAGATAATAAAGATATGTATAGGCTGTTTGTTACTATCGGTAATCCTAGTGATACGAATATTAGGGATCATTTTTTTACCCCATATCAATCCGTTATTTTAACCCTTTATACTAATATAGGATATAGGTATAAATTTATAATATATAATTAATATAAATTATGAAAAAAATAAAAATAAAAATATATAACAATAGTAATAAATTATTTTGTCGGTTTTTCTTTTGGATAAGAGGGCCTTCAACTTTCCCTCTGGGAACACGGCCTTAAAAATATTTAAAATAGGTGCGTTGGCCCCAGTTGTTTAGGCTGTATATTGATAGATTAGCCAGTCCGGATAAGTCTATTTATTTTATATACGGATTAATCTAATCAAAAGTTTGTTGTAGAATAAAGTACTAATACTACTGTATAATATAATATACATAATACAATGAACAAAATAGCATTTTATACTAAGACTATTTAGAATCAAGCGATTTATTTTAACACTGAATAGATTTATATAAAAATTACCCTTATTTGTTTGAGTCAATGTTTCTATTTCATCAAAACTGCCATCATCATAATCAGGAATTCCACATTCTGAACTATAATACAAAAAAAAAAAATATAAAAAATTTATACTCAATATAAAATAAATAGTTTTCATTTAAAATACTTACTTATCAGACAAATCTAAATTCTGGTCAGGCTGCGTATTATTAGTATGGTTATCTATCTCAGATGAGTTCAAATGATGAGTTGTATTATATATATGCCTTAATATTAATTTCCCTTTGCGTCTTCCAAGATCTTTAAGACCATAACGATCAAATTCTTTCTAAAATTACAGTGTTAAATTTATTTTAAACATTTAAACCATAGTCAATATTTTTAATGTTATTTTCTGAATATGCATGGAGTAATGGAATACCCAAATTCAATTTTTGTGTCACTTATAAACAAAATGATTTTCACAGGATTGAATCTCGAACCTAACTATTAAATATTTAGTTTGGTTTGATAATTTGCAATATTTTATTCAAACACAATCAAACACCCCCCCCCCCTAGGTTTGGTTTAAAAATCTTATAGTTCAAAAAAACTATTAATCTACACCCATAATAATTTACATTTTAATGAACAAATTACAGAATAATGTAAAAAATGATTATAACAATAAAGAGAAGCAATTCATTCCATGAACAGAAACAATTTAAGACAGTAGAAAAAAATGGTTTAGTAGAATTATGAAGAAAACCTATAAAGAACTAACAATGGTTTTGGGTATAAGAATGAATTTTGTAAAAAAAATAGATAAGACATTATACCATGAAGTAATGACAAAAATTAAGTCTTGGTCAGTGAGATTAGAGATGGAATGTTTAAAACTGCACAAACATTTGAATAGAAAAGTATATTGTCAATAATTTATAATAAAGATATCCAACCCATGGTATGCATGTGGCACGCAACAGAAATTAATACAACCCCACATATACATATAAAATAATCAAAAAGGGTGTGCGTTATTAATTTGAACAGTTTTGGTTATTCTAAAATAACTTGATTTAATTTTGATGAAGAAATGGTTTCTGATAGGGGAAGGGACAATAAAAGTGATTTGCAAATCATAACAACTTTACATTGATCAATATGGCTCAAACCAGCTAAAAGAGACTATCTTATATTGAGAATATTATATCCTATTGAAAAATACTTAATAGCAACAAAAGCCTAACTAAAAATATAAGTTAATAAAACTGAATTATAATATTGTATTTTTTTTTTAAATTTAATTAAAATTGTATAAAATTAGTTGTATAATAAGATATTTCATAATAAAAATATGTCCATGTAGGAATTAATATCTAGTTTTAAATTATTTTAATTTTAATTTTAACTTAATTAAAATGTTAAATAACATTGAACATTTATAAAATGGTTATACATTTTAATTTAAAGTCAGACACACAATAATTGATAATATTTATTAAATATATTATGTTAATTTAAAATACACCATCAAGTTTGATTTAAAATGATTTTTCTTTTTATAAAACTTTTGTTTTTATAATATAGTTATGAATTTATGATTAAAGTTATTTGTACGGATAAAAAATAAATAAGAAATCACATAATTATTAATATTATACGTGTGTTTGGTGACATTGAATATATACACACAGTAAAAAATAGGTATAAGTAAAATAAATAAATTTTTTTATATTTATACTTACTTTTAAATCTGGTGTTTTCATAGCACTGTAATCTGGCAAAGGAGTCACTGGATCATTAGATCCAATAACGGATTCCGATTGAACTCTACGTAAACTTTTGGGTGTGTTTTTTTTACCACCATATTTATTTGGCGTCACTGCCTTTTTTTCCCCAGAATTTGTTAGATTATAATCATTTAAGATAATTGGTGTTTTTATATCCAAGTTAATGGCATTATCATATGTATAGTTATGTTTTTGTGACTGTACTTTAGTTTCATCCAATACCAAGTTATTTTCTGTTGGAACATATGGAATATCACTATTGTCTGGTTTACAATCATTTTCCAACATTATTTGTCCAATAGATTTATTTTGTGTATAATCATTTTCATTTGGGATAGTTGATATATTAATATAATTGGAGGATTGACTAGGTGTTCCTTCAGTACTAGCAGTATTAACTGTAGTGTTATTCATAAATTGAGCCGATGAACAACTTAAATCTATAAAATTGTTTGTGTTTACAGATGAACTATCAGAATTATTAGAAGGTAATGTTAAATTTGTACTTGTTATAGTACTTTTCAATTGGTTTGAATCTATGCGAGGTTTGTTTAAATCATGACTAAGAATTGTGAATTCATTATCAATAACATTACAGCTTGTAGTATTTATAAATGTTGATTTATTGTTACGATTTGGTTTTACATTTCTATCTTTACATTGAGGTAAAATGGTATTACTTGCAAAATTTTTCAAATCTCCATAATCAAAACCATTTTTACCACCCTGTTGAGAATTATTTAAGGGATATGTTGAATTAGGGTTAAGACAATTACCGCCTTCAACTTTGTCTATAATTCGAAGATTTTTATTTGAAGGTAACACATTTGTAACAGCAGAAAATATACTACCTCCATCATCAATATTTATGAATGATCTATTCCTTGAATCCAATGTAGTCAGGTCTTTAAACAAAGAATGTTGTGATTTTTGAATGTAATTTCTTTGGTTTAATATAATATTTGTACTGGCTGAATAAATTGAGTCCACACTATCATCGTTTAGTTCAATAATATTTGTATTGTTCAAATTAATAGGTAAATTATATTTTTCAGATGTTCTATGATATTTATCGATGGTACTCATATTTTTAATTTGTTTTTCATTTTCACTTTCACTATCACTAATTGTAATTACATCTGATAATACATATGAGTTTGTTGATGGTAGCATTCCTGCTTTAGTAATAACTGAACAAGGAATACTTTTAGTTTTTTTAGTTTTCACACTCGATTCATTAGTTGAATTCGGCAGCAAACTATTATTATGCATGTCATCTAAATCTATATTATCATCAGAATTATCTGATATATTCTGAGTTTTAGTTTTTAGCCATATAGTTGAAGCACTGTGAAACGAATGGTTAGAATTTGTATCCAGTAAAATAGTGCTAACATCCGTAGCTAGGTTTCTTGTGAATGATGAACTGGGATATGTTTGATTCCCGTTACAACTGTTTAACCACAGTTTAGTTTTCATTGAACTTAATGTTTGCTCATCATTCACAGTTGGTCCTAAAAAATTAAAACTTGAAACATTTGAGCTAAACATATCAGGACTGGAAGCTTTATATCTTTTGCTATCAGTTTGACTATTATTTAATTCTGTACATTGACGTTTTGATACATAATTTTGCATTTCAGAAAATGATCCATGATTTTCATCATCTACAACCATAGGAAAATTATACCTTCTTTTCAAATGCAAATAATCTTCTCTGTACTCTGGATGAACAAATGATTCTTGACCAGAATAAATATATTCCAAAAATGCTAAACAAGATTCATATGAATATTCCAACCACATTATCATTCTTTTTGAATTATTTGAATATGATTCTTCAACTACAATGTCATCCAAAATATTAGGGCACTGTACATGGAGTACTAAAATATGAGCATGAATTTTAAATTCATCTTCGGTAATGAAGATTATATCACTCATAAACGGATTATTAACCATCGACTTCCATTTAAATGAATATTCTGACATTGTTTTTGTTTCAATGTTTGGAGATGTATTAGAAATATTAAAAAAATCTATATTATCTACAACTCTATGTGATGTATTATTTGGTTCCTGGAAAAATATTAATGATCAGTCGTTAGTAAACAATTATCAAATTGATAATAAAATCAATGTAAAATAAATGGATTTTCTATAATTAAAAATAAATAATTTTCATATTTTAAGAATTTAAATATGAGGCTACAAAAAATTATTTAAAAACCATGCCACACCACATTTAATAAAATAAATAAAATTAATAAATACTTTTTTTGTAACATTTTGATGTGTAGAGAATTTTAAAATATCTTTTGAATCAGCAAAACTATTACTTTCACATGGTATTATGAACTTTGATAATTTTTTAACATAGAATTCAGATTTATTATTTTCTTCTTCAAGCGATGATTTTTTCCAGAGCTTATTATTCTATACAAAAATATAAAATATGTATTTTAATAATACCTACTTCTTAATTTAAAATTAAACATAATCTACTACCAGTAAAATATAAATAGTAATACAAGAAATTGAATCTTATAATACACTAAATTAACAAATTAGTAATTTATTATGGATATATAAAACAGTTGTTTTATATATTTATTCTTCACACAGTGTACTTAATACACAAATCAGATGTTTCCATTTTTCGACCAAATAGGTAGTCACTTAAAAAATAGGTCAGACAATACGAAAATTGACCGTTTATCACTGAGGACATACCAACAATATTTTCACGGAAAAAATCCAAATTATATGAATAAATATGTAATAGATAGGTAACAATACGTATTAGAGCGTTCAATGAGTTATTGTTAAGTCAAAAATTGGTATGAAGCTATCTAAAGCGACATATATAGACTTATACCGCGATTAGATTTTGGTGCGTGTACAGTAATGTTTTTGGTATGTATCAAAACGGACTCATTGAAAAGTTTAATGAAACATATATCTATATTTTTTCCACTTTTGATCACCATTTAAAAATAATATTTAAATTATATTAGATGATATTTTTTATCTAAGTACATAAACTTTAAACAAATATTATTTTCACACTTTATAAAGTGTATCTTACCTAATGTCAATTAGAAAATACTCAACAAAAAATTGAAATGTTTAAACTGACAAAATATTTTGTAATTTACTATTAAACATACAATGGTGATAATCACAGTATTTCATGTGACAAGAAAAATAAAAACTACAACTTCAAGAAAAAGAACGATTTTCATTAATAAGGCAGTTCAATAAAGCGTCTATAGCAGTATATCAAATGATAATTACACGAGTTTACAGTGCTGCCAGTATTTTCCATTTGGAACAATAACCAGAAATGCCTGGTTGGTTAATACATACAAAAAATTATTAGACCCCAAGGCAATATCTACAGTACAATTGAAAATTGTTAGGTTAGGTTGTTATTAACTAATACATAAATAACACTTACACAATTTCTTATTTTGTTTAAAAATGTTGATCTTAAATTCTTATCTGGACAATTTACAAGCATTTCCGACGACACATCAGTAAAAGAGTCAATAAGAATCATCGCTACTTTTTCAGTAATTCTTTTTTCTCGATCCTCCTTAGTTTGTTTAAATAGTATAGAATTTGTTTTGAAAACTATAAATATTAATTTTAAAATAAATACATATTAATTAGTGATACAAAAATATGTGTTTTTCTTAGTATATTTGCCAATTATTAAAATTAATATTGAAATACTCTTGTTATATTTTAATACATCAATATTTTGTCCTTATTATTACAGTACGGGGCAAGAATGGGCAAACCGGAGAATTTTTTTTAAGGAGTTAAGTAATTTGTGTTTAGTAAGTGTGAGTATTGTGTAAGTAAATTATGATGGTTCAATTTTAGGTAAATGAACCCCCAAGGCATATCTGCATGTAGGTTAAATATAAAAGTTAAAACAAATATTTCTAGAACAGGGCTTGAGTCCAGCATTATATGGTTGCCAAAGTGTGAGTATTCCTACAGTCTAAGACTGGATGAAACTGCTCAGAGGACAAGTTTCTTGTAAGGCCTGTCTCAGATTACTAGAAATGTTAATACACTATAAAAAATGTCTTCCTGATATTAATTTTTAGTTTTTTTTTTTTTTTTTTTTTATATCAGCACTCTCTCAAGTAGAGGTTACTAAATGTTTGGCGCTACATACTATTTCAGGAAAACTTTAAATATTGGCAATCCGTCTGATCGTAATGACCAATTTATTTATTCATTTTTTTTTCTCGTACTCTTGAATGCAGAATAAACTAAAATATTTTAGATTTTTCTTAAAATAATTATTAGTCTATTATAATACAGTCGAGTTGTGATAATACGTAGTTGAAGGGGTATAAAGGTTGGGTTAGGTTAAGTTATTTTAATAAAAAATTACTTCGAATAACTAACTCATATCTAATAAAAGTAAGTCAAAACTTCAATACAATGAAATAAAATGTTTAAAGTTGTATTAAATACATGTACGTGTATGATATTCCAGCTGTTTATTAACAAAATTGTCTAATTTGCCTACCGCTGCGAATAGAGATGTGTGAATACAAACCATCGACAAATTACCCAATAGTTTCTAATGATAAATTATGATTATAATTTGCCATGATATTTTAAGTTTATCTTTGGGATTTATTTTTGGAACCACTACTCATGATTTCGTTCATCAGCTAACAGTCTGCTGAGTATATTATCATTATTGCACCATACAATAATTGAAATATAGTTTGTTGAATAATATTAAGTTTCAGAGCCGTATTTAGTTTTGGTGGCACCCTTGACGAATCACTGCATTTGCGTCTCCCCACCCCCCAATGGAGAATTTGCATTAATTTAAAAAAAATTGAGCTATATAAAACATTATAATTCATAATAATCATTATAACCAGCATAATATAAATAATCGCTAATCGGCACATGCCGCTCATATAGTTTTTGTATTTAATCAGTTGGTTTGTTATCGTCTGCGAATCTATAAATATAAATGGTGTGGCTTACATTTTTACTAAATTTAAACTTTGTCGACTTTTTTTATATAGACATATAGTGAACCTATAACCTAATAGTAATTATAATATATACATTTTTCAAATATTACAAGAAAAAATTATTATATAAGTAGTATTGAAATTTGCGCCTCTGCCCAGCCCTGTTAAGTTTATCTGCTATAATCCGCCAATCATGTCCACCATTATCACCTTCATTGTTTTCTAAACATTCCTCCCCGTCACACTGGCGATAATATGAATCAAATGTTCAAGATTTTTTTTTTTTTTAAAGCAAAATTTTAATTCTGATGGTTAATGGTAAAATGTTGTTAATAAACCAAGGTTATAAAAATGTTGAATAAAAAAAGGCTGTATCCTGAGATGACTTATAGAATTTTCGCCCTCTAAATTTTTAAAATTAAAAGAAAACCATTTTAGACCAATTACTATCTGAAACAGCGGAACATACTTCCCCCCCCAATCCGCACTTGGTACTTATTATTTATTTTTAAAAGACCACATAAATGTGAAGCATACAACCTTTAGATTTAGATTTAACTGGGTGATTTGATATAAAACCAAAACTTTCCAATGTTTTCCTTTTATCTATAGCTTCTTTTTCTAATCCTGCTTCTAAAAGAGTTTCTGATTCTCTTATTATCTCCGCTTCTTTGGATTCTTGCAAGGATGCAGACATAGCAATAGCTAAATCTAAATTTGAATCACTTCCAATCTAAAATTTAATTATTATTGCTTAAAAAAGTTGTTTTACTAATACCAATAAATATAATACCTTTAACTTTGATTGTTTAACAGGATTTTTTTTTTTTTTATTATTCATTGTTACTTTGGGTAATCCTAAAGCTTCTCTTTCAGCTATTTGACGTTCTTGAAGATCTATGGCTTTTATAAGGACTTCAGATGATACATTGTGTGATGTTCCACAAGATTTAACATGATTTATGAAATTGTTGGAACATATCATCAGTAAACAAACTGGACATGCTTTATTTACATTTTTTATACTGCATTCATTTTGATTTGGAGATGAAATAAAAAGATTTTGTGACATGGAAATTTGTGGTCGAGGTGTAGACAAAACTTCTACGAAACTATCATTTACAGATATTAAACTGTTATTTGATGGGTTTTCTGATTTTAAAGAGTCAATACCATTATTATTATCTTGTTTTTGGCATTCACTGAAAAGTTAAATAAATTAAAATATGTTTGATTTTTTTAGAATGAAAAATTATATTATTTCTTACTTTGCCGTAGCAGTAGTAAATGCACTGTTTGGTTTATTTAATTTTAATTTTAACTTGGATTGCGAAAATAAATTCATTTTATAATTCAAATATTTATATTTCTAAAAATTACGAACATAAACTATTCTATAATATACATTTCAACTAAAAGTATATACAACTATATTTCTATATTCTCAATAGGATCTGGATTTTGAGCCAGAATTTCAGCTCTTTTGAGCATTAAATCACTTCTATCAGGATTCAAATTACGTTTGATCATTTCTAATCTATATTTTTCTTCAGGTGTTTGATCCCAAAAACCACTGTAAATTTTATTTTTTAATCTTCTTGTAGATGGCAATAACCTAAATAATACAAAAATAATACTAATGTTATCATGTATTTTGAAGATAATAAAAATATTAAATTTGTTTTGATAATTAGCCAGTTATGAAACATCTGAAGGTGCTAAGTAAAATGTAAATATTATCTTTAGGAACTTACATGCCATGTAATATTTATTTGTATAAAAAATGTGATAAAAGAACTTTTATTGCATTTTTAAAATCATTTCTAGCGATAACCCACACAATGGGGTGGGTGAAAAATAACATTGTCAACCTCAAAATTATTATTTTTATTTTTTAACTACACAAATTGATGGAGATTCACATAAAACATCAACCTGTTGAATTTCATAAAAATAGATGGACATATGGTAGAATTATTCCCTACATAACCTACATAAAATTATGAAATTTTAACATAAGGATTCTGTTTTTGCAATTCTAAGTACAGAACCCTATAAATACAACATACTAAACAAGTTTTATTATGTACATCATATCTTATCTTTAAATATGTAAATATCTATCTAAATAATATAAATTTTCAAATTTTTTAAAAAAAAAAACTAAATGTTAATAATTTTTCAGTACATACATATAAAAAAAAACTCACTCATACAAACCCCAAGTTAATCCACTGAAAGCTAATAAACCAAATGCAAACCAATTTCGATATTTGTATGCGGGAGTACCTCTCACTTGTCTTGGCTTGCCAGGATTTTTACTTTCAAAGGCCATTTATGAGAATGGTTAGGTTGGAAATCTTAAAACAATAACAATAACATAATTATATATTGTAAATTATACATTAGGTACCTCATAGATAATGTAATTAATGATAAATGTAAAAAATGTAGGTCTAGTTTAAACTTTAACCTCAATAGTTATGAGTCAAGTGTAAATGTATAAGTAATCATTGATTATAATTAATATAACTAATATTTTTTTTTTAAATATTTATAACAGCTAAATTATAATTAAATTATCAATTATAACTGAAGTTCAATATTTGAAAAATTAAATATATGAATACATTTTAAACACCCTAGGTAATGATTAAAATAGTAATATACTATAGCTATATTATTGTTCACAACATTAACCTAAATCCTAGCTAGGTAGGTACCTAAATATATAATATTAAAAATGGTCGACTGTTAACTTACGGGCAATGTAATTTAAATATCATAATCAATATAGATACTTGAAATTTAAATAATAATAATACTGACATTTTAAACATCTTGCAAAGGCGTTAAATGTAATAAAATTAAAAACTTGTTCTTATTACTGGGAATTAAGTAACTACTTATATATAATTGAATTACATTTTAAAAATAAAGTGAAAAACAGTAAATAATGTAAATTCAAAAATTGAATAAGCTTACCTCAATATAAATTAACGATAAGCAGTATCTCTACAAAATAAAATACATAATTTGATAGTGACTAAAAAATGTGTAAAACTGTATCTTTACAGTACTCAGAACATCCAGTATAAAGTTTCACATATGATCTAAGTTTAAAACATAATAATTATTAATCAACTACAAACATTAAATACAACAATTACGGGTTCTCCTAAGACAGTGATCACGAAAATTACGATGATTGTACAAGATAAGTAATTTACTAAATCGTGAACATGATAAGAGTTAACGGCTATTATGGGTACATTTTAGGTTATTTAAGATAACGAAAAAATGTACAAGTGTGAAGCTACGGTCGAAAATTAAACGCAACTCATTCCTTGCAGGCCTTGTCATTATTATTATGGAAACGAATATTGATTTTAATACATGACTTCGGCTTAAACTGGGGTTAGATGATAAAATTTCAAACGCTAATATTTTATTAAACATATTATTACATTAATAATCTAATAATTAAATATTTGTTCTTACATTCAACATTATGTCTCAAGAAACTATTCAGATTCTCGTGGATATGGGTTTTCAGAAAGATAAAGTGTAAGTTTGTTATTTATTTAAAAAAAAATTGTTTTACATATAATGTTTTGTTAAAGTGAGAAAAGTGTCTCAATGACGGGGAATCAAGGTGTTGAACAAGCAATGGAGTGGTAAGACTATTTTTTTATATTAATTTTATTGCTCTAAAAAAATAGTGCCATTTTTATATAGGTACTAATTAATCGTAAAGCCAAAATAAGAATTTAACTTTTATTAGCTACCTATTTGTTACTAAAAACTCTACTTACAAATAAAGTTATTATATGTTTTGGAGTACTTCTGATTAAAGTTATTCTTTCAAATTTAATTTATAATACTCATGTATAATATATTACTATGTATACTTATTGTAACTTATAATTGTCATAACTATTTGTTTTATAAGGTTACTGGCACATCATGATGAAATTGAACAATCAACTTCTCAAGAAAGCAGTTCTGTTTCTAATACACTAACTGAAACAAATGCCTCATCTATTTCTTCAGCTGTTGCTAAATCATACAAATGCGAAGAGTAAGCAAAATAAACATTAATTAAAATTATACAAATTTATTAAATTGAAATATAATAAAATTCACTTAGAATATAATATATTTAACTATAATTTTTTTTTTAATCGTTATTGCCTATTATATTTCTAGCTGTAACAAGTTGTTTGCTGATACTGCTGCATTAGAATATCATGCTATGAAAACCAACCACAGCAACTTCTCAGAATCAACAGAAGAAAAAAAACCGTTGACTGAAGAGGAAAGAAAGGAACAAATGAAAATACTAGAAGAGCGTTTAAAGGAAAAGCGTAAAGAGCGGATAAATAAAGAACAAGAAGAAGATTTAGAAAGAGAAAAACTTAGAATTCGATCTGGTAAAGAGTTAAATGCTGCTAAAAAAAAGTAAATGTTGATTTTACATTAAAATTATTAATACTTTTACCAAAAGGTAATTATTTTTAAAATTTTTTTATTTTAAGACTTGAAGATGAAAACATAAAAAAAATTATGGATGAAAGGAAACGTGAAAAACTAGATGAAAAACTAGCTCGTGATCGAGTAAAAGCCCAAATTGAAGAAGATAAAATAGCTAGGAAAAAATTGTTTAATCAAGTTTCTGGACAAGAACAGCCAGAACAGCTAGTCACACCAGTAGTTATAATCCCACAAAAACCACCAAAGGATTATACTGAAACTAAATTACAAGTATTAATTTTGAATGTATTATTTCCGTAACATTTATATAAAATATTAAGTACTTGGTTAGTATGTTACTTAAATAAGTTTTAGTAGTTTACTATACCTACTAATTTCCTATTTAACATTTATATTTTGTCATGTAAGTTAAATCAATTAAAATAACTTCATAATTAATAATTAACAAGTACTGATAGGTATAATTTAATTATTTCTTACTTTATTTATTTACTTTCGTTCACTTCTGTTTTGTTTTTGCATTAAATGTCTTTCAAGAAGCCATGTAAAACCTTTTACTTAAATTCCATAATTTCACTTGGAGAACACCATAAGATATAGTTGTTTGAGTATGTGCATCTGTTGTGTGTACGCACATATCTAATATAGAAAACTAGTTTGCTAACGAACATCATTTAAAATACACACAATTTCTGTACGGCTGTACTTATATTGTTTAATTATTCTAGATTATTACATTTACTTATTTCCAAAAATGTTTTAAAACACCATTATATATTTTCATTTAGATATGGTGTTAAATTGCAAATGATTTTTTTTTAATAATTACAGTATTAATATTAAAATTACACTTTAAAATGATATTAATTTGAGTTTAGAATATAATGTTTACAAGTCATTTAAAATGTTTTAATGTGTATTTTGTTTAGATTCGTCTTACAAATGGCCAATCAATTATCCAATCATTCAATGTCAAAGAAATGTTGGCTGCTGTAAGAGTTTATATTGAACTTAATCGTTCAGATGGTGATGAACCTTTCTCTCTTATGACTAGTTTTCCAAAAAAAGTGTTTACAAATGAAGATTACGAATTGCCACTTGATCAATTAGGTAATATTTTATTTATATAAAATATGAAAATCACTAGGTTTCATATTAAATAATAAGTTTGATATATATAATTTAACAATTACAAATTGTTATTTCAATTAAGTTTCTAACAAATTATAAATATGCAATCTAACCTACAACAGTGGTCCACCCATGATGCAAATGTTGTTCAGCCTTTATTACTGACTTTATTATGTTTATTATATTCATTAGAACATAATAGCATAATAATTGCAATAAAAAAACCATATTTAAATTCTATTTTACTATTGCTTTTATTATAATTTTAATAATAGTAAATAAGAAAATCTATTAATAAGAATAATCAATTTCATTTTTTTTTTTTTTTTTTTTTATATATATATATAGGTTTGGTACCAAGTGCAGTTATCATCTTGACTAAGCCATTTCAATAAAACTTTCACTATAATGTTAAAAAAGGCAAAACAATAAGGATGATTTTTCAGAATTTTTTTTTTTTATTGGAATATAATATAATATAAAAACAATAATTGCGTTAAAGAATGAATTTATAAATGTTTTATATTGGACATATTCTCATATTTAGTTTTTGTACTTATGTTCATTTAACAATAATAAACCAATCAAAATCATCCATATTATAAATGTGTTTTACACATAAATTACAAATCTAGAAACCAAGGTCCAATACAGTGATATAATCATATTTTATTAAATCTGTTGTAAATCATTCATATTATTAATCATTGTTTATTTTTTATCAACATTTTTTCTTTATAGCAAAGTAACAATGTATATCAATTTCTTTTGAATACCTTTTGCTTTGTAGCCAAAATTTTTTTAAGGGTGTTGCCATGAAATCTAGATAATGTAATAATTAATTATTTTTTTTTTAATTTAACTGAACTTTTTAAATTTACATATGACTTAACGGACGTGTTTTTATGGTCTGAGCAGAGTGATCAATGTATTAGTTTTACTATGATATGTTTTTTTTGTCTGTAAAAACTTAATGATTTGAAATGTATATCTAATCATCAACATTAATTGTGGTTTCTAGTAGAACATTTTTTTATAAGAGAATCCCCTTAAAAATGCTCAAACAATTTGTATACAAGGTTCATCATAAGTTAAACTTAGTGGTGAAAAAAGTTGTATGTTATAATTTTTTTTTAAAAGTATTACAAGTTCAAATTTATACAAGATAAAATTTGTTAGTAACACAAACAATTCTAATTTATTTTATAGCTGCAAATTAATAAAATTTAAATTTAGTTAAGAATGTTTAACTAAATTTACCTCAAAATCATTTTTCATTTGCAATGGTTTATCGTTGCATACAGTATATTAACTAAATTGATGTATATTTCATAACAAGTCTTAGGATGTTATTGTCTATGCGCAAATTAACGACCAGTGAGGACACCAAAATATCGAACAATTTTCCTATTCAAAATAGGAAATTCATTGGATAGCAATAAAAATATAAGTCAGTGTCACTTTGGGGTTTCTTTATATCCAATAAAATAAAATATAAACAGCTAAGGTAGATTATCAAAAAAGAATTACACATTTTAGATAAACATGCTCGAAAAATAAGGTGAATTGAAACTTATTTAATATAAATTTACTAAATTAGACTATAGTCATAAAGATATATCCTATTCTCACTGTGTGAAAAAGTCTACATGTATTTTAAAACTGGAAGTTCATACTTTGTATATAGGTTGAAAATGTAAAATTCAACCTTTTATTGTGTAAGTCAAAACTCCCACTATAAATCAGAAAAGTTGAAATTTTAACTTTTATATGACATTTATTTGGGTTAAAATTTCTATGAAATTTATAAAAACAAGGAAATTCAAATAACACATTTTAGGATTATGTTTGATTTAAAAACTGATTCACTATGGAAACTTTAGCATTGCTGAAAAAGTCTAAAGAAAAACTACAATGTGCTTAAACACTACTTATATATAAACAGATGTAGAACTATTATTGTTCATTCTTCATAATACATTATTATTATATAACTTACATTATTTAAAGTATGTACTACTAACTAAGTACAAATTGTATTTATTTAATTATAATGAATCAATGCCCAATCTGAAAATGTTGAAAGGATTACATTAGTTATTTTAATAACACATTGAATTAGATTGTAATTAGAATAATTTAGAGACATGAGGTACAAATGGTTGGTGCGGTAGGTAAACTACCTTATTTAAAAAATGAATAACACAAATAGTTTAAGAGATATCAGTTTAATTTTTATTCCAAGTTATAGAGAGAGACATCTAAAGTTTTTTTTTATTATGTTTTAAAAATCATATCATTAAGGTGGTCTCCGTTCTGGTCAATACATTGAGATAGACGAGTTTTGAAGTTTCTCTCCACTCTTACCAGCATACGACGGGTATGTTACTGATAGCTGCTTGAATATTGTTCTTCAGTTAAGCCAAGGTCTGTGGACGTTCGATGTAAACTAAAGATTTCAGATATCCTCACAAAAAGAAATCACATTTGGTTACATTAGGCGAGCGGTCTAGTCACTGAAGATCGCCCCGTAAGGAGATCCGTCCAGGGAAATGTTCTTGCAATAGATTCATCGACGTGTGGGCTATGGCGCCATCCTGCTGAAATCAGTTATCCCCCATATCCAGTTCTTCAAGTTTTGGTAAAAATAACTCCTCAATCATGTGGACATAACGAACAGAATTGAGCATCTTCTTCAAAAAAACATGATCTAATGATGCGTATTCTGGACAATGCACACCAAACAGTAACACGTTCTTTATGGAGGGGCTGCTCATGAAGTTCTCGGGGATTCATGCCATTCCAATATCGCATATTTTGTTTATTCACGAAACCGGAAAGGTGAAAATGAGCCTCATCGCTAAAGAACACAAGGGCATCATGAGGTATATTAGCTTCGCGTGCATTTTTTTGTTAAAGAAAATCGCGTGGATTAAGTTTTTGCACTACTGCTAATTTATAGGGATGAAATTACAGTTCTTGGTGAAGAACTCGTCTTACAAAACGATCAGACATCCCAAGAGCAGCTGAGTGTTTTTGCGCAGATCGCATGGGATATCGCAAAATTGACTGCCTAACTTGCTCGATTTTTTCGGGTGCCTTGATGGTTCTTGAACCTCCTGGTTTTTTTTCTGTACATTACCGGTTTCTCTAAAGGTGTCCACCCATAAAATAATTGATTTTCAATCAGGAACACGACATACGGGGGAGATATTAAAGTGATTTCTGAATGCATGTTGCGTGGCGATGATTGAACGGCCGCTTGAAAAGTACAACTCCAAGGCGAACGTGCGCTACTGTGAAAACTCGTCCACTTCATGATCGTTACTAAACCTACATGATATAAAACGTTAGACACCGCTCTTTCGAATGAGCACCTCCTCGAAATAAACCATAGATGGCGCGCGTTTCAAATAAAGAAGTTTCCCTACCGCACCCTGTAGTAACGGTGGCCATGAACTAAGCCTCAGTATAGACAGTAGACTTGTTTGCCTGGCAAATTAGCCAGTATTAAAAATGTTTTTGAATAGGTACTACTAATTACACACTAGACAAGATAACGAATACAACATAAATATTTAAATAAATGTTTGGAATTTTATTGCATATTGATCTTCACAAATTAAATATATTTGCAAAAATCATTATTTATTTACTTACAGTTTAATAAACTTAAATTTTTTTAATTTTATTAAATTGCCAACTTTTTCTTCACATATTTTTAGTTTACAAATTTTAGTTTGATTTTAATATATAAATACAGGGATAATTTAATTCAAAATTCAAAATAATTATTAAACATAAAAACCTTTTAATGATTAAAAATGCAACCATTATTTATAAAAACAAAATGTATACTTGATTTATGCTTATCTGCATAATACTATAATTTTACATAGTTCATCAATGTTTATAGTTTTTAAATATTAAAAAAATAATAATAAATAAAACAATAACAATTTTTTTTTTTTTTAATGTATTAAATAAATGAAATGTACATACTAATTTTGTAATTGATTTATATTCAAATCATCACCATTTTCTAACAAATCTGATGTACAAATTTTAGGAGGAATATGAATTTTAGGCAAGTCTCTGAGTTCCGCTTTTCGTTTATGAGTTTGACTTACATCTTTTCCAATACAACCAGCTAATATCTTCTTCAACATTTCTCTTTTACCTTTGTTCACTTTCATGTTCAATAAGTCATTGCTCATTACCCATTTATCAAAACGATCTAAAGTTTCTAAGTTTATTTCAGGTAATTTTTTAAAAACATCTAACAATTGATTGTTTTTATTACGAAATGTTTCATAAACATTAAGACATGTAGCCAAAAGTGGACCCATATTAGAATCGTGGTGACCAAACCAATGAAGACTTTCTAGAAGTGCAATTAAAAGATCAGGCGCAATTGTCATAGCATTTATTTCATCCTCCACTGCTAAACACTTAATAATCATTTGAACTAAAGATGTTGCTTTAAAACTAGTTTGGCTATCACTCCAGGGAGGTAAAACAGGTCGATTATCCCATTGAAAGATTTGACAAGTTTTCCAAAATTGACTTATAGATGAATTCCACGATAAACCATTTAAAATACTTATGACAATCAAACGTCTCGATTGTTCATTTCTTAACAACTTTATGCCTAATTCGGATAAATCAGGATTATTTTGACAATTGATAGGTATTTCTTCTACACTTCCGTTAGAACTTGTTTTTGAATCATTAGAACTAGTTAAACATAATCTTATTAAATCTATGTACTCTCTAGTTAACAACCGAATTACCATATCTTCTAACAACTCTTCAGAGTCTCCTTCTTTAGGATCATATTCTTCTCGTTCTGGCAAGTCTTGCCATGTGATATTTAAACGTAGTAACATATGAGATAGAAAGGCATTTAGAGTAGGAATAAGAACAGTATCATAATATTTACTCGAACAATTAATAAGGAAGGGTTTAATAAAATTCTTGATAATAGTTCTGATTCGTACATGTGGTAAAAATTCAACATCACTCATTATGGTAGCTAGAAAACTGGGAGCAAAGTTTTCTAATGCATAAAATCGGTCGCCAAGTAATTGACATGATTTTCCCAAAATATGTAAACAATTATCATAAACAACTAAAATAGAATTTTTAATTTTATGTACTGGATCAGGTTTTGGTTTTTGTCTAAACATCTGGAATGGGTCATTCTTTTCAGATACTGTATTCTTTCCCAGTAATGCTTCACGTTCTTGCGGAAATATCTGCAAGACAGAAATATAACTAGGATGCATAATTTTCTTTACATTATCCGAACATAGAGCGTTTAAATTTTTTATTAACAAGAATACATTAGGAAGTAATAATAACACTGGCTCAGTAACTGGTGAAACAAATGCGCCTTTTGTTAAACTTGTATTAGTGATGCTTCGAATCATAACACTAGTTAATACACTAACACAATGAGACAAATGATTTCGATTTGATAAACATGGATCAGATTCTATATTAACAGGTAACCTGTCAAGGCCCAAATATGCAATTAATTCTTCCGGTCCTCCAGATACAATATTTTGTACTTTCTGCCACATTAACTGACATGGTTCTATGATATGTGTAATCAGTTGAACTTGTTTGTCGTAATCTGGTACATGGGTATTTAATACTAGGAGTGCTTCTTGCAAACGTAAACATACATTAAGATGATCACCAGTTTCACTAATTTTTAAACGAAGTTCATCATTTAATGTACACAATTTATCAAATACTGGTAGTAAAAGATTTGGGTATTTAATACTTAGTTTAATAAACAAAGATGCTGAATGAAATCTTAATTCTTTTATTGGACTAAATAATTGATCATCAGGGTGACATTCAAGTATTAAATATTCATACATTTTGTTAAGTGTTGCATGGAGATATTCTGAAGGCCATGATGTCGCAGTTAGAAACATAAATAAAGCAGACACAGATGAAAGAAGGAATGATAAAATAAACGGATCTCTTGCATCAAATTTTATACATAATTCAATTAGCTTTAAACCTCTGCGGACAACATCAGAGTCTGGAGTTAAAGTTAATTTACATACAACTGCATCTAATATAAGTACAATAGCTTCCCATTCTTGAAATTCTGTAGAATCTGATTCACAAATTGGTATCACTTTTATCCTAGCTAATGTTTTTTCAATGCATGTTTTAAGCAAATTTTCTGTGACTGAAAACATATTGGTATTTTCAACAGCAGATGCATATCTAATTGTATCAATAATTTCTACTCGGGTATGATAAAATGCATTATTATAGCTTTCTTCATCTGTAAAATCAAGTAAGGTGTATGAATCTAAGTTTTTGTAATCTATTTTAATTAGTTTCTTTGATGTTGTTATAAACCATTTTGGAATGTAATTTTGTCGTAATAAAATATTATTACTAATTTCTTTATGCTTAAATAATGTACACCATGCTTGATTTATGTTTGAAACCACATTCAACGAATCATGACCTGAACAAACTTGTAATAGTTCAATATAATATAAAAGTATCTTTTCAGATTCTTCACTGCTAAATTTGTGCAGTTTATCATTTTTCCAAAAACCACATAACACAGAACTCAACATTGATACAACTTTAGTTAATGTTTTTAAAAATGTGTTATTTTCATCGTTACCCTCTTGACTAATTGCTTTAAGAACAACCATAGATAATTGTTGTAAAGGTTGATCAAACAATTTTATAACACATTCCTTTTCTTCATTTTTACACTTTCTTGAAAGTAAAATACATAAACAATCAACAGCCGGTTGTCTGAAATTAAAATCATCTAATAATGAGCATAAGACAGTGATTATGTAACAATCTTTATAATTTAAATGAGAAAGTTGAATAAATTCAAATAACTCTCCTATGTTAGTCAATGCTAATTGTATTGCTTTTATAAAAGAAGTAGCGGCATTTTGTTCATTTCTATTCAAGAATTCCAAATATTGTCTACAATGGGTATCAATTACATTTATAAAAAATGGAAAAATTTTTAACATACTCAATTGAAGTTCTCTACTAATATCTCGCCGTCTAGCAGCATTATCAATGGTTTGCAATAAGATAACATCTTCGATTAACCTCAAAAAAATTAGCATAACCGTTTCTGTTTGACAGCAGCCCAATGTTGTTGCATATTCCAATTCATTTAACATTCCAGGCCAATGTTGGGGCCATTCCCTTTTGATCATTTCTACAACAACTCTTGCTAAAGCATCTTTCAAATAATTAATCTGCAATGCTGGTGAAGCAGAATTCACAAGACTCATGATAGTATTTTTAATAAGCAATTTATCTTCTTGTAGCATTTGATACCAACGAAATTTAATACAATGTTCCATAAGTTGAAGACCAAAATGTCGAACAATGTCTGTATATGGTGCATTGTCACTAGTAAAATATAGAGCACACTGGCACTGAATACAGAGTGGAAACTCATTTTTAAAACTATCACAAAGACGGTAGGCTTCATGACGCTTTTCTTGTGACATAGATGGATTCATGGTCAAATCAACAGCATGGGCGAGCTGTTGAACTACAGTCTCAATAGGAGTTTCTATATTCATCATGGCTTATGTCTCTGAAATAAAACACAAATATTACATTAAATAAACGTATAATTTATCTAGAAAGTTTGGAAACCAAAAATCCTTATTTTTCTTATTTAAAGTTTTGAACATTTAAACATTAAATCCAAGAAATAAGGACAGCACATTTCAAATATTTATTATTGGCCTTCATTTTTTAATTTAAATTATTAATTGTATCAATTTTTCTATTTACATATTTTAATGAAGTGTTGTTATTAAGAGTTAAAAATAAATTATGTCAACTTGTTTTTTAAGTAAAAACATTAAAACAAATATGACCAAAATAAAACTCCATTAATTTTGATTTTGTTAAGTGCCTTGGTCTGGTATTATTGAAATAATCAGAGGAATGTCTTAATGAATATTCATAAATGCTATCCTTTACTTTCTCAGATACATTTTTATTAAGTATTTAAGCATAGAGAAAGACAGGTCAGATATGTTACAATTACTGGAAGTATAACTAAGATTTTCACACATTCCTATCATTACAGATTCGTATTTTAGGTTATTATAGTTGTAGTTATTTGTATTATTTTGTTCAGGAAAATATAAATGTACCTACTTATTGAGGTTTCTTTTTCTGTTGGTGACAAAGCAACATAATTGTAAGTCAAGATGTAAAATGTCAAAAGTGTAGTATCAGAACATTTCCTACTTTATATTTTGTCAGCACAAGAATTTTTAACAAATAGTTTGTTTTAAATTATATCATTAAGAAAAAAAACAGCAAAAAGTTAGCCCAATAGAAAAAAATGATGTTAATTATTTATTTGATAGATAATTAACTTAATATATTTAATAAAACAATGAGTAATATAAATATGATTTATTTATTTAAAAATTAAAATTAATAATAATAATTGTGAAAACAATTCAAAATTTTGAACACTAAAAAAAAATCAATATAAAATAGACTCTCCCGTTTGCAATTATATTAGTTAAATAAATAATGATTTAACATAAATTTAACAGAAATAAATATATTTGAACATGAAATATTCTTAGACTTTGGTATAGATGAAAAATATAGGTAAAAGTAAAAACTCACATGTTCTTCTTTAGAATTAATTAACTGGCAACAATCATTCAAAATGTAACCATAGTTTTCCTGAGGCTCATACTTGCCTATACGATAGCGAATGCAATTACTTAATGAAAAACAAACTGATCACTCAGGATTAAAAATAAAATTGTTTAAATAGGCAGTTGTAATAAAAATTTGTCATCCAATTCGCTAAACGTTTGTCTAAAAAAACAGTAACATCCGCATGTTCAACTAGAGACGTGTTATCAGTAGCTATTGGGTAAATAAAGTATACCAGGAATAATAAAAATCGGTTATCTGCAATTGTCAAGGAGTATAAACAGTCGAACGTAAATCGCGGGATAAGAGAAAAAATATTATAATAGGACATAATACACTATATTAGATAAATAATAAATATGCATACAAATTTTCAACAGACAAATATACAGTGAACTTTTGTCCATTTATAAGCAAAACACAGAGCAAAGAGAAAGTTAATTAAATAAACTTTGGTAAGAACCGGAATTTAAAGTAAAAAAAAAATATTACGTAATATAATGGCTGTATACAAAAATAATAAACCAATGTCTTGATAATTCTGCTATATATTATACTACAATTTGTATTGGATTTGTATTTATTATTTTCTATTCCTTCAATCTTTCGATTTTCTTCTTGTCTTTTTCCCCTCCTAAACAATTTATTATTAGTTAATGTTTTTTTGTTAGTTATTTACCGTTTTATATTTCCATTTGTTGGATACAGGGCCGTTCTTAAGGTTTGCGAGATCCAGAGCAAAAATATGAATTGTGAGGCCTAACCGTACATTTATATTTAAAAGTGCATAAAAAATACCCACTTATTTTTTTACTACACATATTAATTAATTCAAAATTATTTAACATGCAAGTACCTATAGGTAAATAGTTTTATTAATTAAAATATAAATTTATAAGAAATTCGAAAAATATAATCAGGTTTAATTTTACTTTGACCCTCGTTTTTATATAACGATTAGATTAAAAATACAAATATATATATTAAAAAATAGAGACAACAATTAGTTGGTGATAAAAACAAAATAATTATACAAATTTCATTTTTTCTGGCTAATAATTCAGCAAATTTGTCAATTATGTCACCGTAATCTCAAGTATCGCATACATCACTTTCAATTGAAATTATAACTAAATTAGAAAGGTGTTGCTGGACATTTGTTGTGCTTAAATAATTCTTAATTTCGAGAAGTTTCTTTCTGGACTTGGAGTAACTGGGATCGTCAATAATATCCTTAATGTAAAGATTTGGAAAATAACCAGACGTTGATTTAATTAAGTCAAGGCATTTGATAATTTTTTTTTTTGCTTATTTATAATTTACATCATTTTGATCACCACTGCTGTTGTTCTGTGAATCTGCGATTATAATAATATTATTATTGGATATTTGTATCTGCTGTATTTCTAGGAAATGTTACTTCTCTATAAGAATTAAAATGCAATGAAATAACATCATTTTTTAATATTTGCATATTTTATTTATAATATTATATTATAATTTCTTTTTTTTTTGTTCCAATGCAGGGTCTGGACACTGCCCGGACCCTCTAAGGTCGACCCTGATTTTAGGTGCTTATTACTCATTACTAATATTTTAAGATTATAAATAGTTTTTGTTATGCTCTGGAGCGGGCAAAATAGGGGGAAATATCTTCCACCTTGACCTCATTTCCCCTTGATATTTATAATAATAATAATTGTTAAAAATCAGTCTTATCGGGGGGGGGGGATCACAAAATCATTTGACCACCACTGCGTATATGCTATTAAAATGCATATGTATTATAATATATACAAAACTTTTTAAATTTTATGCATAGGTCATAGGTACGTTCGTACATTTTATAGCAGGCCAATACAACACAGAAACTTATAAAAGAGCATGAATAAGGGTGCCGGTGTACACCCCCCATATACGTCCCTGCACACTAGTAAGTACGTGTTCATTTAATATTAATTGTTATTTTGTTTGGCTATCGTATACCTGAATACGCTGCAGTTTGTAGTGCAGTTCTACCGACACAAATAATATATCTTAGATGATACATTATATACTATAAACATTTACAACAATCGGTTGTTTTTTTTTTTTTTAAATACAATAAAGAAAATATTTTATATTTGTACACATTTTTCAATGTCAAGTTAATACTCAAAAGTATTCATCAATCAAATTGAACGTTTTCTAATTTCTATAATGTATTTACAGCTAAGGTGATGAATAGGCGGTGAACCTATAGGTGTTGTATATAATTGCAATATGGTACGATGGGTTCCATGGCAACAAACAGTACAACAATAACACCCAATGACATAAGGAAAAATGTTTAGTTTTGTATTTTTCTAGTGATTGTTGTGCTTCTGATATTGACGATTACGATTATATTTAAAAATTAATCATTAATTGGGTTTGCGCGTGTAAAAATTAAAAATATAATAATAATTTCTAGAAATAAAAAAAAATTGTGCGACTATTATAATTATTAAAGATTTAAATGGAATTCAATTTGCTTTATAAAAAATATTATAAATTCCTATGAAAATTATTTTTAGTATAAAATGACCTCTAACGTATCACCAAGTAGATCAAATATTATTTCTCCATCACATCCTAGTAAAGGTTCTTTAACAGACCGACCAAGTAGTTGTTCAAACAAAAGTTTAGTTCACAATAAATCGTGTCCTATTCATTCAAGACCTTTATCGTCATATAAAACTATTGGGCAATGCCATGACAAAATTGAAGAACTGGAAAGTAAAAACGTCCGACTTGTTTCAAAGGTATGTTATAATTTATATACATATATATATAGTTATATTGTTGTTACATTTGGATTCATATCAAATATGTGAATATATTTGTTGAATACTGTTATCCTAGATTAAAGTTTTAAAATATCAATTGAAAACGTCATCCAGTTTGTACAATAATATTCACCAAAGACCAGAGAAGCCTTTATCAAGACACTCTCAGAGGTGTGTAAAATAATAAATAATGATGGTTATGTCAATAAATATTTAAATTATTTGTAATAGGTCAACTCCAATAAAATTACAGAAAATCTCAAGATTATCGACAGTAGGTTTTGACGTTAATGAAAAGACTGTTAAACTTCCCGAAAGAGTGAATATTATTATTATTGTTTTAATTTTATAAAATAAAACAAATTATAATATAGTAATAATACAATTTTTATTACACATTATGTATTTTAGAAATTTGAAAGCACTGAATCGTTTGACAGTGAAAGTAGCTTAGTGGATCATAAAAGTAAATTTAAAGAGAACATAGAATTAATACAATCTAACAGAGTTATCAAAAGTATGGAAATTCAAATAGAGACTTTACAAGCACAGTGTCATGCTTTTGAACAAAATTTAATAGTTGTTAATGAACTGTTACACAAAGAAAACGAAAAACATGGTATGGTATTGTTTTATAATGAATAAATTTAATTTTTCTTTTTAATGTAAACATTTTACAATTAGATAATTTAAAAGATGAATTAGCTAATGAAAGACATACATTAAATGAATTGAAACCAAAATATAATGCGTATAAAGAGACAAATAAAGCATTAGAGGAACAAATTCTTGACTTACAAGTAATTTAAATATAAATATGAAAAAAAAAAAATAGTATTTATTATAATTATTATTTGCTAGATGTAATAAAGAATTTAATGTTATTTGATTAGAATGAGAAATTATTGCTTAGAGAGCACAACCAGAAACTTCTTCAACTTACTTCTAAACCGCAACATCAAAATAATGGGTTAAAGGTAATGTATCAATATAGTACCTTATATAGTCTTGTGAAGGTACAAGACAAGTTTAAACACATGCACACAAAATGCACTTAACAATACCTATTTTTATCTTATTTATTAGCGATGTATCTTCACTTATAATGATTACATTTAATTACATTATCTCAACAGTCCTGCGTATTCCGAAATTCTAAATATTAAGGTTACAAGCTAATATTGTGTTAAATTATATCACACAATTTGTACGGATCTATATGTACATACTATTTTAGTGCACATTACCAGTAGTCCAAAACTTCTAATTTCTTTCAATTACTCGTGTATTTAAGTAGTAATTAAAATTAATAAATTACGAATATGCCTAAAAAGTTTAAAAATTACTTCAATATCAGTTCAAAACAAAATATCAAATATGAGAAAAGATATTTTAATTAAGATGGTTCTAAAAAAAAATGTTTAATAAACTCACTTAGTTGTTTTGTGACATCCTTTTTATAAATAAAATTAAATACAATTTTTATATAAATTTATATTTATATTTTTAGTTGAAGGAATTAGAAGATAATTTTGCGGATTCTCGTGCTGGTCTATTGAAACAAATGGAAGAAAATAGCAAATACATTGCCGAGTTAAAAGGAACTATAAATGAAAATGAAATAACACTCTCTAATTACGCAGATGAAAATAAATGCTTAAAGGTAGAATAAAATATAAGTTTTAAATTTAAATTTAGTAATCATTTAATTATAGAATCAACATTTGGAATTATCTAAAATATTGAAATCAAAAGAGAATGAAATTAAAAATAAATCTAAAGAAATTGATAATCTTCACCAAGAAAATAAAGATCTAAAAGAAAATCTTAAAGTAATTATACATTGTGAAATTATCATCACAATAACAATTATTTAGGTTCTAACTTAAATAATTTGTATGTTTATATTAATATTAACACCAATAGATAAATACTACAATTTCAAAAGTCAACGAAATTGAAGATCTTCATCAAAATTTTGATTTGGAAGATAAAAGGTACAAAATTAAATCATCGAAATATTAATATAATTTTATTAAGCAATATTACTTTTATTATTATTTTCATAGACTGAAAAGTCAAATTCAAGAGCTTCAACAAGAACAAATAAAAATCAATCAAACGTTGAACTCTCAATCGTATTTAAATACAATGCTAAAGGAGAAAGTATGATTAGCTATATTTTATTTTTAAAAATGTAGTATTCATTAATACGATTAAATATAATTAGGTAGATCAAGCAGAACGTGATATGAAAAGTGCAACACAGTTTATTAAGATTTGTATGAATCTATTTACGAATATTACATCACTGGATGTATCTGAACCACTAATGGCCACCTTAGAAATTATTGAAAAAACTCTATGTTCTATTAAGAAAAATTCTGAAATAATTATAGAAAATAAAGAGTTTGAAAAAGTAGTAAATGGTATCTTAGAAGTGCTTGTTTCGTTCAGAGACCAAATGGTTAAAAAACAAACAATATTTAATCAAGAACAGTGGTCTAAAACACCAATGGTTAATTTAATTGCGGAAACAATAACTAAAAATGAAGTATGTATAAAAGTGTTTTTATGTAGAATAGTTGTATGGTTTATTAATAATATGTGTTCTTTATCGATGTCAAACCTATGGTTAATTTATTTTTTATAATAACATGTCTATTTATAAAATCGTATAATTAAAATCAAACTAAATAAGTTCTTTAAATACTTTAGAATACACCATCTCAAATTCAAGAAAATTCTGCTCAACTCGAAATTAATATTAACGCTCTAAGCTTTTCTAACGAAAGTATTCAACATTTAAAGTATGTGAAAATATTTGGTATTTAAAAACTTAACTATGCAATACAATTGTATTTGTTATTTGTTTATTAGATCTTTACAGCCAGAGCCGAACATTTTTCTCACGTGGGGATTTAAAGATCAAGAAGATATTGCATACTCGCCTAGTCGACTAGCATGGGCTGCTGATTTTAACTGCAGTTGTTTTTACCGCAGTAATAGTAGTGCAGAACTGTTACATTTCGTGGGAAAAGTAATTAATAATTTTAATAAGTAAATTATCATAGTTATTTAACTTAATAAAAATACAATATTCTTGTATTACAGCATGGTTTATTTATCAATGTTCACTTAGTAACAGGCAAAGCATCGCCAGTAGTGGCGTCTGGCTTAGTGAACACCGTGGATTCTATACACAATCCTATGATTAAGTTTAATTTGATTGTGCCAATTACAGGGCAAAATATTGATGCAAAATTGAAATGTTCGATACAACTTATTTGCAATTATCATGAGATACAAACTTATTTACAAATGGTAAAACTTTTTTAAGATAAAAATTAAGTTGAAAATAGGTTTGAATAAATATAAAATAAACGAACACAAATAACAATTTTTACTCCTCGTTGTATAGAATTATGACCACAATGTCTAGTCTGTAAATGACTATATATAATTTTGATATAATTCCATTTAAAATTAATTTTATAACTTAATCGTTGTTATAAGTGAATAAGGCAATTAAAAGTACCTAAGTAAATTTAAATATGAAAAAAAAAAATGTTATATTAATGTTACATTATTCTATTAATTATTAAAATATTATTAACAGACGTTAAAAAATAGGTAATTTAATTCAATGTTTTATATACAATGTTGTAATTTTGAAATTTTAATACTATTACTTGCTTTTGTTTTCAGATTAATGATGAATATAATCACATTGAAATACCCATCGACAAATCGTCACTATCAATACCAAATCATTCGTATTAAAAAAAATCTTACTCAAATTTAATAATTATCTAGAATTAAATGTAAAAATTATTGTTGACATTTATTGTGATATTAGTTTTAGTATTTCTTTACAGGGTGGTCTACGAAAAATGTATTTATTTTTTAGTTATGTGGATTTTGTATGTACCGTCTAAAAATCCTCTTTATACAGTTACACATAGTCGCAGTATATCTGGTATTATTATTTTAAGTTATTATTTGTATCAAGATTACCATATTAATATATAAACAATATTTGTTTGTATTTTAAACCGTTGATTTTAGTATAATTTCGCTGACCGCTAGTGTGCATGGTATTATGGTTGAAAAAAAAAATACAATTTTTCGGTTTTGTGGCTTTAATTTCCAAAATCTGTGATTAAATTTTTTTTAAGAATCGAACCGGAATTGGAACCTGTAATAACACGTGACTTATACTTATAAATGTACTTGAAAATAAATTTAGAAAATTGAAGAATTTTCATTTCTACGGACATTTTATGAATATTGCTAACCCTTAAAAACGGGATGAATCGCTAAATACACATATATTTATATATATATATACATATATTACGAGCCAACACTCAATGATACTAATGTAATTTCTATTAATGAACGTAGTAATAAGATATTGTATACAGACATAAGTATAATACAATTCCAAATTATTTAGGAAAACAACCTCGTTAATACACCAACTAGATTTAAAATTATACAGAAATGCATTTGTAAGTTTTTCGATTGGAGCAAGATATCTGATAAAAAAGTTATCTACTAACTATAATTTTATTTTATTTTTTAAATGTGCAAACAACACAGTAAACCATTGACTACATAACTTATTGTATAATCAATGGTAAAACCTTTACATTCCTGTGCTCAGAGTCTAAAAGAAATTCGAATTATAAATAAGATACTGAGAACTAATTGTCAAACTCCTTCGGCTATCGCTAAGTTGGCCGAAATGACTGTTGATATCCAACATCAAATTGCTGTAATCTGCCTGTTTCTTTTGTTATTGCCTATTTATTTTATTCGTAGCTTTTAAACTTTTGGATTACTTTTATATAATACTATCAAAAATTATTATCCATTTACTATTATATATAGCGCACTATCCGTATTCATATATTTATATTTATTTCAAGTTGTCTTAGTTCTTTTGTGCCATTGTTTATTGATTCTAAATTTCTATATTGATAAAAATGATATGATAATTAAATAAATATTGTCTTTTGACCGAAGGTTATTTGGTGGTTTTTAGTAATGCATTATACGGGGTTAAATCTAAACAAACAATTTTAATGTTAATATATATATTAATAGTTTATCATTTATGTAGACCAATTTTTAAACTGTTTTCGTTATTGTCGTTGTTAAACGAATAAAACCACATCGCGGCCTTATAGTATGAGTATTATAAGTAGGTATCACGTTTCGTCACGGGCAAATGGTTACATTAATAGGTATGTGCGTTTTATTTAATATTATATATGGAGATACGATGCACGGGTAGACATTTATAAAGTTTCGTTCAAAGAATTAGTTTGTCCAAATAAAAATTATGATGGGATCGTCACCAATATTTCGTTCGGTAAAAACCTGCATTTAATATTAATTAGCTCGCCGTATTGGAGCATTTTCAACTAAAACCTAGACTTATAAGTAAACTTTTGTTTTAGTTTGTTTTGACTTTATCGATTGTCGTAATTTCCGATGGACAGATAAACCGTTACATAAATCCCGCTTGGTTGGAGATGGATGCGAACAGCGAATACTATCCTGGCGGTGAAGTAATAAGTCAAATTCTTCAAGCTTACGGTTCAAGTGATATTTACGGATCCTCTCGGTATATTGATCGAAATGGTTACGGAAGATCTCATCCGAGAACCCGAATTGTAAATAATTTGAACAATGCTTATTATGATTCAGACTCTTCAACCATTGATCGAAATTATGATTACATCGACAATACAGTCAGGTACCTCCTTAATACACAATATTTTACATTAATCCTACGCTTTATCAATGTTAAACGCTTGAATTTTGACAAATATCGACAAACCGTTTTTATTGTTTGGGTACTATTTTTAATTTATATATTTTGTATGCAGGCGACTAATAGTAATAAATTAATACTTTTTGTTTCCTGCGATAAATATTAGGTAGTTACCTTATTTCTTTACATTATATATAATTTATAATAAATTAAACGTAAAATATAACGTTAATAATAATATAAATTAATATTTAAATGGTTTTTAAGATTTAAACTAAAATGTCAAGTGATAAACCTATTGCTAGTTTAAACTAGAAAATCATTGTTTATTTACATCGATTTTGTATTTTTTACAAAACATTTTATGGAGTAATACAATTGCTGCAAATGTTTCATCTTTCATACATAGTGTTACTGACAATTGAAAATTAGACACGGTCGTTATTTTATATAAGTTTTTTGACAGAGTTAGAAAATTCACAATAGTTTTCAAAACAAAATAATTTTGAAATTTTCTTGATAACTCTAAAAATAATTTACAAAACTCGATTGTTCTGCAGTTTCTTAAATTAACTCAGTATTAAACTGAAAGCAATTTTTGAATGTTCATCAAAATATTAACTTTCAATTAAATAATTCGATATATTGTGGAACTATTCCAAGTTGAAAATAATTTTCAAATTAGAAATTTTTACCTGTGTGTACGATTTTAAAACTTAAGGCAGCTGTTCATTTGGATTTATGCCAAACGTGAGAATACGGTATGTCTTTCTATATTTTTTTTTTTTAGGTATATTCTCTCCTTTTATTCAAAATGTCTTTGTTCATTCAACATTAATATTGTCGTTAATATATTTGTAGGTTACTACCGGGAAAAACAACTATTGAGTAAAAACTTTTTCTTGGACAATTACTCCCCTGACATTAAAATATATATTTTAGCATGCTAAATGTGTTTAGCATTTGCATTTCCAATTTACGAGTAATAAAACATATTGAAAAAACCATTTTAAATGTTTAAATCGAAAATAAAAATAGTTTTTTTTTTCTTCTGTTTGAGTCATTTTATAAAAACGGTGCATCAAGGTACAATGTGATATTTTGATAAATTATTATTAATATATATTATGTTTCAGAGGTTTCAATAGATACCGAAATAATTTGCTCGATATCCCTAGAAACAATAGGATTAATATAGCTGCCACATTACCGAAAACTACTTACTATCAACCTGAATATTTAGACCGAAATTTACCATCTACACCATCGCCATCTTACTCCAGGGCCAGATTAGTAACTGCTCCGAGCGATTCGACTGTGTCCCAGGAGTTGTTATTACGGGGCCGAGAAACACCGAGACTCATTCCAAGGTCCACTGTTACTCCAGATACAACAAACGAAAATCGCAAAATCAATTCGTAACAATTAAGCCTTGTCCCATAATAAGAAATATTATTGTAATAGATACATATCTATAATAGACTATAATGTAGTTGCATACTATTTATATGTGGAATTTAAATTACAAGTATGTGAAGATATATTTAAATTACATATTTGACCGTTTATGTAGCTGATATTATTATGTATCTATAGTGACCAGTGTCAACCGTATAATATAAATTTACTTTTCTAACCTTTTCAAATGTCATAATAAATAATATAATAAAATTAAAATTAAAAAACATATTTATTTTTCCCAGATTTATTTATTTGTATTTTTGTACAGTCATATATGCATGGATCACGATTCTTGATGACACGAGTGAATTAATGCGCGATTTTTGGTTATGCTACCTCGCGGCAATATAAAACAAGAATACCTCTCAGACGAAATATAAAAAGTGAACGTGTGAACATTTTCTACGACAGTTAAAATGTACCTAGCTACAACAATAACATAACCTACACGATTTAGGCTGAGTTATAACCAGTACGGTACTGTACTCATAGTGTGTATCTGTCTATTCTTTGACTATAAATTATCGTAAAATATACATTATACGGGTAAAATCATAGGTGAAAATAGGGGGGCTTGGGGCCTCCTAAATATTTGAATAGCCTCCCAAAAATAATTTGTCGTATTTTATGTAAAATCATAATATGAATATGAAGGCGAACGGTAAGTTAAGTCAAGCGGTCATTTAACACTTACGATCAGAAATGAAAGTTGCCAAAAATTGTATTATAAGTTCTTACAAAAAAAGGATATTGAACTTAAGATTTAAAAAATTATGTCTACCCAAATGTTTACAATTTGTTGCAAGTGGCAATTACACTTTCAATTAGCTCATCAACATGTGAGTTTAGTTTTTCTGCCATGGAGAGTTTAAAAACTTGATTAAAAACATCTATGCTTCAAAATTGTTTTAAGTCAATCTCAATTTTTAATATTGAAAAAGAAATTGTTAAAACTATTGACACTGACTACATAGTTGGCAAATTTGCAGAAAAAATTAGAACAATTGTTTTACAATAATTTGAATTAATTATATTTACTATATTATTTTAATGGTTTTTTGTTGATGTATTTATGTGTACATACAGCCTATACGCTACTAACATTTTTTATGATTATTAATTAAATTAAATAAAATATGCGATGTAATGAGGATTATATTTTGACTTATTTAATCATATTATTTGTATTAGGTTATTTTTTTTTAGTAAATTTAACCCCTCCCTCCGGAAATTTCAATGGATTTCCGCCTATGGGTAAAATATAATATTACGAACGAAATTTTACTGAATTAAATATGTGTATGTTATTAAAAGCAAACGCAAAGTGTTGTCGGTGTGTCGTACATCGAATAGAAAATTGAAAATATATCTAATATATAGGTCTGTACGTACAGCGTAGGTATTTGCACGGGCCGCTGTATAGGTATTCTTATTTTTTCATTACAAACTGTTTCGGGACATAAAATTACGAGCAAAGCCCATTTAAACGTCCGTACAATCATCGCGCATTTTATAAACTGTTGTATTTTTTCGATTTTTCGGAGGGGAAATAACACTGATTTCACACAATACACGAAACGCGTTTAGTCCAATTATTTCGTTTATACAAACTCTCTCTCGCTCTGTCTGTACGTCCGTCCGTCCGTCCGATTGTGTTTGCTCTAGTTTCAGTTCATTGTTTGTTTTCATCATTTTCGCAACAATATCATTATAGGGTAAAAATATCGTGATCTGCATTTAAATTGAACCCAACGTTACGTTAATGCAGACTACTGCTGCTGCTACTACTACTATACACTTACTCCCCGTGAAACAGTATTAATACTTATACTACAATAATAAGACCCTGACAGGTCTGACGGTATATACACATACTATTATTACACATATATACATATAAGTTATAACGTATTTTGCTACCGTGTATACATATTGCGTACATAATATAATACGTTAATGTAATAAAGAAAATAATAATACAAAGATTTTATACACTACATATACTTGATCGTCAAGTTATAGGAGACCGCGTGCGGTGCAGCGTCGCACCGACTATAACCCATTGAAAATATTCCAATAACATACACAGAATGACCGTTTCTCATTTTTCATAGACGAATCGAAATTTAAAAATATTTCCAGTATACAAATTTATCTATATAGATATATATAAAGGTTTACCTTTACAATAGAATGTAATTTTATTATAAAAAAAAAAAAAAAAAAAACATAAATAAAAAAATATACATTTATATAACTAATACCTAAGTATAATAACTAAACATGGAAATAAAATGTTCGAATACACGAAGAACAGTATTTATTATATACCTGGTTACTTAGTTTAGGAATGAGACTCGGGAAAACGAAGTTTTACTATTTTTCTTTATTTTTTTATTTACCTGTCCAATTATTTGTTCTAGCCAAAATCGAGGAATTGTTAATTCACACTTTGATAACCTATTTAAAATCCAGTAAATCTACCTGACGACGATTGTCCAATTTGGAGTAGGTACCAATGATTATGAATTTATTTTAATACCTTGATTTGCACAACCGGGAAATGATAAACTCCTATGAAATTAGGTAATCGTCTACATGGACATGGTGTTATCTACTACACTAAATAGTGTTAACTGCTAACGCAAGGACGTGCTGCCTCTTGTATTTTAGGGGTTGCGTATAGGCAATTTTCTTCTCGAAAAATATGAAATACTTGACAAACTCAACAATATTCAAATTCACTTACAAATAAATGTATAAATAGTCGAGTGTCATTAATTATTCAATGTGTAATCGTGAAATAAATAAAACTGCTCGAACTGCTATATAAAGCTAATTAAAGGACTAAATTTTCACAAAAAAAAAAATTTTAACTTGCACTGTGCAATGTTGGTTTTAGTTTTTCGATATTATTTCTGCAAATAAAATTACTAGAATAGGAAATACTTCAAATTATTAGAGTTTAGAACAAAACAACTTTTTTATTTTTTAATTTGTAGTATTACTATTAAAACCAACGTTGCACAGTGCCAATACTCTTTTTTTTATGATGAAAATTTGATTTCTTTCTAATTAGGACTATAGTTCAAGTAGTTTTTGCCCACGAAAAACAAATTTTACAGTAATTACGGTTGAGGTTGTAACCATTAGAAATAATTAAAGAGAGTTAAAATAACAAAAAAAAAAAATAATAATTTAAATCATATTATTATTTTTTTTATAAATATTAGTTTTCTAAATAATGATACCATTAACATAACAAATATTGTAAGATCAGTGTAACTTTTTTTTTTAGGCAGGTCAAATATATAAAAGTTATATATAACTAATATATAAACGCAGTGTAAATACGCTGTAGAATTTTTTTATGGAAATTTACCAAATTGAAACGTTTGAGTACTTTATAGTAAATTATTCTTACAAAAATAAAAAAAAAAACCTCGGGGTAATCGTACGTGCTTACTGCCTGCCGTATTCATCCTTGCATTATACAATAATATAGTTATAGACGTTTTAGTCGTGTTGTAAACTTGTAATAAACGCCTACAACATGTATCCAGTATGTACCATGTACTTATACTTATATGTACTTATTACCTATTAATATGAATATTATTACACTGTATATAATATAAATATAATATTTACCAAAACATTAACCGCACCCGCATACATATATAAAATATATTAAGCTCAAGGATACAATATTTAAATTCTACCTTGATGCCTTGAATATTATATCTTATCCATCTTCTTTTCGCTAAATTTTAATTTTTGTATAGATATGTATCAGAGTGGTTTTTTTTTTTGTCGTTTAATATTTAGTAGGTACCTTGCATCTGCTACACTATAATAATAAATACAATTTAAAAAAAAAAAAACATATTTTTTGTCTCGTCGTCTTCATATTCAAAAGACTTAGTGAGGTTTTTATCTGCATATAAATCTTGTCTAGGTTAATTTCACAACTATACGGGTACTGATACTATACCAACAAGGTAAAAAGACCTAGTAGTGTTTGAATTATAATAATGAATGCTGACATTTATTTAATTGCTATCGTACACATTAAACAATTTTAATAATAATTGATTAACCATTTTCACCGAGTTCATACATATTACCATTAAAACTAATTTCTTTAAAAGTATAAACATTTGGTTTTACAAAACTTACAACTTGTACTTTTTTAATTAAAAATATTGAACAAAACGAAGAACCCGTTTGTTTTATGTAGTCATAAAATGACTGATGATGTTTTTGTAACTCTGAAATATTTTAATAACAGTACAAAATTTAAAAAAAATGTCGTCTAGTATTTTTTTACACGATAGATCATTAACACGTAATAGGTAATTTAAAAAAAGATAATTTCTTTAAATGCTCATCGGTTCAATAACACGGATATCACCAGAAATAATTAGAATAATTCATCAAACGGGTGTAGAATTCCAACCCTTGTATCAGTATAAGCTCTAGCTATACCTAATCAAATCTGAAAAGTTTTTAACGTAATAATCATTACGATCATTGAATTGATACTATTAATATTTTAAAAGAATCTCGTTTCCCATACAAGCTTATTTCTTATTGATGGTACGTTTTTTATTTTTATTTCAATAGTATAAATAGATACCTATACCTATAATCGTATTCGTTATTTTAATTATAGACAAATACATACAATTTTGAAATAATTATAATTGAGAATATTGGCTTTTGTATATTTATATAATAGATATAAAGTATACACACACACACACACACATATATATCAGTTATTCAATTCTACGCATTCAAAAAATAGACAAAGTTAATGTTGGCTTTACAACATAATATTATAATACCTAATAATATGTTAGGAACCTATATATAACCTAACCTATATATATAAAATATACTATAACCTTCGAAATACAATGAAATTCCTACAATACGATTTCTGTAATAAAAAATCAAATATCCGCACTTTTAACTCGTGTTTGTCCCAATATATAAATATACTTATTACGTTACCTATTGTCAGAAAATTAATAATTAATAGTTGAAAACCAACATAATAAAAAAAAAATAATTCCAATGATGATGGTTTATTGTATTTCATGTGTTTGTGTATGTAATCGCTATTGTTTTTTTTTTTTTTTTTTTTTTTTAAGTAAAACAGGCAACAGCTTACCTATTAATTATGATTATTTTTTGGAATGTGAACAAACGTACAAATATTTTCAAGTTAAAACAAATCAGAATACCGTGCTATAATTATACCAAAATAAATTCTATGGTTACATTTTAATGAGAACACTGACTTCATATTAATTGGTATTGTTAAAAAAAAAAAATCCAATCTTTTTACCTATATTATACAATGTTAAATTAATATAACCCGATTTTTATTGTTTGTGTTTTAATAATAATACATTACATAGACAGTATTTAAATAATATGTTTGCTTCACTAAATAATTTGTTCACTTTAGTATTTGTTTAACCGTTATAAAATCTAAAATTTCTTCGTTGATATATTACAATTAAAACGAGTTAGTTAACGGACGATAATTTGAAATTAATAATTCCAGATTACAATTGTTTCAGACAATATATAATAAATAAATTGAAAAGTGAATGCGTTTATTTTTATTCTTCAAATCATAGCCCACGGGTATACTCCAATGTCGTTTTAGCGTTTCAAAACGCTGACGATATTTATTTAGCTATTTTTTTTTTTTTTTTTTTTATCGTTTACAGATTAAACACACGGCGCAAATTTCATAATATAAGATATTATTATATCTGTACGATTATATAATATCTCAACCGATCTATATTCCAGCGCATTAGTTTATATACTGCGAGTGTATAATATAATATAATAACTGCCGGCTCTGGCACTGATGACGGTGACCAAAACGTGAACAATTATAACAAACTCGTGATATACCTACTATATATTATTATATACACGTATATATTTTATTTTTTTTATTGGTACTACTTGGTGTATACATATTAAAAATAATAGGCACGGGGGAGTCGTATTCGCCAACTAGAGTAAAAGCAACACCGCCACTACTATTGCAGGTTACCATTCGTGACCACGCTAACGTGAATCAGTCATGCTTTGAACGCCGTTCTCGACCAGACGTATTTTCCTCCATAGAAAACTGGTGTTTGTAATATTAAACAATACCTCGGGTATCGACTATAAAATATTTCGCATAACCGTAGTTGTTATTTGTCACGTCGAATCGTATAAATATAATATCGTATAAATATCGTATAATATAACAAATATATTTATCTGCGCACCTAATAAAAAAAAAAAGTAACAATTCATCGCGTCACAGCTATATATTATTAATATACCGGTACTTAAGTATATTTATATATATATATATATATATATATAGTAGCACCCGTAAAGTACCTATAAATGCCAGTTCAGATATTTAAATGTTTTGCTTCGTTGTAAAATCTCAGGTATGTACAAGTTTTATGATCATGTTTATTCCTATATATATAATACAAGTATATACTTAAGTTTTAGTAAAAATTGAAAAACATTATTTTACGGGTACGCAGTTTAGTAGATTTTCAAATTATATGAAACTTAAATTTTTGTTTTAGCAAGTATAGTATCTAATTATCTATATTATCCAAGTTACATAATGTATAGGTACATATACCTTTATTTTAGAGATATTTGCTGTTAAATCTTTTAAATGTGTTGTGTTTGTATTTAGCCATACAAATTTATCCGTATAAATGAATCTGTCCTAATGATTAAATGATACGTACCTATTACCTACATGACGTGATTGTACCTAAATATTATATTTATTTCTATCAACAGTTTAGAAAGCGTAATTTCCAGCTCCATTAGTAAAACATGAATTTTATTTCGAATATAAAATACAAATAAACGATATGTTTTAATTGTTATAGCCGATTTATAATAAATAGATGACAATAGGCGGTATTTCACTTTTTATTGTTGTTTTAACTAAATAGAATAATGTAATAATCCGATAAATTTTCAAACACTAATAAATTCTGTAATAGTACCTACACCTATATATATTATTATTGACAATTTTAATTTATTTTTCAAATTAAAAAAAAAAAAAATCACTTCGAGAATTATTCGGAATTTTGTTTCCGTGACAAGCCCTGCAAAAATACAGGGAAATTATCACTCAATTAAAGACAACATTAGGGAATATATATAGCGGATAGGGTAAATACTATAACTAGTTAAAATAATATTGAAAAAATAAAAAAGTATTAAATAGAACAACATAAATTAGAGGGTAAAATTTTGTAAAGGTATTTTTATTTTTCATATATAATAACCCTAATTTTGTTTTATTAAATATATTTAAAATAACTTAGAACTATATCTACAGAAGTAAAAAATAGATAAATTTCTAGAAATTCACTACACGACTTACTCAGTGAATTACTCGTATATAGGTTCTAGGTTCTAGTTCTAGAATAACATATAGGCTATTAGGTATCTATTATTACATTACAAAGTTTCAACATTGGCATACCTATACATTACTTTTAGTCATTAAATAATTTAATGAATGTTTGATTACAAAATCCTAATCCTAATTGTTCTAATTAATTTTATACTATATATATATATATATAGTAAACATTTATTAATATATACTAAATAAATCCAATTTTACGTGTTTCGAGTACTAAGTTAACGAAAATCAATTAAAATTTGAATTGACTTAGATTACTGTGGGTATCGTAGTACAAATAGTTATATAAATAAAACTTCTAATTTTCAAATATAATAATTTGTTTGGTTATGCAACTCACTATAAATTATATGTATGTTAGGTATGAAATTACAGTCAGTATTCGCACTAATAATAACTAAATTGGTCCACTTAAAAACTGGTCACGTTGTTTTGTCACGGATTTTTTAATCTTGATTCCAGTTTATATTTCGTTCTAGCCACATTTACATAATGTCATAAACAAACGTCTACAATGGCTATCAAATAATATATCACACTATAGGAAAAAAAATTATTAAGTAAAATCTCTGAATCTCAATCGAAAATTTCAAATAATACAATTCGAGGTAAAAGCATAATAAAGATAATAAAAAAAATTCCAATATTATCTATGGGCAAAGGAGTTTTCTTCGAATAAACGTTTTTTTGGACAGAATAATTTTATAATAATTGAAATGATGTAAAATATACTTGTTAATAGTGTTTGTTCTCAATGATGTGTTTATCATAATGGCTAACATAAAAAAACTTTTATAAACTGCAAATGGCTTTTGATTATATAGTTGGAAATAAAAAGTATTAATTAACTAGCGGGTCATAGGCGAAAATCAAAAAATATAAAACAAGTTCCACTACAGGAATATTGTTTAAAACGAAAATTAAGTATACGATTACTATACATTTATACGTATCTACCCTTTATGTAATAGATTATAAAAATAACAGTGATTCTACTAATTTACAATCAAATTTTAGCAAGTTTCAGAATGTTGTGGGTACCTATTTATTTATTATTATTATTTTTTAGTAAATACTCGTACATGTATGTAAGAGAAATGTAAAAAAAATTATTTTTAGGTAGAATAATCATAATATTTACTAAACTATTTAATTTAATTTCTACTTAATTTCACTAAAATTTACAATTTAAACTTATTGACTTGTTGATGTTATTGTAATAATGATATTTTTGAAGAATTTGTTCAATAAGATATTATTGAAATAAGGTTTTCTAATTTTCGTGCATCGTTTGAGAGTATATGTATAAAGTGCAGTACCTACAGCTACACGCTTATACAATTTTATGTGCGTAATATTACTAATTTTAGTACATTAAACGTAAGTTGATAATAATATATTAATGTTACAAACATGTCATTCAGTCGCATTGTTTAATAACATTTATAGATGCTATGATGCAACATCAGTGATGTATGGAAAATAATAGAATGACAGTAAATAAAAATAACGTTATTGTTTAAAATATAGAAAATCCTCGCGGTATGATGGTTACATATTATATAATATACTATTTCTATACTCGATCGTTATATGAATTATTATTTGTTTACTCGTACGTATACTGGTATAGTAGTAATAGTATAGGTAAGCAAAATATAAAATTACCTTATTTTGTAATATTACGAATTATAATCTATCTGTAATTTCCCTGTATTGTAGGCGAATTTGTAAATTAAAAAAAAAAGTTATTTGCTGTACAGACATTTTTTTTAAAATAGAATCTGTAATTTTAATTCGATTTAATCGGCATATTCGAATAATTCTGTTATCATTGATTCGATTAATCGATTTCCCGTAGCAACTCGTGTATATAGTGCCGGGTAGAAGAGCGACGGTTAGTATAATTCGCATTCGCAGACGCGGTTCTGAGCCGTTGAACCGCTACATGTCACCTGAACCCTGACTCAATCGCAAGGATAATTATTTGTTATCGGAAATTTTAAACCGAAATTCGTTACGATAGGACGCATAATAAATCTATTGTGAAATATTAAATAATTCTTTAAAAACAATTCTCCTGTTCATTAGTCGTATTAACATAATATATATTATACTTAATACAGGCGCCTATGAATATTTTAGGAATAGGTACGTGAAACTTTATTTTAATTAATTATTTTATTTTTCTAACCATAAATCTAATTATCTAAGCTTTTGGCTATTTAAATTCTACCCAGACGAAATAGTACTAACCTAAACGTATATTATGTCCATATATATAAAGATAATGTTATTAGGCGGCCGTTTGAAATCGAAAGTTTGTTGTCTACTGTAAATAATACAGGTTATACATCTAGGAGACAAATTTTCCTGGACAATATTATTATTATTTACAGGCTATATGGTCGGTAAACTTAAACACTCGTATACAATGTTTATATATTAAAAAATATTAATAATAATATAATATATTAATAAATATTATATAGAACGTTAGTTCACAGTTACGTGTGTATATAAATATGTGATCGTTGTTCTTCTTTTATAATATATATTGTCAATGCTTAGCATTCAACTCATGAAAGGGAAATTCCGGACGTCTTCGTCCAGTTTACACTAAATTATCGATTCGTTTTCACCAATTGTACGTGCGAGGACCAAATTAAAACGAAAGTGAGACTTTTTTTTTCTATTTTTCTTTTTTTTTTCTACTTAGACATTATTATAATGTAGGTACCTACCTATATATAGGTGGGCATTATGTAGTGCGCTGTATTGTGACTAATCAAATTGCTACCTAATCAGCTTGTGTTCCAAAAACTTTCTTTTCGTATCAATAAAACGTTTTTTTTTTTTTTAGGTAACAATACAAAATTTTTATCTATTGAATTTTGTATTCGTATTAAAATATCTAACCATTTCGTTTACAACCTCTATTGCAATAACTTGTAGTTAGTTTATCACTAAGACTAGTTTTTTTTTATATTCAATTAAAAATTTAGATTATAGAATATAGGTTTTGAAAAAACTGGTTAAGTTTAAAGCATTTATGATGAACAACTAAGAACCACTTGTTTTTCTATAGAAACAAACGTGCAACAAAAGATCTATTTATTTATAAATATTTCCCATAGATATTTAAAATCATATACGCTATAAATATAATTTATATGAGTAACCCCATTGAACAAAGCGCTCTAGAGTTATGGATAATTATCTTTAATTTTATTTATATGGTGTTGGTGGCAGATCAAGTGACTTATAAAAAAAAAAAACTTATTAAGAAGGAGTATATAATAGTCGTGAAAGTACAAAAAGTGTGTTTGTCCTGGGTTCAAGGTCATTTGCCCTTCGCTCCACTTTAGTCCACCTGCAGCACTGGTCAATATAATATACAGATACATCAAAATAACGTCCTCGTGGCTGTAATAACACATAACTACGATATACCTATAGTCACCTATAAACAATTAGGGAGGTGATTGGGATTATTTTAAGTACCCCACTTATTAAATGTATAAGTTTATATACGTATTTTTCTTTTTCTCGCCAATGTGACTTTTTATTATGCGTTTAACGATTATAACGATTACATGGTGAAGTATACTATTTATAGTATAATACACTAGTATCGGTCGTACAGCCAAATTATTTAAGAATATGGTGTTCCGGGGCCCATATCTTGTGGCGGCCCCCGTTTTATTGAATGTGCATTCACGACCTGTAAAAATAATTTTGCATAGGCAAAAACTTCTCGGACTATCGACCTTATAATAATAAAAACAAGTTATCATTATTCTAAAATCTAATAATTTTAAGCTTTTCAAACTTGAATAACTTATGTTTCGCAGCAGTGTTATCGAATCGCTAAAACCAATGTTGCACAGTGCATGTTCTACGTTATTATAGCGAAAATTTGGTTCCCTAATTGAGTTTACATGTAGGTCGAGTAGTTTTTGCCCTCGTGAAACAACGGTTTCTCGGTTAAACAATTTTGTTTATTTCATGATTATTCAATAAACAATGTTCCAAAATAAAAATAATTTCTAGCTATATCTACGTTTTTTTTTTTTTTTTGTTTTTTTTTTTTTACATATTACTAATTTACACTAATATAACATAGTTAGTAGACGGAAAAATATAATTTCATCATATAGAATCGGTTTAATATCCGTTAATAATTGTCTGTTGATTTTCCGTTTTCTTAGCTGTTAATGTTTTTATATATATATAATGTGAGCTATGTGTGATGGTGTCACACGAGCATCAATAATTAAAGTGTTATATTCTTTTACGCTCTTCTTAATGAAAATAGGTTTACTATTAAAAGAAAGTAGATACTTAAATAGATAAAAAAAATAGTGCCTATTTAATTATTATGGGCACCTATATTATTTATTATGACCTGTATACAATTAAAATCAATTTACAATTAAATAGTAAGTAGTTCACATTCACATTGTTTAAAATAACTAATTCCAGGCTTGAAGAAAGAGGAACTCCTTCCGAACAAAGGAAAACATTTTGCGTTTCCCCAAATAAAAATAAAAATGTATTATATATTATTTATTTTATTACATTTTAATATATTAGCGACTACGTAAACACTTAATAAACCTATGGATGTCCTTTATTACAATGAACAAACTGAATAACAAACAAAAATGAACCATGAAAAATGTTTATGGTCTATGTGTTATTATAATAGTATAGGTACATGTTATTTTGTATAATTGGAAAACATAAGTACGTATTGTTAAATACATACAATACGAAGGAATGGTAAAAAAAAAAAAAAAAAAATGAACGAAATCAAAGGAATAAAATCCTTTTTGAACCCGTTCCTTCCGAGCACTGATTAAAAAGCGATTTATTATAAATATGAGCATACTCATCTGGTATATACCCTAAAAACATAGACAGTGGTGGATTTAAGGGTTCAAATTAAGTCGGGAAATCCATACAAAATGTATCAGTAACATACACTGCGCGATAAATGGTATTGCGGTTTGCAATAAAATTTTTTTTTTTATTTTGTGGTAAAAATTGAAAAAACTTAACTATATATAAATTTGATGGGACCCCATACATAATTAGGAGAGTGGCCCCGTCGGCATTTGTCGACTAAACGATCGTTAAATCACCGCCACTAAACACCTTCCCGAGAACTACTCCCACGTGTTTCCTATCCGGGACTGTCCCGCTTATGTATTCCTTTGAGAGCTTCCCATCCGGGCCTAAGGCCTTAATAAAACGTGTAGGTATTAACTACAATCATTAAAACATTTTTCTTTCTGTTTGTATCGATGGCCGGGTTGTTTGTCGTATTTCAAGCGTATCATCTTTTTCTAATTCTATTCTGTATATTTCTATTTTCAACGGTATATCATTTCCTCATAAACTTTGTGCGTGACCTTTATATTAATAATTGATTTTATTACTACACCTATATAATTGTTTATTGTATTATTATAATATTTTTCTTCTTTTTTTTTTTTTTTTTTTTTTTTTTCCCCAGAATGCCAATAAAATGACGGCTGCAGACTTTCCGTTTACTTCTGTGGATTACGCCGGACGACTGCGTGCGTCCGTATACTTTTGGTTGACGTTGTTGGCCTTGTGCCAATGTTTATACGCAATACCGACGACGGCCACTGCGTCGCACCGGTGGAGTTTGGCCGAATTGTCGGCCACGTCCAGCGAACTTCCCAAACAGATTCCGGCGCCGCCTTATCCGCAACAGCAGAGAATCCAATCGACGCCGCATTACGACCAACAGCTCAAATTGCCGTCGGCCGGTAACGAAGCGGATTCGCGGCGCCACCATTATCCGTGGACCCCGCCGACCGCGTCCATTATTTGAGCAAATATTATATTTATAACGTCTCAAAAATACACCCGCAGCTGAGACATACGTACGTAAAATGTACTAGTTCCAAAACCCTCGATCAGAAAACAAAACAAAAAATAATAATAATACAATAGGAATCATAACCCGTAGATTTCGAAAACAACTGCTGACAATTTCACGGGACCGGATCAAAATAAAAAATAAACCACAATCGGCAGTTATATTTTGGCAATATCGGTAAAACCAATAGAGATATCCGAAAATACCATAAAGATTATAATATAGCAAACCAAAATCATTAGGCAATTTAAAAAGAAGAAAAATTATTATCTAACAGTCGATGAGTAGGTAATTTTAAATATAAATTTCAGATCCATTTTTTTTTTCACTCATTATTTTGTATTCCTATATTTGACTTTGTTTAATTGTTATAACTTATATATTATATTTTATCATTGATTATACACGTGTATAGATATTGGTGACCAAAGTTACCTATCTAATGTATACCCACTTCACACTTGTATGTCAACTTCAAATTAACTATTAGGTAGGTAATTTTTTTTTTTATTATTATTATTAAGTACTCTTTTTTTTTCTACGTGTTATTTATTTATTTTAAGATATTCTATTTGAAAAGTTAATCAGATAGTTTTTACGTAAATATATATATAATAGATACAAAACCAATTAAAAAAATATTAAAAATATAAAATGTAGTTATGACTTTTATTGTACTTTTTTAGTGTACTCGTGCCTCTTTTTCTAATAAAAATCATCAAAATAAAAATTATCGGTGTAAACAATTCAAGTGCTCAGCTGGAGATTTTGTTAAAGCCGAAAGGCATTGAAGAATTTGAAAAGAAGCCAATACAACGTGTTCTTAAATTGTTTATTTTATTTTACAAAAAAATATAATTGTACGACATGCCTCGTTTAGCAAAAATAGGGATTTACTTACCGCACTTATTATAACTTTGAATAAGTTCAATAAAGAACTCGTATTGAAAACAATTATAATTTATGTAAATCATTTTTTACTTTATGACCGTTTTTTTAAATGTAGAATTATTTTTATTAGTATTAAGTTCATACAGACCTACTCAGGCCATTCAGAATTTAAACTTTTTACCACTTGCATGTTGGTTATTATTTTCAATAGTTTATAATTGCGTATACATTTTATCTGTATCCTGTTAACCAAGACTAATCCTTTTAAAAAATGTATAACATCATGTCCAATAAAATAATATAAAAACATTCCCAACATTTAAGCTTGGAACTTTTAATGTTCCAAATAGATCTTATTCTAAAAATAATTATATATTTATTTTATTTTCTAAAACAAAATAAATATTTTTTGTTACATCTCTGTATAATCCTATAACATTGTAATATAGATACATCTATTAATTTTGAAATCACATCATTGTGTTAATTCAATTTATTACAATATAAAAGATACATTTAAATTGCATATTTATAAGTTATAACAACACGAATTGGGTCTCGAGGCATTAATACTCAATGTTATAATTTTACCAATAATCCACTCTTTGGCCTCGTTAATGGGGCAAAAATTATTCCAAGTGAAATACACAATTTCTTCATATATTATAAGTTAACATTAGTGATTTTCTTTAATTTCTTGATTAAATTTTTCAGTGACACCTTCTATGCCTAATGATGTTTCATGTATAGTTAAAATCTTGCTTCTTGATCTCGAACCCTAAAATATATAAATAAAAAAAAAAAAATACAATAATTTTAACAAAATTCATAGTAAAATAATTCAAAATATTAACTTTTCAATCTTGGTATAAGTAAAGATATACAACGAGGTTAAATTGTTGGTGCTGTTCAGATCTACAAACATAATTCTGCTCGGATATGCTGTCTACAGTAACCATGTATACTTATATAAATTATCATAATATAATATGAAAAATAGTAATTACAATATTACATATCCTCAATGTTTTAGTTAGAAAATGCCATATTCGCATGGTGTCTATATGTAGATGGCAGATGTAGACCGCATATCTGAGTAGCACCAAATTATCTTATAAATAAATGTTTGACATACTACCATATTTGGTGTTTGATAATTAAAAGTATTTTGAATTAAAAAATAAGATCTTTTACAGGATATATTTTAATTGGTATATTACAATCAAATAAACTTACTCGATCTAAAGTTAAATCACTTTTTCTCAGACCCAATACTTTTGATAGATATTTTATTAATTCTGCATTAGCTTCACCATCAGTAGGGGGTGCATTTATTTGAACACCAACACCGTCAGAACTTATATCTTTAAAAATAACAACAGAATCAAACTTAAGAAATATCAATATTTTAAAACAAGTACTTTTCATAATTATTTTTGTATAAATAGTTCAACATAATGCAGTAGCTAGTTTTTTTGAACTGTGCAATCACATATATTATTTAATATGAATAAGCATAAAGTATATAACTCACAAGAGACTTTACATTAAGCAGATCTTAATAAGGCTGTCTAGTTATACTATTAGAAAATATGGGACACGTGAAAATAATATGATTATATGCATCAATATGTTATTTGACTTATGAAGAAAAAAAAGGCAGGTGAAAAATTAAAATCAAGTAATGATACTTGTACCTGTTATATTGTTGTTTTTAGCTCCAGGTTTGGCATTTATTTTGACAACAATACCGCCAGACTTATCTACTGTTATGGGTCCAATTTGAATCGTATTCAATTTTCCTTGAACCTGTTTTGTATTTTTCTTAGGCATAACTTTTGGTGTTTTTATTGAAAATAAAGTTGTAATAAAAAGTCTCATCAATAAAATAAAATACTATGTCTGATGCAGACAATTTTAGTGAGATTATAATAATTAAGAACACCTAATTACAAATATAGTACAGAAACCTATACAGATTTAAAAGTTAAGCACAAAACCACAAAATAATTCAGACAAAATATGAATATTATAAAATATTTTATTTATTGATAACAATTTTAATAAGTGATAAGAAGACTTACTGACTGACACAAAATGTTTTTTAAATAAAACTTAATGGAATTTTAAATATACGTTGCCATTTGAAGATTTACTTGGTTGTGGTTTCACCACCAAATAACATAAGGAAAAGAAAATTTCAATAAAACTTAATACTTTCCAAGATGATGAGTGTTCACTATTTCACATTAAAAATCACTCTGTATATTATGATTTAAAAATTAAATTAGTACCTATTTAATTATTATCTAATTATGTATATAGGTAGGTATTAATTTCTAATATACTAATAGTTTTTACCAAGTATACTTTTTTAAAGAAAAAACGAAATTGTTAGGTTAACACAAAATAATACAATTTGTATATTTATACATATAGTATATTTTTTATTATATAATAATTTAAGTTATTACAAAAATGCATGCTAGTATGTTAAAACTGTTCATTAATATTTTGGTACATCAAATGAATACATGTGTCTATATTTCAACAGCAGTTGTCTTTTCATTTGCAAGGATTGCCGAAGATCATCCATAGCTTTCAACTGCTGCTCACTGTTATATTGAACGCCAGGTAATTTACGAATCTAAAATAGTATAACATATATTTTAAGATTTTAAAAACTAATATCTAGAGTTTTATACATTTTTAGTATAATATTTGAAATTTTAAACAAATAAGTACCCAACATTATAATATAATATAAATCAATACATTAAAAATATTAAAGTAAATTAACAATGTATCAATGTAAATTGTAGTATAATATGAATTAATCTGATTCTCTATCTGAACTACATTGATGGATTATGTCTGTATTAGCAGCATTAAGTCTTTCTATAATCACTGTAGCTGGATTGAAAAATCCTCCAGTTTGTTTCTCGCATACAAAACATTTAGTAGTTTTTTTATAATGAGCTAGTGCACATTTTTCACAAAAATAATGTTTACACTTTGTCATTACAGGATCAACATAAGACTCACGACAAATCAAACATTTAAATGGCAGAAAATCATCATCATCGTCTTTAATTTCATACTTTGAAAGATCATCACCATCGGAATCACATTCTTGTTTAGGTTCCATTTCTAATTGCCAACCAAATTTATAATCTGAACGATCGTGTAAGAATTTACAGCTGTCACCAAAACCACAAAAGCCTGTTTCTTTATAATCTTTACATATGTCAGGTTGATAATCCCAACGAACAGTGGAACGTAAATTAGCTGGCGCTCTGATGGGTCCTTTACGGACCATTCCACTGGATGCATTACCTAAAGCTGTATCTTTTTTCTCATAGTATTGAGTATAATTTGCTAAACCTCTATAAACTTTATCATCTTCTTTACCTTTAAGTTCTTTATTCACTTGTAATGAACGTTCATAAATAGATTGGGCATCTTTGTCAAGTTCAGTATCAATTTCAATAGTCGCGGTTGCACCCATATCTTTGGGTCCACTCATGTCTGTGTCCATTTTAGAACGATACGAAACGCCAACATTTTCATGATCACTCTCAGAAGAATCATTGATTGGTACAGATGTTTTCAATTTTTTAATAGATGTACTTTGTATAAATCGGTTTGATTTTTTTAAGCGTTTATCGTTGTGAACAACAACACTTTCTTCATCGCTACTTTCACTCTCAGAAGAAACTCTTCTACGCCGATTTTGAAGAACTTTACGTTTTTTAAACTCCGCAGACATATTTTGGTATTTTAATTAGGTCTTACCTGACAACGGGCAAGGTCGATTTTTTTTTGAAGATCTTGTATTTTCTGTGATATTTCTTGGGCTGATTTTTGTGGTTCGTGATTTTCTCTTTCGCCACTACAAAGTACAAACAGAACGGATAACCGGTTAAAAACTTGCTATGAACATTTGACGAGACATTTATTACCTTTTTATAATGTCATGGATTAAAGTTAAAAAATCGGTATCGACATCGTTGACGGTAATGCTATTTTCCATATTTTATAATTTTCAACTTTTCATAACTATAAGAATGGTACTATAGAAATACTGGCGTCTAAAATTGTGAAAATGTAAACAAAATAGATAAAGAGAATATAAGTGGATATGAAGTTACGTACGGATCGAAATATTGTTGCAGAGTTAGTATCTATGGTCACGGATAAAAATGTAATAATGATGAGAATCTGCTATATAGTAGAGTTGTTATTCATGATTCCATAGATGACGTTGTAAACATTCAATTGTTGTCGACCTAGATTGATAACAGTATTATGATAGTAATTATTCAATTCATGATTTGTGTATAATAATTTTGTACATAATGATTTAAATTAAATTAGTTATTTTATTGAAATTAATTTAATAGCAACGTTATTAAGTTGACTTCTTATTATTATAATATAAAATGGGCGCATTTGCGAGTCGACAAAATGCTAGAGTAGAAGAAGTTGACAACAACTCAAATAATGCTTACAAATATCCACCAAAATCTGGTTTGTTGGATGTACCTTTAAATATTTTACTGCAAGTTTTAGATTTAGTTTTCGTTTCGCATAACTTAGATAAATATATTGGTTATGAGTGTAAATAGAAATTATATAATAAAATAGAAAAGTACCTACTCTTTGTATGTCATGTCTCATTTATTCAATAAATTTCACAGTTGATCTCTTTTGGCTTTTAGAATGGGAAAAACAATGTCAAAAAATCAAAAAATATGTTAAAGATAACTTTTCTTTGAATACCTTTGTTAATAAGGAATCTAGTATCAGACTTGATTTTCCGGATATCCCATGGCTTTACAAAAATGTAAAAAAAGCAACTTTTTTTTTAGCCCATAAAATAATTGAAAAAATTACTCCTGTATCCCCACATAAAATAGTGGCCTACATTTGTACCCATAGTAGGAAGTATATTTTATAAGTATTTTAGTGATAAGTCTTCATGTGTAGATTGCATGAATTAAACAGTTTAATTTGTATATTGTATATAATTTACTTTAACATGTTTATTGTACCTACATATAATGATGTATTGGCGGAGCCAGGATTTGTCTCTAAATAGGGCCAATAAGAGGACAACAAAAATTATAAGATCGGCTCATGCAAAAATGAGATTTCAGCCCTGCTCTAAAAAATAAAAGTTAATTAATATAAGCTAATCAGTTTAATTTAAAATTGTTTTATTACTATATTGACATTATTTTATGATAATAATAATGTTTAACGAAAAACTAATAATTACTTTTAAATAATTTTGTGTTTTTCATGTGCATCCTGAAAATAACTGTTAATTATTTCATCATGATCTCTAGTAATCGTACCTACGGTGATGAACTATTAAAATCTTTTTTATTTTAGCATTATAAAATTATTCTGATTAATGTTGGGCCAGTGGTGGGGCTGTGGTGCCGAAAGTGTAATGATGAAATATTATAATATTTTCATTTAATTTGGCCTTTTTTTCCCCAGTTCCAAAAGCCATTAACCCATTTCACTAATAGAGGAAAAAATCTGTAATTTAATAAATGGAAACCTTACAAAATACTTTTATTATGTAAATTCTTATACTTATCTTTAATTTATAAAAAAATATAAAAATAAAATATTAAGATTATTATTTTTACATTCAATTAATTTTATTTAAGTACCAATATTCTAAACATATGTGTATATGAAAATTATTATTATTGTTATTATTCATTAAACACTCCATAGGGGTAAATAGGTATTATACATAAAATTACTATTTAACTATTTCTTTTTCAACTACATAATAGACATTTATTTATAATTTATAGTTAAATCATGATACAAATATTTGTTATTATTTATTACCATATTATATTAATTTTATATTAATTGTATTATAAATTGTTTGCAGGAAATTATTTTAGCACTCATTTTATAATGGGCGGAGAAAAATTTGATACACCTCAACCAGAAGCATATCTGTTTGGTGAAAACATGGATTTAAATTTTTTTAGTAAATGCCCTACAACAGTAAGTGAATTTATTTTGTTTTTTTTTTCAAACTTATATTTTATGAACTAATTTCACCAAGTATGAGTTATATAGTCAGTGATGTCATTTGTGGGTATCTAACTATTTTGTCACAATATTTTAAAATATTAACAGATAGTAAGATCTATTTTTCTTTATTCTGTGAATTATATCACTCGCCCTATAAAGTATAAATTATGTAGTATGTTTTCTATTAGTTTTAATTATAATGAAGTGATGTTATGAAGTTATGGGTACAACTTTCTATAAAATTAAAAATATATTTTTTTTTTTTTGTTTTACAAAAATAGTTTCCATATCCACCACCTGAAATCGGTGAACCTACTAAACCTTTAAAAAGTTTGGTAAATATTAGAAAAGAATCGTTGCGTTTTGTACGTACTGAGGATGGTAAAACTATATTCAATATAGAGTTTACTTTTGATTGTGATTCACCATGTTCAATTACAATTTATTATTTCTGCACAGAAGAATTTACACCCAGTGGAGTTTCGTAAGTTAAATTAATAAGTGTTACATTAATAGGCTTTACATGGTTTGGGTTTGTATGTAAACATTTTTTTTTCTGAATATATTAAAACATTTCTTATTTCATGTAGAGTGTATATTTCATTTTTTTAAAATTTGTGTTTTTAAATAATTGGTTTTTTTTATTTTTGTCTTAAGTAATTCAAACCCTTATGTTAATTAATTATTAATATCTACAATGTATTTGTTTTTATTTTGTAGATTTAATTGTCGTGATCCATCTATGACATCTGAAGTTTACCACTATAAGCGAGGTTCAAATCAACAATTTATTCAACCGTTACACATATTTGATCCTAGTATTTATAGTACTGAAGACCTAAGTTACATATTCAACAAAGAAGTTATTCCGATTGCTATCCACTGTGTAGCTCACGACACTTCTGAAGGTAAATTAATTATAGATAAATAACTTGAATTTAATTTTCAATGAGTTTTTTCTCAGAGACACGACAATCACATACTACAATTGCAGTGGTAGAACAGTATTCTGATGGTTCTTATATTTTAAAAGCCTTAAAACAAAAGTTATTTGTTGATGGATTATGTTACTTGCTGCAAGAAATATACGGCATTGAAAACAAAACGACAGACCTAAAAGTGTGTATACTTTTATTTTATTTTTATCTATCATTGTTTTATAATTTATTTTTAAAGGATTCTGGAGATGATGACTTAGAAGATGGAAGTTCAGAATGTGTTATTTGTATGAGTGATATGCGTGACACATTAATTTTACCATGCCGTCACTTATGTTTGTGCCAATCATGTGCAGACTCCTTACGATATCAAGCTAATAATTGTCCAATATGCCGAGTACCATTCCGTGCTCTTTTGCAAATCAAAGCCTTACAAAAAACATTGGACAATAATCATAGAGTAAATTTATCAAAACATAAAATTGTTTAAAATTTAAAAAAAATGTTAAATTCTATGTAAACCTATAGATTGATTTACGTACTCCATATGGATATGAAACTGTTCCTTTAATTGAAGCTCTTAATGGCCCAAATTTCCGACGTTATAGTAATGCTACCAAAGTTCCAAGTGATCCATTATTAGATTCTTCACCAGACAGTCAGTGTGCTGGACTCACTATGTCCAAGTATGTTAAACTAACAATGTATTATAATATAATTTAACAATACAATCCTGTCTGAACAGCAGAAAATATTTATTATTTTATTGTATATTTTAAAATTATGTTTTTCAGAATGAGTTTAGACAGAATTTCTAGAAAAAAATCTTTCAGTATAGATTCCCAAGGAGAATCAATGAGTCCAAGTGATAATTCTATAAGTTCTAATGTATATGTATATAACAGTATAATTATCTTGTTATTTTGTAATCATAAATAATGTTGAAATGTTATTAGGGAGCTGCTTCCAATAGTGACAAATCTTCATTAAAAGGATCAATTAAAGATGAAATCAAATCTAAAACTTCAATTAAATGTAATGACAAAGTGAGGGTAGTTAATGAAAAAACAAACGAGGAAGAAGTAAAATGATATGAAAATATAATATTAATAGGATATAATAATAATAACTATTTGTTGTGTTTTTATCAATATTCAAATGTAACTGGTGAATATTAAAATGTTTAGTTGTATACTTAATTATTTTTAGACTCAAGATGAAGATAGTGAAGCAGAAAAAATGTTTCCATTATTGGATTCTGAGAAAATTATTGTTAAAAAAGTTGAACAGCCCCAACCTGTTGTTGTTGTTGAAAGTAAGAGCTCTGTCAGTAAATTGTTCAGGAAACCAAACATTAATTTGGATTTATTTTCTAGAAAAAGAAATTAATGTTATACTAAATCATGGTGCAGAAGATGCCGAGTGTTATGGTGAGTGTGCTGCTCGAATGTTGGTTACACATCAAAATGAAAAGCCCCAGCTGTCAATATCGCAAGTAAACATTATTATTATGCATACATATGTATAAATGTTATTTAAATTTAATATTATAATCAATTTTTTTTTAACCTCCCTTAAAGTAAAAATAAAAATAAAGATCAATTTTAATTATTTTTTGTATGGAAAATACAAACTAGTATCTCTTAGCTGTTTTTTTTTATATTATCACCTTATTTATTTAGGTACCTACTTATTGTATTGTGGTTACAAGTTTTCCTATATCTTCTTCAACAAAATTTTTCATCTGGTCAATTGGCCAACCATTTACTTTAGTTTTAGTTTCTCGCCTGTGTCTAAGATTCAAAGTTATAATATCAGAGAGCTGACCTTGACATTTTAAGAAAGTTAGAAGACAGTTTGAAAATTGTGCCTACCGTCATTCCGAATGTCAGTACATTCTACTTTAAATTGTCTACACCATTCTCGTATAAAACAGTCACTCAAAAAGTTGTTGCCTTAAACATTGCTTATCTATAGATAAATGTTGGCTGTCAGACTGCAGTGAATTACAAAACACAGTTCACATTTATCAGGTGCTTTGATCATATTGAAGATATTGCACATTGATTATTTATTTAGCAATGAATCAAAACTGTTTATACTAAGGTGGATTTATACAGTAGTCTGTAATACCATAACATTTTAAATACTATAAAATCATTGGTAATACTTATAGGACCTACTGAATACTGGTTATATAAATTTGTTTCAGTATCAGACATTGATCATTTGTTGGTTAAATAAAATTGCCTATGTATTTGGGGGTAATTCTTATATTTTAAATTATTTATTTAAAAATTTTTGGTTTTTAATTTAGGAAAGAGTGTCATTGCCTGGTACCCCAATGAGTACTGTTAGTCAGCGTTCAAGTGGTGAGAGTTATACATCAGTTGGTTCTTCCCGTTTGCTGTTAGCTGCTTATGAAAAAACTACACCAGTTTAAACTAAAAATTATACTAATATTTAGGTTTGTTAGGGAAATTTAATTTTGGTTGTATTTTGTGTCTTTATATATACCACATTATTTTTTATATCCACTGGTTTTATTAAAAATAACTATGTATTAATATTATATTATATTAAATAAATTGTAATATAATATATTATTAAGTTATAACTAAAATATTAAGATTGTAATAATATTATGTAAATTGTATATAAAATATTTAAATGTTTTACTTGTAAAGCTCTTAAAGATAGTTAAAATTGTTAAATTATTATAAAATAACTGCATGACATTTAGACTGCAAATTGTGTATAATATGTACTTAAAATAATATATTATTCAAATATGTTGAAGTTTACTTTCTAAAGTAATTAATTATACCTATTTAATCATATAACAATTATTAATAGCTTTATATCATAGTTAAATATATTTTACTAAACTCCTCAGAGTATGGTTGTATATATTTATGCTTTGGAGTTATAATGAGACAAATGTATTTTTTACTTATAGTAAAATTTTAATAATTTGTTTATATTTATTCATATAACACTATTTTGTTAACCACAACTATTACTATACTATATCAAGTTTTAAAATGTGTAGTTGCGGAACTCCAACCCATCCCGAGTTGGTTTCCGGGTAGATATTGTGTTATTTTATTTAATATGAAGTCAAAAGAAGTATATGTTTAGACGTCTATAAAGAATTGATTTACTTATAAAACATAGTTTTATACAATTATTAAATAATAATGTCGGACTATTTTAGTCAACATTAATGCTTTACAGCCACCTACTCCCCATAGTAACTCAACAGGATAGACTATACATTTTTAGTAATATAATACTTCTAAAAAAAAAAAACCAGTCGTAATCAACCTTCTCGGGAGGTTATTTTTACCACAAATAAATATGTTGTTAGTAATTGTTAGGTGACATATTAATTAGTGTTTTCGTGATCATTATCCAAACTCTAATACTCTTTTGTAAAATAATTACTTAATTTGTAAAACATTATTTTATACATAATATACTACATAGTAGAACTTACACAAGTTTTATCTTTAGTATACCCACCATGAAATACCACACACCCATATTTTCACCTTGTTTGTTACTCATCTGCATGCCGCTTCCAGAAAACAATAATTTATTACCACTTTTAAAAAAATATAATTTCTATAGTGTATAGCGATATTTAAAATTCAATTTTTTATAAGCTCAATAATAATTTAAGCGACACTTTTTAATGCATATATTTTTAAATTTAACTACAATTAAAATACACTAAAATAAATAAGTTAATAGGTTTAGTGAATAAAAATAGGTACATAATAATGTCATAATTGCTAGATCTATCATTAGGAAGTCTGGTTTATTAGAAATAGATTATATGAGAATATAATTTTACATTCTTTGTTGTTTGAAATTTTTGTAAAAAAAAAATTAAGATTATCTTAAATCATTATTCAAGAAATATGCTCAATGCTCATAGGTTTTTCTTTAAATCTATTATTTACCATGATAAGACCACAAAATACATTTTTTCACAGATATGTACAATATATAGATATGTAATATTTGTGTATTTTAAAATACATTTTTTTTATAATGTGATAAGACCACGGACATTGGATAACGCATGACTACTGATAAGTACTGATTATTGATTGATCACGAAAAGGAAAAACACATTAGTTTTCTTCATGTTTTACATTCTGCGCCCGTTAGCTCGGTCATAAGAATTCTAATTTAATGTAATAATATGATGTTTATCATAGATTATTATAGAAGTAAAGAATAAAAAAAAAAACCAAATATATTGTCAATAGTCATATATTGTTAATTGGACGTGTTTATTGTGTGCGTATAAATGGATTAATTAGTTAACCACAGTTTGTAATATACCTATTCACTGACGTTACTGCGATGCATACTTTTAGTGTAAGTATTATATTAAATGATTTAAAAAAATTAACCGTTTTACTATTTAATGTTTAACAATGATAGCGCAAAACTAATACATTAATCGTTACACTCAGAATCTAAAACTGGCGGAAATCATTTGTTTTTGAGTTTATGCCATTAAGCATTTTGGAAATTTGGAATAGTTTATATAAATGAAACACTGGGCGAACTTTGCTTATTTAGCTAGCTCACTAACTAGATAACATCGCCATCTTAACTTTACAAGTTGCAAAAATAAAAAACAAGAGCTATGCAAAAATAAAAAACAAAATGGGAAATGTATAAGATCGTAGCAAAACTGACCAAACCTATTTAAAGTTATAAATACAACCACATTAAGTTGTCAATCCAGATCCAATTTCTAATTATACTTGTATGGAATTGTTCAGTAATTTGGCTTATAGTATTGATTATATATAATCAATACTATTCATTTCGTAATAAATTATGTTGGTGCCCTAGTATATTATAATAAATTTGAAATCAATGAAATATTATCCACATCCCATATCTATGTATATTTGACAAAATATAATAAATGGAATAAGTTTTTTGTATTAACAATTTAATATCCATCTATCTATATTTTATTTTCAGTTTTATTAATTAATATTTATAATTTGTTTATTAAATATTAGAGATGCCAAAAGCTACTAAACCCAGCTTTTGTTATCGTATAAACATAGAGGTTTTATGTCGGAGTTTGGGGGTAGGGTTTTATTTTCCTCATAGCTTAGTATTATTTTGTTTGTATTATGCAAACATTTGCTCAAAGTGATTATAATTTTATGACTATTGTAATGCTTATAAAAAATATTAATATTCAAACATAACAATTAACACCAAAAAAATCACCATTTTACACCAATATTCATTATTTTAAATTCAGTGAATTTTTAGTATTTACACGTTAATCATTTTTTCTAGTACATAAACATCAGAACTCTAGTAATTACAATCTTTTAAAGATTTGTTTGCCTTAATAATTAAAATTTTTTTTTTTTACAGATATTTTTAGTTGTAACTTTAAGTCAAATATGTGTCTCCATTGATATCACATATCCTGTTTTTGGTTATAATGTTCATGGCCAACCTGCTGCGTTTGGTGATTTTGATTCTGATGAACTGACAGATATGATTATACTAAAAGATCAAGGTCGGGGGGTAGAAATTATGTATGGTTCCAATGTTGAGCCCTTTTTAACGACCAATACACAAACAAGATGCAAATTTGAAAATCATATAATTACATCAGTGGTACCGGGAGACTTCAATGGTGATGCTCTCATGGATCTATTAGTTACTGTAAAAAATATAACAGCACCATCAGGAGGATGGACAACCAGTTGGTTGTCTGGACAAGAAAAACAGAACACCGATTTAGATGTGCATATACTATGGGGAGAATTAAATAAATTAATATGTCCGAAAAATGAATTTGAACCACTTTTCACCATTATTGATCAGCCTATAGTTATTAATTATGACAATAATATGATAGTGGATTTATTTGGTGTTAAAAAATTGGCAAATGGAACAGGACAAAGAATGTTTTGGTTATTTAATTCAACTAAAACCTTCACAGAATTGCCAATGGAAAATTACAATTCAGAAATGAGAATTCCTCAATCACATGGATTTGTAGACATAGGCGGAGGTTAGTTAAATAATCATTTGATTTAAAATTATATGTGGATATAAACAGAAAGGCTATGAGACCAACCTTAATGTAATTCTGAATGATAGGCGGTGGATGGGAAATGAGAACAAAACAAATTAATTCTATCAAGGTTAAAATAATAAGATGGATAACCATAATAAATAATAAATTAGTATATAGATGAAAGCTTACATTGTCAAATGAGAACAAATTGAAGTGGGTTGGAAAATGTATGAAAATATTGAAAAGGGCTGCTATAATGATAATGACTAGGGACATGAATGTAGAAGGAAAGAAAGAGGTAAAAGTAAAATAGATCTAGAATAGAAATATATGAATACATTTAATATATTCAGTTTCAGTATGATAGTCTTAAATATTTATGAAGGAAATTTAAAAATCATAATAATTATGTTTTGTATATAAACTTCCTTTTCTATCTAATTTATATTTGAATTTTAATATTTATTTTTCAGATGTCGCACCTGACTTATATTTAACAACTAAAACTGGGTATGAAGTATGGCTTTCTGATTCAAAAAGTGAATCGTTTGTTTATAATCAGACAATCCCATTTCCTGACAGTTTGGGTTTTAAAAACGTTGGACAAACTGCATTTATGGATTTACAACTTAAAGGACGTATGGATCATATTGTTCCAGTTTGTTTTGATAATAAATGTACCAATAGTACTATATATTTTTATGATTCAACCCGCTGGTATAATTTGGGTATAAACTTTCATAATGGTAACAGTATTTGGGGATTTGTACCACCAATGCCTAATGTACCATACTTAGAAGCAATCACATTACGTCCTGGTGATTTCAATATGGACGGCTATCCAGATTTGTTAGGCACATTGTGTCTTGGAGGCAATCCAAAAAAAACTAAAGTAATTTTGATGGAAAATGTTGCTTGTACAACAGGCTGTGAAGGATTTGACAGAACTTTTGTTGTTCGATGGGATTTACTGTATTCAATGAATGGTAACAATAACAATGTTATGGGTGCGTTTTATGATTTTTTTCAAAATGGTATACTAGATGTGTTGTTAGTAAGTGGAAGTAATGGAGAATATAATATGTCCGCATTCAAGAATAGTTTGGACTACGACGCAAATTTTTTAAAAGTGAGTAGATAAACTAAACATTTTAAATTATTGTTAACATTTTTTTTTTTCTTATATATATATATATATATAGGTAATGGTTGTTACTGGATTGACAAATAGCAAATTTGAAACTTTACCTAGTCGCTTAGGGAAAAAATCTCGTACATTTGGTACTAATTTACCTGGACCAATAGTTAGTTATATGACTACAACTCAAGATGGTTATCCTCGTCAGGGTATTGCCACACAGTTACCTCAGTCTGCATACTATTCTCTTTATTTGCCTTATACTATATTTGGACTTGGCCGTACTCCTAACTTTGTAGATGAACTTACTGTGTCAGTTTTGAATGAAACTCGTTCTTGGACACAAATTATTCCAAATTCCCAAATGGTTGTAATTCCAAACCCAATAAATGATCCAAGTAGATGGAATGCAAAACTGTTTGTGACACCTAGTCGATTAATATTAGAAAGTGCTGCTGCACTTGCAGGAACATGCTTGCTTATTTTAGTTATAATTGGAGTACTGTATTTTAAAGAACGGCAAGAAGATCGTATTGAAAAACGTATGGAAGCTCATAAATTTCATTTTGATGCTATGTAAAAAAATTTAAATTTGTAGAAATATTTTAATTTTATTACTGTGATTATTATTGTATTCCTATTTTGAACTATAATAATTGATACAACATTTTTCTATACATCTAATTTAAATTTTAAATTCTGTTTAAAAATACTAATATATTGGTACCTATAATTATTAGTTTGCTCTATTATTTATTTATTAATTTTTAAAAATTTTAACATATTTAAATTTTTTATTTCTAAAAGCTTTAGTACGGGTTTTGATAACAATTTTAAGTTTGTTATTTATGTACTCAAATTTAAACAATTGGCAATCTATTACATAGAAATAAATGTAAATCTATGTATGGTTAATATATTATTTTTTAAATAATCTAGTTCAAAAAGACACTTTAAATATATGAGTCACCTAATTCATTATTTCTACTGTGAAAGAAATTAATTATACTTCTATCAAAATGTATCTAACTACTCTACACAATTTATGTATTTACTGTTGAAAGATTATAATTGTTGATCATTAAAGTTAAATTTTAAAATTAATTTTATAAGACATATATATATATATAAATTAGAGATATATATTAATTTAAGTTATACCTAAATAATACAAATTTATACTTTATAAGATAAATATAAATATTATTTACAATGTTAAATTTGATATTTAATAATATATGATTTATATTTTAATACTTTGGGTTATAATTAGGCATTTCTGATATTAATTTATTATTTTGTATTTTATAACAAGTGGAAACCCGTGCAAATATTAAAAAATGCAAAATTGCTTTAAGAATATTTTATAAAAATGTTATTTTGTCCGGTTATCAAAAAATATATCCAGACTTTTTGACAGACTTATTTTTAAATAGGACTCCTGAACGTCCTATGTGGCGTTGATTTATATTATTTTATACATATGGACAGGAAGTAATTTAATAACGATTATAATATCAGAAGAAAAAGTGACTTTTAAGTCGTGTTATGTCAACCGAAAACCTGTTCTAATGTAGTTGTAGGACGTTGGTATTTAATAAGGCGGAGATCCCCCCCCCGATTGCGTATTTCCAGATCGTATCCGAGTTCGACCAACAGTTTAACCACAATAAATGTGGTATTTATTTGCTGTCATACATAACTTTGTACGGCCCCAGCTGAAATTTAACCGAATTTAAACATGGGGCAATTTCAATGTACAGAATAGTAAATGTCACATGGTTAACATAGACATGTCACAATACGTCTGTAGGGTAGACTAGAGAGCACGATTAAAGATTTAGATATAGTTTATATACTTCGATGGGTATATCTTAAATCGGGTTCTTATTACTCCGTGGGGTAAAACACGAGACGCGCATGTGCCATAGATAATAATATGTTGTGCACGTTGTGGTAACCGGAACGTGATAATGTTCATTATCAATCGTTCCAAGTAAAAAAAAAAAAAAAAAAAACAATATAAATTAACAATTTCGTGAAATGAATAACGTGTACCGGAGTGTCTACGCCACAGACCTAATCGGTTATAGTAATCAGTAATCTGTTATTAGTTCTATTTTTCTACGTCTACGGACTACGGCAAAGGTGAAACGAATGTCGGGAAAAGTCTTCTACTAGTGAATAGGCGAAACAACGACCGGGGAAATTCGGCATATCGGTCGACGGTCGCACTGGAACCGGAACACAAAACGAAAACGACGTTACGAATTTTACCAACGAACTCGTGTAGTCGTTAGTAGATATCTATATAGTATATTGTATCTCCTCCAGCGGAAAAATTGAACAAAAAAAAAAACCTACGACGGGAATGACCAACCAACCGTCGGCGGCGGCTGCGGTGGCAGCGGCGAGCAGCAGCATCTAGCGTATACACACGGCAGTTTGCATAGACAACAATAAAGCGGAATAATAATAATAATAATATTTTTGTTTTCCGTCCGTTTTCAACTTTCGAATACGCTGTTGTCCGCCTATAACCGTTTGGCCGTGTCCGAATCACGAACACCTCGACCGTCGCCGTCGCGAAAACGTCCGTTAAACGCTATGACCGTTCGCCTAGCATTCGGAACGACGACGGCCGGAAGCGTTCAGCAGTTAACTATTCAAAATCAAATGGAATGTCGGTTGTCGGCCGTTGCGTCGTCATAACGGTTCTTTCCACTTTTGATTCCATTTTTGATTGATAAATGAATAGGTGAGCGCACGTTTACGTACTAATGTCATAATTTTGGCTTTTTTTTTTTTGTTTTTTTACCGTCGCCGTATCAATGACATTTGTTTTATTTTAATGTTTCATTATTATTATTATTATTATTATTATTATTATTATTATTATTATTATTATTTGCCGTCCGTCCGTACGGCGGTGTGACGATTTTTTAATTTTATCATCATGGCGATGATTATACCGCGTTTGAAAGTCCGGAGATGATTGCCGCAATTATTGTTGTAACATTCGAGTAGACGATGCACGGTTTGAATTCCGTATGACCTTGGTCCGTTGTCAGTTGCGTATTTCAAATGTGTATGCCGTTTGTGCCGAAAAATCCGGAAATCCGTGCGCCTAGTACCGATTTTACGGTATTGTTTGTTTCGTGGTTAGCACACACACTCACACGTCACAAACGATAAGCGAATTCCTTGTTGTTGCCAATTATAAATGTCTCGTTGCAGATTTGTCGGTACACGTATTAAATTGGATTTGCTGGCTTTACGAAATCCGCAAAAATTTACCTTATATCGTCCCCCATTTGCAATTTTAAAACGCATACGAAATACATTGTTCTTTAATTAAAACGATAATATGACGATTACCTATTTGTAATTGTTCGAATCGTGTAGATCCGCTTTTAATCCATCACCTTTCAGTCTTTGTTATCAAATCGTGTGTCATGCAAACTCATATTTTTGTTTTTTTTTATATATTAGTGGGTATTATGTTTCATTTTTAAATTAATTGTTAAATGAAATTTAAAAGGTGCATTTTAACAAGGAAATAATTGTATGTTGTAAATATTTGATGCAATTCTTTTACTTATAATATATTTGTATCGTATGGTTTTATAATTTTTCCAAAATTCGTTGTTGTGATTATAGTATCTGATTATATACAACAGTTAAATTCAATAGTGATGTTATTAAAACTCTTATGGAAATAAGTGGCTATTTATTGTCATAAATTTGATAGTTAAAATGTTAGGTAGGTACTTTATTATTATTCAGTTTATAATGCACAGTCTACTTCTATAATAACATTTGAGTATAACAATATGTAACTTAATTGATTTAATAAATTGTTTTGTATGCATTTATTATTTTATAATAACTAATTTTTTTTGGATAAATTTTGGTTTGATTTGATTTGTTGACAGTTTAAATTTAAATTATATTTCCTTATTGGACGGAAATATATATCATCTCAATTATGACTAGTATTTTAGTATTTATATTATTTGAATGTGTACGTTCAATATTTAAAATTGATTGTAGGATTAATAAATAACATGACAATTATGTACCCAGTGGCCATGATATTTTAAAGTACAAACATTGGTTAAAGTAGTTCTAACAAGTTGAACTTATTTAACTCATTGGCACTTTCAATGTAATATAATGTAAGTATATCTTTTAGGACATATCAATGTTTTTTAGCATTTTGTGTATAATTAATAACTTGAATTGATAAAAACTATACTTTTGGAAAAATAATATTTTACAGCCAATATTATTATCAATTTCCTATTTTGAAACAATGTATTTATGTACCTATACATAATCTAATATTTTAATATTATTGGTGAGCATTTTACATACTTAGATAAGTATAGTAGTGTAAATTGTAAACAATTATTATTTGCTTGTATCTCTTATTATTCATATTAAATGTTTAATTAAAAATTTGTAAATGATGCTGTAGGCCGTAAACTATTGATTTAATAATAATATAGATATTAACATTTTCAAAATAATATTCTGCTTTAAAATACGAAATACAAAACCAACAGTCCATTACACCTTTACAAGTAAATTGCCTATAAATACTAAGTAATTTAGATTAGGTATACTTTTTTTTTATATAAAAAATATGACTTAATTTTGAGAAAAAAAAATTCTAATATGTAATATTAATATAAATGAGAGGAGAAAAAAAACTAAGGTGAATAATTACATGATAAAAAATTTCACATTAGACATAACTAGTGAATTTATATTATTAGCAGTTTACAGTTTTATTGCACATTTTTTAAAACATGAAACCAGTTCCCCTTAAGTCATTTGGTCGGGTTCCCAGGTAATATTAAATAGGCTAAATCTCTGATGAGCTTGTTGGAGTTGGATTGAAGTTTTGCATGGAAGCGTTTGTAGTAAAGAGTAGCAGTTTCGTTGACTGTGCAGGTTTTGAGGTTGTTGTTTGTTGAATTATTAGAGACAAACCAAGGGCTCTCGTGATTATGTGACAGTAATTAGGTATATTTATGGAGTTAATTTAATTGTATGTATTATGTTTTTTTTTTATATATTTTTTTTAACACTTCAAAATAATTGGGATAATTATTTTAAGTAAAACTTTAAATATAAAAGTCCTAACAAAATACTCAATTGTAGAATAATTTTGTGTATTTCGAAAAGTATTTAAATATCCCTATTCTCAAACTTAAAAACACTGAATTCATGTTTATATCAAGATTTAATGATAATATGGATGGTCTAACTGATTTCATCTTCTAAATTAGTAGACATTTGCTGCTGAGGTTGTATCTATAGATTTTTTACTTAACATTAATATAACACTACATAACCTACATAGTAAAAATGAACATGCAAATTCAATAACATCCCAACAAAATGGTAATGATTTATCTTCACTAATGACCTTAAGTCTTTGGATATTAGTACATTGTGTATTACTAAGGCTATGATGTAATGTTAGGTCCACTATCTATACGAATGAACTAGTGCAGGGATTTGTGCTAAATTAATTACTTATATATTATGCATATACCTAACAGTATCATTCAATATATAGTAATGCATCAATTTCATTTTAACTTGTTTATATGCAATATATAATAAAATCTCCTTGTACATAAAACTTTTGTAAAAAAAAATATATGTTGTACAGTCTGGTTTTTGGAGTATGTAGGAAGTAGTTACCTACATATATTTAAAGGTAATATACTTATAAAATAATAAATATAAATTGCTGGTTTGCAACAATTTTTAGACAAGAGAGATGCCAGGGCAAATTATATCCCACTAAATAAAGTGTACGTATTAATTTTCTAAGGAAGGCTTATATTTTATATACAAATATTATCAGACACTGTGAATGGCGATCTTATGAATGAGTTGGTTCTAAAGCGTTTTAAATTTTGCATTAATCGATCTCCTAAAAAAGAAATATATGTTTATTATTTATTAACAAAACATATTTTACTAGATATATTAAGATCTATGTAGTCCAGACCCTCTCAAAGGTTAGACACCTCTGATCTAATGTACCGGAACTATATTTTACTCATAAACAGATTTTGTTTTGCCATACAAATTACATGTTCAGATTTTCTACGACTGCCAGATGTAGCCTTGTTAATTCATATCATACATTTTAGTTATAACTTTATTCAAGTATTAGTAGCACAGTAGTCATATGGGATTAGGTGGACTATAACCTTTCCTCTCGTACACAAGATAAACACTAAATTCAATCAATTATATATTTGAAAATAGTGTAATAATAAATATGTCTATTTTGTATTCCATATATAAGCAATATTGGTTATTAGTTTATTACTAATTAATGAATTGAAATTGGATATATATTAAAAAAAAAAAAACGCTAAAACGTGTATTTTTCCTTATACAGTTTTACCATTTTCTTATAGTAATTATTAAAAAGTTTCATAATGGAACATAAAACTGTTTTTTAAAAAATGTACTTCAGGTTTTGTTTTATTGTATGTAATTCAGATAATAGGAATTCTATTCTATATAAAAACTGGACATTTTAACCAATCATGAACTTTAGCATTACACATACAATTTAAAAATGAATTAGTTGAATTTTTTTTACTAATTATAAGGTTGTTGCAGAATTTATTGTGATAAACTTTTATTTAAAATTCGTCAAATAAATAAATAAAAACTAAATGGTTTATCGGCTCATAGGAAAATACTGATAACTGTTTTAATATATTAAAAAAAATATTAGATGCAAATAAAACCGGATTTTTATTTTTGAAAATTTATAATGTTTAATTGTTTTTTTTTTTTTCTGGAACTTATTAAAAATGTAAGTATATAATTTTATCTTAAATGGTTTAAACTTGTGGATGGTTATCATGATCAGAAAAATATTCAAAAGGAAACATACTATCAGATAATGATAATTCAATAGAATATATTTATTTAGGGAATAAATAAACTATGGAAAATATTAAAATAAAATATGATAACCGCACTTTACAGGAATAGTATTTATTAGGATGATATTATTTAGTCTTATTCGGTTTGTTAGTATAAATTGTAAATTTGAAAATGCTTCCTAACGGCGAGGGAATTTTTAATATGGTTACCAGGGGTTGCTATGTATTTCGTGCCTAAAACAGTTTCCACGGGAGTTTTATTTTATTGTATAATATTATCTCTAGTTTGTGCTTTTAAAATTTTATACTTTATCAATATGTAATTCTAATGAAATATTTACACACGGTTAATGTGTATCAGTTCCGTTTAAATACATTTCCGATTTGCTCGCGCTCCCTTGAACTAAGCAAATCCCATTTCGTAATCGAGTATTTTTTTTTTTCTTTTTTATGTGCGGTGGCGCAAGTCGGTCTGGGGAGGGGAAGATTGATTGTATAAAAAATAAAAAAAAGTTGCGAAATTTTATATTCGTATGAACGTACTGGTCTGTGGCGGTATTCGAAATGTATAGGAGTGTTGATGGATTTAGAGGCGATTGCCGGTATTGTGGTATCAGAGTATTTCTCCGCGAACGGATACGAAGGCGGTTAAATGATAAGAACAGTAATGGTAGTGTGTTTGTTAACCGCGGTAGGTGGACCATGGCGTAAACATATTATTTGATTAACCGCGTCTCGTGCGTTGATGCTATAAAACCTACCGGTAGAGAAACCGCCGTATTCAAAAATACCGTTTGCGCATACTAAAAATATTCTGTAATTTTAACGAGGACGAGTTTCTCGCGTTACAAAAACTTCTATAGTTTACTCTAAAATTGTTATTACTATTAAATTTACGTTTTTGATGAACATTGGAACGCTATTACACGTACGGTTTTTTGTTAGGTACTCAAAAATTCATAAATATTTAGTTATAATAATTCGCATCGAGAATTAGTCCATCACTTGTTTTTTAATTTTATTTTCGAGAGGTAGTAAAACAACAACAAAAAATAATATAGCAACACGCGCGTTTATTACTAAAGGTGTTTTTCGAGCCTAACCTGTATATTATAATGCAAGTGCTTTCGGTTTTTTAATTTATTATACAATGTTGCATCACTTAATTTTTTTATTTTTTTTTTTATACGGCTGTGCCCCTTTCTTCTCGTGTTAGGAAATCAGCTTCCTATATATTTTTTTCCTACACACATTAAGTATTCGTGTCTATAATGGCCAATGGAGGGGTCGTATATTGCTTTAGTTGATCCCCTAACTAACGTCCCAGCTGTCCTATACCACCTGGCCTCCGTTCTCTCGTAGTCCCGCCAAACATCCTTCTAGTGTAGTATACAACAGTACAGTAGCCTTCCCACACGTATATTATTATATATATTTTTTTCGTAACGCGCCGTTTGCTTTGTTGTTACTTTAACTTTTTTTTATATATCCGTTTTGGAATTGAATTATATATATATATATATATAAAAAAGTTTTCTATTTAATGTTTCCATGTCTAAGCGACCTTATAAATGTGTCGGCATTCAGGAAGAATATCGTAATATTTGTAATAAACGAATGCTTCTAACACCGCAAAATGACGAGTAAGTATTTTGAAATACTTGTTTAAATATCCATTTTGAATAATTTATATTTGTTTTTTTTTATATAAATTGTAGTTATTGTTTTATTAAACCTAACAATAACCTAACCAGATAATTTTATAAGACTTAATAAAAATAATGTGACAATTTGTATACTCCCCCCCTTCTACCTCCTACTAATTTTGTAAGCTTATATGTTATAAACTGGTCTGGGATTTCAATGCACTTTGCATTGTTTTCCAAAACTCAATGACATTTTATTTCGCATTTTTTCGATTTTTTTTTTTTTCTTAGTTTTTTAAACCATTTTTGAAGTTTTTGGGTACAAAATTCGTATTTTAAATTTTATACCAGTATAAAATTTAACCTAACCTAACCTTTAGTTTTTACATACAATATAACTGATTACCAAATAGGTACTCGTATTATTTTATCGGATAATAGTAATGTCGAAACCAAGTAAGGAGTGAAGCGCTGCGTCTACGGCAAAATGAACGTGGTATATTTACAATTTCTAGATTTAAAAATAAAAAAAACTAACTATAGATTGTTAGAATAAATAATTACTACCCGATAATTTATATTTATATGTTATTTATTTCTATTAATTGTCAATATATTATAGCCTACAAACTTATTAAACTTGTTTTAAAATAAAATAAATACATTTTAAATAGTATCATTGATACTATAATAGTATTTATAGTATATAATTAATGGTAGTACTTAAATAAGTAATTTAAATTATTAATTGAGACATTGTAATAGGTGCATTGCCTTTAAATACAATTTGAAGATTTAAACTTTTTTTTTTTTGTATACAATTTTTATCTTGATAATACAGGAAATACAATATTATATGTATTAATCATGTTTACGATATTTCGTATTATATTTATTATAATATTTTGTTAACTTCTTTGTCTATTTAAATGGTTTTGTATATAGTATTTAATTGTATTTAAAAAGGGTCCAAGAAACAGGATTTACGGTCTATAACCCCCATAGGTACTTGTTGTGTTAAAATATGATTTGGTTACATTTGTATGAACACAAAAGAATTATTATATGTTCTAAATGTTTAATAAACAATAAATAGATATTTCCAAAAAAAAAAAAAATTACTTCATGAGTAATACATTTAAAATTTTACCATAATTTAAAATTAAAAGTATAAATAGTTTAATAATTACTAATGTGTAATAAAAATTTCTATTTAAAAATATTTATTTGTATCCATTTTTAGGTCTAGATTAGGTTACGATAGTGAAACGGACGATGGAGAAGATTCAGACGATTATGCGATGCCACTTGGCATCCCGATATTGTCGGGTGAAGATATACCAGGTCGACGGTTGGTTGATTATAAACCATCAAGCAACAACTCCATCAATAAGGGTCGCTGGACCAAAGAAGAAGTTAGTAATATTCTGAAATTCTGCCGCATTGCTTTCCAACACTTGAACGCTGAATTTTTAAATAATATCTATAAATAGATTAATGCAAGGAACTTTATTTATTTAAACATCATGAGTCAGTTTAAGTTTGACCAGCTTAAACAAAAAAAAGATTTTACAATAATATGAATTACAACAATTGAAACCTGCTAGTAGGAGAACAATATAGGGTTGCTCAAATTATTATATAATATTTATATAAAAAAATGAATGTTATTTTACAGGATATGCGGTTGAAGCAACTTGTAGAAGAATATCAGGAAAGGTGGGATATTATTGCCCAACATTTTAACGACCGCTCAGATATTCAATGTCAACAACGATGGCACAAAGTTGTAAATCCTGATTTAGTCAAAGGACCTTGGACAAAAGAAGTAAGTTAATATTTTGTGTTGATTTATAAAGTAAAAATAACTATTTTATTATTATTAGGAAGACGAAACTGTTTTGGAATTAGTAGATAAATATGGGCCCAAAAAATGGACTCTTATTGCAAGACATTTAAAAGGCCGAATAGGTAAGCAGTGTCGAGAGCGATGGCACAATCATTTAAATCCAAATATAAAAAAAAGTGCTTGGACAGACGAAGAGGACAGAATTATCTTTAGGGCACATAGTCAATGGGGAAACCAGTGGGCTAAAATTGCAAAGTTGTTACCAGGAAGGTAATCTAGTGATCAGATTTAATTTAACACACATTTACACATTATCATGTTTATTATTTAAAATATATTTTATATTGTATATTTGTGTAGGACTGATAATGCTATAAAAAATCATTGGAATTCAACAATGCGGCGGAAATATGAAATTGATGAAAAAGGTGAAGTGTATGGTAAACATATATTGAAACCAAAAACCAAAAGTATTAGAGCTCCCATGGAAAACCGAGAAGAATCTACCAAAAATCTTCAGAGTGCATTGCCTGCCAATGAATTAGAGTACATTACCATAAGTGATATGCCAACACAAGTAATTTGAAATTGATTTATCAATATATATTATAATATTAATACACCATAACTTTTTAGTATCTTGGTTGGGCGCCACCAAAATATATACCAGATAATAGTCAGATTAAGGCGGATCCTGCTCAAGATGTTTTAGATAAAGCCGAAGTAGTTGCAGCTGCAGAAGTTTTAAATTCTTTAATGACACCTCAGAAGAAAAAACAAATAATAGTTAAAGACAATTTTTTCAAAATTAATTTAAAATATGAGTCGCCGCCCAGACCAGCTTCCGTACCTTTACAAACTAACTCACCATCTTGTTATTCACCGTATAGGTATTATACAAATATTATAATTAATTTAACAGTTTTAATAATTTATTATATTTAAGACTATTTGAGACTGGAGGCTACATTGAAACTCAACCAAATAATGATAGTGTTGTGGGAAGTTCTCCAGATGAAGGGTATGCAGAGCTTCATCTTGTCACTCCTACAAAAACTCCAAAAAAAGAGACATGTCAAGAAATTTGTAAGTAATTATTAAAACATAAATTTATATAATTCAATTTTAATTATAATTTGTTGCAGTTTTCCATTATGATGTTAATAGCCCAAATAAGCCAAATCTGTTTTCACCAAATAATAAAATTAATCGGAGGCGTAGAAGTTTTTCAGAATATCCTGAAATTGGCATGAATTTACAATGCAGTGTAAGTCAAAACAATTAGCTAATTTTGTTTACATTACCTTTCATGGGTAAAGCATTTAAAATCAGTGTAGGTATTTCACTTAGTTTGAATTTTGTTTTTGGAAAAGCTTTTTAAGTTTGAAAATAAATACTACTGTGAGCACATTTAATATTTTATTGAAAGGTAAGAAAATTGGTTAATTATTTATTATATGGGTGCTTTTAAATGGTTTTTATTTTTTAATATACTGTATTTGGCATAAGTACTACATTTATTTAATTTTAAAGTCAAATTCAAAATTTGATTTGTACTTTTTAAATTTTTCATGATTAAGTCCATTCTTGCTGCATATGGTATTATTTTGCATTTACAAATCTTCAACACTTTGTGTCACTATCAACAATAATTTAGAGTTGGGATGTGTAACCATAACAGTGTTGAATCTGTGAATGCCGAATATAATATATAGATTATTGTGCAGCATTGTGGACTTCTGATTTTATTTATTTTAAAATTCATTGCATTTTGTTTTATTTTAAAGGGAATTACTCTTTAATTACACTTAAAGTTAATAATTGCGGTGAGCATTTCCAAATATTGAATTTTTAGAAATGTAATCCTAAAATTAATTTTTTGTTTTTAGTTTTGTTTTTAAAAGCATGTAATTTAAAAAAAAAAAAAAAATTTAATTGTAAATAATGTTTGGTTTTTTTTTTGTTGTGTATTTGAAGTTTACAATTTATTTAGGCTATGTTAACTAGACCATTAATTATATTAGTTTTATTTTATCTATTAATTAAACTAGGGTTTTTAATAATTTTTTTTTTTTTTTTTAAAACCTAATATACAATTAATTTTCAATCCAAATTATTTATATTATTAAGTCATATGTGGTCTATGACCACAGATTTTTGATATGGTTGAATTTGTTACAATTATTATCATAGCTTAAATAATTTGATTGCATTATTGATTATTTTTAATAGACAAAAAGGGCAATATGACCCTCTAAAATTAATAATAATCAAATTATAAACTTTATAATGTAGTTACTTTTTTTGCCATATACCACCATTATAGAAATTATTTTTAAGGGCGCATTTATACATTATTCTAGTTGAAGGTTATGGGACATTATTCATTTGATTCACGCTAGTATTTTATTCAAAGTAATCATAGTTAAATTGACAACAATATCATGATTTCTATTTATGTATTAATTTCATAGTTATCTACTTTGGTTGGAATATTAATTTGTCACCATACTATCTGATGTGCATTGGTTAATAATTAATATTTAACATAGGAAATATATGACTAATTATTATATCAAAACTGATATCATACCAAGAAGATGTGATTACTTAATTTAAAATTGTAATCATCTCTAAGAGAATTCTAACTTTCCTATAAACATTCATATTTGGATGATAAACTTTGATTCTTCATTTGACACATTTCATACCTCACCATTATCTAACTTGAGTAGATGTATTTGACTGGTATTAATACCAGTAATAAGATTCAATTTAAAACAAATACATACATACATTTACGAAATCATGATTTAAAATACAAATATTTTCTTTGAGCATTTTATATATTTGAAAAAATTTTTATTTTTTCTAAACAAATTTGTATTAAGACAAATCTGGTACTTTAATTACTTATCTAGACAAAATTTGATTTAAGCATAAATTATGTACTAACTTAATGATGTTTAATAAATTAGTGCTTTTTCAAAATAAATAACTTGAGGTTAGATATATATATATATATAATACTGTTATTTAAATAATCTTGCTTTACTTTAAAATAAATTATGTAGACAAAATTGGCATTTTTTTTTTTTTTTTTTTTTTTTTTTTTTTTTTATTGGGTTTGATTGTTTGCTTAAAAAAATTGAGATGTGTGTGTCTTTGTGGTCTAGACTATTTTGTCAGGCTTGAGAATACCTGGAACACCTGAGAAACGAACACCAATAAAACAACTTCCGTTCAGTCCCTCACAAGTATGTAAATAATATGTTATGATTTAATTTCCATCGTATATTGTTTTATATTATTTTCATTAAATGTACATTTGCTAATACATATGCATGCAATTGACCCATATGTAAGCAATTAGTTCTTTTGTCTATCCAGTTAACTCAGTCTTCATAGTTTGTACTCATGGTAACCATTCTTTCTTTTCTTTTTATGTATATTTATGTATTTACCTGTGTTTTTGGAATTTTTTTTTTAAATTTTTGTGGTGTTATTAAGTATATAAATGATTATAAATTCACTTTTTTTAGAAATATTTGTGTTTAATGACTAATTAAACTAACATAGATAGATTTCAATCTGAATGAATAAAATCAAATGGTTTACATTATCTGGCTTTTATTTTAATTGTGTACACTATTCAATGTTTTATAAATTATAATATTCTATTTGCATGTGGTGATTTATTTTATTCTTATTTTTCATGTAGTTTGCAATATATACTCTATATACTTTTTACTATATGTGTGCACTTTTTATTTTGTATAAAATAATGTATTTTGGGTTTGGATACACTATAGTAACAGCAAAGATAAAACAAATTGCAACATCTATTCAAATTCTAAATTTTTAAAAAGTTATTATTCTTGTATTGTATTCTAATTATATTCATAATATACTAATGATTTATTTGTAACTTGCTAATTTAAAACTGTTGTTACTATAGAGTGTGCATTCCAATATAGAATAAATGTTTACAGTTTCTTAAAAAAAAATAATTGTTTAAATGTTAATACTAAAAAAAAAAAAGCAACAAAATAAATGCTCAAAAATATATAATACAAATACAATAACAAATATGAAGGAAAACTTAGTTTTGAGTATTATATAGGTTGTGTGTATTTACAAGTGTTTTTGATTTTAAAAATCATCTGATAATACAATAACGGCAAATTATAAAACTCGTATTTTTACATTTATTTTATTGTTCTTTTTTTGTCAAAATAATTATTTATTTAAATCTTATGTTCTTTGTTAGTTTTTTTAAACTAAAAAATTATTAACACATAATATATTTTACTTTATAGTTCTTAAATAGCCCATCATTATCATTTGATGTTAATTCGGCATCAACACCTGTGAGACGTCTAATAGCTAGCAGTAGTAGTAAACCAAATGAGGAAATTAGTGATCAAGTAATTAAAACAGACACTCTGGTCACGCCAAATTTGACTTATAAATTTGCTGGAAGGAGTCGTGATGGTGTTAAGACCCCAGAAACAATGTGTAAAATTAATACTCCTCACACACCAACACCATTCAAAATCGCTCTCGCTGAAGCTGGTCGTAAAATGGGTGTGAAACATTTGGTATGTAATATATTGACATTATTTATATGTACAGTATTAAAACATTTGTGTGTATTATTAGGCTCAATCCCCGTCGGCTTTAATTGAAGACATAACTGATTATATAAAGCAAGAGGATCGAGTTAAAAAAGAATCAGAATTTTCTGATTCACAATATGAAACTGATAGTTCTAATATGTTCTGTGTAATAATTTTAAATATTTGTTATGTCCTAACTATTGTTGTTTTTACCAATATATTAAAACCATTTTAAAATTGTGTAGGATACTAATGATGCAGTGGCATGTGGAAAAGAGAATGCGGAACCTCTGTCACCTACGCCTCAGAAAAAAGCAAGAAAATGTCTTGCTCCAGTTTGGGCTTCTCCCACTGCTTCTTGGAATCAGCCTAACAACATTACTGTAAGTAATAATAATAATCGTAACCCTACATATTATTAGTTGATTAGAACAAATTTATTTATATGGTATTGTATTTTATGTTATTTGTTATATTACTAAATGTATGTGAATAATGGAACTACTTATTACAAATTAAATTTTGCAAACACATTTATAAATGTTTGTGTAGAATTTATTCCATTGTAAACTAGTACAATTTACTGAGTTCTAAAAATATATGTTTTTAGTCTAAAACGAATAGAGATACTAACACTGAGGAAGTATATGCTACAACAAATGTAGATGATGTTTCAAAGAACATGTTTACACCAGAAGAATATCCATCTTCAAAGGTAAAAAAAAAAATAGTTTTTGTATTACCATCCACACTATAATTTGGTTTGAAGAGTGAATATTTATTTGATATAATACACCAAACCGGTCATCTTTTTTTTTTTTTATGTATACGCCCGTTTTTAGATTTGAAATTTTTATTCATTTTTTTATTTCTGGTAACTTAGATTTTTTGTTTTGTTAATATTTTTCAGGTATTTGGGTGAGTAGGTCATTAAACCCTAGATTTTCTTTCCACTCTTTTAAAATTGTTGCACCCTTAGTATGTTTTTTACTTCAAGTTATAGTTTTGCACTTCACTGGAATATTTAGTTTAAATTACTCTAAAACATACAATAGTAATGGCAAACAACTTTTTTGAATGTATAAAAGGAGTATTAAACAAATTTAAAAATAATTAACTTTTAAATTTGTGTGTTTGTGAACAAGGGAATTAATAGATTAACAGTTACATATGAATTCAGCGTGAATGATGTTTGTGATAATTATATTCTTAAAAATTCTGAGGTTGGATATTGGAAAAATATATAATTAATTTACTTACACTTTTGGTTTATATTCCTCCAATGTGTTGGACCTATACTCACAAAAAACTTTAATTAATTTTTTCAAAAGTAAGACAGTGGTTAAATATTTGGTTATACAGTGTAATTTTTTAAGCATGCTGGCTAAAATAAAGTTGGTTAGGTTATGTTTGACTAATGGATTTATACAAATTTTTTTTATTTATTTAAGCATAACATTTAAAAGCTGGGCGAGCGGGCTTAAAAGAATCACTTTGTTTATGATTTTATATTGTTATGTTTATGAGTATAGAATAATTTAAAATAGTTCACCTTATTCACTATATTTTATTATTTACACATAGTATTTATAGAGAATAGTGCACAGTGCAAATAAAACAGTTTTGTTTTGTGTATTTTTATTATTATAAGTTTTATTTTATTTTAGACTAGATGTTATAAGGGTAAAAATAAATAGTAATAATATTAAAAAATATGTGTATTATTAATTAGCCTTATACACGTCTCATTATTTTTTGTGCATGCCTTTTATGAAATATTTCTAAAATAGATTTTATAAATATTTACCACTTTTTGATTATTTAATAAATTAATGAACTGACATATTAAAGATAAACAAACTAGTTGAATAAAATGTTCTCATTAAAGTAAAATTGATATTTCTTTGATTAAAAATGATATCAAATTATAATACACATACCTAGTTTGAATAATGAAATATCTACGACTTTATTATTTTTATGCAATAAATAATAATAATTATTATTGTGGTTTATTGTCCTTCATTAGGTCACTGTGTTACATTGATTCAATGGTTAGTTATATATATATATGTTTGTGTAATACCCTAAATTATTTATGTTGTCAAGCTATTTTCAATTTCTATATTATTAATAAAGACAACTTTTATCATATATCAATAAATATTTAAAAATTACTATTTTCAAATATTTTAATTTATTTTGGAATAAGACATTTAATTATTTAATTTGTTTTAGATGTCTTTATCTAAATAATATTTGCAGAAATGTACAGTATACATTTTTGAAACTGTATTTTTGTTATTTAAATGCATAATTTATTCTTCTTTTTAAATGCTTCACATTTTTGATTTACGACAATATTATATTATTATTATTTTTATGAAAAAGTAATAATAATTAGTACCTAGTAGCTATTTGTTATTATTACGGTGATGGTGTAGTAAATGGTGGTTGTATGTATTGTTTTGTGATGACCAGAATGGCTCTACTGCCTCACCAGACGTCTCGCAAGCTACAGTTATCCGGAAACAGTTGCCACAATCGCCCGACGGCAGCAGTGTCCTCAAACGTCTTCACATTGGGAGTCCACACAGACAAAAGTGGTCAGGCCTCGTATCCAAGGTATGTGGGAATTTGCAAAAACCAAGTGAAATTATAAACCTTTTATTTTCTATTGGTTTTATTAATTGAATTTTTGTAAAAAAAAAAAAAAAAAATGACTTTACGTATAGGATGATGTAAGGTGGAAGATAACATGTGGCAAAACTACTGATCAACAAGAAATGACAGCCTTGGCTTATCAATGTTTGCAAATGAAAATGCCGCACAAAAATCACAACGCAAAAGTGCCTGGATTTAAACCACGCCAGTTAACGTTTTAGATACTTAATTTTTATTTTCCTTTATTATCTTATAACAAGTACAAAAAGATATGTGAACTAGCAATTATTTCATCGACAAAATGTTATTCTTATTATACGAGTGAGTTTTTTTTTTTTTCAAGTATTCTTTTGTAATTGTTTTTTGTGTTGTATCATTTGGTTTGTTTCCCATATTTTGTTATTTATTCTTTTTTATTTAAAACTTTTTCATTTTGTAATTGAATACCTTTAATTATTTAGTATGACCAATAGCAATTTCATAGTAACTTTCAATAATGTGTTTTATTTAATTTTTTGTAATTTATATTCAACATTTTTATTTTATGATTAATTACTTAATTAGAATTGTATTTGAATTTGAATGAATGTATTCTTTTTTTGTATATACCTAGTTATATTTGCACGTTTAAAATTTGATTTGAAATTATTTTTTTGCTTTTTAGCACTACCATTAACATTTTCATTGATTTTATAAATATTAGTATTTGTGAGAATTACATAATTCATTTGTATTATATATGATTTTCTACCAAATATAAATTAAGTTTGTTTGAAAAAAAAAATATATATTTATGTATTTATTATGATTTATTCTGTATTTTTGTCGTATAACATTTTCATTTTAGTTCCTAAAAAAGTATAAGATATAAAATTTAAAGCTGTTCAATTAAAAAAAACTGGAATTCATGTAATGTCATGAAAGACCAACTCTGTCGCACACCACAAATAAACTGGTTGGTTATCGCGGGACTAATTTTCCTCCATTAGTTGTTGCACATCAGCGCTCATACTATGTTGGAGACATTTGGCAGGTGGGGGCATGCACAGAAATGAACACGTTATGGTCTCTCATGGCGTGAAGTTTAGTATCTAACTATCTATTCTATGATAAATCGTTAGATTTCTGTTCATAGGACAGTGTATCAGTTACCCAGAACTGTAAGTAGATATATAAAATCAAAACAAAACAGTGTTGGAAAAGTTCCTTTTAAAAAGAAATTCCCGTTCCTAATTCCTACTGTACAAAAGGAAATTGTTCCTTTAACAGTTAATTTATTTTTAATATTAATACACAATGGCCAAACTAATATTTTTATAATATTAAAACAATACAAAAATTGTCAGAGAAATTATTATTTTTTTTTAACAACACCAAGACAGTAGATAACAACATCATAACAAAAATTTTAACGAGCTATAGTGATGTATTTACAGGGGGTGATCCAATTTATCATTCAACAGAGCCTTTTCAAAAAGTTGTAAATTTTTACTCAAATATTGTATTAGTACTAAATAGTTATATTAATAGTAAAAAAAGAATAACATAGTATTATAAAACATGACAAAAATAGATTTGACACTAGAATTTCTTTTTCAAACTGAAAACTATCATTAATTCATTATTAACCATAAATAAAAAGTAAGGAACTATTGTAAACTAAGGTATACACAAGTTTATTTATATTTAAACACAAATTTTATACAAGTCTTTTATGAGCAACACATTTTTGTTGCGGTTTAAAAAAAAAAAAATACTTAGTCTTAAAAACACAATGTCTTCAACAAAAATAAAATTTTACAATATATTGTATACATTTATACATTTTACATAAACTTTGGGAGAGTTGACTTGCAAATTATATCTTATAGGAAAGTATACATTTGAAAAAAAAAACCAATTATATTAACAAAATATTATAATGCATTAAATAAATAACAATGATTGTTGATTGTAAATGTAAACATTTTTGTAGTAAAAAAAAAATAAATATATATATATATATAAACCTATATTTTAGTATAATTTTATAGTATGATTATAGTAACTTATGATAAATATATAATGAAATTTTATGAAATAGTAGTCATGTAGTGAGTGTACAAGTAATTTTAAAATTAAATACGGAACAATTTTTTTTGTCTAACTAATACACAAAAATAAAATTATTTTAAATTAAAGACACTCGTACGTACAGTAGAAATTATGAAAGTGATTATCGAGTTTAATTAGGAAACAATCACTTCAGTAACATGATTATAGAACACAATGTTTATAATGTAAAAATAGTTAGAAAAAAAGTGAAACATTTTTATTCAAAGTTATATTCAATTTCTACTGTCTCGAAAATAAAAACATAATTGTCTACACTGTGATTACGTTAATGGCACACATTTATTAACTAAATGTTAAGTAGAGAAACTGACAAGAAACATACATCATTATTGTTTGTTTAAAATCAACAATAGCAATTTAGTAAAATTAAACTTAATTCTATCTACACAGTCTTGGGCAAATATATCGTTCTATGTTTCGGCATAATAATTGCTGCAACACATATTGTGATATACATTCCATAATAATTTATTATTATTATGCGTAATTGATCGAGCACTAAACATGATGGATACCAATGTTTTCCAAGGTTTCACTATCTTCTAGTTTTCGTAGGGTCTTCATTACTCTCAATGCCGGCAATCTTACATTTGCATTTTGATGCCAACACTCTTGAATAAGTTCCGATATCACTCTCAACCGCTGAAAACAAAGTTTAAAAATTAAATAAGGATTTTTTTTAATTATGTTAAACAACAAAAAGAGAGAAGGGTGTGGTGTTTATATGTATGAATATATATACATATACTCACATTATCACACTTCCATCGCATAGGTATATCTGGTCTCGCTCCTTGTATTATCAATATCAAATGCATGTCTTCTAATGAAGGATCAGATCCAACTAAATTTGCGTAAGGCAACATATATTCGTCCGCTTGAAGCATAGGTGACCCGCCTATAGGCCAACTTTGTCTGCTCCTCCTGTGAATCGCAAAAAGTTCAGTATTATGTTAATATTAAAATAGAGAGAATTTAATGGCAACAAATAAGTATAATCATTAAAAATACTTGCCTACACAACTCCCAAAACACCAAACTTGTCGAGTACATATCAGCTGCTTTAAACGCACTAAACGAAGTAACATCAATAGTAACATTGACTACTTCAGGAGCCATGTAACGCCTTGTACCGACTCTCGAGTTTGGAGCAATGTCTATTTCGTTTCTTCGACTTAAAAGATACAAATATTGGTATTAACGATCAATTAGTTAAAAAAATACATAAATTATGTTTTATAAAAATGGAAAATTACCCATCGTATCGGACGGCTAGAGCGAAATCAGCAATACAACATTCACCATCAGTCTTAACCAAAATGTTTCTCGATTTAATATCCCTATGGGCGATACATGGCTTTCCATGGGTGCCATTAATCGGCTCGTGTAAATGTGCAAGACCACTGGCGATCGAACGTGCCATCATAACCAGCTGAGCGGTATCAATAGTATTCTCTTTCAAAAAATCATGTAAAGAACCACGTTTATGGTATTCTGTGATCAACATCATCTGAGCACCTCCAGCGCTGACTTTTAAATCGGCCGCAATGAAACCTTTAATAATCATTTTTTTTTTTTTTTTTTTTTTTTTTTTTTTTTTTTTTTTTTTTTTTTTTTTTTTTGAAATAATAAATATTAGTCTAAAATGAAACTAAATCACAATCAGATTTTTGTTAAAATATCAATATTTACCTAAAATATTCTCGTGTCTGAGTAAAACGGTTTGGTATATCTCGGTTTCTCGTAGCCAACTCTGATCGTTGATGGTAGTAAAAATTTTCACAGCCACGTGTTCGCCTCTCCAATTGGCCAAACACACTTTACCGAACCTCCCTTCGCCTATTTGTCGTTCTATTCGTATTTGTTTGGCGATTGTCCGTTGCACCTAAATCAATAAACGATATCCTTTGTCAAACGATGGATTTTATTTCGATTAAACCATTGGCGATGGATCGTATATGCTTACGAGCAAAGGTATCCCGGAACCAGAACCGGAAGAATGTCCGATGAGCGTTTGCAGTAGGTTACTGTTGCCGGATATGTAGCTGTCGGTGGACGTCAACGCGTACAGACGGTTTTTCTCCTTTCGTCTGTACCTCAAGTATACCCAACCGATTATTATGGCGGCCACTAGGATACAAATCACCATCGACAACATGAATGCTATGAATGGTACAGAATTTATAGGCGCTTTGGGCGGCACCGGCGTAGTAGTGTGCGGTGTGTACATGGGCCTTATGCCTTTATTGCACATGTCTGTGTTGCAACATAGGATAGACAGACCGTACAAATTATTGGCGCTTTTGCACTACAACAGAAAAAAAGAACGAATAAAATTTATGCTTAAAATGCATTTTACCGCAGACTAATTTTCGAATTTTTTTTTTTTTCAATCAACGTGTTTTCCGACGTTGAACATAATAGTACAACGAGACTCGATTCGGTCGGACGTAATTTTGAAAATTATCACACGATTTAAATTGTACGGGCGCGTGCACTAAACAACTGGACAACGGTCGGAGGAGGTGGTCATCGTAATATTATTTACAATGTTACAGTGAAACTTTCAAATAACGCCAAGTCTTACGGGCGACAAATAAACAAATTAGTATTATACAGAATTTCCGTTAAATAGAATTACATCAATTTCGATTATTTGGTAAACATTCTAAGAATACGTAAACCCGTCTCATCTGCATTAAAATATCTTTAAATTTTTCAATTAATTTTGGTAATAAATTTAATTTCCAACATTACACGACAGCACTCTCGACACAGATAAATTTCAAAACAATGTTATGCATCGAAATTATTTTACCACCGTCAGCACTGCGGTAAAATTAATCGGCTTCGTCGTTGTCTTATCTTTATCGATTATACAATATTTTAAAACAAATTTACGTATAATTCATAAAAACGATGGTTCTAAAAAATATTTCGTTTAATGAAAATTTCACTGTACTCCTTATCCATTATGAATATAAATTAATAAGCTAATTAAATAGACAATTATTATAGTATATCACTATACTATTTACCCTCCAACAGCTTCTCAATGACAATATATATTTTTGTTTGGTTTATCATAGACTATAAAAATTGAATAGGTAAAAGTCGAGGTTAGGTTCCGATAAAAATTCCGACAAGAGCTCGTGAATGGAGGTGTCAGAAGGCCCGCGCAGCGAGGTTTGGTTTTCAACATTCGGGACACTAATTTCCTTGCACCAGTGTCAGAGGTTTGGACTTGCAGGTCTGTATTCCCCCCCCCCCCGATAGACCAAAAGCGGGAGCGAGTAAAAACCAGGAACGTACGTTTGGATTCCACGTCGTCTATAGTTCGCCGCGCGCAATACGATTTAAATCGCGTGATAACTTAAAAAAATTCCTATCAAACTTAGACTGTATCATCGTCGAAATCGAACAATCGATTCTATAATCGATAATAATAATAAAAAGAAGATTAAAAATGCATTAATTGGTCGCTAAAATGCATTTGTCCTAATATTCTTAACAACGATAGTATCTATTTTTTTATTTAGAAAATAACTATAGTATATTTAAACAACACGTTTTTAAATAATTAACCTCGCGTCTTTTCTATAGGCTGATGTAATCACACAATTAGTAGAAAACATTTAACTAACAAAACAAAGAATATTGAAGTATTTTAAAATGTATTAATATTTAATTAATTGATTAATAAAAATATATATCCTGAATCACAGGATGCATATCTATAATAATACCCAGGGCTCATAAGTTCATGCATTTGCATGTTTATTTCGCTTTATAGGAAAATATGCTAAGCGAAGTACAAACCCGTTTCATAATAATAATATTAAAAATACAAAACTTAATGCATGTTTTTGCATATTTTGGTTATTTTGGCATATAGAAGAGTTTTTGGAGTTATTAGTACGTATTACGTATAAATCAAGGTAATTATTATTTATCATTTACTTTCCCGAACATTTTTACATAATCGTATTATTTGTTTCGGTTTATTTTTATTCTTGTATGACTATGGGTTTTATGAGTTTTACAGTTTGCAAAAATTAAGATTGGTAAAGATGAGAAAGCTTTGACAACAAGTAAAATAAATATAATTCAAATAAAAATCAAAAGAAGTAAAATATAACTTTTAAAAACTAATTTGTTAATAAATTGATTTTTTTGTACATTTTTCAAGTTCATATTATTATATAGTTTTAGTGCATAAATGCATGCTTATTTATGCTATTTTTAGTGCATGAACTTTTGAGTCCTGATAATGACTAAAGGTAAAAGCCGATGTAGTAATATAAATTAATATAATTAAATAAATGGAATATATATGCGAAACAAAATAAATAAATAAAAAATATGTAGAGAAAGAACAAAACGAAGCGAATAAATAATATTTTTCACGATTTTCGTTTTATATCTATAGATAGTATTTTTATTCCGAATATCTCAGCCATATTTTCTTTAATAAAACGCACAGTGGCGATTTGCACTTACTTGTAAGAAACCTTGTTCGCCGGCGGCCAGGCACCCGTAAGATACGACTGGTTCGTAATCGCCATCGTCATTAATCTCCTCTTGTATAGCACTAAAGCATTGTGAAAATCGTGAAGTCGTACACGTTCCGTTCGGTTGACCGTTTGGACACTGGTGTTCACAATAACACGTCAACCCATGTACTGGAAAAAAAAAATAAATAAATAACAAATGTGTTGCATATAATTACTCGTTGTTGTGTACATAATTTTTATTTGTTTTTGTATTATTATTTAACTATCCAATTATTATCGGACGGTTTATTGGTGAATTTCATTATTCCTATTGAGGACGCGACGACACGCCCGCACGTAGTAGTGTATTATTTAAGATTTTTAAAATGGCGGTAGATTTAGGAATGACGTTCAGAAAGCCAACCCTTTACGACATGCTTCCGTCAAAGAAGCAAAAATCTTCTGTTTTACAGTAAACATAATAAACAGTTAAATAAATTAAGAACCGTCGATTTACTATACGAATTGTTGTGGGAACGTCTTTAACGTATGACCAAAAAAATTTAAAAATAAAGATTTTTTTTCAAACAAGAATACTATTTACGAAAAGAAAATTTTTAAAAATTATTTTCGACATTTTAATGATCGACAAAAATACCAATTTATGGGGAAGTGGCATGGCCGTTTTTACGGACGAAAATGACTCGTCAAACGATAACTCGTTGTCAACATAATATTTTTTGACCATTTTTTTTCTAATTGATAACAACTGAAAACATTCCACAGACCTGGTCGAACTATTTTAACTATTATTTATTTGATTTAAAATAATGATATGAAAAAATTATTAAAAAAAATTTATTTTTAAAGACATATTATTCAGTTTAAGATGAGTATCGAAAAACTGGGTTAAAAGCGATCTGTAGTAAATCTGGCATCAGACCTCTTATAAAAAAATAAAATATTTTGAATTACTTATAATTATATATATATATATATATATATATAAATTGTACCATTATAATATGCGATATACTAAGTTTCGTGTACGAATCAAATTTCTGTACAAAGACCAAGAACCGTTGGGCGTAGTTCGAAATTCAAATGATTTTATAGTTTACAATATTAAAAATAGATACGAATATCGAGAAGTGCCCGTGTTCATTACATAATAATGAAATTCTAATCTACAATTAATTGTCCAATAGGTTAGCCTATCATCGGCATCATTCCAGTATATTATATTAGATAATTTTACAAAAACATCGTTCGTGTTTAAAATTCTATTTCGACTGACGCGAGTAGGCAACAAATTATAATATTATCGAGTAAGTAGACGTGTCAATGGTAAAAATGTACTGGCTAGACGATCAAAAGAGACGGCCGAAAATCTTTTCGTATATATGTATATATGCTATAGGTATACGTATTTTATATGTATACGTGTAGTGTTGGCATCATTAGTTACGAGACAAAGCCTAATAAAAACCGGTAGCCCGAATATTCTCGTCCAAATTTATTCATCTAGACATATATATATATATTTAGTTTTCATTATTCCCACATAAATCTCAGTTTAGTTGTTAAACACAAAGTATATAAAATAATAATTAATATAAATCCGTCGAAAGTCGTACTCAGAGTGATGATGGTTCATTGTATTTTACACAAAGAACCAATTCATTTAAATTTATTTTAAACAATTAAAAAATAATTTATTAATTGCCAATAATAATAATAATAATAATTGTGAAATAAAAAATTCTATATGATTATATTAATATAATACAGAATAATAGTCAATAAAGTAGTTTAAAAAAAAAAAAAAAAATGTTTTTGTCATTATCCTGCGTCCCGAAATGTCTTTTTATGGTTATTTCTGTATGATCCTATAGAAACCATATTAGTAATTTGGCTTTAGACGGATTTAAGCATTGTCAATGATAAACTTCGAAAACGATATAATTTTACCTAACCGCATGTATTATAATATATAGGAATCGTCATAATTTCCGGCATAGGCGATTTAAAGAAGAATACGAGTGATGTAGAATATGTAAAATGTGTATTTATTTTAGGTAATAAAATAATAATAATAATAATAATAATATATGTAAATCTATATAGAAATGTTAAATTGTATACTACTGCACAAGGCGGTATGTCGTAAAAATAATATCGTCGTCGTCTCTCTCGGTTTAAATTATTACTTTCAAAGCTTTAAATATTTTAAATATCATCGTATATATATTATATCGTATACCCGGCAATGATGACGATGACGGTGAGAAATCGTTTTGAATAGAGATTAAAATAACCTCGACGGCTATTCAAATCCTCCCTCGCTCGCAGAAGACGACGAAGACGACGAAGAAGGAGAAAAGAATAATAATAATAATATAATATTTAAAAAAGAAGAAAAAACACACCTGTTACCGCCAGGCTTATAAAATATTAAACGTCATAAAAGGAGGAGAGTATTATTATAATATGCCTGTATACAGGGTGTCTTCGGAGATAATGGAAACAAATCGATTCCTGTTTTTATGTTTTTAGTGAATAAAATTCAGGGCGGCCATTTTGTTTACATCGACCTTGTGTGATTTTTAATATTTTTTTCTTTTAGTTTACAGAAAAATAGTGTATTAAACTTAATAGTGTTTTGATATTATACACTATTTTGACCTGTAAACTAGAAAAAGAAAAAATCACGAGGTTATTTGAAAATAAAAATTCTAGAAACGTCAAAATATTCAGAAAAATAAACCACATAAAACAAGGCCGGCCGGCCGTCTTGGAATTTTTCGAAAATAATGAAAATAAAAAGTGATTTATTTTTCTTCAGCTTCAAAACGCGAAAATATGAATACGACGTACGATATATATTGCCCGCGATACAAAGACGATATTTAGATTCCCTTGTCGTTATTATATCCCGCAGGAGACATTATCACGACGGGACACGCTGTATATAAATACGGCTACGGGTAAAAACGTATAAAATTGTAGACAAAGAACAGTGGCAAGTTACCCGACGACAGGGTGCTGCTGCCGCTGCTGATTTTTATACGTAGAAAATATTAATATACACTCAGGTACAAAAATTCAAAATGGATACTCCACAGCAATATTATATTTATACGTACTTGCCATCCGACTACTAACCCCTTTACATAAAAACTCTCGACAATAATAAAAACCCGTCTCTCTGTAATAAACGCGCACGTCACACCGGTGCGCGCGCGCGCGCGTGTGTATATAATACGTAGTGGATTTCAAAACTCACCGCGCACGGCCGCCGTACATAATAATAATAATAATAATAATTTTATATATATATATGTATATATTACGAACCGCGATGGGATAATATAACAATGCGACTAAATCTGTCACACCTCTAGAGTAATGGAAAAATAAAAAAAAACACAACCATTAAAAAAAACCACGCGTCTCGTGAAAAAAAAAAATATGAATACGGCCGTCGTATCGGTGTTATACATATATAAGTATACCTACGCCGGATTGAATATATATATATATATTTTTTCATAATAATAATATACGGTCAGGCACATCTACATAATTTATGATTTATATGCCGGTGGGCGGCATAATGGTGTTACGCCGAGACATTTAATTATTAATCGGTTATAAATCGCGCCGAGGAGAAAAAGAGAGAGAAAAATATTAAAATATTATAATATTTATAGGAGACTTGAATGCCCCGCATTGTCGCTCTCTTGCGTGCGTGTGTTACGATATTAATATTATATTTAAACGCACGTAGGAGTCGCATTCGCCGCCGGACGGCGGGAGAGACGATGGGTGGGTTGTTTTTTTTTCTCGGTTCTAAACCCGAAGATTAATAATTAAAACCAATGGGGTTTTCGGGTTTATATAGCCGCCGCCACCGTCGTCGTCGTAGTTTAGGCGTTTACAATTTTATTGCTTTTAAGGCACCAACAATACCTATACACATATATATAATTTCGGGCGTATGTCTGCGGGGTCCGCCGTTTTTTTTTTTTTTTAATATATATATATATATATATTTTGTATATAGGTATACGAAACGATGGGTTTTAATAAAAGAGAAAATGTTTTTATAGGTGGACTATAAATTTTAATACATAATAATATAGGGTGTTTTAAATGTATTTTAAACGTACATCGTCAACGGGCTTCTTTATAATAATTAATCGCACGCGTGTGCTGAAAAACGACAAATAATTTTACGGTCAGAGACTCGGATAAAAAAGTTACGGTTTTATAAAATAAATAGGTAATTGTGAAATTTTTTGGCGGGCATTTTTCAAGTAAAAAAGAGTGAAACTGTATTACGCATCTGCGATTACGCAAACGGTATCGATTATAACCAATAGTGTAACTCCTCCTCTTTGCCTATTTATGTTTATTCTCACGCTCCACATCATCGTCTACTCCAACGGCATATATCTCACATAACCCCTCTATAATAACCCTAGCCCCCGTTGTTTTTTTTTTTTGCCTTTCTCTTCTCGGGCTTATTATTTATCATATATACTCAACTCCCCGACCTATTAAACTCTCACACCACCATGTCTTCTCTTTTTTTCGCGACACGCTCTCACATCCATATACCCATTTCAATATATTCTCTCACGTACCTTATGTATACCTATTCCTATATATACCCGACTCGGTCACTACATCACACGCCTTGACGTTCTCTGTTACGCTGTACTTTTTATTCACCACAACAACAGTTCTATAATCGTTTATCGTTTATCCTTTTATTATTTCAATATCTCACAACGCACAACTCCTCAGTCGATTCCCCCTGCAGACATGCCCAATTCGACTATAGCCGTACACCCTCCTCAATACCCCAATTTTCTAGCACCTCCGAACACACCCACAACTATACTTGAATTTCTCGTTTACAACCACGGCAAATTTGATTTTTCCTCGCCTTGGCACGCCGAACTCGTGTACAATAATAATATTGTATACACTAATTTTTAAGTCGAAAAACGGACGTCACGTCGTCGTTACGATATTCCCGCAACTATGCAGGAGTGGCAGTCGGGATTCCGAGGGTGTCAGATTACTGCAGGAAAAGAGAATTATTGTTACAATTTTATAAAATACACATTCTGCTAAGCTACACTCATGTGTGTGTGTGTGTGTGTGTGAGACGCTCTAAGACGACAAGCTGGACACGTCGAGCGTGAACGCGTCGCGCCCGGTGAGGTGATTAAAGGTGTCGGGTGTCCGTCGTGTGATGTCGGGGCGGCAGAGAAACAATCGCGTTCTCTATAACCGTACGGAGGCGGCAGGCAACGCAGTCGTATTCTCGTCCGCGTTGCGGTTTTCGGTTTCCCCCTCCGTCCCGCCGAGACACTAAAGGTGTGTAACGTATAAACGAGAGCGGACGCGCGCGCACTCGCACGCACGACGATACTACTCGCACAACAATAAGGCTCGCCGCCGCCGTCACGAGATTTGTTGCGTCGAGCCCTAACCGCCGCTGCCGCCGCTCTACCGCCCTTCCTTCCTCACACGCACACGCGGCCGTCGTCAATGGGTGACAGCGGAGCGGCGGCGTTGGCAGCTGCATAATATGGAGGCGACCGGTTTTCTTTCTTTCTTTCTTTCTTTTTTTTTTCTTTCTCTGTGTTCCGAGACACACAATCTGTTCTCGTGCATCGGAATCACGTACCGCACGACGACGAAAACGGGTAGAAGATACTGGTAGAGGGGGGGGGGGAAGCGCTCGCACCGTGCATATAGATTTTTCTTTCGACGACCCCTCGCACCAACGACTGGCAACAACACATGTGCACCAGCACACACGGTACTCTTTATTATTATTATTATTATATTCCGACAACAACAATAATAATATTATAAAAAGTGAGTACCTGTTTAGAAAAACGGCATACGACACCCCTCGTCATCGCCGGTGTAAACGTATATACCAGCTGCACGTGTTCGCACCGCTCCGAGAAACTACAAATACCAAAACGATCTCGTCGTGTTTTAATAACAATTTTAACCAACCCTCGAACCGTTTTTCGTCGAAAAATGTATAATTTAAATCAAGTTTTTCAAACAATATTATATTACGTTTTTAGATTTGGAACGAGGAATATATTCCGCCGGCGTTCCCCTAAAATACATTTTTGATCCGACGGAATCGATACGATTTATTATTGAAAAAAAATCTATAGTAAATCATTTAACCCCGGTGACTTCCGAATTGTGCCGGCAAACTACCGAGAAAATTTCTGTGGACCGGACATGAGTATTTGGGCCGTTATTTTATTTTTATATGATAATGAAAAATGAGTACAAACATTTGAAATAGATAAGTTATGAGTAATATTATGTAAAAATATCATCTACATTTAAAGATACAATTTGTATATCTAATTTGAAATAGTTGTAAAATGTAGAAATACACAACTATGAAGTTTCATCATTAAATTAATTTCTACTAAAAAATATAATCCTAAATATTTAAAGACTTTATTTAAATGTTTATTATATAAACATGGCCATAATTATAATGAGATACAAAATGCATTTTTATTTGGGAAAATGTATATTTTTCAGTATAATTGCATAGGCAGAATTATTAACGTTTACTTTAATTAGCCGATGCTTAAAACATAGGTTGCAACACCTTTAATTTATGTGGAGTTTTGTGATTTTACAGAATGAGGTAAGGGAATACATAATAATAGGCAAATATAAAATGTTTGAAAAAATAATTGGGCCGGTGACTTTAATATGTATCTATCATATAGGTTAGGTACCTAACCATCATACTGTATATTTCGGTGGGCCGATATACCTCAATACAGGTCCCGCCAACCACCCCAAGGACGAAATTCTGAATACGCAGCTGCAATAATAATAATAATAATATTGCAATTGTACGACGACGTGAATTTTATTTTAACGTCGATTCCGAAATACCGTTGATGATAAACCTTTTTAAAAATCGGCCGAAACGTGACATATTCAACGCAGCGGCGGCGACGGCAAACAGAATCGCGCTGGTATGCGTGTAGAACACGCGGCCGCCAGTGTCAACGACACCTGTACGTTTTATCAGACACAATAGAGGATACTGTGTATACGAGCCAGGTGTGAGTATATAATATTATTATTATTATACATTATCAAAAATACAATACCCCCGGGTGTCTTCTACGCTCGAGAAGAATCCTTGGTCCGGCGTGTCTTGTCGTCTCGTGTATAATTTATTTTGACGTTATTTCTTTACTTTTTTTTTTCCGATGGAAAAACGCTAGTTTAACGGTCATGCATTGTCCTTCTAAACTACCGAATATACACACACACGTATATTTAATATACGCGTATTCGTCGATTTTCCTCGACGCATTGTCATTGAAATATCATTATAAAGGGTATTTTTCGTAAAAAGACGTGCGATTGGTATGGGTTATATATATAGAAAACCAAAGAAAAATCCAATTACAACTAAAAAAAGAAAAGAGGAGCGTATATTATACGCGTATTGTGTATTTGTGTGTATAATAATAATAATAATAATAATATAATATATAACTCGGTTCGGCCGATGGGTATTTGCAATGTCAAAAGAAATAATAATACAATTTTTTTTAAAAAAGGAGCAAAGAACGGTGTGCGGTTATTTACTCCCGAGCGGCAAATTGTGTCAATTTATGGTACAAAAACGTCGGCGTAGACGAAAAATAACCGAAATATTATATTTAACATTTTAATAACGGTACTACATATTGTACGTAAATAAATAAATAAATAGTTTTAAAATAACCGGACACACTTCGCACCGTAGGAAGTTCAGAAAGTATTGGCCGTATAGGCAAATTTAGTTTATATACCGGAAGCGACGATGAATCGTTGCAATCAAAAAAACCGATTTCGATCGGAGATCGGCAAACTGGACAAAAAGTATTAATAGGTATTTGTTTTCTCTTGTAGCCGAGGTAACCCGGAAATCGAGATGAATAATACCGTCAAATTTTGTGATAGGTTTTTTTAAAAACAAAAACCATTGGAAATCTAGAAAAATATACCGAATAAAGTACAGCCGGCCGAAAAATCAGTATCTTTCGGGGGCACCGTGTGAAAAAATGTTACTAACCGAAAAATTATTTTCCTAACCTAACCACAAAGAAAAAAAGCATCTGGAAAATGAACATTTGAGAATATTAAAAAACGTTTCAAGGTAAGTAAGATACGACGTGAAAAAAAATCAAAGCATGGGGGATCGGTTGAAAAAAATTATACTGTCCCACAAATAAAAATTGTTTGTGTCGCCACTGTTTCACTGACTAAACTATATATATATATATATATATATATATATAAGGTGGGAAAGTGATAACACAGGGTAAGAGTAAGATTGAACGTTATTATAGTTATTTATAGACAATTTCAGCGATAGAGAATGTTATAAGGAATATTTAGATGTAATTGAGAGCACTGTAAATTAATGCATTTATCGCGTATTATTATTATTTTACAAAAATGAGCAGGGGCAAGTGTAACGTATAAAAATGGTTTTTTTTTTTTTAATTATTAAAATTTTAAGATAAATGAATCCATGTGATGATGGTTCAATAATATATTTATATCCCTTACATATACAATAATAATCGAAATATAAAATAGTAAACGTAAAAAACTTTATCACTCAAAGCGACAACGCATTTAATATGAACTTTTTTTTTTGTCCACCTATATGTAAAATAAAAATTCGAACGAGTCGATGTTCAATATAAAAATTATGTAAAACGAAAATAATCCAATAATCGCACAAACACTTGGCATGATCTTATTAGAAAATCGTTGATAATCTCATATATATATATAGAAAAACCTTAATAATTCCGTAATCCGATGTACACGAAATTCGTCAACGATTTATTTTACACTCTCTGTTTAAAAATGTGTAATTACAAAATTCTATAATAAACAATATACATATACGGTTCTGAGTATTTTTTTTTTTTTTTTGTCCATCGACAAAATCGTCCCGAGAATATATTTTATTTTGAAAAGTCACGTATTCGGTTTTACGACCACGAACGGTTTTTGGTGTTCTTTTGTTCGAGGGGAAAAATATATAAAAATAAACCTTCGACGGGACAATATTCAGACCTACCTACGTACATGATATTATATTATATTATATACTTATTAAAATATTATAATGTACACCGTATGTCGGTTGTTCTGCGCTATGACCTTATATAATATAATAAAATATAATATGTATACACACACACTACCGACAAACCTCTATAATCCGATTTCTATCGGATAAGAGGCGTACGCGGGCGAGTTGAAAAAAAAAAAATCACGTAATTTTATCCTTCGCCGCCGACACCTCGCTTTTTTTTTTTAGGTCGTACACACCAATTGTCAAAAACACGTTCGACGAATAATTCGTCGGCGTATCCTGTACGGATACAATACTTGTAGACGTGCATACCCACATAAATATTTGGAAAAACAGTATTTGTTGCTGTTTTTTTCTTCTAGTAGTGCAATTGTCGAATCGGACAATCTTATAATATATTATGTATAGTGTTCGTTATAGACAAGTGCGAATAAAGGAAAAATACAAAAATAATAATAATACGCATTGCAAAACGTTATAAAAATGCAGTTTAACATTAATAAACGGTTTGCCCCGCGCACGGGTTTCCTCTTTTGGTTTTTTTTAAATTTTTTTTATATCGAATTTAATGGCCGGCAGCCCCGGTATAAAAATACGGAGCCGCCAGCCGCACACACGACGCGTTCGACGCAAACGGTTAGTTGACCATAACGAGACACAACGTGTGACCGACCGGTTTTCGCCGGACCATCTGGCACCGTTCGTCTTGTGTGACTTATTTTCTTTTCTTCCCGAGTCGTTATTATTCGCCGGCCACCGGTAGGCGAGCGGGCGGCAGGTCGGTCTAATCCCGCGTGATGTGCGTGCACACACGTACCTACCGTCGTCGTATAAAACGTTGCGGCGTGTGTCATTTCACAGGCGTTTTATACTCCCATTATCGGGTACACCATCTATCGCGTATCACGTTCGTAAAAGTCCACCTCCGCCCCGAATTGAAGTAGAAGAAAAAAAAGATCCACGGCCGGAGATGGCAAGAATATATGTATATACATATATATATATATATAAAAAATACGCACACGCACATATTATTATATATCGCATAATACACGTATAAAAGCGCGCGTATATATTACGGAGAAAAAAAATACTCGTTCGGAACAATTCTCACATTGTCACGCGACGACTTTGTATGTACAAAAGGATTTATACATTATTTTTTTTTTATGGCAAAACCGATTTGATCTGGTCTGTGAATCCGGATTTCTCAAGGATCGTTTTGAAGAAAAAAAAAATAATAATAAAAAACTCAACACGATAATATCTCGCAGTTAAATAAAAATAATAATATGCCCAGGTCGACGCCGTCGACGTAGAAGTAAAAGATCCGCTATCCGGCGATTGCACGTGTGCAGAGAATTTATCGCATTCGCGGTCGCACGGACTCCATATGGACTTTTTGATAAATATATTATAATAAAACGCAGCCTTGTCGTCGTCGTTATAACGAGGCATGTTGTATTATTTTCGCGAACAGACGGCTGTCGGGGTACCGCCGCCGGCGTTATTATTTCAAGTGTGAAATATTTCAACGCGCACACAACCGCGTGTCCGTATTTGGAACTCTGTATAACAAAACGCGCGTCCTTATAGATTTCGCGACGCGTACCTGGTATCGCCGCGACGTGTTGAAACGCGGGAAAGAAAATAACAAAATTAAATTGACGGATACGAATAATAATATTATTACGACGATATCATCACGAGTCGTGTATTTTTACCCGCAAAAATAAAGGTATTTTACTTCCTCTGCGCACGACGGTACTCTCAGTACGGTCACTTACCGTCGGAAATTATTATCAGTAAGCGAATTGCGTCCCGCCGATAAAAAAAAAAATGTTCGACAAAGGTCCTAGGCTAGGGCTGGGATTTCGATGCACTATGCATTTTTCTCTCCAAAACTTGCTGTATTGGCGCAAATTCGTTTCATGTACTAATGATTGAGAATAAGAAAGTTAATATTGTATTTCTAGAGCATTTTAGAGTTTTAATGATCGATAACAATGTTTATACCCCACCTGGCCGCCGCTGTTATTGCACAATAAAAAAAAAAAAAACATTAGAAAATTGTTTTTTAATAACCGTAACAACGAAATGTAGTTATTTTAAAGTTAAATAACTAAAAAAAAAAATCGCAACTTTTTCCTAAAAATTTTCAACAAAAATATGTTTATTTTACTTAATTATAGTAACAGTTATAGTATTACAGTTTATTACCAATATAACAACGAATAAGTGAAAACTAAAACATACGGATAGTGAATTCGTGTGTATTAAATATATGCGAATAAAATTTTTTCTTTCGAATTTTAAATCGAGACCTCTATTTTTAAGATCTTTAGATTTTTAATTTACTATAATATTATATGTTTTATGCGTTTTTAACTCATTTAATCCATTTGATAATTAATAATAATATGTATTACAGTAGTAGTAAAATCATAACAATAATAAACAAGTACTATGTGATTAGTATAATAATAATTAGTAATGAAAAAGGAAGGATTTAATATATATTAAGCTAATTCTTAGATATCTAAATAAGTCATTACAAGTATCATACACTAGTAGATTATACATTACAAGTCCTAAATAGTTGAATACTGTATAGCAATAATAAATTGTCAATATTTTTTATTTTTAAATACCGTATACGTACGTAATGAATCAAGGAAAAACCAATCGGAATGATAAAAAAAAAAAAAAAAAAATGGTTATTGACTTTATTAATTTAAAAAAATGTCAATAGTTTTTGAAATAATGAGCGAGTTATTATTTATTTTAAAACAAAATAAAAAAAATTACTCTACATATACAATCTAAGTGCAAGACATAAACTCAATTGGTATTCAAAAGATTATCTACAGAAATACAGTGTTATTATTTTACTAAATTTATGACACTCGTCGGCATTTAAGCTGATATACATAAACTGTTGTTCGAAATACTTTCAGTCTTGTACAAAAACGCCGAGTGGCGAACAAAATATTAATTATGTGCAATAAATTGTTTATAAATATTAACAACATAACCCGTATCTAAAAGTGTATATATAAGGTACAATGTGACCAACTGTATTTCAAATATATAAAATCCAATTAAAGTTTGTATTTTAATACCGAATGGTTTTTTAAATTCGTTTTATTATTATTCCGATTACCACCACAACGTGGTATATAGCACAGTGTTGATAATTTACACGTATAGTGTTTTTGTTTATGAAATTCATTTTTAAAAAATTAAAAATACATTAGTTATAAATTATAAAAAAATCTATTTGTTTGCAATTTTATTTTCTCATTCTCCCGAGTACCTATCTAAATAGAAAATAATAAAATATATTTTTACAATTAAAAGTGCATACAAATTATATTTTGAAATCGTGTTGATAATGCTTATATTTATATGTGTTAGTGTACTTCGCGCAACGCAAACAAGACTAACTAATAGACTACAATATTAAATACTAAATAGAATAATATATTCTTATTTTTCGTGTATAATTTAATAATATAAAAGTGTTATAAACAGGGCGCGTATGTTCATGCATTTGCATGTTTATTTTGCTACATAGGAAAACACGTTAAAGTACAAATCCGTTTCATAACAATACTAATAAAAAAACAAAGTTTAATTGTGCATGTTTTTGCATATAGAAGAGTTTTTGGAGTTATTAGAACATATTACGTATAATAAATCGAGGTAATTATTATTTATCATTTACTTTCCTGAATATTTTTAAACATTTTTACATAATTGTGGTATATGTTTTGGTTTATTTTTATTCTTGTAGGACTATGGGTTTTATCAGTTTACAAAAAAATCAAGATTGATAAATATGAAAAAGCATTGACGACAAGTAAAATAAAAATCAAAAGAAATAAAATATAACTTTTAAAATCTAATTTTTCAATAAACATGAACTTTTTTTTTTTAATAAAAATGAATTTTTTTTGCGCGCTTTTGTCAAGTGCATATAAATTCATATTTTGCATGTTTATTTATGGGATTTTTAGTGTGTGAACTTATACACCTTATAAATACGTCCGCGATAAGATAATCATAGCACTACAATTGTCAATTTATAATTTATATTCCCTTATTTCATAGTTGGTTAAACATTTTACATTATAAATGTATTTTTGTTTATTAGGTATTTTATTTTTATACGGTATAAAACGTATAGAATTACGTGTTTTATACTGAACGCACGAAAAATATGTGTTTTATACAATATCGTATTATACGTTTCCAACCCTGGTATATAGGGACCATATAATAATAATAACGGTACCGATTTATTAGTATAAATAGTAGTAAATAGACATATCGTACAATAAGTATTTAATTATGTTTTATCGTATACATATATATCTATAATCGTAATTATGTTCGTTTGTTAACAAAAAAAAAAAAAAAAAAATACGAATACGATTGTTGATTATCTTCTTCACCGGTTGATTTACGAGTGGTGTATATTATTAATATATCTACTTTTTTTTTATATTTTTTATTAAATACCGATGACGACGACGACGTACGGTGCAACAAAGAAGTGACGTGCGTCTTCCGCTCGTCGTGCAACAGCCGGCCGCCTCCCCCCGACACTATTATTATAATCCGTCATAATATGAATCGATTGGGTAGGGTGGGGTTCGACACTTATTACAAACCTATTGTATATTAGTAGTGTTAATCGTGTACATTTACGAAATAAAAAAAAAAACCGTATAAAAATTAACGTGATCCAAATCGTGTTTGTTACGCGTACAGGGTGATCGACATAACGTAATAAAACGAACGGCTCCGACAACATTAATTTTTTATAAAACCACCTGGCTAGTTTTGATTTTTAAATAGCTATACGTAAATCGACAATTCCAAAAATGACAGTGTTTTAGAATTTGTTTAATTTCCTCCAACTAAAAATTAAAAGCCGTCTACTAAAACGGTGACAAATAAATGTTTTTTTTTTTTTTATATATACTCTAAGAGCTGCTCGTTTCTTATAATAAATATTAAATCGTCGGATAAAAGTCAATACTATCCCGGATAACTACCCGGAGCGTCTTAAGCGTTTACAGTAGATCACCCTGTATATATTAATAGATATTGCATGCGTGTTTTGTGAATGTACAACTACCGACTATACGCATATCGCATAAAAGTCTCGTCGAATTAAAATTCCAAATGTATAATAATATTTAAAATGTTATAATAATTATATCATGACGGCTACGTCGACTACCGCATAATATTATACATCGTCGTGCATAATATATTATTATAACCGCTAATTGTTCTAATTACCATTTTGCTGGGAGTGCCAGTAACTCGCGTTATTCTTAATAACCCGTCGAGTTTTTTTAATAATAATTAGTAATCATCATCCCGAGCGCGTATTTATAAAAAATAAGTTCTCATATAGACTCGCTTCGATAAAATAATAATAATGAGAATACAAACGGTAGTTTTTTAGATCCTGAGCGAAGCCAAGAATGTGTTATGTATTTATTCGGTTTAACTATGTTTTTTATCTGTCTGTAAACGACTTTTATACCAAAAATACCGCTCCAATTTTCAAGTGTAACATCATTTCCGAAAGCATTTTGTATCTAGTCCGAGTGCGTGGGGAAGGTCGTTTTTGATTTTCGTAGTAGTTTTCTTAATAGTTGGGAAATAAACGAGGACATTTACGGCAATAACGGTTTGTTCAAATTCGATTTCGTTGTAATTCGGTTAAAAATAAAATCGTAGAGACCTGACGTTTCCGCGGAATATAAATATTAGCCCTTGCTAGACATGGACGATAGTGATAATGTCCTGACGATTTTTGAACATTTGACCTAAACTACGAATACAGGAGAGACAGCATGTTATGTGCCAATAACGAATCTAAGATTAGTGATAAGACGCGATCCCAGTCACAATGGTAACCCTCACTAATCCGGAAACCGGGTAATACACATTCGATTTTCGCCAAAACCGATCGTTTTGAATATTTTTAATTTTGTTGATTTTTAAACGCAATTTGTGAAGGATTAATAAAAAAAGTCAGAATAAAAAATTAATCTCCTATGCGAACTTACCGTGTTCATCACAATAAGATACAAATTGTGTACTTACTCATGATGTACAAACATCATTTTTTTTTAAAAAAAACAAAGGCGTATTACTTATAATATTTTCTAATTTGTTTCAGAGTTCAGCCCTTACCCTTCTTTCCCCCATGGTATAGATAATAATATAGACCGGGGACCCAGATCGCGGATTGTGCTACAGTTTCAGTTAATCGGACACTGGGGGGGGGGCTACCGCAATCGGAAAAAATCGATAAAACGTTAACAAAAAAATAAATATATATATATATATATACATAATAACTTTTAGGCGTCAGTCCGCGGACCGGATTCCAACGGCCCGCAGTGATTTTAGGGCGCGGAAGTCGGCGGCGGCGTCGATATTACTATTTTATAGATACCTACCCGTAATACGTACTACGACACCGCCATATTATAACACCGTCGGTTGCGTTGTCGGAGACGGAATGTGACGGACGCACGCAAATCGTTTCTCATAAATAATATTATATTAAAAAATTCCGAGATCCGAATCTCTATTTTTTTTTTTATTTTTTTTTTCTCTCTTCTCCTCCGTATCATTATACACGTTCGCCTGGCGGAGTCGTGACGGGCGTACGCGCGCGGTAGGCGTGAACCGCCCGACACCTCGGCGCGATTTACGTGCGTATACATACGCGCGGTGCGCGTGCACACGTACGTGGCGATTACATGGCTACGGCCAAGAACAACGATGATTATCATTATCATTATGATTGTTATTATATTATTACTAGAGGTACCTATTATTATTATTATTATTATAATACGGGGCGACGAGAAACCACGTCCGGCCACCGACGGTCGCGTTGCCCGAGGGGAGGGTCAAGGACACCGTCATCGACGGCTGGTACTCCGTACACGACGACGACGACACCACCGCAGACTCCGACGGCTCGTTGAAAAAAAAAATTATAAAAAAAAAAAAAAAAAAAAAAATACGACGTCCGGCGCCACACGTTCACCGCATCAACCGTGTAGTATTAAACGAAAAATCGTTCGCGCCCGCGCGCCGTTTTCTCTTCGCCGCCGACCGTCGTATAGATACGCGTAGCAGTTGGTTATAATTACACGTTCGCGCCATAGGGCCAACAAGGGTAAAATTACTGCAGGGGGGGCCACAATTAGGGCGCCGTTCTTACAACGTTTAGCTACAGCCTAACGAATACATTTTTAGCGGACAGATTTCCGCCACCACGTCTCCTCGTTCGGCTCGGTATACTAAATCTGCCCTGAACTATAATAATACTAGCGCGCGGTCGCGTTTTGTTCATCCAAACTCATTTAGCAATACCGACATACGAGGTTGACAGCATATATAAATATCGTGCGTAAAAAGTAAATTTATTTCGTTGTTGGTTATACGTATTACATTTTTTTTTTAAACTTGTCGCTAAAGTCTTGCGCTAGCGTAGACCATACGCTATCATACCTTGATGGTTGGTTAAAATTTAACGGGACATTGTAACAACTCTACAGTCTACCAAAAACTTTAAACGTAAATATCATCAAATTTCCAATGAATCGCACACATAAAAAAATAAACATTTATTATTATGTATTTATTACGTAAAAAGGAATAATATATTATGCGAGTATTGAACGAAATAGATTATAGCTATGCTCCCCCCCCCGCCCATTGGTTAGGATATTTCACTCAGAATCACGGGCATGAAGAGCACCGGAAAACCCGTAATTCGTAGCAGCTCCTTGCGGTTCAACTAGGTTACCTATCGCTATCGTCCGTTTATTAATGATTATATTATTGATATATTATAAATAATAAATTCTTGTATCCGTGTTGTAAATCATTTTAGATTTTTTAAATTGGTTTAATTTGACTTTACGATTTCACTCGTACTATAATAACCACGAAGCAAATAATTGTACATGTAACCGTGTATAATATATTATTTTATTAAACTACCATTAGTAGCGTAGTTAATGGCGATTTAAATTTTGATCTGGCTTTTTTCACTTCGATAACAAATAGATACCACTACAATATGATTACAACCAAAAATACGGTAACTCCGTGGTTCTTCTGTCGTTCTACCCAGGGGGTTACAAAAGCAGACGATAAAAAATAATAACACGCTATATTATTATTATACAATTCAGACGTCATACCGATGTACGCGTTTGATTATGTATTAATAATTTATTTACATTTAACGTTCTATAAAAGTTATCGACGGGGAGGGGGGTGTAAAAATAATTGCAATATCGAATTTCGAAGAAAAATCCTATTCCGGTGTCCGTGAGATATCGTAAGAAACCTACTCGTCCAGTGGCAGACCGGCCGGTTAGGTGGCCAGCCGCGGCCCCGAGGCCCAGACTACATTTATTATTATAAAGAAAACATAGAAAACATTTACAACATTAACTGTGTAGGTAAAATGTTATAACTGTATGTATTATTTACCCGTGTAATAATCACATTTAGCATTCCGGAAAATAAAAAACAACAATATTTTACTTCAGCGTATAGGTTACCTATACGCACAGAACACATAGGGCAAAAATAGACAATACCTAATCCTATAGAAAATAAACGAAATTCAAGATAATGTAACCAATGTACAGGTAAATTTTAATTTAAAAAAAAAAAACGAATTATTCATTATTGTAATCATAAAAAATGAATGATGTCTGCGGGCTGGAAAACGCACATGAAGTATATCGAATGACCAGTTAAAGGTTTTTGTTGAATAAATAATTATTTCAAATAATACATGTATTTATCGTTTTTGAATATAACAGGTCGTTTAATTACGGGAATGAAAAATGTATTGAACAAATTGTCATCTGTACTTATTGTACTAAACGTTCTTTGTTACAGAAAATCTCGACCGGGGTTTTTTTTTTTTATCTTTATCCGTCATGCGCGCGCGTTATGCATAATTGTGTATAGCTGTATAAACTCGTAATCAATATAAAAATACTCAAAACGTCTAAAAACAATTACCGCTAAGTGTTGTGTTTAAAGATATATAACCACTTTATTATATAAAAATAAGAAAAACAAAATATTATTTCCGAGAGCACGAGGGCTTTTTACAAAATTCCAAAAAAGTTCGCTGAAGTAATGCTAAATTATATTTAACAAAATTAAAAAAAATAATAATACGAGACAATGTCCTCGACTAAATGCCGACGACGTTCATTTGTTTCCCACCCTATAAAATCACTTTGTCGTCCATTTATGATCGATAAAAAAATATAAACACACTAACTGGCATACCAAACTTTTGTTATGCCAGTTTCTTCATAAATTGTATCGGGAAGATCATTATCGTCAATCTGTTATCTATTATTTGTATATAATAATATATTATAACAGTTTTATAAACATTCACTATGTGCTGAGGGGTAATATAAAATATATACACAATTAAACATGAAATATACTCAAATATATATATAGACTTACACATTATGTTCATACATACTCACATATATTTTTAATACCACAATCAAATTATCAATATATAACCGACGAGATAAAATCAACAAATTTTATTGAAATTCAAAAAATATATATTATTTTTAACAAATTAATTATACAAACATATTTTGAATAATTATATTAAGAGCGTCGAAAGAGATTTAATTTATGTTTATGAGCTACTGTATAAGTATTCGGGTAAGATTATCTGGGTTTAATCTACATATGAAAAATGTATGTTATCTTTGGATTCCATCAGTTTGCTTATTTTTAATACAATTAACAAACATCTGAATTAACTCACAGGTACGCACCAAATCGCTTTCATTTTGTAAAACAAATTAAATAGTATTGTATGAATATTGTTTGTGGACCTATTTAATGTATGTTTCAAATTTCAGACTAATACTAATTATACTCATATTACAGGCAATTGAATTACCAACATTTATTATATTGTGTATTGGAAAATATTTGTTGAATACCTAAAACTGAGTTTAATCATAATTTTTCATATACTGGTAACAAATTAGTTAAATATAAATGCATTAAATGATTCAATAATTTGACATAACTTAGTGTGAAATAATTATAGGATTTCATAAAATATATTTAAAATATTGATTAACATATTATTATTAAAGATTTTATAAAATGTCCGGACATGTGACGGAAAGAGACGAATAGGAAGCTGCAAGTTGGACGATAGTGGGTTAGACAGTGTGTGAGAGTATACTGGGTATTTTACCCATTATTAAGGAAACTACAAGGAAAATCAAAAATTGATTTTCCTAATGCATTAAACTAGATCAAAAAGTAGTTTATTTAAAAAAAAAAAACACACTTGAAATCCAAAATGAGTAGACAATTGTGAGACACTTTTAAAGTTCTAGTGCTGCTATAAACGAGTATTTTACCAATATACTACTGACAATATGTAAGAATTTATGAAATACTCATACACAAAGGATTAGTCATTCTTATGGGGGACTTTGAAGGGAATTATATATATATATATATATATGTGTGTGTGTGTACATCCATTTAAGGGTCCTATTGATTCAGAGATTAACATATAGGGGGAGGGGGAAGGTAAATTTTATAGTTCAGTTGCTGTACAGTTCACAGCGCACAGCGGGCTCCCTACTTCGAAAACTAAATGACATTTCTTAGAGGGTGAGATCTCAATAGCGCCAAATAAAACATAATTTATGACTGCTGGGACAGTTAAGCAAGTTTAGAAGGGCAAAAGTTTAATGAATAAAAATGTTTAGGGTAGTTCCTGTGTTCTTAACATTGTCGACCCAGGAGAATTTAAGTTTATTGTAGTAGAACCTTTTATATTGCACAAATAAAATTAAGAAAATAATTTACTTAATATGATTACTATACAAATATAAGCTAAACAAATTATAATATGTACACATTATCTACCAAATACTAATATCGATAAAAAGTACTTGCGTTAATAATTTATTTCATCATCATTTAAACTTAATAACCACAATACCAATAATGAAATTAGATAAAAAATTATCTAAATAAAATAAACATATTCAACTTGTATTATTATTAATATACGTCTGAAGAACAAAAGAAATGAATAAGAAAATGGTACAAAAAAAAAATTGTATTAATCTATGACATATTAACCAAATTTAATCCAGTTAAATTGAAACAATAAAATGAACAATTCTAGGCATACAAAAATAATAAAAAAGTGTACCTAGTAATTAAAATAACAAAATACTAAATAAAAATTTCTTCAAATTATTTCTAAAAAAAAAAATAAAAAAAATAACTGCTTCATCAAAATTCATTTTTACAAACATAACCAATGTATTCTTCAGTAACCTTCTTGATTTGTAATATATAATAGTGAATAGATAATTAAGTTATAAGTACAACTTATAATTCTAAATATATATATTTTGATATGTAGCTCCACATTTACTGCTATGTGTGTATGTCTAACAAGGCTACAAGGTTTTAATGTTTTACAGAGGTTTTCACTGGCAAGTTTTGGTGAATACCAACTTATCCACTAATATTTCTATTAGTTGTCATCTTTGATTTTATAAAAAAAACTATGTATATAATTGATTAATCTTAGTTCCACTACAGGTACATATCATTGCCGTCTGCCGGGGAGGCTACATACACCAAATATGTATAGACAGTGGCTATATGAATTAAAGTTGGAAACCTACTCGATAAGTGATAAATGTGTATTTTATTAAAATAAGTAATATAAATGGTGTACCTATTGTATAATTATACATTACAAATATAATGTTAAATGTTATTTAAAATATAAATGTATAATTTGTATTTGTAATTATAAGTAAATTAGTTAAAGAAAATGTATAAAATCATAACAACTATCAAAATTACACTAATAAATAACCCTTTAAATAATAATTTAATTGATTAAGATTTTATTAAATAAATCTCAAGTAAATTATTAAACTTAAGGATTTGTATTGGTACATGTCCGTATATAATATTTTATACAAAAATTAGTTTATAATAAATAAACATAAACCATAAATCATATGTTCATATATAATAACAATATATCTAACTAATTTTTATCACAATCAAGTAGTAACTTGGCATTTAAAGGCATTTAGAGTAATATATTAAAATAAATGGATTCTATATTTCTTACAATAATAACCTACCTATAGTTATAAGAACTAAAATAATGTTTTACTTTATAATTGTATTCAACATGACAAGTATAGAGTAAAAACACATTTTTTTATGATCTTCTTTAAGATAAGATAACTTAACCTGTTTATTTATATATATATATATATCTAATTGCACAATTAGAGATGCGATTGTGACATTAAATTGGTACCCAAATCCGTGGTCTCTGTATAGAAGTAGATTTACACGAGTATACACAACTAGGGACAACTTGGTGACTATCAATGAAACGGGCACGATTATCATAAACAGGAACAATTTATAATTCCCTTGAGATACCAACACATAATAATATGTCAATATTGGCAAAATTAAGAAAAAGATTATTTACATGAATGCTATTCATATAGATGTAAATGGACTATAAAACATCGGTAGTAGGTGTAATGTTGAATTACAAGTGTAACAGAAGAATTCGCATACCGTCGGTTGTATTGTTAATGAACAATGATAATAAATCAAATTTAAGTACCTGATTTACTGGCAACGGCTGCTATTCCAAGTCCGATGGTAATCGCACCACCCAGCAACATTATCGGGGCCGTCGACACAAGACCCGGACACAATCTAAATGTATTTTCACGTTCTCTCGTCGAAGCTTTTTCGTCATTAGACGGATAAAATCGTTCTCGACGAATACCGCTACATTTTGGTTGGTGGCAGCACTCGACCGAAATAAAACCGCGGATAAAAACCACTAGACGAAATAATAGCGGGGTGGTTCGCGGCGAAGGTGATGTATTCACTTAAACGGATATACGAGAATTTTAAAAAAAGTGTTAAACTACAACAAAACCAAGTGAGAAGAAAAAGATTACACGCGATCAGCAAGAGCGAGGGAGATTATCACGGAACGGACGCAAAAACCAGAATGACTGGTGGGGCGCAGGTGAACGGAGTCGGTAGCGGACTAGTGGGCTACGCTGCTATAGTGCTGCGGCAGTGTGGCTGCTGGAGAAAAATAGTTATCGGTATTTGGCTGTGTACTTGTGATTTGGGATGGAAAATAAAACAAAAAAAACAGCTGCTCCTCCGTCATGGAAGAAAAACGACTGAAATATTGTACGGCGACACGGCAGTGATAATCAGTTATCGTGTGATCCATAGATAAAAGATAACGGATGTTCTATTTACATGTTAAAAAACAAAAAAAAACATCTTATTTTATTGATCAAACCGTTCTTATTTAAGAATCGAAGAACAGTTAATTACTAAATAATAGGACGTCCTTAAATTAAAACAACAATGATAATAATATAATGTAAAAGTAGGAAGAAATAATCGCTTCACAACGTTATTAAGATGCCGCCACAAAATTTAAACAAATCTTCTAAAGTAGTGTTTCCACTACACAAATTTACGTGTACGTACATGTTCGTCTAGATATTGGTAAAATATGGGTTGAATTCTTATAAACAATAATATACCGATATCAATATCTATAGGCGGGTTTATATATACGGTCCCCTAGCAATATTTGATAAGAGAGCCCTGCGAAAATATTGTTATTAGGGCGGTAGATAGACAATGAATACGCATAAATACACGATATGTTAACCACAAAGTGCTTAAAAAAGTTGTATGCAGTAACCTGCAGTCGGCCGGAGTCCTTCATTTTAAAGATCGATAAAAAATAGAACAATTTTCTGTCACCGAAAAGAAGTATACTTCAAGACTGTGTAGTCTGGTTAAATGCTCAGGCCAGAACATCTCTTGAGTAGCTTAACAATAAATCGCAATCAATTCAAAATTGAACGTTAGTAATATTTGTATTAAATTAATTTTTGACTTAAAAATAATTTTTTTGAACAATAACAATAGACTTTCGGAATTTAGATATACAATAAACAGAAAAATTTAAAAATAACATTATAATTTCAGGAGTTAAATGGGTAACATAGGTACAGAATTGAACATTAGCAATAGAATTTCGAAAATCTATTAAAAAATTTTCAGGTTCTGGATTGGTAGTACAATTTCAGGAGTTAAATAGGCAACACAATATATAATATTTGGAACCACAGGGCTTTCTTATCAAATATTGCTAGCGGAACATACGTGATAGTGAAGGCGTGACTCACACTCACTGTTGTACATCAAATTATTTATCAATGGTGATAATATTTTGGGATAGAGAAAAAAAAACTTCTTCGTAAGTTGTAACTACCGCACAAATATACGAGACAATCGGATAAAACACGAGCCACTGAAAACCCGTTTTACTAAATTGGTTAAAATCTTCGAATCGGAGACCAAAAAGACCGTTTTACAATCGACTATCCTTGGTTTGCAAGCTTTCTAAGTTTTTCTGTGTTTTTTTAAGTTTAACCTAACCTAATCCAAATATTATCTTGGTCCGTGGTCATTACTAACCGCAGTTTAGGTCCGAGAGATACCCAATTCGCACGACGATAAACATAGAAAAGAGATAAGAGTAGTGAATTAGTTGTACACATAGATCAGCGGTTCCCAAAGTAATTTGGTTCACACCACTTTAAAAGTAAAAAAAAATTGTGCAAAAATGAATAAATTAATTACAAATTTGTTTAATTTAAATATTCAACCATTTTTATTTTTAGGACAAAATAAATCAACTATAAATATTATTTAATTTCAATTTATAGTATCACAAAATATTTTTGTTTTATGAAACTAAAAACAATCATTGATAGTTTTTAATCTTAATACGAACAATGTACTTGTTTTCCATTTAATTCTTCAAAATTAGGTATCAAAAAAATATAGCAATGTTACAGTCACATGCATTTCTTTTTCAACATTAAGTTTTGGGGATTAACCAATAATTTTAAATTGTTATTGTAAAATCACAATATTTATTACAGTAGGTATACTATTAATTTTAATAGAATTCGTACGAGAATACGGAGGCCTTATATATTTTGCATGCAACAATAAATCATTGCTAATGCATTAATGAAATACGGTTCTCAGCGAAGTTCGGTTATATATCTCTTGAAATGCTGTTTTTTTAATTTACCAGGATAGGTTAGTCTTGGATAAAGGTACTTTCTAAATATTATTAAATTTCTACTCATGTCTAAACAGTTTTTGTTTTGTTTATTATAATAAAATAGGTACACAATCACTATAAATTATACTACAAACAATGTCAATTTACTGGAATGTAAGAATACAATGCAAAATAGGATTTCAGTATTCAATGTGCCTATACCATATACCAACTTGAAGTATTACTACATATTTATAAAAACAATAAACTAAAAAAATAAATTATTAAATAAGAAATATAAAAAAAAATAATAATAATAAATAATATGTATTAAAACTTGTTCAATTATATACAGTTAACACTTTTACCTGGTTGCAGTTATTTATTTTTTAGCCATGTTAAGAAGATATTTGAACAAAAAACGTTATAAGGTGTTGTGCCTGTACTTACTTTTTTTTTTTGATGAAATGTTTCTATAGAATATAATTTAATTGAAGGATTTCAAGACCTATGGTATTACAGTTAGTTTTTAAACTACATTTTAGTATTTATGCCTCGTGCTATTTGCTCTCAGTGGAATTTTTTTGTGCATATTAGATATTTATATTATTACACACATTATAATCCAATTTAAACAAATTAAATTATTAATATATTTAACTACTTAATTGATGATGGCTTATGCCTAAAACGTATAGTTTGAGACCAAGACAACCAACCAAAGCGCTTTAAAATTATTAAATATTACCAAAAACAATCTATTTATTTTGATTGGCCAATCCAACGTCAATAGTCAATAGGTAAATTAACTTTTTGGAATATACAAATTTAAATGCGGTTGATGATTTATAAAATAAGTTTAAAGCTAAATTATTTTTATTTAATGTCCATGGACGACACCTATCTTTTAGTTACATTGTCATCATTGCCTAAGAATTCACTGAAGAAAAATTATGTGTATTAACTACATTTTTTAAATCATTTAAATTAAAATTGCTGTTTTTTTTTTTTTTTTATTCTGAAATTTGAGATATTTTATTATACATTAATTTTTTCTTTTGTTGTAATTTTGGTTTTAAAATAAATTTTCTAGGTGTATCTATTATAATTGAATTCCTTCTAAATTTGAGCTAGGCTTTTGTATTATATCTGTTATTTTATAGTTTTGAAAAGTAGGAGAAAATGAGGGACTAGGAAAAACTATTTCTTTAAATTTTGATTTAGAATATGTGTATTTTTTGATTGGAGTTAACATTGCAATAAATTCCTCTTCAGATATATTATTTTGTTTAAAGTTTGATGATGTGAATGGTTATCTTTCAGATTGATTTTTATATGGAACCGTAGTGTTAATTAAACAATTTTTATTGATGGCACTCATAAAGCTCTCCGGTAAAAATGTTCTTGTTACTGTATAACTATTGTACAGTTTATCGTTGTCAATTGAAAATAGACTTGTGTTTCCTATATAGATAAATCAAATACAAAAACATTTACTATTTAGGTACCTATATAGTTTTTGCTAAGTTTTGCATATTTTACTTATGCGAGTAAGTACTGCCCAAATAGCATTACCCAAATTTGAGCTTTTTTGATGTCTTTTGTAAATCGAAACATTTGTAAACTAGGCAGTTTTTTTAGACTTGCACAGTTAAAATACTGATATTTATTACCGCCCATTGTAATGAAACTAATGTAATATACTTATCTTACTAATATTAGGTACACAAATACAAATTATATTGGGTAATATTATAATTATAAGTATAGTAACTAGCAATTGAAGGGTCGAGAACTTGAACCAGGTATCTCCACTTTTTGAAATTCTCTGGTAGGCACAAAAAAACAAAGTAATTTAATTTCTAATGAAAGTATGAAAATTGTACAAATAGATTAAAATACCCCATATAAAAAGGCTATATATACATTTATATTTACATTTTTAGAATTTTAAGTACATTATTTAACGAAAATAAGTAAAAATAACTGAATATACCTGATTATTGCACAGAAATGAAGATTTTTTTTTTTCCAAATATTATTTTTCTAACAATTTAAGTTGATAATGTAATCATAAAAAATACAAACCGGCTAAGCATTATAGCTAGGTATTATAGTAATGTTTTAAGACACAATATAGGGCAATACAATAATTCTTGATTTAAAATAATATACTGTACCTAAATTTTATTCCTTTTTGTATGTGATGTTTAACGTTTAAGTCAATAAAAAAAAAAAAATAAACAACTCTAACTATATAAAAATGAGTCAGTACAAAAAATTTAAAATAAACAAAACAATTTAATTTATAAAAAATGAGTTACTAAGTAATCAATTAGTGTTATGTTAACATTTTCAAAAAGACCAAATAAATTGTAGAGTAACCTTTACTGGTGCCATGTTGATTGTTATTTGTTGAAAATAGCATTAGCATCCTACGAGCATTCACCAATTAATACCATTACGTCGGTTATCTGTATATTATAAAATCAATGGTTATAGCCACTTAGAATAATGGTCAAACTTCACGTCGTCATTCCCTCCGTAGCTTTACTTACGATTTCAAGTATCAATCTATAAATTGTATTTGAAATTAAAGGTTGTTTTATATTACAGTTCTTAATTTTGTCGTATGCATTAAAACAAATTTTCGAAGTTCGTTATTTAGCCTAAGCCAATACACTAGTTGTTTAGCTCCAAGCATAGTTTTATTCACACCATAAACTGCCTACAACCGTGCTAAATAAGAATATAGTAACCCAGCCTAACTAACTGATAAACATTAATAAATAAATAGCATTATATTTTTTATTAGCGGAAATATAAAAGGTAATAACAAAAATTTAAGCTTGTGTATAATTTTCATTGTATTATTGTTATAAATAACGTTATAAAATATTATTGATAATATTTATCAATAACAAACTTTTACTTTCATCCGTTCGGTTTGTTTGCGAGTCGTTTTACTCGGTATATTTAGGGTACCTGTACACTGTAGAGAAAAATATAGCTAGAGTAGACTTTGTCTAGCAGTGTGTTTACACTATAAAGAAATTTGAAGAAATGTTCTCTAGATAGAGCTGTCTCTGAGAACGCGTAGAGTTAATCTACCTAGATCAGTCTATAATACGTGTACACTTATACATTATTAGTAGATTACTAGTGTAGAAGTAGAGCGTAGTTGATAACAATACTTCGTACAAAAAATGTCGGACCGTAAACGTTTTGTAGCTGCAGTTGTAGTGTTTAGTTTAATTAAAAAATAAACAGACAATTGTAAAAAAGAAAAGAAAGAAGCAGTTGTGGGTAAGAAATTGGATTTCAAAAAGACTTGAAGGAGTGCATGCAAAGTTGCTGAAAGTTGCATTTGATTTGGAACAGTCCTGACAGTCTTCACATATTCAGAAATGCTAGTCATAAATTTTAATGAATCAAAAAACTCCCAAGAGCATTTTTCATGATCTCATCAGCTGCTCCACTTTTTTTATTTTTCTTAGTTCACTATTCAATTGGCACGGAAGATTGTGAATCTTTCTTCCAACTTCTGCAACACTTATTTCCATTGTTTGCGCAATCGCTCCAAACATTTGGCCTTTAATTGTTTGTCTCTGTATTATTTTAATGAACAATTCCAAATGACGATTCAATAAGTTCTATTAAATGATATGTTTTCTGTTTGTCCCACACAAAATCACTCATCGTAGATTCAAAAGAAAATGTATACACTTATAATCTTTAAATATTATAAACAATGTTGAAAAAAATTGTATAATGTATTGTACGATAAGTAATCATTATTGATTATGATTTTACAGGCACATTATTGCTATGATATTTGCCTGCGCTCTATTTAGTCTATTTAGCATGTTGAATAGATCTAGGTTATAGACAACTTTAGCTAGAGCGTCATATCTCTGTGCACACTATTTATAATTGTTTACTCTATCTAGAGTTTGTTGGTCTAGCTAATGTTTAGAAAAACAACTGCTAGTGTTCTCGGTGCTGTGTACACTACCTAGACTAAACGTAGAGAGCTCTAGCTAGAGACTTTACAGTGTATAGGTACCTTTACAATTGTTTTATAATTTTTCTCGTACTTTTTATATAAATTAATAATGAAGAGAATTATTGAAAGACTGACGGTCAAATTCCGAAAAAAAAACAGAAACTACAACCAAATCGGGAGTATGAGACAATAATCACTTACAATTCGGATTTGTTGTAAAATTTGGATCGGAAAATTCTACCCTGGGCCGTAGAGTATTACTCTTATCAGATTATCTGTAAATCTGTAGATATCACAGGCATATATAATACGCATTAGTATAAGATATCGTGATATCACCTTATCACGTGATAAGCCTATTATAATATAAGATTTTGTACAAGATTTAAAAAATAAATTGTGTCGAAATTGACATCAGTGTGGTATTTTGGGCTAGGGGGATATCCTTTATGTCTGGATAACCCCCGAATTGAAAAGAAAAAAAAGTCTCTATTTGACTAATAAATAATACATCGACTAATGTTAAATATTAATATGAGGTCACATTAAAAATAAATGTTAGTATTCAGAATTAGCCTTCGTCTTGTATATTATAATTATATACAACGATTTCAAATGAAAAATTACTTGACAGGTGTTGACATAATAATTTGAAAAAAAATTAAGTTCAATGTCTCTTTTTTTTATTGATAAATAATTCTAAAAACGGGTTTGTAAGATTCATACAATTTTGGACGCCCACTGAAAAATCATTCGAAATATGTCACTGATTGACCTTGTCAGATTTGACTTTAAATTATAATATTTTCAGCATACCAAAAAGACAATTATGGGATACGGTACACTGTATAAAAATGGTATGCATACTATAATAATGGTACGTCTAGCAACGCTGGACAGGTTTCGGAAGGAATTGGTACAGTGCACATGTTTCGGAACTATGAAAGGATCGACACTTCTACCAACCATTGGCTTTTGTAAGCTCTTGTTCTGCAGTGCGTAAGGAAATTTGTATTTTATCATCGTTGTGCCTATGATGATCTATAAAAAATCCGAAAATATATTTATGGAAAAGTATTTCATCCGAAGATATGAATGTGATATTTTTGTTGATTTATTGGTTTCGTTGGCGATTAAGATAGAAAATAAACGACTACCTATTTGATTTAGTTGTCACGGCGAAAGTAGTCGCTTTTTTAAAAGAAATTAAGAGGTTAAAAAAAAAAAAAAACAGTTTAGCGACAATTCTGAATAACCAAATCCGTGGAGGGCCGGGTGATTGCAGCTAGTTAATAATAACAAATCGTGACACAGTTTCAAATCATGCTTCCCGGGCAATCTCTTTGGTATTTGTTTTTAGTTAGGTTACCCACCTTTTCCCTACTTTATTTTCATTCCATGATTTAATTGTTGGTGACCATTGAAACCGATGGACACCGATCGATCCTCTTTTATTGTTGTGACTCGAACGAAGTATATGCATAGTTCTTGGTATTATAGTTGAATGTCTTTGTTATAGTGTCTATAGCTTCAAATTTAAATTATTTCGTAGTGTTGTTTCTGTTCACTGTGTATTTACATTTTTGCGACCTATTCAATTTACTATAACAAATACAAGCCGTTAACTTGTTTTTCATTCAGTGTTAATATAAAGGGCGTCGCGTACACAATTTTAATCATAAACGAGTGAAACAACGTTCATTTTGTTTTTCAATAAACGCATCCTGATAAAACACCACTGATAGCTGTTTCGTCACTACACTTTGACTTTGGTTAGTTTTATTTATTATTCTATATTACGTGTTTTACATTTTTATTTCCAATTCATAGTTTACTGTTTTCGTTTAATATATATGTATATATAATTTGGTACAATAATTAACTACACTACTGCATTGTAAGTCGGCTGCGCTCCCCTCCGAAATATCTGAAAAGTAGGGCGGGTCCCAGAACGGACTCTGTGATAGGAACGATCGTTGATATTGAACGGTTTTTTTGTGAGAGAAATTGTCGGCTCATTCCGATATAAAAAAAAAAAAAAAACTGGGTACGCGCGCACCGCAGATACATATGTTAAAGTTAGCATTTTTAATTACACCTCGACAAGACGATGTTACCATTCACTCACTACCTATCATTAATGTTGACATTAATAATCAATGTTACACCTAATCATGAATGACTTGATTACACATTAACAAATCACAAATAATAGTTATAAATGATTTGTTTATAGACATATCATAACAAGATTGTCACTGTCCGTCCGTCATACATTCGCATTTTTTACATACAAATATTACGTGTCCTTCAGTTATAGGTTTTATTTAATTAATTTAATTATTTGCTCACTGAACACCATATTCTATGAAATCCTATGTTTGAGTGTTTTCACAATTATTAATATTTTTTTTTCTTATTAAAGCTCAAAAAAAAAAAAAAAAAAATGATTTTATTTAATTGAACAAATAAATCAAGTACAACAATTTTATTATAAGAAAATTGGAAGGAACATGTAGATTTAAACAGACAAACGGTAAAATTTTTTTAATTATTATCAGACAAGTCTAATTATTGTTAATTTATTTTCATAAAGTAGACAATGTGCCTATAGTCAATTGAGTAATGAAGATTATGCAGTTTTATTAGGCATTAAATAAAAATATATCTTATTTGTAAATAAGTTAACATTATTACTTTTTAAGGTGTACTTATTATAATCTGGTGTGTTAGTTTGTCGACACTCTAGCTAGTTTTTCAATACAAGGTTCATCATAAATGGTTCTTAGTGATTAAAAACAAAAGTTCTTCAAAGATAATTTATATATATATATATATATATATATTTTTTTTTTATGGGTTTTTAGTTAAAATTATTTGTAGTTACAAATTAATAAATTAAAATTTAGCAAAACATGTTTAACTTATGCTTAATGCTTCATTTAGAATCGTATTATTGTTCATTTAGGAATTAAAATAAATTACCTTCCTACAGTTTGGGTAAACAAATCTTTCTCTTTGTTTCTACTGATCAAATTAATTCAAATTGTACCTTTCCCTCAAAAAAAAAATAATATAAATAGTTATAAAAGTTGATACTTAAAAAATATAAGTAAGTATATATGTATACAAAAGTAGAAAAAACTTAGTTTGGAGTATTACATAAATTTTGTGTATTTATGACCCGTTTCAAATTATAAATTCATTATCAGGTATATAATTTCTCTTTTCACTACTTACAATAGCAGAAGTAGCAGATTACCAATAATATTTTTCATTGTAAACTAAGAGTTACATTTAATTAAAAAAAAAAAAAAAAAAAAAAAAAAAAAAAAAAAAAAAAAGTGTTCTTACTTTTATTCTTTATTCTAAACCTGGCAGTTTATGGAATAACATGTAGAAACTAAATTGTCCTACCTAAACAAATTTATAATTACAACAGTGGTCTATCCTAGGTTTGTACAAATATTTTTTTTTCTTCACTTAGGTATTTAAGGTTAACTTAATTATTATTTAGTAAAGAAAATACAGGATTTTACAACACAAAATACATACCACTATTGTAAAGTTATAATTTACATTTCAATAAAAACAGGGGGAAAAGTGGCCTAAAAATTATCTGTATGGATAAACTACAGCCTGTGAAAGTATTCTACATTCTACCACTTATATATAAATAAATTACCTATATATAAATTAATACATTTTATATTTATGTTAAAAATATAAATTAGTATTTCTTAGTTTCCTATTGCATAGTGTCATTTACTTTGTTAATTGGACATATCAAAATGGATAAGTAGTAAGTAGTTGGTGGCAGTAAAATATGCGAATTGATCCTCATCACAAAGTTCAGTGCTACTGTTATAATAATTAAATATCTATACCTAATAACATTAGGGAAAAATGTCTTTCTATAACCTGTGGTAATAATAATTTGGATACTACAATAAATAAAGTGTATGCCATTAGAATCAATTAATCCATTCACTTCACGATAGGTTGTCTACATTTCATTCATTAATCATCGATTATTAACACTGTTAAATGTTGATATTATATATTACAGATTAGGTTGTGTATTTAATTTTGAACAATAATAAGTTAACTCAAGAATATTTAAAATAACATAATAACAATATAATCAATTTTACATACATACTTAATTTCATTTGCAGATTCCACATAGAACATCAATTAATTCATCAATCAACGAATTATAGAATTCACTTATTTATACATTTTTTCTAAGATGGATTATTATTCAAAGTGTAGCGAATGTGGTTGTGTATTCAACAACCTCAAGGATTACTCAACTCATGTAATAAAGAATCATTTCAACTCAAAAAGAGTAAAATCAACAAAAAAAATTATAACTAAACAAATTAAGAAGAAACCTAAGAAGAAAATTGTGAAGAAAATTGAGAGGAAAATTGTGTTTTGCAAAGAGTGTCAAAAATCGTATTGTTCTACAGCATCTTACAATACTCACAGAAATAAGTTTCACAAAACAAAAGAACCCATTAAACTTCGCACTAGAGCAAATCGAGATGTACTCGAAAAGCAGATACCAAATGAATTGAATGAAAATGAGTTAATAACTGATGAGGAAGAAAATGAGTTAACTGAACAGGTGATAGAAAAGTTACATTGTAATAGATGCCAAATATTGACGTCAGCCTATAGTGTTTTTGTTACCGATGAAAAAAGTTCCACTAAAATTAGAATGTTAATTCCAACACTACATGGAGATATTAGAATAATACTTTGTAATTCATGCCTACTCTATACACTAGATCCATCATCCATCCATCCTAAAATTAAAAGTGAAAAATGTAATGTAAAAATTGAAAAAGATGAACAAACATTATATTATTCTGAACAAGACGATGCGAAAATAAAAACAGAAAAAGACAGTTCAGATAATGATTCAATGTGTTCGTCTAAGGAGGAAGTAGTTCCAAAAACAATGCTTAATGAAATATCCGAAGAACATATAGAAGTATTAGAGTCAATGGAAATTATTGTGCCCAGTAATAAATTTAATTGTATTTTTTGTAGCACACCTTGCGATAGAACTGATCACTTTGAAATACATCAGTGGTTAGCACCAAATCTAACAGACGACTAACAAATAATCTTCATCACTAGTGACCATCCAAGTTGAACTATGTTCAACCTTTGAAAGATAATTTGAATGTGTCATGGCCATATCTTCATACATTGTTGTGGAAGTGAACAATACACTGGCCGTGACTTGATCAGATTACATCGAATTTCAAGGTTGGCTTCCAACAGGCTTGTGGTTTTTCTATTAAGTTGCAAAAGCAAGTGGTCACAGCCCTACCAGCAGACAGGACGGCTAGCAGACTGACCGGGTGAATTCCTATGTACAGCGAAGTTTGTTCATGTTCGTCTGTTTTATATCAACATGAGTCGCACCCTATCAGTTTTTCACTAATGATACTATAAATCTTTGTGTGTTTTGAATAGTTCTCAGAGAACCTGATCTAACCAGAGTTCTATGGTTTTAGTGTAAGTATGAAAACCTGAAACTTCTCAATTGTCAATTCTCATAGAATACTTATGAGCAGACTTTGATTTGTTTGTTTTCCTTCACAGGGAGACCTTTTGTATGGCGGTCAGTGTTCCTAGGAGGCAGGGACCTCTTATGCAAACCATAGACTTCCCAATTTACAGAACATAAAGAAACAAAAAACTTGTGTCACCATCACTTTGCGTTGCACAGTCCTTTAACAACATGGTAAAGGGCATATTGTGTTGCAGGTAGCAGAAGAGACAACCTGAATGACCTGCCACCAGAAAACTGAACCCTTCCCTGCACAACAAATGAATCATCAGGTTGTTACTCCAAGCAGCCTGATCCTTGAATCGGGTCGCAAACTGAAAATATACGAGACACTCTTGGTGGTCTGGTACCATGAACTGCGCCAAAAAGCCAAAATGGAGTAGTCAATAGTGTTTTATCGTATTTTATATATATATATAATGTAAATTTATTTATATTCATTCAAATTTGTAAATAAATTATTAGTAAATTTGGTTCCTATTAATTATTTTATTTGTATATACTTGTATTAAATTAATTTTATTATAATATATATATATATATATATATGTATGTGTGTAACTGTACATAATAATTGTAAAATAATAATACCTAGTGCAATTAAATTACTGTATGTGAGTTATTGTACTTTTGATATAATAAAAAAAATATTGTAAAATAATTAAAAATTGAATACTATCAATACATTATTTCAGTTTAAAATTCTGTATGCTTGTAGTAAGTATATGTTTAGCTCTAATAATCACTAAAAATGTCCAATTGTCTTATGAAGGAGTAGTGTCGTATATAAAAACTGAGCCATTTATGTCTTTCTAATACGTAATTTCAATTTTTGTTTATATATTTTCCCGAAATGTCACGATAAGTGACGACACATTATTATCGTTGTTTCCATAAAATGAAAGATTAACATATTTAACCCAATCATTCTTATGTAGACATTTTATTCATAGATCTAAGTGAAATTGTATTATTGAAATTGCAATATTTTTTATCTTTAATTTACCCCCCCCCCTACTCTGAAACGGGACTTTGATATCCGGATTTGTTCTAAAAACATTATGGTAACCCTATATAGTAAAAGTATTAATATTATGGAATTAAAGATTATGATTTAGTATTTACCATAATCTTTATGCTAAATATTTAATTATTATACAATCTAATCATACCTGACTATGTATTGAAGAAAAATAAGAAAAAAAAAACTTAAAATAGTTATTGGTAACAAAAAATTACAGAATATTTGATGAAAATTCCAAGTTTATACAATTATTTTTTTACCGGATTACAACCATATAAAACAGAAACCGTTGTGCCGTAGATATTCCTGTTCTCCCCACCCCCCTTAAAAATAAGAAAAGTATATATAATATCCCCAACCAGCAAACGTTTAGTACGATTACTAAATACAATTATCGTTATAAATGTACCTTAGCGTTATGTTTCATTATGTTCTCTGTGGCCATGAAATGGAATATCTTCAGTGGCGATTGTTAACATTGTATTCTATTCAATACCAGTTTCTATTAATTTGCTTTTCGTGATTTTCGTTTGAACTTAGTTTCGAAATTAATAATAAACAGCCATACATGCCAATTGATGAGTTACTCAAGCCTTTCTGTTCCTCGTAATGTATGGGTCCAATAATTAAATTCTCGTATCCATTGTTAGTGTTTAATACTATTGTTTTCAAAAACAGAATCTATAAAAAAAAATGACGGCCCATATAATTAAATATCATGCAATAGCATCAGCGACCCCTTTAAAAATTACCTTATTTTTGTGAGCACCAACCGCTTATTCTTTTATGAAAAAAATAAAATATTAGACTATTTTAACAACATTAATAATTGTATTATATTATATTATTTAGTAGTACAACTGATCACAAATATCATATAGATTGCTCACTGGTCGGTTTTAATGTGGTGTAAAATAAAACTCCTGCTAGATAGCAGTAAATAATTGTTTTAAGATAAAATAAAATAAATTCATTAATTACTCTTTTAGCCATTATAAATCTAGTGGTCTTAGGGAAAACCAGCTCTTGGCTATAATTAAAGATAATTTGAATCGTGTTTGTGGTCCCCGTCAGTATTATGTAAGGACGGTTTGTAAACAGTAGACATTTCTTATGGCATATTTTTTATGTTTAATTATGTTTTGTTTATTAAGTTATTCTACTTAATCGTTTATTTGAATAGAAAATTATTATTATTTGATCGGAAAGCAGTGATATAGTTCGTGGACACACTTGCAATACAAGAACATTGCCGTGTTATATTTCCAACGTAACTATTGATCTATATAGTGAAGCTTTAAGAATTCTGATAACAGATTTGAATTTGTCATCAAGTCCACTTGTCCACATTTAAAATACTTAAATATTGTATAAAAAATTATGTGTTATTTATCATTTAATATCAGTCTGTGGTAATGCAGATTTGAAATTCAGTTTTAAACGTACATTTTTCTTCGACACTTAGACATTCTTACGGTGTTTTGTTTATCGTTTTAGATATTTACTAGAATATTATCATTTAATGTTTTGATATTTTCTTATCCTAATATTTTTAATAATTTATACAATATATACATATAGAAAAATGTATTAATATAATAATAACAATATACTAAATTTTTAAATTGAACTTAAAATTTTTACCTCAGAATTTAAATATATCTGTCCAGAACATACAATTAATTCACTTAAAATAGCTAGTTACTTATAAACTTAATAATATTATAGTATATAAAAATATATTTTACAGCCTCTTTCATCTACACCGTCAAATATATCCAACGATTCATGTCCTCTGTTCATAGGGAATTATTTGAACAGTTGCTTAAATGCTAGATCGATGTATGGATGAAGGTAAACATAACTTGATATTTTAAAACAATAATCTTATTATTTTACGTTAAAACGATGAGTGATATGTTAATTGTCTAACTACTTATTAGTGAAAAATCTGAAAAAAACAATATCGTGATAACATAAAATCCGCCTAATATTTATATGTTCCACTCTTCTGAAATCGTTTCTTAACATTAAAACGGTTTTGAACCCTTAAACTACCAATTGCCAGCAAGGTAGTTTATTGTTCTAAACGTTATAGTGATTTTAAAAAGTTTCAAAACTGTTTGCATGGTAAGGAACCGTTTTGAGTACAAAACTGCACCATGAAACGTACTAATTGTAGTCTATGCTTTTTAAGATATCATAATTCGTGGTCTTCGTACACCATCTACATACGTATATCTTATAGACTATGTACAAATTTAAAATAAATTATAGGCTTTTTATTAAAACCACTGTGAAAAAACGAACATTTTTTTTTTGTTATCAAAAACTAAAGTGATAAGATAAATGTAATGAAATAACCCATTCCACTAAATGTTCTAGGTGTCGGCAAAATGTATTGATTACTGAGTACTTCAAGATAAAATTTCCTAAGAGATGTTAGGTAATTTAAATTTAAATTTCTTTGTCACGGTAAAAATGTACAAGTGTGTTAATTTGTGAATATTCAGTACAGCCATGGCAATATAAGCAAATACACAAGTCGTTTACAATGTTGTACAATTATTGGTAATAAGTTTGGTGTTTTCAATACATTTGTTACAACCTACATGTACATTTTAATTTTATTACCAATGTTAAAATCGTTTTAATGTACAATTTCAGAAATACAATAATTAATTTTATCAGTTTAAATGCCAGATTCGTGGGGAAGTTTTACGAATAAACCTGCAAGAGGATGGCTACATCCAGATAATGTGTATTACACGGAGTAGTGTCTGTTACGAAGTTCGGGTAAATTTTAATTTAAAATAAAAATGTAATCCTGTTAATATTAAGATCGAAATTATTTATTTTTGTACATTAAAAAAATATACCTGTCAAAAATGATTAGAGTTTTTCCAACTGTGCTATTTAAGTTTATACTCGACACATTTAAGTTTATAGTATATAGATACACTCACACAAAATTAATAGGTCGAGTTGTGATAACTGTAAGTGTGGTGGTTTAAGGTGTTTTAAAAATATTTCACTTATACAGTCCAAACAATTAATAGTTAATTAAAATAATTTTTTGATTTTTGGATTTACTCCGTTCGAACAGGACAATTTCTGTTAGGCTATCCTGATTTATCATACTAACCGAAGTTAGGATAATAATTTAATTGTCACAAACATGAAAACTATTATTATTATTACTTCTATTTACACGATTATCTAGCAATAGCAAAGCATTGCGCGGCCCAGTAATTTGTGTAGTAATTAGTTAGCTAGTAATTTAATACATTGTAAAAATAAATAAATAACACTTTATACAATTTCAGTATGTTGGATGTTTGGAAGTACTTATATCTATGAAAAGTTTGGACTTTGACACTCGATTTTTAGTTGTCAAGTATTATTAAAAATAATTTGTGATCAATTATTTTTAGAGAAAATATAAATAAAGATTGCTAAGCAGCTGGTCTAAAAACTGCTGACAAAAAACAAAAAGTAAAATCAATATTATAAATGATTAAAAGTATTATAAAGTATCAATAGTTTGCAACTAGTAATATTTATTCTTAAGGCAATGAAAACGAATATAATATATAGCTTTATAAAAATATAATTTAGTATTTCTTAGTTTCCTATTGCACATTGTCATTTACTTTGTTAATTGGACATATCGAAATGGATAAGTAGCAAGTAGTTGGTGGCAGTAAAATGTGCGAGTTGGTCCTCATCACAAAGTTCAGTGCTACTGTTATAATAATAAAATATCTATACCTAATAACTTTAAGGAAAAATGTCTTTCTATAACCTGTGGTAATAATAATTTGACTACTACAATAAATAAAGTGTATGCCATTAGAACCAATTAATCCTTTCACTTCACGATAGGTTGTCTACAGTTCATTCATTAATCTGTCAATTGTTGACACTGTTAAATGTTGATATTATATATTTCAAATAACAAAAAAATTAAATATATTTTTTAATACGTATATTCGTGTTACAAATTAGGTTGTGTATTTAATTTTGAACAATAATAAGTTAAAACAAGAATATTTATAATAACATAATAACACTATAATCAATTTTACATACATACTTAATTTCATTTGCAGATTCCACATAGAACATCAATTGATTCATCAATCAACGAATTATAGAATTCACTTATTTATACATTCTTTCTAAAATGGATTATTATTCAAAGTGTATGGAATGTGGTTGTGTATTCAACAACCTCAAGGATTACTCAACTCATGTAATAAAGAATCATTTCAACTCAAAAAGAGTAAAATCAACAAAAAAAATTGTAACTAAACAAATTAAGAAGGAACCTAAGAAGAAAATTGCAAAGAAAATTGAGAGGAAAACTGTGTTTTGCAAAGAGTGTCAAAAATCGTATTGTTCTACAGCATCTTACAATACTCATAGAAATAAGTTTCACACAACAAAAGAACCCATTAAACTTCGCTCTAGAGCAAATCGAGATGTACTCGAAAAGCAGTTACCAACTGAATTGATTGAAAATGAGTTAACAACTGATGAGGAAAAAAATGAGTTAACTGAACAGGAGATAGAAAAGTTACATTGTAATAAATGCCAAATATTGACGTCAGCCTATAGTGTTTTTGTTACCGATGAAAAAAGTTCCACTAAAATTAGAATGTTACTTCCAACAGTACATGGAGATATTAAATTAATTCTCTGTAATTCATGCCTACTCTATACACTAAATCCATTATCCATCCATCCAAAAATTAAAAGTGAAAAAAGTAATGTAAAAATTGAAAAAGATGAACAAACATCAAATTATTCGGAACAAGACGATGTGAAAATAAAAATAGAAAAAGACAGTTCAGATAATGATTCAACCTGTTCGATTAAGGAGGAAGCAGTTTCAAATACAATAGTTAATGAAATACCCGAAGAACACAAAGAAGTATTCGAGACAATGGCAATCAATGTGCCCAGTAATAAATTTAATTGTATTTTTTGTAAAACATCTTGCGGTAGAAATGATCACTTTGAAATAAATAAGTGGTATGCACCAAATCTAACCGGCGACTAACAAAACAACTTCATCACTAGTGACCGTCCAAGTTGAACTATGTCCAACCTTTGAAAGATAATTTGAGTGTATCATCGCCATATCTTCATACATCGTTGTGGAAGCGAACAATACACTGGCCGTGACTTGATCAGATTACATCGAATTTTGAGGTTGGCTTCCAACAGGCTTGTGGTTTTTATATTAAGTTGCAAAAGCAAGTGGTCACAGCCCTAACAGCAGACAGGACGGCTAGCAGACTGACCGGGTGAATTCCTAAGTACAGCGGAGTTTGTTCATGTTCGTCTGTTTTATATCAACATGAGGCGCACCTTATCAGTACCTGATCTAACCAGAGTTCTATGGTTTTAGTGTAAGTATGAAAACCTGAAACTTTTCAATTGTCAATTCTCATAGGATACTTTTGAGCAGACTTTGATTTGTTTGTTTTCCTTCACAGGGAGACCTTTTGTATGGCGGTCAGTGTTCCTAGGAGGCAGGGACCTCTTATGCGAACCATAGACTTCCCAATTAACAGAACATAAAGAAACAAAAAACTTGTGTCTTCTTCACTTTGCGTTGCACAGTCCTTTAACAACATGGTAAAGGACATATTGTGTTGCAGGTAGCAGAAGGGACAACCTGAATGACCTGCCACCAGAAAACTGAACCCTTCCCTGCACAACGAATGAATCATCGGGTTGTTACTCCAAGCAGCCTGATCCTTGAATCGGGTCGCAAACTGGAAATATACGAGACACTCTTGGTGGTCTGGTTCCATGAACTGCGCCAAAAAGCTAAAATTGAGTAGTCAATGGTGTTTTATCGTATTTTATATATATATATATGTAATGTAAATTTATTTATATTCATTCAAATTTGTAAATAAATTATTGGTAAATTTGGTTCCTATTAATTATTTTATTTGTATATACTTGTATTAAATTAATTTTATTATAATATATATATATATATATATATATGTATGTGTGTAACTGTACATAATAATTGTAAAATAATAATACCTAGTGCAATTAAATTACTGTATGTGAGTTATTGTACTTTTGATATAATAAAAAAAATATTGTAAAATAATTAAAAATTGAATACTATCAATACATTATTTCAGTTTAAAATTCTGTATGCTTGTAGTAAGTATATGTTTAGCTCTAATAATCACTAAAAATGTCCAATTGTCTTATGAAGGAGTAGTGTCGTATATAAAAACTGAGCCATTTATGTCTTTCTAATACGTAATTTCAATTTTTGTTTATATATTTTCCCGAATTGTCACGATAAGTGACGACACATTATTATCGTTGTTTCCATAAAATGAAAGATTAACATATTTAACCCAATCATTCTTATGTAGACATTTAAAATACTTAAATATTGTATAAAAAATTATGTGTTATTTATCATTTAATATCAGTCTGTGGTAATGCAGATTTGAAATTCAGTTTTAAACGTACATTTTTCTTCGACACTTAGACATTCTTACGGTGTTTTGTTTATCGTTTTAGATATTTACTAGAATATTATCAATTAATGTTTTGATATTTTCTTATCGTAATATTTTTAATAATTTATACAATATATACATATAGAAAAATGTATTAATATAATAATAACAATATACTAAATTTTTAAATTGAACTTAAAATTTTTACCTCAGAATTTAAATATATCTGTCCAGAACATACAATTAATTCACTTAAAATAGCTAGTTACTTATAAACTTAATAATATTATAGTATATAAAAATATATTTTACAGCCTCTTTCATCTACACCGTCAAATATATCCAACGATTCATGTCCTCTGTTCATAGGGAATTATTTGAACAGTTGCTTAAATGCTAGATCGATGTATGGATGAAGGTAAACATAACTTGATATTTTAAAACAATAATCTTATTATTTTACGTTAAAACGATGAGTGATATGTTAATTGTCTAACTACTTATTAGTGAAAAATCTGAAAAAAACAATATCGTGATAACATAAAATCCGCCTAATATTTATATGTTCCACTCTTCTGAAATCGTTTCTTAACATTAAAACGGTTTTGAACCCTTAAACTACCAATTGCCAGCAAGGTAGTTTATTGTTCTAAACGTTATAGTGATTTTAAAAAGTTTCAAAACTGTTTGCATGGTAAGGAACCGTTTTGAGTACAAAACTGCACCATGAAACGTACTAATTGTAGTCTATGCTTTTTAAGATATCATAATTCGTGGTCTTCGTACACCATCTACATACGTATATCTTATAGACTATGTACAAATTTAAAATAAATTATAGGCTTTTTATTAAAACCACTGTGAAAAAACGAACATTTTTTTTTTGTTATCAAAAACTACAGTGATAAGATAAATGTAATGAAATAACCCATTCCACTAAATGTTCTAGGTGTCGGCAAAATGTATTGATTACTGAGTACTTCAAGATAAAATTTCCTAAGAGATGTTAGGTAATTTAAATTTAAATTTCTTTGTCACGGTAAAAATGTACAAGTGTGTTAATTTGTGAATATTCAGTACAGCCATGGCAATATAAGCAAATACACAAGTCGTTTACAATGTTGTACAATTATTGGTAATAAGTTTGGTGTTTTCAATACATTTGTTACAACCTACATGTACATTTTAATTTTATTACCAATGTTAAAATCGTTTTAATGTACAATTTCAGAAATACAATAATTAATTTTATCAGTTTAAATGCCAGATTCGTGGGGAAGTTTTACGAATAAACCTGCAAGAGGATGGCTACATCCAGATAATGTGTATTACACGGAGTAGTGTCTGTTACGAAGTTCGGGTAAATTTTAATTTAAAATAAAAATGTAATCCTGTTAATATTAAGATCGAAATTATTTATTTTTGTACATTAAAAAAATATACCTGTCAAAAATGATTAGAGTTTTTCCAACTGTGCTATTTAAGTTTATACTCGACACATTTAAGTTTATAGTATATAGATACACTCACACAAAATTAATAGGTCGAGTTGTGATAACTGTAAGTGTGGTGGTTTAAGGTGTTTTAAAAATATTTCACTTATACAGTCCAAACAATTAATAGTTAATTAAAATAATTTTTTGATTTTTGGATTTACTCCGTTCGAACAGGACAATTTCTGTTAGGCTATCCTGATTTATCATACTAACCGAAGTTAGGATAATAATTTAATTGTCACAAACATGAAAACTATTATTATTATTACTTCTATTTACACGATTATCTAGCAATAGCAAAGCATTGCGCGGCCCAGTAATTTGTGTAGTAATTAGTTAGCTAGTAATTTAATACATTGTAAAAATAAATAAATAACACTTTATACAATTTCAGTATGTTGGATGTTTGGAAGTACTTATATCTATGAAAAGTTTGGACTTTGACACTCGATTTTTAGTTGTCAAGTATTATTAAAAATAATTTGTGATCAATTATTTTTAGAGAAAATATAAATAAAGATTGCTAAGCAGCTGGTCTAAAAACTGCTGACAAAAAACAAAAAGTAAAATCAATATTATAAATGATTAAAAGTATTATAAAGTATCAATAGTTTGCAACTAGTAATATTTATTCTTAAGGCAATGAAAACGAATATAATATATAGCTTTATAAAAATATAATTTAGTATTTCTTAGTTTCCTATTGCACATTGTCATTTACTTTGTTAATTGGACATATCGAAATGGATAAGTAGCAAGTAGTTGGTGGCAGTAAAATGTGCGAGTTGGTCCTCATCACAAAGTTCAGTGCTACTGTTATAATAATAAAATATCTATACCTAATAACTTTAAGGAAAAATGTCTTTCTATAACCTGTGGTAATAATAATTTGACTACTACAATAAATAAAGTGTATGCCATTAGAACCAATTAATCCTTTCACTTCACGATAGGTTGTCTACAGTTCATTCATTAATCTGTCAATTGTTGACACTGTTAAATGTTGATATTATATATTTCAAATAACAAAAAAATTAAATATATTTTTTAATACGTATATTCGTGTTACAAATTAGGTTGTGTATTTAATTTTGAACAATAATAAGTTAAAACAAGAATATTTATAATAACATAATAACACTATAATCAATTTTACATACATACTTAATTTCATTTGCAGATTCCACATAGAACATCAATTGATTCATCAATCAACGAATTATAGAATTCACTTATTTATACATTCTTTCTAAAATGGATTATTATTCAAAGTGTATGGAATGTGGTTGTGTATTCAACAACCTCAAGGATTACTCAACTCATGTAATAAAGAATCATTTCAACTCAAAAAGAGTAAAATCAACAAAAAAAATTGTAACTAAACAAATTAAGAAGGAACCTAAGAAGAAAATTGCAAAGAAAATTGAGAGGAAAACTGTGTTTTGCAAAGAGTGTCAAAAATCGTATTGTTCTACAGCATCTTACAATACTCATAGAAATAAGTTTCACACAACAAAAGAACCCATTAAACTTCGCTCTAGAGCAAATCGAGATGTACTCGAAAAGCAGTTACCAACTGAATTGATTGAAAATGAGTTAACAACTGATGAGGAAAAAAATGAGTTAACTGAACAGGAGATAGAAAAGTTACATTGTAATAAATGCCAAATATTGACGTCAGCCTATAGTGTTTTTGTTACCGATGAAAAAAGTTCCACTAAAATTAGAATGTTACTTCCAACAGTACATGGAGATATTAAATTAATTCTCTGTAATTCATGCCTACTCTATACACTAAATCCATTATCCATCCATCCAAAAATTAAAAGTGAAAAAAGTAATGTAAAAATTGAAAAAGATGAACAAACATCAAATTATTCGGAACAAGACGATGTGAAAATAAAAATAGAAAAAGACAGTTCAGATAATGATTCAACCTGTTCGATTAAGGAGGAAGCAGTTTCAAATACAATAGTTAATGAAATACCCGAAGAACACAAAGAAGTATTCGAGACAATGGCAATCAATGTGCCCAGTAATAAATTTAATTGTATTTTTTGTAAAACATCTTGCGGTAGAAATGATCACTTTGAAATAAATAAGTGGTATGCACCAAATCTAACCGGCGACTAACAAAACAACTTCATCACTAGTGACCGTCCAAGTTGAACTATGTCCAACCTTTGAAAGATAATTTGAGTGTATCATCGCCATATCTTCATACATCGTTGTGGAAGCGAACAATACACTGGCCGTGACTTGATCAGATTACATCGAATTTTGAGGTTGGCTTCCAACAGGCTTGTGGTTTTTATATTAAGTTGCAAAAGCAAGTGGTCACAGCCCTAACAGCAGACAGGACGGCTAGCAGACTGACCGGGTGAATTCCTAAGTACAGCGGAGTTTGTTCATGTTCGTCTGTTTTATATCAACATGAGGCGCACCTTATCAGTACCTGATCTAACCAGAGTTCTATGGTTTTAGTGTAAGTATGAAAACCTGAAACTTTTCAATTGTCAATTCTCATAGGATACTTTTGAGCAGACTTTGATTTGTTTGTTTTCCTTCACAGGGAGACCTTTTGTATGGCGGTCAGTGTTCCTAGGAGGCAGGGACCTCTTATGCGAACCATAGACTTCCCAATTAACAGAACATAAAGAAACAAAAAACTTGTGTCTTCTTCACTTTGCGTTGCACAGTCCTTTAACAACATGGTAAAGGACATATTGTGTTGCAGGTAGCAGAAGGGACAACCTGAATGACCTGCCACCAGAAAACTGAACCCTTCCCTGCACAACGAATGAATCATCGGGTTGTTACTCCAAGCAGCCTGATCCTTGAATCGGGTCGCAAACTGGAAATATACGAGACACTCTTGGTGGTCTGGTTCCATGAACTGCGCCAAAAAGCTAAAATTGAGTAGTCAATGGTGTTTTATCGTATTTTATATATATATATATGTAATGTAAATTTATTTATATTCATTCAAATTTGTAAATAAATTATTGGTAAATTTGGTTCCTATTAATTATTTTATTTGTATATACTTGTATTAAATTAATTTTATTATAATATATATATATATATATATATATATATATATATATATATATATATATATATGTATGTGTGTAACTGTACATAATAATTGTAAAATAATAATACCTAGTGCAATTAAATTACTGTATGTGAGTTATTGTACTTTTGATATAATAAAAAAAATATTGTAAAATAATTAAAAATTGAATACTATCAATACATTATTTCAGTTTAAAATTCTGTATGCTTGTAGTAAGTATATGTTTAGCTCTAATAATCACTAAAAATGTCCAATTGTCTTATGAAGGAGTAGTGTTATATATAAAAACTGAGCCATTTATGTCTTTCTAATACGTAATTTCAATTTTTGTTTATATATTTTCCCGAATTGTCACGATAAGTGACGACACATTATTATCGTTGTTTCCATAAAATGAAAGATTAACATATTTAACCCAATCATTCTTATGTAGACATTTAAAATACTTAAATATTGTATAAAAAATTATGTGTTATTTATCATTTAATATCAGTCTGTGGTAATGCAGATTTGAAATTCAGTTTTAAACGTACATTTTTCTTCGACACTTAGACATTCTTACGGTGTTTTGTTTATCGTTTTAGATATTTACTAGAATATTATCAATTAATGTTTTGATATTTTCTTATCGTAATATTTTTAATAATTTATACAATATATACATATAGAAAAATGTATTAATATAATAATAACAATATACTAAATTTTTAAATTGAACTTAAAATTTTTACCTCAGAATTTAAATATATCTGTCCAGAACATACAATTAATTCACTTAAAATAGCTAGTTACTTATAAACTTAATAATATTATAGTATATAAAAATATATTTTACAGCCTCTTTCATCTACACCGTCAAATATATCCAACGATTCATGTCCTCTGTTCATAGGGAATTATTTGAACAGTTGCTTAAATGCTAGATCGATGTATGGATGAAGGTAAACATAACTTGATATTTTAAAACAATAATCTTATTATTTTACGTTAAAACGATGAGTGATATGTTAATTGTCTAACTACTTATTAGTGAAAAATCTGAAAAAAACAATATCGTGATAACATAAAATCCGCCTAATATTTATATGTTCCACTCTTCTGAAATCGTTTCTTAACATTAAAACGGTTTTGAACCCTTAAACTACCAATTGCCAGCAAGGTAGTTTATTGTTCTAAACGTTATAGTGATTTCAAAAAGTTTCAAAACTGTTTGCATGGTAAGGAACCGTTTTGAGTACAAAACTGCACCATGAAACGTACTAATTGTAGTCTATGCTTTTTAAGATATCATAATTCGTGGTCTTCGTACACCATCTACATACGTATATCTTATAGACTATGCACAAATTTAAAATAAATTATAGGCTTTTTATTAAAACCACTGTGAAAAAACGAACATTTTTTTTTTGTTATCAAAAACTACAGTGATAAGATAAATGTAATGAAATAACCCATTCCACTAAATGTTCTAGGTGTCGGCAAAATGTATTGATTACTGAGTACTTCAAGATAAAATTTCCTAAGAGATGTTAGGTAATTTAAATTTAAATTTCTTTGTCACGGTAAAAATGTACAAGTGTGTTAATTTGTGAATATTCAGTACAGCCATGGCAATATAAGCAAATACACAAGTCGTTTACAATGTTGTACAATTATTGGTAATAAGTTTGGTGTTTTCAATACATTTGTTACAACCTACATGTACATTTTAATTTTATTACCAATGTTAAAATCGTTTTAATGTACAATTTCAGAAATACAATAATTAATTTTATCAGTTTAAATGCCAGATTCGTGGGGAAGTTTTACGAATAAACCTGCAAGAGGATGGCTACATCCAGATAATGTGTATTACACGGAGTAGTGTCTGTTACGAAGTTCGGGTAAATTTTAATTTAAAATAAAAATGTAATCCTGTTAATATTAAGATCGAAATTATTTATTTTTGTACATTAAAAAAATATACCTGTCAAAAATGATTTGAGTTTTTCCAACTGTGCTATTTAAGTTTATACTCGACACATTTAAGTTTATAGTATATAGATACACTCACACAAAATTAATAGGTCGAGTTGTGATAACTGTAAGTGTGGTGGTTTAAGGTGTTTTAAAAATATTTCACTTATACAGTCCAAACAATTAATAGTTAATTAAAATAATTTTTTGATTTTTGGATTTACTCCGTTCGAACAGGACAATTTCTGTTAGGCTATCCTGATTTATCATACTAACCGAAGTTAGGATAATAATTTAATTGTCACAAACATGAAAACTATTATTATTATTACTTCTATTTACACGATTATCTAGCAATAGCAAAGCATTGCGCGGCCCAGTAATTTGTGTAGTAATTAGTTAGCTAGTAATTTAATACATTGTAAAAATAAATAAATAACACTTTATACAATTTCAGTATGTTGGATGTTTGGAAGTACTTATATCTATGAAAAGTTTGGACTTTGACACTCGATTTTTAGTTGTCAAGTATTATTAAAAATAATTTGTGATCAATTATTTTTAGAGAAAATATAAATAAAGATTGCTAAGCAGCTGGTCTAAAAACTGCTGACAAAAAACAAAAAGTAAAATCAATATTATAAATGATTAAAAGTATTATAAAGTATCAATAGTTTGCAACTAGTAATATTTATTCTTAAGGCAATGAAAACGAATATAATATATAGCTTTATAAAAATATAATTTAGTATTTCTTAGTTTCCTATTGCACATTGTCATTTACTTTGTTAATTGGACATATCGAAATGGATAAGTAGCAAGTAGTTGGTGGCAGTAAAATGTGCGAGTTGGTCCTCATCACAAAGTTCAGTGCTACTGTTATAATAATAAAATATCTATACCTAATAACTTTAAGGAAAAATGTCTTTCTATAACCTGTGGTAATAATAATTTGACTACTACAATAAATAAAGTGTATGCCATTAGAACCAATTAATCCTTTCACTTCACGATAGGTTGTCTACAGTTCATTCATTAATCTGTCAATTGTTGACACTGTTAAATGTTGATATTATATATTTCAAATAACAAAAAAATTAAATATATTTTTTAATACGTATATTCGTGTTACAAATTAGGTTGTGTATTTAATTTTGAACAATAATAAGTTAAAACAAGAATATTTATAATAACATAATAACACTATAATCAATTTTACATACATACTTAATTTCATTTGCAGATTCCACATAGAACATCAATTGATTCATCAATCAACGAATTATAGAATTCACTTATTTATACATTCTTTCTAAAATGGATTATTATTCAAAGTGTATGGAATGTGGTTGTGTATTCAACAACCTCAAGGATTACTCAACTCATGTAATAAAGAATCATTTCAACTCAAAAAGAGTAAAATCAACAAAAAAAATTGTAACTAAACAAATTAAGAAGGAACCTAAGAAGAAAATTGCAAAGAAAATTGAGAGGAAAACTGTGTTTTGCAAAGAGTGTCAAAAATCGTATTGTTCTACAGCATCTTACAATACTCATAGAAATAAGTTTCACACAACAAAAGAACCCATTAAACTTCGCTCTAGAGCAAATCGAGATGTACTCGAAAAGCAGTTACCAACTGAATTGATTGAAAATGAGTTAACAACTGATGAGGAAAAAAATGAGTTAACTGAACAGGAGATAGAAAAGTTACATTGTAATAAATGCCAAATATTGACGTCAGCCTATAGTGTTTTTGTTACCGATGAAAAAAGTTCCACTAAAATTAGAATGTTACTTCCAACAGTACATGGAGATATTAAATTAATTCTCTGTAATTCATGCCTACTCTATACACTAAATCCATTATCCATCCATCCAAAAATTAAAAGTGAAAAAAGTAATGTAAAAATTGAAAAAGATGAACAAACATCAAATTATTCGGAACAAGACGATGTGAAAATAAAAATAGAAAAAGACAGTTCAGATAATGATTCAACCTGTTCGATTAAGGAGGAAGCAGTTTCAAATACAATAGTTAATGAAATACCCGAAGAACACAAAGAAGTATTCGAGACAATGGCAATCAATGTGCCCAGTAATAAATTTAATTGTATTTTTTGTAAAACATCTTGCGGTAGAAATGATCACTTTGAAATAAATAAGTGGTATGCACCAAATCTAACCGGCGACTAACAAAACAACTTCATCACTAGTGACCGTCCAAGTTGAACTATGTCCAACCTTTGAAAGATAATTTGAGTGTATCATCGCCATATCTTCATACATCGTTGTGGAAGCGAACAATACACTGGCCGTGACTTGATCAGATTACATCGAATTTTGAGGTTGGCTTCCAACAGGCTTGTGGTTTTTATATTAAGTTGCAAAAGCAAGTGGTCACAGCCCTAACAGCAGACAGGACGGCTAGCAGACTGACCGGGTGAATTCCTAAGTACAGCGGAGTTTGTTCATGTTCGTCTGTTTTATATCAACATGAGGCGCACCTTATCAGTACCTGATCTAACCAGAGTTCTATGGTTTTAGTGTAAGTATGAAAACCTGAAACTTTTCAATTGTCAATTCTCATAGGATACTTTTGAGCAGACTTTGATTTGTTTGTTTTCCTTCACAGGGAGACCTTTTGTATGGCGGTCAGTGTTCCTAGGAGGCAGGGACCTCTTATGCGAACCATAGACTTCCCAATTAACAGAACATAAAGAAACAAAAAACTTGTGTCTTCTTCACTTTGCGTTGCACAGTCCTTTAACAACATGGTAAAGGACATATTGTGTTGCAGGTAGCAGAAGGGACAACCTGAATGACCTGCCACCAGAAAACTGAACCCTTCCCTGCACAACGAATGAATCATCGGGTTGTTACTCCAAGCAGCCTGATCCTTGAATCGGGTCGCAAACTGGAAATATACGAGACACTCTTGGTGGTCTGGTTCCATGAACTGCGCCAAAAAGCTAAAATTGAGTAGTCAATGGTGTTTTATCGTATTTTATATATATATATATGTAATGTAAATTTATTTATATTCATTCAAATTTGTAAATAAATTATTGGTAAATTTGGTTCCTATTAATTATTTTATTTGTATATACTTGTATTAAATTAATTTTATTATAATATATATATATATATATATATATATATATATATATATGTATGTGTGTAACTGTACATAATAATTGTAAAATAATAATACCTAGTGCAATTAAATTACTGTATGTGAGTTATTGTACTTTTGATATAATAAAAAAAATATTGTAAAATAATTAAAAATTGAATACTATCAATACATTATTTCAGTTTAAAATTCTGTATGCTTGTAGTAAGTATATGTTTAGCTCTAATAATCACTAAAAATGTCCAATTGTCTTATGAAGGAGTAGTGTTATATATAAAAACTGAGCCATTTATGTCTTTCTAATACGTAATTTCAATTTTTGTTTATATATTTTCCCGAATTGTCACGATAAGTGACGACACATTATTATCGTTGTTTCCATAAAATGAAAGATTAACATATTTAACCCAATCATTCTTATGTAGACATTTAAAATACTTAAATATTGTATAAAAAATTATGTGTTATTTATCATTTAATATCAGTCTGTGGTAATGCAGATTTGAAATTCAGTTTTAAACGTACATTTTTCTTCGACACTTAGACATTCTTACGGTGTTTTGTTTATCGTTTTAGATATTTACTAGAATATTATCAATTAATGTTTTGATATTTTCTTATCGTAATATTTTTAATAATTTATACAATATATACATATAGAAAAATGTATTAATATAATAATAACAATATACTAAATTTTTAAATTGAACTTAAAATTTTTACCTCAGAATTTAAATATATCTGTCCAGAACATACAATTAATTCACTTAAAATAGCTAGTTACTTATAAACTTAATAATATTATAGTATATAAAAATATATTTTACAGCCTCTTTCATCTACACCGTCAAATATATCCAACGATTCATGTCCTCTGTTCATAGGGAATTATTTGAACAGTTGCTTAAATGCTAGATCGATGTATGGATGAAGGTAAACATAACTTGATATTTTAAAACAATAATCTTATTATTTTACGTTAAAACGATGAGTGATATGTTAATTGTCTAACTACTTATTAGTGAAAAATCTGAAAAAAACAATATCGTGATAACATAAAATCCGCCTAATATTTATATGTTCCACTCTTCTGAAATCGTTTCTTAACATTAAAACGGTTTTGAACCCTTAAACTACCAATTGCCAGCAAGGTAGTTTATTGTTCTAAACGTTATAGTGATTTCAAAAAGTTTCAAAACTGTTTGCATGGTAAGGAACCGTTTTGAGTACAAAACTGCACCATGAAACGTACTAATTGTAGTCTATGCTTTTTAAGATATCATAATTCGTGGTCTTCGTACACCATCTACATACGTATATCTTATAGACTATGCACAAATTTAAAATAAATTATAGGCTTTTTATTAAAACCACTGTGAAAAAACGAACATTTTTTTTTTGTTATCAAAAACTACAGTGATAAGATAAATGTAATGAAATAACCCATTCCACTAAATGTTCTAGGTGTCGGCAAAATGTATTGATTACTGAGTACTTCAAGATAAAATTTCCTAAGAGATGTTAGGTAATTTAAATTTAAATTTCTTTGTCACGGTAAAAATGTACAAGTGTGTTAATTTGTGAATATTCAGTACAGCCATGGCAATATAAGCAAATACACAAGTCGTTTACAATGTTGTACAATTATTGGTAATAAGTTTGGTGTTTTCAATACATTTGTTACAACCTACATGTACATTTTAATTTTATTACCAATGTTAAAATCGTTTTAATGTACAATTTCAGAAATACAATAATTAATTTTATCAGTTTAAATGCCAGATTCGTGGGGAAGTTTTACGAATAAACCTGCAAGAGGATGGCTACATCCAGATAATGTGTATTACACGGAGTAGTGTCTGTTACGAAGTTCGGGTAAATTTTAATTTAAAATAAAAATGTAATCCTGTTAATATTAAGATCGAAATTATTTATTTTTGTACATTAAAAAAATATACCTGTCAAAAATGATTTGAGTTTTTCCAACTGTGCTATTTAAGTTTATACTCGACACATTTAAGTTTATAGTATATAGATACACTCACACAAAATTAATAGGTCGAGTTGTGATAACTGTAAGTGTGGTGGTTTAAGGTGTTTTAAAAATATTTCACTTATACAGTCCAAACAATTAATAGTTAATTAAAATAATTTTTTGATTTTTGGATTTACTCCGTTCGAACAGGACAATTTCTGTTAGGCTATCCTGATTTATCATACTAACCGAAGTTAGGATAATAATTTAATTGTCACAAACATGAAAACTATTATTATTATTACTTCTATTTACACGATTATCTAGCAATAGCAAAGCATTGCGCGGCCCAGTAATTTGTGTAGTAATTAGTTAGCTAGTAATTTAATACATTGTAAAAATAAATAAATAACACTTTATACAATTTCAGTATGTTGGATGTTTGGAAGTACTTATATCTATGAAAAGTTTGGACTTTGACACTCGATTTTTAGTTGTCAAGTATTATTAAAAATAATTTGTGATCAATTATTTTTAGAGAAAATATAAATAAAGATTGCTAAGCAGCTGGTCTAAAAACTGCTGACAAAAAACAAAAAGTAAAATCAATATTATAAATGATTAAAAGTATTATAAAGTATCAATAGTTTGCAACTAGTAATATTTATTCTTAAGGCAATGAAAACGAATATAATATATAGCTTTATAAAAATATAATTTAGTATTTCTTAGTTTCCTATTGCACATTGTCATTTACTTTGTTAATTGGACATATCGAAATGGATAAGTAGCAAGTAGTTGGTGGCAGTAAAATGTGCGAGTTGGTCCTCATCACAAAGTTCAGTGCTACTGTTATAATAATAAAATATCTATACCTAATAACTTTAAGGAAAAATGTCTTTCTATAACCTGTGGTAATAATAATTTGACTACTACAATAAATAAAGTGTATGCCATTAGAACCAATTAATCCTTTCACTTCACGATAGGTTGTCTACAGTTCATTCATTAATCTGTCAATTGTTGACACTGTTAAATGTTTATATTATATATTTCAAATAACAAAAAAATTAAATATATTTTTTAATACGTATATTCGTGTTACAAATTAGGTTGTGTATTTAATTTTGAACAATAATAAGTTAAAACAAGAATATTTATAATAACATAATAACACTATAATCAATTTTACATACATACTTAATTTCATTTGCAGATTCCACATAGAACATCAATTGATTCATCAATCAACGAATTATAGAATTCACTTATTTATACATTCTTTCTAAAATGGATTATTATTCAAAGTGTATGGAATGTGGTTGTGTATTCAACAACCTCAAGGATTACTCAACTCATGTAATAAAGAATCATTTCAACTCAAAAAGAGTAAAATCAACAAAAAAAATTGTAACTAAACAAATTAAGAAGGAACCTAAGAAGAAAATTGCAAAGAAAATTGAGAGGAAAACTGTGTTTTGCAAAGAGTGTCAAAAATCGTATTGTTCTACAGCATCTTACAATACTCATAGAAATAAGTTTCACACAACAAAAGAACCCATTAAACTTCGCTCTAGAGCAAATCGAGATGTACTCGAAAAGCAGTTACCAACTGAATTGATTGAAAATGAGTTAACAACTGATGAGGAAAAAAATGAGTTAACTGAACAGGAGATAGAAAAGTTACATTGTAATAAATGCCAAATATTGACGTCAGCCTATAGTGTTTTTGTTACCGATGAAAAAAGTTCCACTAAAATTAGAATGTTACTTCCAACAGTACATGGAGATATTAAATTAATTCTCTGTAATTCATGCCTACTCTATACACTAAATCCATTATCCATCCATCCAAAAATTAAAAGTGAAAAAAGTAATGTAAAAATTGAAAAAGATGAACAAACATCAAATTATTCGGAACAAGACGATGTGAAAATAAAAATAGAAAAAGACAGTTCAGATAATGATTCAACCTGTTCGATTAAGGAGGAAGCAGTTTCAAATACAATAGTTAATGAAATACCCGAAGAACACAAAGAAGTATTCGAGACAATGGCAATCAATGTGCCCAGTAATAAATTTAATTGTATTTTTTGTAAAACATCTTGCGGTAGAAATGATCACTTTGAAATAAATAAGTGGTATGCACCAAATCTAACCGGCGACTAACAAAACAACTTCATCACTAGTGACCGTCCAAGTTGAACTATGTCCAACCTTTGAAAGATAATTTGAGTGTATCATCGCCATATCTTCATACATCGTTGTGGAAGCGAACAATACACTGGCCGTGACTTGATCAGATTACATCGAATTTTGAGGTTGGCTTCCAACAGGCTTGTGGTTTTTATATTAAGTTGCAAAAGCAAGTGGTCACAGCCCTAACAGCAGACAGGACGGCTAGCAGACTGACCGGGTGAATTCCTAAGTACAGCGGAGTTTGTTCATGTTCGTCTGTTTTATATCAACATGAGGCGCACCTTATCAGTACCTGATCTAACCAGAGTTCTATGGTTTTAGTGTAAGTATGAAAACCTGAAACTTTTCAATTGTCAATTCTCATAGGATACTTTTGAGCAGACTTTGATTTGTTTGTTTTCCTTCACAGGGAGACCTTTTGTATGGCGGTCAGTGTTCCTAGGAGGCAGGGACCTCTTATGCGAACCATAGACTTCCCAATTAACAGAACATAAAGAAACAAAAAACTTGTGTCTTCTTCACTTTGCGTTGCACAGTCCTTTAACAACATGGTAAAGGACATATTGTGTTGTAGGTAGCAGAAGGGACAACCTGAATGACCTGCCACCAGAAAACTGAACCCTTCCCTGCACAACGAATGAATCATCGGGTTGTTACTCCAAGCAGCCTGATCCTTGAATCGGGTCGCAAACTGGAAATATACGAGACACTCTTGGTGGTCTGGTTCCATGAACTGCGCCAAAAAGCTAAAATTGAGTAGTCAATGGTGTTTTATCGTATTTTATATATATATATATGTAATGTAAATTTATTTATATTCATTCAAATTTGTAAATAAATTATTGGTAAATTTGGTTCCTATTAATTATTTTATTTGTATATACTTGTATTAAATTAATTTTATTATAATATATATATATATATATATGTATGTGTGTAACTGTACATAATAATTGTAAAATAATAATACCTAGTGCAATTAAATTACTGTATGTGAGTTATTGTACTTTTGATATAATAAAAAAAATATTGTAAAATAATTAAAAATTGAATACTATCAATACATTATTTCAGTTTAAAATTCTGTATGCTTGTAGTAAGTATATGTTTAGCTCTAATAATCACTAAAAATGTCCAATTGTCTTATGAAGGAGTAGTGTCGTATATAAAAACTGAGCCATTTATGTCTTTCTAATACGTAATTTCAATTTTTGTTTATATATTTTCCCGAAATGTCACGATAAGTGACGACACATTATTATCGTTGTTTCCATAAAATGAAAGATTAACATATTTAACCCAATCATTCTTATGTAGACATTTTATTCATAGATCTAAGTGAAATTGTATTATTGAAATTGCAATATTTTTTATCTTCAATTTACCCCCCCCCCCCCTACTCTGAAACGGGACTTTGATATCCGGATTTGTTCTAAAAACATTATGGTAACCCTATATAGTAAAAGTATTAATATTATGGAATTAAAGATTATGATTTAGTATTTACCATAATCTTTATGCTAAATATTTAATTATTATACAATCTAATCATACCTGACTATGTATTGAAGAAAAATAAGAAAAAAAAACTTAAAATATTTATTGGTAACAAAAAATTACAGAATATTTGATGAAAATTCCAAGTTTATACAATTATTTTTTTACCGGATTACAACCATATAAAACAGAAACCGTTGTGCCGTAGATATTCCTGTTCTCCCCTCCCCCCTTAAAAATAAGAAAATTATATATAATATCCCCAACCAGCAAACGTTTAGTACGATTACTAAATACAATTATCGTTATAAATGTACCTTAGCGTTATGTTTCATTATGTTCTCTGTGGCCATGAAATGGAATATCTTCAGTGGCGATTGTTAACATTGTATTCTATTCAATACCAGTTTCTATTAATTTGCTTTTCGTGATTTTCGTTTGAACTTAGTTTCGAAATTAATAATAAACAGCCATACATAACAATTGATGAGTTACTCAAGCCTTTCTGTTCCTCGTAATGTATGGGTCCAATAATTAAATTCTCGTATCCATTGTTAGTGTTTAATACTATTGTTTTCAAAAACAGAATCTATAAAAAAAAATGACGGCCCATATAATTAAATATCATGCAATAGCATCAGCGACCCCTTTAAAAATTACCTTATTTTTGTGAGCACCAACCGCTTATTCTTTTATGAAAAAAATAAAATATTAGACTATTTTAACAACATTAATAATTGTATTATATTATATTATTTAGTAGTACAACTGATCACAAATATCATAAAGATTGCTCACTGGTCGGTTTTAATGTGGTGTAAAATAAAACTCCTGCTAGATAGCAGTAAATAATTGTTTTAAGATAAAATAAAATAAATTCATTAATTACTCTTTTAGCCATTATAAATCTAGTGGTCTTGGGGAAAACCAGCTCTTGGCTATAATTAAAGATAATTTGAATCGTGTTTGTGGTCCCCGTCAGTATTATGTAAGGACGGTTTGTAAACAGTAGACATTCCTTATGGCATATTTTTTATGTTTAATTATGTTTTGTTTATTAAATTATTCTACTTAATCGTTTATTTGAATAGAAAATTATTATTATTTGATCGGAAAGCAGTGATATAGTTCGTGGACACACTTGCAATACAAGAACATTGCCGTGTTATATTTCCAACGTAACTATTGATCTATATAGTGAAGCTTTAAGAATTCTGATAACAGATTTGAATTTGTCATCAAGTCCACTTGTCCACATTTAAAATACTTAAATATTGTATAAAAAATTATGTGTTATTTATCATTTAATATCAGTCTGTGGTAATGCAGATTTGAAATTCAGTTTTAAACGTACATTTTTCTTCGACACTTAGACATTCTTACGGTGTTTTGTTTATCGTTTTAGATATTTACTAGAATATTATCAATTAATGTTTTGATATTTTCTTATCGTAATATTTTTAATAATTTATACAATATATACATATAGAAAAATGTATTAATATAATAATAACAATATACTAAATTTTTAAATTGAACTTAAAATTTTTACCTCAGAATTTAAATATATCTGTCCAGAACATACAATTAATTCACTTAAAATAGCTAGTTACTTATAAACTTAATAATATTATAGTATATAAAAATATATTTTACAGCCTCTTTCATCTACACCGTCAAATATATCCAACGATTCATGTCCTCTGTTCATAGGGAATTATTTGAACAGTTGCTTAAATGCTAGATCGATGTATGGATGAAGGTAAACATAACTTGATATTTTAAAACAATAATCTTATTATTTTACGTTAAAACGATGAGTGATATGTTAATTGTCTAACTACTTATTAGTGAAAAATCTGAAAAAAACAATATCGTGATAACATAAAATCCGCCTAATATTTATATGTTCCACTCTTCTGAAATCGTTTCTTAACATTAAAACGGTTTTGAACCCTTAAACTACCAATTGCCAGCAAGGTAGTTTATTGTTCTAAACGTTATAGTGATTTCAAAAAGTTTCAAAACTGTTTGCATGGTAAGGAACCGTTTTGAGTACAAAACTGCACCATGAAACGTACTAATTGTAGTCTATGCTTTTTAAGATATCATAATTCGTGGTCTTCGTACACCATCTACATACGTATATCTTATAGACTATGCACAAATTTAAAATAAATTATAGGCTTTTTATTAAAACCACTGTGAAAAAACGAACATTTTTTTTTTGTTATCAAAAACTACAGTGATAAGATAAATGTAATGAAATAACCCATTCCACTAAATGTTCTAGGTGTCGGCAAAATGTATTGATTACTGAGTACTTCAAGATAAAATTTCCTAAGAGATGTTAGGTAATTTAAATTTAAATTTCTTTGTCACGGTAAAAATGTACAAGTGTGTTAATTTGTGAATATTCAGTACAGCCATGGCAATATAAGCAAATACACAAGTCGTTTACAATGTTGTACAATTATTGGTAATAAGTTTGGTGTTTTCAATACATTTGTTACAACCTACATGTACATTTTAATTTTATTACCAATGTTAAAATCGTTTTAATGTACAATTTCAGAAATACAATAATTAATTTTATCAGTTTAAATGCCAGATTCGTGGGGAAGTTTTACGAATAAACCTGCAAGAGGATGGCTACATCCAGATAATGTGTATTACACGGAGTAGTGTCTGTTACGAAGTTCGGGTAAATTTTAATTTAAAATAAAAATGTAATCCTGTTAATATTAAGATCGAAATTATTTATTTTTGTACATTAAAAAAATATACCTGTCAAAAATGATTAGAGTTTTTCCAACTGTGCTATTTAAGTTTATACTCGACACATTTAAGTTTATAGTATATAGATACACTCACACAAAATTAATAGGTCGAGTTGTGATAACTGTAAGTGTGGTGGTTTAAGGTGTTTTAAAAATATTTCACTTATACAGTCCAAACAATTAATAGTTAATTAAAATAATTTTTTGATTTTTGGATTTACTCCGTTCGAACAGGACAATTTCTGTTAGGCTATCCTGATTTATCATACTAACCGAAGTTAGGATAATAATTTAATTGTCACAAACATGAAAACTATTATTATTATTACTTCTATTTACACGATTATCTAGCAATAGCAAAGCATTGCGCGGCCCAGTAATTTGTGTAGTAATTAGTTAGCTAGTAATTTAATACATTGTAAAAATAAATAAATAACACTTTATACAATTTCAGTATGTTGGATGTTTGGAAGTACTTATATCTATGAAAAGTTTGGACTTTGACACTCGATTTTTAGTTGCCAAGTATTATTAAAAATAATTTGTGATCAATTATTTTTAGAGAATATATAAATAAAGTTTGCTAAGCAGCTGGTCTAAAAACTGCAGACAAAAAACAAAAAGTAAAATCAATATTATAAATGATTTAAAGTATTATAAAGTATCAATAGTTTGCAACTTGTAATATTTATTCTTAAGGCAATGAAAACGAATATAATATATAGCTTTATAAAAATATAATTTAGTATTTCTTAGTTTCCTATTGCATATTGTCATTTACTTTGTTAATTGGACATATCGAAATGGATAAGTAGCAAGTAGTTGGTGGCAGTAAAATGTGCGAGTTGGTCCTCATCACAAAGTTCAGTGCTACTGTTATAATAATAAAATATCTATACCTAATAACTTTAAGGAAAAATGTCTTTCTATAACCTGTGGTAATAATAATTTGACTACTACAATAAATAAAGTGTATGCCATTAGAACCAATTAATCCTTTCACTTCACGATAGGTTGTCTACAGTTCATTCATTAATCTGTCAATTGTTGACACTGTTAAATGTTGATATTATATATTTCAAATAACAAAAAAATTAAATATATTTTTTAATACGTATATTCGTGTTACAAATTAGGTTGTGTATTTAATTTTGAACAATAATAAGTTAAAACAAGAATATTTATAATAACATAATAACACTATAATCAATTTTACATACATACTTAATTTCATTTGCAGATTCCACATAGAACATCAATTGATTCATCAATCAACGAATTATAGAATTCACTTATTTATACATTCTTTCTAAAATGGATTATTATTCAAAGTGTATGGAATGTGGTTGTGTATTCAACAACCTCAAGGATTACTCAACTCATGTAATAAAGAATCATTTCAACTCAAAAAGAGTAAAATCAACAAAAAAAATTGTAACTAAACAAATTAAGAAGGAACCTAAGAAGAAAATTGCAAAGAAAATTGAGAGGAAAACTGTGTTTTGCAAAGAGTGTCAAAAATCGTATTGTTCTACAGCATCTTACAATACTCATAGAAATAAGTTTCACACAACAAAAGAACCCATTAAACTTCGCTCTAGAGCAAATCGAGATGTACTCGAAAAGCAGTTACCAACTGAATTGATTGAAAATGAGTTAACAACTGATGAGGAAAAAAATGAGTTAACTGAACAGGAGATAGAAAAGTTACATTGTAATAAATGCCAAATATTGACGTCAGCCTATAGTGTTTTTGTTACCGATGAAAAAAGTTCCACTAAAATTAGAATGTTACTTCCAACAGTACATGGAGATATTAAATTAATTCTCTGTAATTCATGCCTACTCTATACACTAAATCCATTATCCATCCATCCAAAAATTAAAAGTGAAAAAAGTAATGTAAAAATTGAAAAAGATGAACAAACATCAAATTATTCGGAACAAGACGATGTGAAAATAAAAATAGAAAAAGACAGTTCAGATAATGATTCAACCTGTTCGATTAAGGAGGAAGCAGTTTCAAATACAATAGTTAATGAAATACCCGAAGAACACAAAGAAGTATTCGAGACAATGGCAATCAATGTGCCCAGTAATAAATTTAATTGTATTTTTTGTAAAACATCTTGCGGTAGAAATGATCACTTTGAAATAAATAAGTGGTATGCACCAAATCTAACCGGCGACTAACAAAACAACTTCATCACTAGTGACCGTCCAAGTTGAACTATGTCCAACCTTTGAAAGATAATTTGAGTGTATCATCGCCATATCTTCATACATCGTTGTGGAAGCGAACAATACACTGGCCGTGACTTGATCAGATTACATCGAATTTTGAGGTTGGCTTCCAACAGGCTTGTGGTTTTTATATTAAGTTGCAAAAGCAAGTGGTCACAGCCCTAACAGCAGACAGGACGGCTAGCAGACTGACCGGGTGAATTCCTAAGTACAGCGGAGTTTGTTCATGTTCGTCTGTTTTATATCAACATGAGGCGCACCTTATCAGTACCTGATCTAACCAGAGTTCTATGGTTTTAGTGTAAGTATGAAAACCTGAAACTTTTCAATTGTCAATTCTCATAGGATACTTTTGAGCAGACTTTGATTTGTTTGTTTTCCTTCACAGGGAGACCTTTTGTATGGCGGTCAGTGTTCCTAGGAGGCAGGGACCTCTTATGCGAACCATAGACTTCCCAATTAACAGAACATAAAGAAACAAAAAACTTGTGTCTTCTTCACTTTGCGTTGCACAGTCCTTTAACAACATGGTAAAGGACATATTGTGTTGCAGGTAGCAGAAGGGACAACCTGAATGACCTGCCACCAGAAAACTGAACCCTTCCCTGCACAACGAATGAATCATCGGGTTGTTACTCCAAGCAGCCTGATCCTTGAATCGGGTCGCAAACTGGAAATATACGAGACACTCTTGGTGGTCTGGTTCCATGAACTGCGCCAAAAAGCTAAAATTGAGTAGTCAATGGTGTTTTATCGTATTTTATATATATATATATATATGTAATGTAAATTTATTTATATTCATTCAAATTTGTAAATAAATTATTGGTAAATTTGGTTCCTATTAATTATTTTATTTGTATATACTTGTATTAAATTAATTTTATTATAATATATATATATATATATATATGTATGTGTGTAACTGTACATAATAATTGTAAAATAATAATACCTAGTGCAATTAAATTACTGTATGTGAGTTATTGTACTTTTGATATAATAAAAAAAATATTGTAAAATAATTAAAAATTGAATACTATCAATACATTATTTCAGTTTAAAATTCTGTATGCTTGTAGTAAGTATATGTTTAGCTCTAATAATCACTAAAAATGTCCAATTGTCTTATGAAGGAGTAGTGTCGTATATAAAAACTGAGCCATTTATGTCTTTCTAATACGTAATTTCAATTTTTGTTTATATATTTTCCCGAAATGTCACGATAAGTGACGACACATTATTATCGTTGTTTCCATAAAATGAAAGATTAACATATTTAACCCAATCATTCTTATGTAGACATTTTATTCATAGATCTAAGTGAAATTGTATTATTGAAATTGCAATATTTTTTATCTTCAATTTACCCCCCCCCCCTACTCTGAAACGGGACTTTGATATCCGGATTTGTTCTAAAAACATTATGGTAACCCTATATAGTAAAAGTATTAATATTATGGAATTAAAGATTATGATTTAGTATTTACCATAATCTTTATGCTAAATATTTAATTATTATACAATCTAATCATACCTGACTATGTATTGAAGAAAAATAAGAAAAAAAAACTTAAAATATTTATTGGTAACAAAAAATTACAGAATATTTGATGAAAATTCCAAGTTTATACAATTATTTTTTTACCGGATTACAACCATATAAAACAGAAACCGTTGTGCCGTAGATATTCCTGTTCTCCCCTCCCCCCTTAAAAATAAGAAAATTATATATAATATCCCCAACCAGCAAACGTTTAGTACGATTACTAAATACAATTATCGTTATAAATGTACCTTAGCGTTATGTTTCATTATGTTCTCTGTGGCCATGAAATGGAATATCTTCAGTGGCGATTGTTAACATTGTATTCTATTCAATACCAGTTTCTATTAATTTGCTTTTCGTGATTTTCGTTTGAACTTAGTTTCGAAATTAATAATAAACAGCCATACATAACAATTGATGAGTTACTCAAGCCTTTCTGTTCCTCGTAATGTATGGGTCCAATAATTAAATTCTCGTATCCATTGTTAGTGTTTAATACTATTGTTTTCAAAAACAGAATCTATAAAAAAAAATGACGGGCCCATATAATTAAATATCATGCAATAGCATCAGCGACCCCTTTAAAAATTACCTTATTTTTGTGAGCACCAACCGCTTATTCTTTTATGAAAAAAATAAAATATTAGACTATTTTAACAACATTAATAATTGTATTATATTATATTATTTAGTAGTACAACTGATCACAAATATCATAAAGATTGCTCACTGGTCGGTTTTAATGTGGTGTAAAATAAAACTCCTGCTAGATAGCAGTAAATAATTGTTTTAAGATAAAATAAAATAAATTCATTAATTACTCTTTTAGCCATTATAAATCTAGTGGTCTTGGGGAAAACCAGCTCTTGGCTATAATTAAAGATAATTTGAATCGTGTTTGTGGTCCCCGTCAGTATTATGTAAGGACGGTTTGTAAACAGTAGACATTTCTTATGGCATATTTTTTATGTTTAATTATGTTTTGTTTATTAAATTATTCTACTTAATCGTTTATTTGAATAGAAAATTATTATTATTTGATCGGAAAGCAGTGATATAGTTCGTGGACACACTTGCAATACAAGAACATTGCCGTGTTATATTTCCAACGTAACTATTGATCTATATAGTGAAGCTTTAAGAATTCTGATAACAGATTTGAATTTGTCATCAAGTCCACTTGTCCACATTTAAAATACTTAAATATTGTATAAAAAATTATGTGTTATTTATCATTTAATATCAGTCTGTGGTAATGCAGATTTGAAATTCAGTTTTAAACGTACATTTTTCTTCGACACTTAGACATTCTTACGGTGTTTTGTTTATCGTTTTAGATATTTACTAGAATATTATCAATTAATGTTTTGATATTTTCTTATCGTAATATTTTTAATAATTTATACAATATATACATATAGAAAAATGTATTAATATAATAATAACAATATACTAAATTTTTAAATTGAACTTAAAATTTTTACCTCAGAATTTAAATATATCTGTCCAGAACATACAATTAATTCACTTAAAATAGCTAGTTACTTATAAACTTAATAATATTATAGTATATAAAAATATATTTTACAGCCTCTTTCATCTACACCGTCAAATATATCCAACGATTCATGTCCTCTGTTCATAGGGAATTATTTGAACAGTTGCTTAAATGCTAGATCGATGTATGGATGAAGGTAAACATAACTTGATATTTTAAAACAATAATCTTATTATTTTACGTTAAAACGATGAGTGATATGTTAATTGTCTAACTACTTATTAGTGAAAAATCTGAAAAAAACAATATCGTGATAACATAAAATCCGCCTAATATTTATATGTTCCACTCTTCTGAAATCGTTTCTTAACATTAAAACGGTTTTGAACCCTTAAACTACCAATTGCCAGCAAGGTAGTTTATTGTTCTAAACGTTATAGTGATTTCAAAAAGTTTCAAAACTGTTTGCATGGTAAGGAACCGTTTTGAGTACAAAACTGCACCATGAAACGTACTAATTGTAGTCTATGCTTTTTAAGATATCATAATTCGTGGTCTTCGTACACCATCTACATACGTATATCTTATAGACTATGCACAAATTTAAAATAAATTATAGGCTTTTTATTAAAACCACTGTGAAAAAACGAACATTTTTTTTTTGTTATCAAAAACTACAGTGATAAGATAAATGTAATGAAATAACCCATTCCACTAAATGTTCTAGGTGTCGGCAAAATGTATTGATTACTGAGTACTTCAAGATAAAATTTCCTAAGAGATGTTAGGTAATTTAAATTTAAATTTCTTTGTCACGGTAAAAATGTACAAGTGTGTTAATTTGTGAATATTCAGTACAGCCATGGCAATATAAGCAAATACACAAGTCGTTTACAATGTTGTACAATTATTGGTAATAAGTTTGGTGTTTTCAATACATTTGTTACAACCTACATGTACATTTTAATTTTATTACCAATGTTAAAATCGTTTTAATGTACAATTTCAGAAATACAATAATTAATTTTATCAGTTTAAATGCCAGATTCGTGGGGAAGTTTTACGAATAAACCTGCAAGAGGATGGCTACATCCAGATAATGTGTATTACACGGAGTAGTGTCTGTTACGAAGTTCGGGTAAATTTTAATTTAAAATAAAAATGTAATCCTGTTAATATTAAGATCGAAATTATTTATTTTTGTACATTAAAAAAATATACCTGTCAAAAATGATTAGAGTTTTTCCAACTGTGCTATTTAAGTTTATACTCGACACATTTAAGTTTATAGTATATAGATACACTCACACAAAATTAATAGGTCGAGTTGTGATAACTGTAAGTGTGGTGGTTTAAGGTGTTTTAAAAATATTTCACTTATACAGTCCAAACAATTAATAGTTAATTAAAATAATTTTTTGATTTTTGGATTTACTCCGTTCGAACAGGACAATTTCTGTTAGGCTATCCTGATTTATCATACTAACCGAAGTTAGGATAATAATTTAATTGTCACAAACATGAAAACTATTATTATTATTACTTCTATTTACACGATTATCTAGCAATAGCAAAGCATTGCGCGGCCCAGTAATTTGTGTAGTAATTAGTTAGCTAGTAATTTAATACATTGTAAAAATAAATAAATAACACTTTATACAATTTCAGTATGTTGGATGTTTGGAAGTACTTATATCTATGAAAAGTTTGGACTTTGACACTCGATTTTTAGTTGCCAAGTATTATTAAAAATAATTTGTGATCAATTATTTTTAGAGAATATATAAATAAAGTTTGCTAAGCAGCTGGTCTAAAAACTGCAGACAAAAAACAAAAAGTAAAATCAATATTATAAATGATTTAAAGTATTATAAAGTATCAATAGTTTGCAACTTGTAATATTTATTCTTAAGGCAATGAAAACGAATATAATATATAGCTTTATAAAAATATAATTTAGTATTTCTTAGTTTCCTATTGCATATTGTCATTTACTTTGTTAATTGGACATATCGAAATGGATAAGTAGCAAGTAGTTGGTGGCAGTAAAATGTGCGAGTTGGTCCTCATCACAAAGTTCAGTGCTACTGTTATAATAATAAAATATCTATACCTAATAACTTTAAGGAAAAATGTCTTTCTATAACCTGTGGTAATAATAATTTGACTACTACAATAAATAAAGTGTATGCCATTAGAACCAATTAATCCTTTCACTTCACGATAGGTTGTCTACAGTTCATTCATTAATCTGTCAATTGTTGACACTGTTAAATGTTTATATTATATATTTCAAATAACAAAAAAATTAAATATATTTTTTAATACGTATATTCGTGTTACAAATTAGGTTGTGTATTTAATTTTGAACAATAATAAGTTAAAACAAGAATATTTATAATAACATAATAACACTATAATCAATTTTACATACATACTTAATTTCATTTGCAGATTCCACATAGAACATCAATTGATTCATCAATCAACGAATTATAGAATTCACTTATTTATACATTCTTTCTAAAATGGATTATTATTCAAAGTGTATGGAATGTGGTTGTGTATTCAACAACCTCAAGGATTACTCAACTCATGTAATAAAGAATCATTTCAACTCAAAAAGAGTAAAATCAACAAAAAAAATTGTAACTAAACAAATTAAGAAGGAACCTAAGAAGAAAATTGCAAAGAAAATTGAGAGGAAAACTGTGTTTTGCAAAGAGTGTCAAAAATCGTATTGTTCTACAGCATCTTACAATACTCATAGAAATAAGTTTCACACAACAAAAGAACCCATTAAACTTCGCTCTAGAGCAAATCGAGATGTACTCGAAAAGCAGTTACCAACTGAATTGATTGAAAATGAGTTAACAACTGATGAGGAAAAAAATGAGTTAACTGAACAGGAGATAGAAAAGTTACATTGTAATAAATGCCAAATATTGACGTCAGCCTATAGTGTTTTTGTTACCGATGAAAAAAGTTCCACTAAAATTAGAATGTTACTTCCAACAGTACATGGAGATATTAAATTAATTCTCTGTAATTCATGCCTACTCTATACACTAAATCCATTATCCATCCATCCAAAAATTAAAAGTGAAAAAAGTAATGTAAAAATTGAAAAAGATGAACAAACATCAAATTATTCGGAACAAGACGATGTGAAAATAAAAATAGAAAAAGACAGTTCAGATAATGATTCAACCTGTTCGATTAAGGAGGAAGCAGTTTCAAATACAATAGTTAATGAAATACCCGAAGAACACAAAGAAGTATTCGAGACAATGGCAATCAATGTGCCCAGTAATAAATTTAATTGTATTTTTTGTAAAACATCTTGCGGTAGAAATGATCACTTTGAAATAAATAAGTGGTATGCACCAAATCTAACCGGCGACTAACAAAACAACTTCATCACTAGTGACCGTCCAAGTTGAACTATGTCCAACCTTTGAAAGATAATTTGAGTGTATCATCGCCATATCTTCATACATCGTTGTGGAAGCGAACAATACACTGGCCGTGACTTGATCAGATTACATCGAATTTTGAGGTTGGCTTCCAACAGGCTTGTGGTTTTTATATTAAGTTGCAAAAGCAAGTGGTCACAGCCCTAACAGCAGACAGGACGGCTAGCAGACTGACCGGGTGAATTCCTAAGTACAGCGGAGTTTGTTCATGTTCGTCTGTTTTATATCAACATGAGGCGCACCTTATCAGTACCTGATCTAACCAGAGTTCTATGGTTTTAGTGTAAGTATGAAAACCTGAAACTTTTCAATTGTCAATTCTCATAGGATACTTTTGAGCAGACTTTGATTTGTTTGTTTTCCTTCACAGGGAGACCTTTTGTATGGCGGTCAGTGTTCCTAGGAGGCAGGGACCTCTTATGCGAACCATAGACTTCCCAATTAACAGAACATAAAGAAACAAAAAACTTGTGTCTTCTTCACTTTGCGTTGCACAGTCCTTTAACAACATGGTAAAGGACATATTGTGTTGCAGGTAGCAGAAGGGACAACCTGAATGACCTGCCACCAGAAAACTGAACCCTTCCCTGCACAACGAATGAATCATCGGGTTGTTACTCCAAGCAGCCTGATCCTTGAATCGGGTCGCAAACTGGAAATATACGAGACACTCTTGGTGGTCTGGTTCCATGAACTGCGCCAAAAAGCTAAAATTGAGTAGTCAATGGTGTTTTATCGTATTTTATATATATATATATATATGTAATGTAAATTTATTTATATTCATTCAAATTTGTAAATAAATTATTGGTAAATTTGGTTCCTATTAATTATTTTATTTGTATATACTTGTATTAAATTAATTTTATTATAATATATATATATATATATATATGTATGTGTGTAACTGTACATAATAATTGTAAAATAATAATACCTAGTGCAATTAAATTACTGTATGTGAGTTATTGTACTTTTGATATAATAAAAAAAATATTGTAAAATAATTAAAAATTGAATACTATCAATACATTATTTCAGTTTAAAATTCTGTATGCTTGTAGTAAGTATATGTTTAGCTCTAATAATCACTAAAAATGTCCAATTGTCTTATGAAGGAGTAGTGTCGTATATAAAAACTGAGCCATTTATGTCTTTCTAATACGTAATTTCAATTTTTGTTTATATATTTTCCCGAAATGTCACGATAAGTGACGACACATTATTATCGTTGTTTCCATAAAATGAAAGATTAACATATTTAACCCAATCATTCTTATGTAGACATTTTATTCATAGATCTAAGTGAAATTGTATTATTGAAATTGCAATATTTTTTATCTTCAATTTACCCCCCCCCCTACTCTGAAACGGGACTTTGATATCCGGATTTGTTCTAAAAACATTATGGTAACCCTATATAGTAAAAGTATTAATATTATGGAATTAAAGATTATGATTTAGTATTTACCATAATCTTTATGCTAAATATTTAATTATTATACAATCTAATCATACCTGACTATGTATTGAAGAAAAATAAGAAAAAAAAACTTAAAATATTTATTGGTAACAAAAAATTACAGAATATTTGATGAAAATTCCAAGTTTATACAATTATTTTTTTACCGGATTACAACCATATAAAACAGAAACCGTTGTGCCGTAGATATTCCTGTTCTCCCCTCCCCCCTTAAAAATAAGAAAATTATATATAATATCCCCAACCAGCAAACGTTTAGTACGATTACTAAATACAATTATCGTTATAAATGTACCTTAGCGTTATGTTTCATTATGTTCTCTGTGGCCATGAAATGGAATATCTTCAGTGGCGATTGTTAACATTGTATTCTATTCAATACCAGTTTCTATTAATTTGCTTTTCGTGATTTTCGTTTGAACTTAGTTTCGAAATTAATAATAAACAGCCATACATAACAATTGATGAGTTACTCAAGCCTTTCTGTTCCTCGTAATGTATGGGTCCAATAATTAAATTCTCGTATCCATTGTTAGTGTTTAATACTATTGTTTTCAAAAACAGAATCTATAAAAAAAAATGACGGCCCATATAATTAAATATCATGCAATAGCATCAGCGACCCCCTTTAAAAATTACCTTATTTTTGTGAGCACCAACCGCTTATTCTTTTATGAAAAAAATAAAATATTAGACTATTTTAACAACATTAATAATTGTATTATATTATATTATTTAGTAGTACAACTGATCACAAATATCATAAAGATTGCTCACTGGTCGGTTTTAATGTGGTGTAAAATAAAACTCCTGCTAGATAGCAGTAAATAATTGTTTTAAGATAAAATAAAATAAATTCATTAATTACTCTTTTAGCCATTATAAATCTAGTGGTCTTGGGGAAAACCAGCTCTTGGCTATAATTAAAGATAATTTGAATCGTGTTTGTGGTCCCCGTCAGTATTATGTAAGGACGGTTTGTAAACAGTAGACATTTCTTATGGCATATTTTTTATGTTTAATTATGTTTTGTTTATTAAATTATTCTACTTAATCGTTTATTTGAATAGAAAATTATTATTATTTGATCGGAAAGCAGTGATATAGTTCGTGGACACACTTGCAATACAAGAACATTGCCGTGTTATATTTCCAACGTAACTATTGATCTATATAGTGAAGCTTTAAGAATTCTGATAACAGATTTGAATTTGTCATCAAGTCCACTTGTCCACATTTAAAATACTTAAATATTGTATAAAAAATTATGTGTTATTTATCATTTAATATCAGTCTGTGGTAATGCAGATTTGAAATTCAGTTTTAAACGTACATTTTTCTTCGACACTTAGACATTCTTACGGTGTTTTGTTTATCGTTTTAGATATTTACTAGAATATTATCAATTAATGTTTTGATATTTTCTTATCGTAATATTTTTAATAATTTATACAATATATACATATAGAAAAATGTATTAATATAATAATAACAATATACTAAATTTTTAAATTGAACTTAAAATTTTTACCTCAGAATTTAAATATATCTGTCCAGAACATACAATTAATTCACTTAAAATAGCTAGTTACTTATAAACTTAATAATATTATAGTATATAAAAATATATTTTACAGCCTCTTTCATCTACACCGTCAAATATATCCAACGATTCATGTCCTCTGTTCATAGGGAATTATTTGAACAGTTGCTTAAATGCTAGATCGATGTATGGATGAAGGTAAACATAACTTGATATTTTAAAACAATAATCTTATTATTTTACGTTAAAACGATGAGTGATATGTTAATTGTCTAACTACTTATTAGTGAAAAATCTGAAAAAAACAATATCGTGATAACATAAAATCCGCCTAATATTTATATGTTCCACTCTTCTGAAATCGTTTCTTAACATTAAAACGGTTTTGAACCCTTAAACTACCAATTGCCAGCAAGGTAGTTTATTGTTCTAAACGTTATAGTGATTTCAAAAAGTTTCAAAACTGTTTGCATGGTAAGGAACCGTTTTGAGTACAAAACTGCACCATGAAACGTACTAATTGTAGTCTATGCTTTTTAAGATATCATAATTCGTGGTCTTCGTACACCATCTACATACGTATATCTTATAGACTATGCACAAATTTAAAATAAATTATAGGCTTTTTATTAAAACCACTGTGAAAAAACGAACATTTTTTTTTTGTTATCAAAAACTACAGTGATAAGATAAATGTAATGAAATAACCCATTCCACTAAATGTTCTAGGTGTCGGCAAAATGTATTGATTACTGAGTACTTCAAGATAAAATTTCCTAAGAGATGTTAGGTAATTTAAATTTAAATTTCTTTGTCACGGTAAAAATGTACAAGTGTGTTAATTTGTGAATATTCAGTACAGCCATGGCAATATAAGCAAATACACAAGTCGTTTACAATGTTGTACAATTATTGGTAATAAGTTTGGTGTTTTCAATACATTTGTTACAACCTACATGTACATTTTAATTTTATTACCAATGTTAAAATCGTTTTAATGTACAATTTCAGAAATACAATAATTAATTTTATCAGTTTAAATGCCAGATTCGTGGGGAAGTTTTACGAATAAACCTGCAAGAGGATGGCTACATCCAGATAATGTGTATTACACGGAGTAGTGTCTGTTACGAAGTTCGGGTAAATTTTAATTTAAAATAAAAATGTAATCCTGTTAATATTAAGATCGAAATTATTTATTTTTGTACATTAAAAAAATATACCTGTCAAAAATGATTAGAGTTTTTCCAACTGTGCTATTTAAGTTTATACTCGACACATTTAAGTTTATAGTATATAGATACACTCACACAAAATTAATAGGTCGAGTTGTGATAACTGTAAGTGTGGTGGTTTAAGGTGTTTTAAAAATATTTCACTTATACAGTCCAAACAATTAATAGTTAATTAAAATAATTTTTTGATTTTTGGATTTACTCCGTTCGAACAGGACAATTTCTGTTAGGCTATCCTGATTTATCATACTAACCGAAGTTAGGATAATAATTTAATTGTCACAAACATGAAAACTATTATTATTATTACTTCTATTTACACGATTATCTAGCAATAGCAAAGCATTGCGCGGCCCAGTAATTTGTGTAGTAATTAGTTAGCTAGTAATTTAATACATTGTAAAAATAAATAAATAACACTTTATACAATTTCAGTATGTTGGATGTTTGGAAGTACTTATATCTATGAAAAGTTTGGACTTTGACACTCGATTTTTAGTTGCCAAGTATTATTAAAAATAATTTGTGATCAATTATTTTTAGAGAATATATAAATAAAGTTTGCTAAGCAGCTGGTCTAAAAACTGCAGACAAAAAACAAAAAGTAAAATCAATATTATAAATGATTTAAAGTATTATAAAGTATCAATAGTTTGCAACTTGTAATATTTATTCTTAAGGCAATGAAAACGAATATAATATATAGCTTTATAAAAATATAATTTAGTATTTCTTAGTTTCCTATTGCATATTGTCATTTACTTTGTTAATTGGACATATCGAAATGGATAAGTAGCAAGTAGTTGGTGGCAGTAAAATGTGCGAGTTGGTCCTCATCACAAAGTTCAGTGCTACTGTTATAATAATAAAATATCTATACCTAATAACTTTAAGGAAAAATGTCTTTCTATAACCTGTGGTAATAATAATTTGACTACTACAATAAATAAAGTGTATGCCATTAGAACCAATTAATCCTTTCACTTCACGATAGGTTGTCTACAGTTCATTCATTAATCTGTCAATTGTTGACACTGTTAAATGTTTATATTATATATTTCAAATAACAAAAAAATTAAATATATTTTTTAATACGTATATTCGTGTTACAAATTAGGTTGTGTATTTAATTTTGAACAATAATAAGTTAAAACAAGAATATTTATAATAACATAATAACACTATAATCAATTTTACATACATACTTAATTTCATTTGCAGATTCCACATAGAACATCAATTGATTCATCAATCAACGAATTATAGAATTCACTTATTTATACATTCTTTCTAAAATGGATTATTATTCAAAGTGTATGGAATGTGGTTGTGTATTCAACAACCTCAAGGATTACTCAACTCATGTAATAAAGAATCATTTCAACTCAAAAAGAGTAAAATCAACAAAAAAAATTGTAACTAAACAAATTAAGAAGGAACCTAAGAAGAAAATTGCAAAGAAAATTGAGAGGAAAACTGTGTTTTGCAAAGAGTGTCAAAAATCGTATTGTTCTACAGCATCTTACAATACTCATAGAAATAAGTTTCACACAACAAAAGAACCCATTAAACTTCGCTCTAGAGCAAATCGAGATGTACTCGAAAAGCAGTTACCAACTGAATTGATTGAAAATGAGTTAACAACTGATGAGGAAAAAAATGAGTTAACTGAACAGGAGATAGAAAAGTTACATTGTAATAAATGCCAAATATTGACGTCAGCCTATAGTGTTTTTGTTACCGATGAAAAAAGTTCCACTAAAATTAGAATGTTACTTCCAACAGTACATGGAGATATTAAATTAATTCTCTGTAATTCATGCCTACTCTATACACTAAATCCATTATCCATCCATCCAAAAATTAAAAGTGAAAAAAGTAATGTAAAAATTGAAAAAGATGAACAAACATCAAATTATTCGGAACAAGACGATGTGAAAATAAAAATAGAAAAAGACAGTTCAGATAATGATTCAACCTGTTCGATTAAGGAGGAAGCAGTTTCAAATACAATAGTTAATGAAATACCCGAAGAACACAAAGAAGTATTCGAGACAATGGCAATCAATGTGCCCAGTAATAAATTTAATTGTATTTTTTGTAAAACATCTTGCGGTAGAAATGATCACTTTGAAATAAATAAGTGGTATGCACCAAATCTAACCGGCGACTAACAAAACAACTTCATCACTAGTGACCGTCCAAGTTGAACTATGTCCAACCTTTGAAAGATAATTTGAGTGTATCATCGCCATATCTTCATACATCGTTGTGGAAGCGAACAATACACTGGCCGTGACTTGATCAGATTACATCGAATTTTGAGGTTGGCTTCCAACAGGCTTGTGGTTTTTATATTAAGTTGCAAAAGCAAGTGGTCACAGCCCTAACAGCAGACAGGACGGCTAGCAGACTGACCGGGTGAATTCCTAAGTACAGCGGAGTTTGTTCATGTTCGTCTGTTTTATATCAACATGAGGCGCACCTTATCAGTACCTGATCTAACCAGAGTTCTATGGTTTTAGTGTAAGTATGAAAACCTGAAACTTTTCAATTGTCAATTCTCATAGGATACTTTTGAGCAGACTTTGATTTGTTTGTTTTCCTTCACAGGGAGACCTTTTGTATGGCGGTCAGTGTTCCTAGGAGGCAGGGACCTCTTATGCGAACCATAGACTTCCCAATTAACAGAACATAAAGAAACAAAAAACTTGTGTCTTCTTCACTTTGCGTTGCACAGTCCTTTAACAACATGGTAAAGGACATATTGTGTTGCAGGTAGCAGAAGGGACAACCTGAATGACCTGCCACCAGAAAACTGAACCCTTCCCTGCACAACGAATGAATCATCGGGTTGTTACTCCAAGCAGCCTGATCCTTGAATCGGGTCGCAAACTGGAAATATACGAGACACTCTTGGTGGTCTGGTTCCATGAACTGCGCCAAAAAGCTAAAATTGAGTAGTCAATGGTGTTTTATCGTATTTTATATATATATATATATATGTAATGTAAATTTATTTATATTCATTCAAATTTGTAAATAAATTATTGGTAAATTTGGTTCCTATTAATTATTTTATTTGTATATACTTGTATTAAATTAATTTTATTATAATATATATATATATATATATATGTATGTGTGTAACTGTACATAATAATTGTAAAATAATAATACCTAGTGCAATTAAATTACTGTATGTGAGTTATTGTACTTTTGATATAATAAAAAAAATATTGTAAAATAATTAAAAATTGAATACTATCAATACATTATTTCAGTTTAAAATTCTGTATGCTTGTAGTAAGTATATGTTTAGCTCTAATAATCACTAAAAATGTCCAATTGTCTTATGAAGGAGTAGTGTCGTATATAAAAACTGAGCCATTTATGTCTTTCTAATACGTAATTTCAATTTTTGTTTATATATTTTCCCGAAATGTCACGATAAGTGACGACACATTATTATCGTTGTTTCCATAAAATGAAAGATTAACATATTTAACCCAATCATTCTTATGTAGACATTTTATTCATAGATCTAAGTGAAATTGTATTATTGAAATTGCAATATTTTTTATCTTCAATTTACCCCCCCCCCCTACTCTGAAACGGGACTTTGATATCCGGATTTGTTCTAAAAACATTATGGTAACCCTATATAGTAAAAGTATTAATATTATGGAATTAAAGATTATGATTTAGTATTTACCATAATCTTTATGCTAAATATTTAATTATTATACAATCTAATCATACCTGACTATGTATTGAAGAAAAATAAGAAAAAAAAACTTAAAATATTTATTGGTAACAAAAAATTACAGAATATTTGATGAAAATTCCAAGTTTATACAATTATTTTTTTACCGGATTACAACCATATAAAACAGAAACCGTTGTGCCGTAGATATTCCTGTTCTCCCCTCCCCCCTTAAAAATAAGAAAATTATATATAATATCCCCAACCAGCAAACGTTTAGTACGATTACTAAATACAATTATCGTTATAAATGTACCTTAGCGTTATGTTTCATTATGTTCTCTGTGGCCATGAAATGGAATATCTTCAGTGGCGATTGTTAACATTGTATTCTATTCAATACCAGTTTCTATTAATTTGCTTTTCGTGATTTTCGTTTGAACTTAGTTTCGAAATTAATAATAAACAGCCATACATAACAATTGATGAGTTACTCAAGCCTTTCTGTTCCTCGTAATGTATGGGTCCAATAATTAAATTCTCGTATCCATTGTTAGTGTTTAATACTATTGTTTTCAAAAACAGAATCTATAAAAAAAAATGACGGCCCATATAATTAAATATCATGCAATAGCATCAGCGACCCCCTTTAAAAATTACCTTATTTTTGTGAGCACCAACCGCTTATTCTTTTATGAAAAAAATAAAATATTAGACTATTTTAACAACATTAATAATTGTATTATATTATATTATTTAGTAGTACAACTGATCACAAATATCATAAAGATTGCTCACTGGTCGGTTTTAATGTGGTGTAAAATAAAACTCCTGCTAGATAGCAGTAAATAATTGTTTTAAGATAAAATAAAATAAATTCATTAATTACTCTTTTAGCCATTATAAATCTAGTGGTCTTGGGGAAAACCAGCTCTTGGCTATAATTAAAGATAATTTGAATCGTGTTTGTGGTCCCCGTCAGTATTATGTAAGGACGGTTTGTAAACAGTAGACATTTCTTATGGCATATTTTTTATGTTTAATTATGTTTTGTTTATTAAATTATTCTACTTAATCGTTTATTTGAATAGAAAATTATTATTATTTGATCGGAAAGCAGTGATATAGTTCGTGGACACACTTGCAATACAAGAACATTGCCGTGTTATATTTCCAACGTAACTATTGATCTATATAGTGAAGCTTTAAGAATTCTGATAACAGATTTGAATTTGTCATCAAGTCCACTTGTCCACATTTAAAATACTTAAATATTGTATAAAAAATTATGTGTTATTTATCATTTAATATCAGTCTGTGGTAATGCAGATTTGAAATTCAGTTTTAAACGTACATTTTTCTTCGACACTTAGACATTCTTACGGTGTTTTGTTTATCGTTTTAGATATTTACTAGAATATTATCAATTAATGTTTTGATATTTTCTTATCGTAATATTTTTAATAATTTATACAATATATACATATAGAAAAATGTATTAATATAATAATAACAATATACTAAATTTTTAAATTGAACTTAAAATTTTTACCTCAGAATTTAAATATATCTGTCCAGAACATACAATTAATTCACTTAAAATAGCTAGTTACTTATAAACTTAATAATATTATAGTATATAAAAATATATTTTACAGCCTCTTTCATCTACACCGTCAAATATATCCAACGATTCATGTCCTCTGTTCATAGGGAATTATTTGAACAGTTGCTTAAATGCTAGATCGATGTATGGATGAAGGTAAACATAACTTGATATTTTAAAACAATAATCTTATTATTTTACGTTAAAACGATGAGTGATATGTTAATTGTCTAACTACTTATTAGTGAAAAATCTGAAAAAAACAATATCGTGATAACATAAAATCCGCCTAATATTTATATGTTCCACTCTTCTGAAATCGTTTCTTAACATTAAAACGGTTTTGAACCCTTAAACTACCAATTGCCAGCAAGGTAGTTTATTGTTCTAAACGTTATAGTGATTTCAAAAAGTTTCAAAACTGTTTGCATGGTAAGGAACCGTTTTGAGTACAAAACTGCACCATGAAACGTACTAATTGTAGTCTATGCTTTTTAAGATATCATAATTCGTGGTCTTCGTACACCATCTACATACGTATATCTTATAGACTATGCACAAATTTAAAATAAATTATAGGCTTTTTATTAAAACCACTGTGAAAAAACGAACATTTTTTTTTTGTTATCAAAAACTACAGTGATAAGATAAATGTAATGAAATAACCCATTCCACTAAATGTTCTAGGTGTCGGCAAAATGTATTGATTACTGAGTACTTCAAGATAAAATTTCCTAAGAGATGTTAGGTAATTTAAATTTAAATTTCTTTGTCACGGTAAAAATGTACAAGTGTGTTAATTTGTGAATATTCAGTACAGCCATGGCAATATAAGCAAATACACAAGTCGTTTACAATGTTGTACAATTATTGGTAATAAGTTTGGTGTTTTCAATACATTTGTTACAACCTACATGTACATTTTAATTTTATTACCAATGTTAAAATCGTTTTAATGTACAATTTCAGAAATACAATAATTAATTTTATCAGTTTAAATGCCAGATTCGTGGGGAAGTTTTACGAATAAACCTGCAAGAGGATGGCTACATCCAGATAATGTGTATTACACGGAGTAGTGTCTGTTACGAAGTTCGGGTAAATTTTAATTTAAAATAAAAATGTAATCCTGTTAATATTAAGATCGAAATTATTTATTTTTGTACATTAAAAAAATATACCTGTCAAAAATGATTAGAGTTTTTCCAACTGTGCTATTTAAGTTTATACTCGACACATTTAAGTTTATAGTATATAGATACACTCACACAAAATTAATAGGTCGAGTTGTGATAACTGTAAGTGTGGTGGTTTAAGGTGTTTTAAAAATATTTCACTTATACAGTCCAAACAATTAATAGTTAATTAAAATAATTTTTTGATTTTTGGATTTACTCCGTTCGAACAGGACAATTTCTGTTAGGCTATCCTGATTTATCATACTAACCGAAGTTAGGATAATAATTTAATTGTCACAAACATGAAAACTATTATTATTATTACTTCTATTTACACGATTATCTAGCAATAGCAAAGCATTGCGCGGCCCAGTAATTTGTGTAGTAATTAGTTAGCTAGTAATTTAATACATTGTAAAAATAAATAAATAACACTTTATACAATTTCAGTATGTTGGATGTTTGGAAGTACTTATATCTATGAAAAGTTTGGACTTTGACACTCGATTTTTAGTTGCCAAGTATTATTAAAAATAATTTGTGATCAATTATTTTTAGAGAATATATAAATAAAGTTTGCTAAGCAGCTGGTCTAAAAACTGCAGACAAAAAACAAAAAGTAAAATCAATATTATAAATGATTTAAAGTATTATAAAGTATCAATAGTTTGCAACTTGTAATATTTATTCTTAAGGCAATGAAAACGAATATAATATATAGCTTTATAAAAATATAATTTAGTATTTCTTAGTTTCCTATTGCATATTGTCATTTACTTTGTTAATTGGACATATCGAAATGGATAAGTAGCAAGTAGTTGGTGGCAGTAAAATGTGCGAGTTGGTCCTCATCACAAAGTTCAGTGCTACTGTTATAATAATAAAATATCTATACCTAATAACTTTAAGGAAAAATGTCTTTCTATAACCTGTGGTAATAATAATTTGACTACTACAATAAATAAAGTGTATGCCATTAGAACCAATTAATCCTTTCACTTCACGATAGGTTGTCTACAGTTCATTCATTAATCTGTCAATTGTTGACACTGTTAAATGTTGATATTATATATTTCAAATAACAAAAAAATTAAATATATTTTTTAATACGTATATTCGTGTTACAAATTAGGTTGTGTATTTAATTTTGAACAATAATAAGTTAAAACAAGAATATTTATAATAACATAATAACACTATAATCAATTTTACATACATACTTAATTTCATTTGCAGATTCCACATAGAACATCAATTGATTCATCAATCAACGAATTATAGAATTCACTTATTTATACATTCTTTCTAAAATGGATTATTATTCAAAGTGTATGGAATGTGGTTGTGTATTCAACAACCTCAAGGATTACTCAACTCATGTAATAAAGAATCATTTCAACTCAAAAAGAGTAAAATCAACAAAAAAAATTGTAACTAAACAAATTAAGAAGGAACCTAAGAAGAAAATTGCAAAGAAAATTGAGAGGAAAACTGTGTTTTGCAAAGAGTGTCAAAAATCGTATTGTTCTACAGCATCTTACAATACTCATAGAAATAAGTTTCACACAACAAAAGAACCCATTAAACTTCGCTCTAGAGCAAATCGAGATGTACTCGAAAAGCAGTTACCAACTGAATTGATTGAAAATGAGTTAACAACTGATGAGGAAAAAAATGAGTTAACTGAACAGGAGATAGAAAAGTTACATTGTAATAAATGCCAAATATTGACGTCAGCCTATAGTGTTTTTGTTACCGATGAAAAAAGTTCCACTAAAATTAGAATGTTACTTCCAACAGTACATGGAGATATTAAATTAATTCTCTGTAATTCATGCCTACTCTATACACTAAATCCATTATCCATCCATCCAAAAATTAAAAGTGAAAAAAGTAATGTAAAAATTGAAAAAGATGAACAAACATCAAATTATTCGGAACAAGACGATGTGAAAATAAAAATAGAAAAAGACAGTTCAGATAATGATTCAACCTGTTCGATTAAGGAGGAAGCAGTTTCAAATACAATAGTTAATGAAATACCCGAAGAACACAAAGAAGTATTCGAGACAATGGCAATCAATGTGCCCAGTAATAAATTTAATTGTATTTTTTGTAAAACATCTTGCGGTAGAAATGATCACTTTGAAATAAATAAGTGGTATGCACCAAATCTAACCGGCGACTAACAAAACAACTTCATCACTAGTGACCGTCCAAGTTGAACTATGTCCAACCTTTGAAAGATAATTTGAGTGTATCATCGCCATATCTTCATACATCGTTGTGGAAGCGAACAATACACTGGCCGTGACTTGATCAGATTACATCGAATTTTGAGGTTGGCTTCCAACAGGCTTGTGGTTTTTATATTAAGTTGCAAAAGCAAGTGGTCACAGCCCTAACAGCAGACAGGACGGCTAGCAGACTGACCGGGTGAATTCCTAAGTACAGCGGAGTTTGTTCATGTTCGTCTGTTTTATATCAACATGAGGCGCACCTTATCAGTACCTGATCTAACCAGAGTTCTATGGTTTTAGTGTAAGTATGAAAACCTGAAACTTTTCAATTGTCAATTCTCATAGGATACTTTTGAGCAGACTTTGATTTGTTTGTTTTCCTTCACAGGGAGACCTTTTGTATGGCGGTCAGTGTTCCTAGGAGGCAGGGACCTCTTATGCGAACCATAGACTTCCCAATTAACAGAACATAAAGAAACAAAAAACTTGTGTCTTCTTCACTTTGCGTTGCACAGTCCTTTAACAACATGGTAAAGGACATATTGTGTTGCAGGTAGCAGAAGGGACAACCTGAATGACCTGCCACCAGAAAACTGAACCCTTCCCTGCACAACGAATGAATCATCGGGTTGTTACTCCAAGCAGCCTGATCCTTGAATCGGGTCGCAAACTGGAAATATACGAGACACTCTTGGTGGTCTGGTTCCATGAACTGCGCCAAAAAGCTAAAATTGAGTAGTCAATGGTGTTTTATCGTATTTTATATATATATATATATATGTAATGTAAATTTATTTATATTCATTCAAATTTGTAAATAAATTATTGGTAAATTTGGTTCCTATTAATTATTTTATTTGTATATACTTGTATTAAATTAATTTTATTATAATATATATATATATATATATATGTATGTGTGTAACTGTACATAATAATTGTAAAATAATAATACCTAGTGCAATTAAATTACTGTATGTGAGTTATTGTACTTTTGATATAATAAAAAAAATATTGTAAAATAATTAAAAATTGAATACTATCAATACATTATTTCAGTTTAAAATTCTGTATGCTTGTAGTAAGTATATGTTTAGCTCTAATAATCACTAAAAATGTCCAATTGTCTTATGAAGGAGTAGTGTCGTATATAAAAACTGAGCCATTTATGTCTTTCTAATACGTAATTTCAATTTTTGTTTATATATTTTCCCGAAATGTCACGATAAGTGACGACACATTATTATCGTTGTTTCCATAAAATGAAAGATTAACATATTTAACCCAATCATTCTTATGTAGACATTTTATTCATAGATCTAAGTGAAATTGTATTATTGAAATTGCAATATTTTTTATCTTCAATTTACCCCCCCCCCCTACTCTGAAACGGGACTTTGATATCCGGATTTGTTCTAAAAACATTATGGTAACCCTATATAGTAAAAGTATTAATATTATGGAATTAAAGATTATGATTTAGTATTTACCATAATCTTTATGCTAAATATTTAATTATTATACAATCTAATCATACCTGACTATGTATTGAAGAAAAATAAGAAAAAAAAACTTAAAATATTTATTGGTAACAAAAAATTACAGAATATTTGATGAAAATTCCAAGTTTATACAATTATTTTTTTACCGGATTACAACCATATAAAACAGAAACCGTTGTGCCGTAGATATTCCTGTTCTCCCCTCCCCCCTTAAAAATAAGAAAATTATATATAATATCCCCAACCAGCAAACGTTTAGTACGATTACTAAATACAATTATCGTTATAAATGTACCTTAGCGTTATGTTTCATTATGTTCTCTGTGGCCATGAAATGGAATATCTTCAGTGGCGATTGTTAACATTGTATTCTATTCAATACCAGTTTCTATTAATTTGCTTTTCGTGATTTTCGTTTGAACTTAGTTTCGAAATTAATAATAAACAGCCATACATAACAATTGATGAGTTACTCAAGCCTTTCTGTTCCTCGTAATGTATGGGTCCAATAATTAAATTCTCGTATCCATTGTTAGTGTTTAATACTATTGTTTTCAAAAACAGAATCTATAAAAAAAAATGACGGCCCATATAATTAAATATCATGCAATAGCATCAGCGACCCCCTTTAAAAATTACCTTATTTTTGTGAGCACCAACCGCTTATTCTTTTATGAAAAAAATAAAATATTAGACTATTTTAACAACATTAATAATTGTATTATATTATATTATTTAGTAGTACAACTGATCACAAATATCATAAAGATTGCTCACTGGTCGGTTTTAATGTGGTGTAAAATAAAACTCCTGCTAGATAGCAGTAAATAATTGTTTTAAGATAAAATAAAATAAATTCATTAATTACTCTTTTAGCCATTATAAATCTAGTGGTCTTGGGGAAAACCAGCTCTTGGCTATAATTAAAGATAATTTGAATCGTGTTTGTGGTCCCCGTCAGTATTATGTAAGGACGGTTTGTAAACAGTAGACATTTCTTATGGCATATTTTTTATGTTTAATTATGTTTTGTTTATTAAATTATTCTACTTAATCGTTTATTTGAATAGAAAATTATTATTATTTGATCGGAAAGCAGTGATATAGTTCGTGGACACACTTGCAATACAAGAACATTGCCGTGTTATATTTCCAACGTAACTATTGATCTATATAGTGAAGCTTTAAGAATTCTGATAACAGATTTGAATTTGTCATCAAGTCCACTTGTCCACATTTAAAATACTTAAATATTGTATAAAAAATTATGTGTTATTTATCATTTAATATCAGTCTGTGGTAATGCAGATTTGAAATTCAGTTTTAAACGTACATTTTTCTTCGACACTTAGACATTCTTACGGTGTTTTGTTTATCGTTTTAGATATTTACTAGAATATTATCAATTAATGTTTTGATATTTTCTTATCGTAATATTTTTAATAATTTATACAATATATACATATAGAAAAATGTATTAATATAATAATAACAATATACTAAATTTTTAAATTGAACTTAAAATTTTTACCTCAGAATTTAAATATATCTGTCCAGAACATACAATTAATTCACTTAAAATAGCTAGTTACTTATAAACTTAATAATATTATAGTATATAAAAATATATTTTACAGCCTCTTTCATCTACACCGTCAAATATATCCAACGATTCATGTCCTCTGTTCATAGGGAATTATTTGAACAGTTGCTTAAATGCTAGATCGATGTATGGATGAAGGTAAACATAACTTGATATTTTAAAACAATAATCTTATTATTTTACGTTAAAACGATGAGTGATATGTTAATTGTCTAACTACTTATTAGTGAAAAATCTGAAAAAAACAATATCGTGATAACATAAAATCCGCCTAATATTTATATGTTCCACTCTTCTGAAATCGTTTCTTAACATTAAAACGGTTTTGAACCCTTAAACTACCAATTGCCAGCAAGGTAGTTTATTGTTCTAAACGTTATAGTGATTTCAAAAAGTTTCAAAACTGTTTGCATGGTAAGGAACCGTTTTGAGTACAAAACTGCACCATGAAACGTACTAATTGTAGTCTATGCTTTTTAAGATATCATAATTCGTGGTCTTCGTACACCATCTACATACGTATATCTTATAGACTATGCACAAATTTAAAATAAATTATAGGCTTTTTATTAAAACCACTGTGAAAAAACGAACATTTTTTTTTTGTTATCAAAAACTACAGTGATAAGATAAATGTAATGAAATAACCCATTCCACTAAATGTTCTAGGTGTCGGCAAAATGTATTGATTACTGAGTACTTCAAGATAAAATTTCCTAAGAGATGTTAGGTAATTTAAATTTAAATTTCTTTGTCACGGTAAAAATGTACAAGTGTGTTAATTTGTGAATATTCAGTACAGCCATGGCAATATAAGCAAATACACAAGTCGTTTACAATGTTGTACAATTATTGGTAATAAGTTTGGTGTTTTCAATACATTTGTTACAACCTACATGTACATTTTAATTTTATTACCAATGTTAAAATCGTTTTAATGTACAATTTCAGAAATACAATAATTAATTTTATCAGTTTAAATGCCAGATTCGTGGGGAAGTTTTACGAATAAACCTGCAAGAGGATGGCTACATCCAGATAATGTGTATTACACGGAGTAGTGTCTGTTACGAAGTTCGGGTAAATTTTAATTTAAAATAAAAATGTAATCCTGTTAATATTAAGATCGAAATTATTTATTTTTGTACATTAAAAAAATATACCTGTCAAAAATGATTAGAGTTTTTCCAACTGTGCTATTTAAGTTTATACTCGACACATTTAAGTTTATAGTATATAGATACACTCACACAAAATTAATAGGTCGAGTTGTGATAACTGTAAGTGTGGTGGTTTAAGGTGTTTTAAAAATATTTCACTTATACAGTCCAAACAATTAATAGTTAATTAAAATAATTTTTTGATTTTTGGATTTACTCCGTTCGAACAGGACAATTTCTGTTAGGCTATCCTGATTTATCATACTAACCGAAGTTAGGATAATAATTTAATTGTCACAAACATGAAAACTATTATTATTATTACTTCTATTTACACGATTATCTAGCAATAGCAAAGCATTGCGCGGCCCAGTAATTTGTGTAGTAATTAGTTAGCTAGTAATTTAATACATTGTAAAAATAAATAAATAACACTTTATACAATTTCAGTATGTTGGATGTTTGGAAGTACTTATATCTATGAAAAGTTTGGACTTTGACACTCGATTTTTAGTTGCCAAGTATTATTAAAAATAATTTGTGATCAATTATTTTTAGAGAATATATAAATAAAGTTTGCTAAGCAGCTGGTCTAAAAACTGCAGACAAAAAACAAAAAGTAAAATCAATATTATAAATGATTTAAAGTATTATAAAGTATCAATAGTTTGCAACTTGTAATATTTATTCTTAAGGCAATGAAAACGAATATAATATATAGCTTTATAAAAATATAATTTAGTATTTCTTAGTTTCCTATTGCATATTGTCATTTACTTTGTTAATTGGACATATCGAAATGGATAAGTAGCAAGTAGTTGGTGGCAGTAAAATGTGCGAGTTGGTCCTCATCACAAAGTTCAGTGCTACTGTTATAATAATAAAATATCTATACCTAATAACTTTAAGGAAAAATGTCTTTCTATAACCTGTGGTAATAATAATTTGACTACTACAATAAATAAAGTGTATGCCATTAGAACCAATTAATCCTTTCACTTCACGATAGGTTGTCTACAGTTCATTCATTAATCTGTCAATTGTTGACACTGTTAAATGTTTATATTATATATTTCAAATAACAAAAAAATTAAATATATTTTTTAATACGTATATTCGTGTTACAAATTAGGTTGTGTATTTAATTTTGAACAATAATAAGTTAAAACAAGAATATTTATAATAACATAATAACACTATAATCAATTTTACATACATACTTAATTTCATTTGCAGATTCCACATAGAACATCAATTGATTCATCAATCAACGAATTATAGAATTCACTTATTTATACATTCTTTCTAAAATGGATTATTATTCAAAGTGTATGGAATGTGGTTGTGTATTCAACAACCTCAAGGATTACTCAACTCATGTAATAAAGAATCATTTCAACTCAAAAAGAGTAAAATCAACAAAAAAAATTGTAACTAAACAAATTAAGAAGGAACCTAAGAAGAAAATTGCAAAGAAAATTGAGAGGAAAACTGTGTTTTGCAAAGAGTGTCAAAAATCGTATTGTTCTACAGCATCTTACAATACTCATAGAAATAAGTTTCACACAACAAAAGAACCCATTAAACTTCGCTCTAGAGCAAATCGAGATGTACTCGAAAAGCAGTTACCAACTGAATTGATTGAAAATGAGTTAACAACTGATGAGGAAAAAAATGAGTTAACTGAACAGGAGATAGAAAAGTTACATTGTAATAAATGCCAAATATTGACGTCAGCCTATAGTGTTTTTGTTACCGATGAAAAAAGTTCCACTAAAATTAGAATGTTACTTCCAACAGTACATGGAGATATTAAATTAATTCTCTGTAATTCATGCCTACTCTATACACTAAATCCATTATCCATCCATCCAAAAATTAAAAGTGAAAAAAGTAATGTAAAAATTGAAAAAGATGAACAAACATCAAATTATTTGGAACAAGACGATGTGAAAATAAAAATAGAAAAAGACAGTTCAGATAATGATTCAACCTGTTCGATTAAGGAGGAAGCAGTTTCAAATACAATAGTTAATGAAATACCCGAAGAACACAAAGAAGTATTCGAGACAATGGCAATCAATGTGCCCAGTAATAAATTTAATTGTATTTTTTGTAAAACATCTTGCGGTAGAAATGATCACTTTGAAATAAATAAGTGGTATGCACCAAATCTAACCGGCGACTAACAAAACAACTTCATCACTAGTGACCGTCCAAGTTGAACTATGTCCAACCTTTGAAAGATAATTTGAGTGTATCATCGCCATATCTTCATACATCGTTGTGGAAGCGAACAATACACTGGCCGTGACTTGATCAGATTACATCGAATTTTGAGGTTGGCTTCCAACAGGCTTGTGGTTTTTATATTAAGTTGCAAAAGCAAGTGGTCACAGCCCTAACAGCAGACAGGACGGCTAGCAGACTGACCGGGTGAATTCCTAAGTACAGCGGAGTTTGTTCATGTTCGTCTGTTTTATATCAACATGAGGCGCACCTTATCAGTACCTGATCTAACCAGAGTTCTATGGTTTTAGTGTAAGTATGAAAACCTGAAACTTTTCAATTGTCAATTCTCATAGGATACTTTTGAGCAGACTTTGATTTGTTTGTTTTCCTTCACAGGGAGACCTTTTGTATGGCGGTCAGTGTTCCTAGGAGGCAGGGACCTCTTATGCGAACCATAGACTTCCCAATTAACAGAACATAAAGAAACAAAAAACTTGTGTCTTCTTCACTTTGCGTTGCACAGTCCTTTAACAACATGGTAAAGGACATATTGTGTTGCAGGTAGCAGAAGGGACAACCTGAATGACCTGCCACCAGAAAACTGAACCCTTCCCTGCACAACGAATGAATCATCGGGTTGTTACTCCAAGCAGCCTGATCCTTGAATCGGGTCGCAAACTGGAAATATACGAGACACTCTTGGTGGTCTGGTTCCATGAACTGCGCCAAAAAGCTAAAATTGAGTAGTCAATGGTGTTTTATCGTATTTTATATATATATATATATATATGTAATGTAAATTTATTTATATTCATTCAAATTTGTAAATAAATTATTGGTAAATTTGGTTCCTATTAATTATTTTATTTGTATATACTTGTATTAAATTAATTTTATTATAATATATATATATATATATATATATGTATGTGTGTAACTGTACATAATAATTGTAAAATAATAATACCTAGTGCAATTAAATTACTGTATGTGAGTTATTGTACTTTTGATATAATAAAAAAAATATTGTAAAATAATTAAAAATTGAATACTATCAATACATTATTTCAGTTTAAAATTCTGTATGCTTGTAGTAAGTATATGTTTAGCTCTAATAATCACTAAAAATGTCCAATTGTCTTATGAAGGAGTAGTGTCGTATATAAAAACTGAGCCATTTATGTCTTTCTAATACGTAATTTCAATTTTTGTTTATATATTTTCCCGAAATGTCACGATAAGTGACGACACATTATTATCGTTGTTTCCATAAAATGAAAGATTAACATATTTAACCCAATCATTCTTATGTAGACATTTTATTCATAGATCTAAGTGAAATTGTATTATTGAAATTGCAATATTTTTTATCTTCAATTTACCCCCCCCCCCTACTCTGAAACGGGACTTTGATATCCGGATTTGTTCTAAAAACATTATGGTAACCCTATATAGTAAAAGTATTAATATTATGGAATTAAAGATTATGATTTAGTATTTACCATAATCTTTATGCTAAATATTTAATTATTATACAATCTAATCATACCTGACTATGTATTGAAGAAAAATAAGAAAAAAAAACTTAAAATATTTATTGGTAACAAAAAATTACAGAATATTTGATGAAAATTCCAAGTTTATACAATTATTTTTTTACCGGATTACAACCATATAAAACAGAAACCGTTGTGCCGTAGATATTCCTGTTCTCCCCTCCCCCCTTAAAAATAAGAAAATTATATATAATATCCCCAACCAGCAAACGTTTAGTACGATTACTAAATACAATTATCGTTATAAATGTACCTTAGCGTTATGTTTCATTATGTTCTCTGTGGCCATGAAATGGAATATCTTCAGTGGCGATTGTTAACATTGTATTCTATTCAATACCAGTTTCTATTAATTTGCTTTTCGTGATTTTCGTTTGAACTTAGTTTCGAAATTAATAATAAACAGCCATACATAACAATTGATGAGTTACTCAAGCCTTTCTGTTCCTCGTAATGTATGGGTCCAATAATTAAATTCTCGTATCCATTGTTAGTGTTTAATACTATTGTTTTCAAAAACAGAATCTATAAAAAAAAATGACGGCCCATATAATTAAATATCATGCAATAGCATCAGCGACCCCTTTAAAAATTACCTTATTTTTGTGAGCACCAACCGCTTATTCTTTTATGAAAAAAATAAAATATTAGACTATTTTAACAACATTAATAATTGTATTATATTATATTATTTAGTAGTACAACTGATCACAAATATCATAAAGATTGCTCACTGGTCGGTTTTAATGTGGTGTAAAATAAAACTCCTGCTAGATAGCAGTAAATAATTGTTTTAAGATAAAATAAAATAAATTCATTAATTACTCTTTTAGCCATTATAAATCTAGTGGTCTTGGGGAAAACCAGCTCTTGGCTATAATTAAAGATAATTTGAATCGTGTTTGTGGTCCCCGTCAGTATTATGTAAGGACGGTTTGTAAACAGTAGACATTTCTTATGGCATATTTTTTATGTTTAATTATGTTTTGTTTATTAAATTATTCTACTTAATCGTTTATTTGAATAGAAAATTATTATTATTTGATCGGAAAGCAGTGATATAGTTCGTGGACACACTTGCAATACAAGAACATTGCCGTGTTATATTTCCAACGTAACTATTGATCTATATAGTGAAGCTTTAAGAATTCTGATAACAGATTTGAATTTGTCATCAAGTCCACTTGTCCACATTTAAAATACTTAAATATTGTATAAAAAATTATGTGTTATTTATCATTTAATATCAGTCTGTGGTAATGCAGATTTGAAATTCAGTTTTAAACGTACATTTTTCTTCGACACTTAGACATTCTTACGGTGTTTTGTTTATCGTTTTAGATATTTACTAGAATATTATCAATTAATGTTTTGATATTTTCTTATCGTAATATTTTTAATAATTTATACAATATATACATATAGAAAAATGTATTAATATAATAATAACAATATACTAAATTTTTAAATTGAACTTAAAATTTTTACCTCAGAATTTAAATATATCTGTCCAGAACATACAATTAATTCACTTAAAATAGCTAGTTACTTATAAACTTAATAATATTATAGTATATAAAAATATATTTTACAGCCTCTTTCATCTACACCGTCAAATATATCCAACGATTCATGTCCTCTGTTCATAGGGAATTATTTGAACAGTTGCTTAAATGCTAGATCGATGTATGGATGAAGGTAAACATAACTTGATATTTTAAAACAATAATCTTATTATTTTACGTTAAAACGATGAGTGATATGTTAATTGTCTAACTACTTATTAGTGAAAAATCTGAAAAAAACAATATCGTGATAACATAAAATCCGCCTAATATTTATATGTTCCACTCTTCTGAAATCGTTTCTTAACATTAAAACGGTTTTGAACCCTTAAACTACCAATTGCCAGCAAGGTAGTTTATTGTTCTAAACGTTATAGTGATTTCAAAAAGTTTCAAAACTGTTTGCATGGTAAGGAACCGTTTTGAGTACAAAACTGCACCATGAAACGTACTAATTGTAGTCTATGCTTTTTAAGATATCATAATTCGTGGTCTTCGTACACCATCTACATACGTATATCTTATAGACTATGCACAAATTTAAAATAAATTATAGGCTTTTTATTAAAACCACTGTGAAAAAACGAACATTTTTTTTTTGTTATCAAAAACTACAGTGATAAGATAAATGTAATGAAATAACCCATTCCACTAAATGTTCTAGGTGTCGGCAAAATGTATTGATTACTGAGTACTTCAAGATAAAATTTCCTAAGAGATGTTAGGTAATTTAAATTTAAATTTCTTTGTCACGGTAAAAATGTACAAGTGTGTTAATTTGTGAATATTCAGTACAGCCATGGCAATATAAGCAAATACACAAGTCGTTTACAATGTTGTACAATTATTGGTAATAAGTTTGGTGTTTTCAATACATTTGTTACAACCTACATGTACATTTTAATTTTATTACCAATGTTAAAATCGTTTTAATGTACAATTTCAGAAATACAATAATTAATTTTATCAGTTTAAATGCCAGATTCGTGGGGAAGTTTTACGAATAAACCTGCAAGAGGATGGCTACATCCAGATAATGTGTATTACACGGAGTAGTGTCTGTTACGAAGTTCGGGTAAATTTTAATTTAAAATAAAAATGTAATCCTGTTAATATTAAGATCGAAATTATTTATTTTTGTACATTAAAAAAATATACCTGTCAAAAATGATTAGAGTTTTTCCAACTGTGCTATTTAAGTTTATACTCGACACATTTAAGTTTATAGTATATAGATACACTCACACAAAATTAATAGGTCGAGTTGTGATAACTGTAAGTGTGGTGGTTTAAGGTGTTTTAAAAATATTTCACTTATACAGTCCAAACAATTAATAGTTAATTAAAATAATTTTTTGATTTTTGGATTTACTCCGTTCGAACAGGACAATTTCTGTTAGGCTATCCTGATTTATCATACTAACCGAAGTTAGGATAATAATTTAATTGTCACAAACATGAAAACTATTATTATTATTACTTCTATTTACACGATTATCTAGCAATAGCAAATTTACACGATTATCTAGCAATAGCAAAGCATTGCGCGGCCCAGTAATTTGTGTAGTAATTAGTTAGCTAGTAATTTAATACATTGTAAAAATAAATAAATAACACTTTATACAATTTCAGTATGTTGGATGTTTGGAAGTACTTATATCTATGAAAAGTTTGGACTTTGACACTCGATTTTTAGTTGCCAAGTATTATTAAAAATAATTTGTGATCAATTATTTTTAGAGAATATATAAATAAAGTTTGCTAAGCAGCTGGTCTAAAAACTGCAGACAAAAAACAAAAAGTAAAATCAATATTATAAATGATTTAAAGTATTATAAAGTATCAATAGTTTGCAACTTGTAATATTTATTCTTAAGGCAATGAAAACGAATATAATATATAGCTTTATAAAAATATAATTTAGTATTTCTTAGTTTCCTATTGCATATTGTCATTTACTTTGTTAATTGGACATATCGAAATGGATAAGTAGCAAGTAGTTGGTGGCAGTAAAATGTGCGAGTTGGTCCTCATCACAAAGTTCAGTGCTACTGTTATAATAATAAAATATCTATACCTAATAACTTTAAGGAAAAATGTCTTTCTATAACCTGTGGTAATAATAATTTGACTACTACAATAAATAAAGTGTATGCCATTAGAACCAATTAATCCTTTCACTTCACGATAGGTTGTCTACAGTTCATTCATTAATCTGTCAATTGTTGACACTGTTAAATGTTTATATTATATATTTCAAATAACAAAAAAATTAAATATATTTTTTAATACGTATATTCGTGTTACAAATTAGGTTGTGTATTTAATTTTGAACAATAATAAGTTAAAACAAGAATATTTATAATAACATAATAACACTATAATCAATTTTACATACATACTTAATTTCATTTGCAGATTCCACATAGAACATCAATTGATTCATCAATCAACGAATTATAGAATTCACTTATTTATACATTCTTTCTAAAATGGATTATTATTCAAAGTGTATGGAATGTGGTTGTGTATTCAACAACCTCAAGGATTACTCAACTCATGTAATAAAGAATCATTTCAACTCAAAAAGAGTAAAATCAACAAAAAAAATTGTAACTAAACAAATTAAGAAGGAACCTAAGAAGAAAATTGCAAAGAAAATTGAGAGGAAAACTGTGTTTTGCAAAGAGTGTCAAAAATCGTATTGTTCTACAGCATCTTACAATACTCATAGAAATAAGTTTCACACAACAAAAGAACCCATTAAACTTCGCTCTAGAGCAAATCGAGATGTACTCGAAAAGCAGTTACCAACTGAATTGATTGAAAATGAGTTAACTGAACAGGAGATAGAAAAGTTACATTGTAATAAATGCCAAATATTGACGTCAGCCTATAGTGTTTTTGTTACCGATGAAAAAAGTTCCACTAAAATTAGAATGTTACTTCCAACAGTACATGGAGATATTAAATTAATTCTCTGTAATTCATGCCTACTCTATACACTAAATCCATTATCCATCCATCCAAAAATTAAAAGTGAAAAAAGTAATGTAAAAATTGAAAAAGATGAACAAACATCAAATTATTTGGAACAAGACGATGTGAAAATAAAAATAGAAAAAGACAGTTCAGATAATGATTCAACCTGTTCGATTAAGGAGGAAGCAGTTTCAAATACAATAGTTAATGAAATACCCGAAGAACACAAAGAAGTATTCGAGACAATGGCAATCAATGTGCCCAGTAATAAATTTAATTGTATTTTTTGTAAAACATCTTGCGGTAGAAATGATCACTTTGAAATAAATAAGTGGTATGCACCAAATCTAACCGGCGACTAACAAAACAACTTCATCACTAGTGACCGTCCAAGTTGAACTATGTCCAACCTTTGAAAGATAATTTGAGTGTATCATCGCCATATCTTCATACATCGTTGTGGAAGCGAACAATACACTGGCCGTGACTTGATCAGATTACATCGAATTTTGAGGTTGGCTTCCAACAGGCTTGTGGTTTTTATATTAAGTTGCAAAAGCAAGTGGTCACAGCCCTAACAGCAGACAGGACGGCTAGCAGACTGACCGGGTGAATTCCTAAGTACAGCGGAGTTTGTTCATGTTCGTCTGTTTTATATCAACATGAGGCGCACCTTATCAGTACCTGATCTAACCAGAGTTCTATGGTTTTAGTGTAAGTATGAAAACCTGAAACTTTTCAATTGTCAATTCTCATAGGATACTTTTGAGCAGACTTTGATTTGTTTGTTTTCCTTCACAGGGAGACCTTTTGTATGGCGGTCAGTGTTCCTAGGAGGCAGGGACCTCTTATGCGAACCATAGACTTCCCAATTAACAGAACATAAAGAAACAAAAAACTTGTGTCTTCTTCACTTTGCGTTGCACAGTCCTTTAACAACATGGTAAAGGACATATTGTGTTGCAGGTAGCAGAAGGGACAACCTGAATGACCTGCCACCAGAAAACTGAACCCTTCCCTGCACAACGAATGAATCATCGGGTTGTTACTCCAAGCAGCCTGATCCTTGAATCGGGTCGCAAACTGGAAATATACGAGACACTCTTGGTGGTCTGGTTCCATGAACTGCGCCAAAAAGCTAAAATTGAGTAGTCAATGGTGTTTTATCGTATTTTATATATATATATATATATATGTAATGTAAATTTATTTATATTCATTCAAATTTGTAAATAAATTATTGGTAAATTTGGTTCCTATTAATTATTTTATTTGTATATACTTGTATTAAATTAATTTTATTATAATATATATATATATATATATATGTATGTGTGTAACTGTACATAATAATTGTAAAATAATAATACCTAGTGCAATTAAATTACTGTATGTGAGTTATTGTACTTTTGATATAATAAAAAAAATATTGTAAAATAATTAAAAATTGAATACTATCAATACATTATTTCAGTTTAAAATTCTGTATGCTTGTAGTAAGTATATGTTTAGCTCTAATAATCACTAAAAATGTCCAATTGTCTTATGAAGGAGTAGTGTCGTATATAAAAACTGAGCCATTTATGTCTTTCTAATACGTAATTTCAATTTTTGTTTATATATTTTCCCGAAATGTCACGATAAGTGACGACACATTATTATCGTTGTTTCCATAAAATGAAAGATTAACATATTTAACCCAATCATTCTTATGTAGACATTTTATTCATAGATCTAAGTGAAATTGTATTATTGAAATTGCAATATTTTTTATCTTCAATTTACCCCCCCCCCCTACTCTGAAACGGGACTTTGATATCCGGATTTGTTCTAAAAACATTATGGTAACCCTATATAGTAAAAGTATTAATATTATGGAATTAAAGATTATGATTTAGTATTTACCATAATCTTTATGCTAAATATTTAATTATTATACAATCTAATCATACCTGACTATGTATTGAAGAAAAATAAGAAAAAAAAACTTAAAATATTTATTGGTAACAAAAAATTACAGAATATTTGATGAAAATTCCAAGTTTATACAATTATTTTTTTACCGGATTACAACCATATAAAACAGAAACCGTTGTGCCGTAGATATTCCTGTTCTCCCCTCCCCCCTTAAAAATAAGAAAATTATATATAATATCCCCAACCAGCAAACGTTTAGTACGATTACTAAATACAATTATCGTTATAAATGTACCTTAGCGTTATGTTTCATTATGTTCTCTGTGGCCATGAAATGGAATATCTTCAGTGGCGATTGTTAACATTGTATTCTATTCAATACCAGTTTCTATTAATTTGCTTTTCGTGATTTTCGTTTGAACTTAGTTTCGAAATTAATAATAAACAGCCATACATAACAATTGATGAGTTACTCAAGCCTTTCTGTTCCTCGTAATGTATGGGTCCAATAATTAAATTCTCGTATCCATTGTTAGTGTTTAATACTATTGTTTTCAAAAACAGAATCTATAAAAAAAAATGACGGCCCATATAATTAAATATCATGCAATAGCATCAGCGACCCCCTTTAAAAATTACCTTATTTTTGTGAGCACCAACCGCTTATTCTTTTATGAAAAAAATAAAATATTAGACTATTTTAACAACATTAATAATTGTATTATATTATATTATTTAGTAGTACAACTGATCACAAATATCATAAAGATTGCTCACTGGTCGGTTTTAATGTGGTGTAAAATAAAACTCCTGCTAGATAGCAGTAAATAATTGTTTTAAGATAAAATAAAATAAATTCATTAATTACTCTTTTAGCCATTATAAATCTAGTGGTCTTGGGGAAAACCAGCTCTTGGCTATAATTAAAGATAATTTGAATCGTGTTTGTGGTCCCCGTCAGTATTATGTAAGGACGGTTTGTAAACAGTAGACATTTCTTATGGCATATTTTTTATGTTTAATTATGTTTTGTTTATTAAATTATTCTACTTAATCGTTTATTTGAATAGAAAATTATTATTATTTGATCGGAAAGCAGTGATATAGTTCGTGGACACACTTGCAATACAAGAACATTGCCGTGTTATATTTCCAACGTAACTATTGATCTATATAGTGAAGCTTTAAGAATTCTGATAACAGATTTGAATTTGTCATCAAGTCCACTTGTCCACATTTAAAATACTTAAATATTGTATAAAAAATTATGTGTTATTTATCATTTAATATCAGTCTGTGGTAATGCAGATTTGAAATTCAGTTTTAAACGTACATTTTTCTTCGACACTTAGACATTCTTACGGTGTTTTGTTTATCGTTTTAGATATTTACTAGAATATTATCAATTAATGTTTTGATATTTTCTTATCGTAATATTTTTAATAATTTATACAATATATACATATAGAAAAATGTATTAATATAATAATAACAATATACTAAATTTTTAAATTGAACTTAAAATTTTTACCTCAGAATTTAAATATATCTGTCCAGAACATACAATTAATTCACTTAAAATAGCTAGTTACTTATAAACTTAATAATATTATAGTATATAAAAATATATTTTACAGCCTCTTTCATCTACACCGTCAAATATATCCAACGATTCATGTCCTCTGTTCATAGGGAATTATTTGAACAGTTGCTTAAATGCTAGATCGATGTATGGATGAAGGTAAACATAACTTGATATTTTAAAACAATAATCTTATTATTTTACGTTAAAACGATGAGTGATATGTTAATTGTCTAACTACTTATTAGTGAAAAATCTGAAAAAAACAATATCGTGATAACATAAAATCCGCCTAATATTTATATGTTCCACTCTTCTGAAATCGTTTCTTAACATTAAAACGGTTTTGAACCCTTAAACTACCAATTGCCAGCAAGGTAGTTTATTGTTCTAAACGTTATAGTGATTTCAAAAAGTTTCAAAACTGTTTGCATGGTAAGGAACCGTTTTGAGTACAAAACTGCACCATGAAACGTACTAATTGTAGTCTATGCTTTTTAAGATATCATAATTCGTGGTCTTCGTACACCATCTACATACGTATATCTTATAGACTATGCACAAATTTAAAATAAATTATAGGCTTTTTATTAAAACCACTGTGAAAAAACGAACATTTTTTTTTTGTTATCAAAAACTACAGTGATAAGATAAATGTAATGAAATAACCCATTCCACTAAATGTTCTAGGTGTCGGCAAAATGTATTGATTACTGAGTACTTCAAGATAAAATTTCCTAAGAGATGTTAGGTAATTTAAATTTAAATTTCTTTGTCACGGTAAAAATGTACAAGTGTGTTAATTTGTGAATATTCAGTACAGCCATGGCAATATAAGCAAATACACAAGTCGTTTACAATGTTGTACAATTATTGGTAATAAGTTTGGTGTTTTCAATACATTTGTTACAACCTACATGTACATTTTAATTTTATTACCAATGTTAAAATCGTTTTAATGTACAATTTCAGAAATACAATAATTAATTTTATCAGTTTAAATGCCAGATTCGTGGGGAAGTTTTACGAATAAACCTGCAAGAGGATGGCTACATCCAGATAATGTGTATTACACGGAGTAGTGTCTGTTACGAAGTTCGGGTAAATTTTAATTTAAAATAAAAATGTAATCCTGTTAATATTAAGATCGAAATTATTTATTTTTGTACATTAAAAAAATATACCTGTCAAAAATGATTAGAGTTTTTCCAACTGTGCTATTTAAGTTTATACTCGACACATTTAAGTTTATAGTATATAGATACACTCACACAAAATTAATAGGTCGAGTTGTGATAACTGTAAGTGTGGTGGTTTAAGGTGTTTTAAAAATATTTCACTTATACAGTCCAAACAATTAATAGTTAATTAAAATAATTTTTTGATTTTTGGATTTACTCCGTTCGAACAGGACAATTTCTGTTAGGCTATCCTGATTTATCATACTAACCGAAGTTAGGATAATAATTTAATTGTCACAAACATGAAAACTATTATTATTATTACTTCTATTTACACGATTATCTAGCAATAGCAAAGCATTGCGCGGCCCAGTAATTTGTGTAGTAATTAGTTAGCTAGTAATTTAATACATTGTAAAAATAAATAAATAACACTTTATACAATTTCAGTATGTTGGATGTTTGGAAGTACTTATATCTATGAAAAGTTTGGACTTTGACACTCGATTTTTAGTTGCCAAGTATTATTAAAAATAATTTGTGATCAATTATTTTTAGAGAATATATAAATAAAGTTTGCTAAGCAGCTGGTCTAAAAACTGCAGACAAAAAACAAAAAGTAAAATCAATATTATAAATGATTTAAAGTATTATAAAGTATCAATAGTTTGCAACTTGTAATATTTATTCTTAAGGCAATGAAAACGAATATAATATATAGCTTTATAAAAATATAATTTAGTATTTCTTAGTTTCCTATTGCATATTGTCATTTACTTTGTTAATTGGACATATCGAAATGGATAAGTAGCAAGTAGTTGGTGGCAGTAAAATGTGCGAGTTGGTCCTCATCACAAAGTTCAGTGCTACTGTTATAATAATAAAATATCTATACCTAATAACTTTAAGGAAAAATGTCTTTCTATAACCTGTGGTAATAATAATTTGACTACTACAATAAATAAAGTGTATGCCATTAGAACCAATTAATCCTTTCACTTCACGATAGGTTGTCTACAGTTCATTCATTAATCTGTCAATTGTTGACACTGTTAAATGTTTATATTATATATTTCAAATAACAAAAAAATTAAATATATTTTTTAATACGTATATTCGTGTTACAAATTAGGTTGTGTATTTAATTTTGAACAATAATAAGTTAAAACAAGAATATTTATAATAACATAATAACACTATAATCAATTTTACATACATACTTAATTTCATTTGCAGATTCCACATAGAACATCAATTGATTCATCAATCAACGAATTATAGAATTCACTTATTTATACATTCTTTCTAAAATGGATTATTATTCAAAGTGTATGGAATGTGGTTGTGTATTCAACAACCTCAAGGATTACTCAACTCATGTAATAAAGAATCATTTCAACTCAAAAAGAGTAAAATCAACAAAAAAAATTGTAACTAAACAAATTAAGAAGGAACCTAAGAAGAAAATTGCAAAGAAAATTGAGAGGAAAACTGTGTTTTGCAAAGAGTGTCAAAAATCGTATTGTTCTACAGCATCTTACAATACTCATAGAAATAAGTTTCACACAACAAAAGAACCCATTAAACTTCGCTCTAGAGCAAATCGAGATGTACTCGAAAAGCAGTTACCAACTGAATTGATTGAAAATGAGTTAACAACTGATGAGGAAAAAAATGAGTTAACTGAACAGGAGATAGAAAAGTTACATTGTAATAAATGCCAAATATTGACGTCAGCCTATAGTGTTTTTGTTACCGATGAAAAAAGTTCCACTAAAATTAGAATGTTACTTCCAACAGTACATGGAGATATTAAATTAATTCTCTGTAATTCATGCCTACTCTATACACTAAATCCATTATCCATCCATCCAAAAATTAAAAGTGAAAAAAGTAATGTAAAAATTGAAAAAGATGAACAAACATCAAATTATTTGGAACAAGACGATGTGAAAATAAAAATAGAAAAAGACAGTTCAGATAATGATTCAACCTGTTCGATTAAGGAGGAAGCAGTTTCAAATACAATAGTTAATGAAATACCCGAAGAACACAAAGAAATATTCGAGACAATGGCAATCAATGTGCCCAGTAATAAATTTAATTGTATTTTTTGTAAAACATCTTGCGGTAGAAATGATCACTTTGAAATAAATAAGTGGTATGCACCAAATCTAACCGGCGACTAACAAAACAACTTCATCACTAGTGACCGTCCAAGTTGAACTATGTCCAACCTTTGAAAGATAATTTGAGTGTATCATCGCCATATCTTCATACATCGTTGTGGAAGCGAACAATACACTGGCCGTGACTTGATCAGATTACATCGAATTTTGAGGTTGGCTTCCAACAGGCTTGTGGTTTTTATATTAAGTTGCAAAAGCAAGTGGTCACAGCCCTAACAGCAGACAGGACGGCTAGCAGACTGACCGGGTGAATTCCTAAGTACAGCGGAGTTTGTTCATGTTCGTCTGTTTTATATCAACATGAGGCGCACCTTATCAGTACCTGATCTAACCAGAGTTCTATGGTTTTAGTGTAAGTATGAAAACCTGAAACTTTTCAATTGTCAATTCTCATAGGATACTTTTGAGCAGACTTTGATTTGTTTGTTTTCCTTCACAGGGAGACCTTTTGTATGGCGGTCAGTGTTCCTAGGAGGCAGGGACCTCTTATGCGAACCATAGACTTCCCAATTAACAGAACATAAAGAAACAAAAAACTTGTGTCTTCTTCACTTTGCGTTGCACAGTCCTTTAACAACATGGTAAAGGACATATTGTGTTGCAGGTAGCAGAAGGGACAACCTGAATGACCTGCCACCAGAAAACTGAACCCTTCCCTGCACAACGAATGAATCATCGGGTTGTTACTCCAAGCAGCCTGATCCTTGAATCGGGTCGCAAACTGGAAATATACGAGACACTCTTGGTGGTCTGGTTCCATGAACTGCGCCAAAAAGCTAAAATTGAGTAGTCAATGGTGTTTTATCGTATTTTATATATATATATATATATATGTAATGTAAATTTATTTATATTCATTCAAATTTGTAAATAAATTATTGGTAAATTTGGTTCCTATTAATTATTTTATTTGTATATACTTGTATTAAATTAATTTTATTATAATATATATATATATATATATATGTATGTGTGTAACTGTACATAATAATTGTAAAATAATAATACCTAGTGCAATTAAATTACTGTATGTGAGTTATTGTACTTTTGATATAATAAAAAAAATATTGTAAAATAATTAAAAATTGAATACTATCAATACATTATTTCAGTTTAAAATTCTGTATGCTTGTAGTAAGTATATGTTTAGCTCTAATAATCACTAAAAATGTCCAATTGTCTTATGAAGGAGTAGTGTCGTATATAAAAACTGAGCCATTTATGTCTTTCTAATACGTAATTTCAATTTTTGTTTATATATTTTCCCGAAATGTCACGATAAGTGACGACACATTATTATCGTTGTTTCCATAAAATGAAAGATTAACATATTTAACCCAATCATTCTTATGTAGACATTTTATTCATAGATCTAAGTGAAATTGTATTATTGAAATTGCAATATTTTTTATCTTCAATTTACCCCCCCCCCCCTACTCTGAAACGGGACTTTGATATCCGGATTTGTTCTAAAAACATTATGGTAACCCTATATAGTAAAAGTATTAATATTATGGAATTAAAGATTATGATTTAGTATTTACCATAATCTTTATGCTAAATATTTAATTATTATACAATCTAATCATACCTGACTATGTATTGAAGAAAAATAAGAAAAAAAAACTTAAAATATTTATTGGTAACAAAAAATTACAGAATATTTGATGAAAATTCCAAGTTTATACAATTATTTTTTTACCGGATTACAACCATATAAAACAGAAACCGTTGTGCCGTAGATATTCCTGTTCTCCCCTCCCCCCTTAAAAATAAGAAAATTATATATAATATCCCCAACCAGCAAACGTTTAGTACGATTACTAAATACAATTATCGTTATAAATGTACCTTAGCGTTATGTTTCATTATGTTCTCTGTGGCCATGAAATGGAATATCTTCAGTGGCGATTGTTAACATTGTATTCTATTCAATACCAGTTTCTATTAATTTGCTTTTCGTGATTTTCGTTTGAACTTAGTTTCGAAATTAATAATAAACAGCCATACATAACAATTGATGAGTTACTCAAGCCTTTCTGTTCCTCGTAATGTATGGGTCCAATAATTAAATTCTCGTATCCATTGTTAGTGTTTAATACTATTGTTTTCAAAAACAGAATCTATAAAAAAAAATGACGGCCCATATAATTAAATATCATGCAATAGCATCAGCGACCCCTTTAAAAATTACCTTATTTTTGTGAGCACCAACCGCTTATTCTTTTATGAAAAAAATAAAATATTAGACTATTTTAACAACATTAATAATTGTATTATATTATATTATTTAGTAGTACAACTGATCACAAATATCATAAAGATTGCTCACTGGTCGGTTTTAATGTGGTGTAAAATAAAACTCCTGCTAGATAGCAGTAAATAATTGTTTTAAGATAAAATAAAATAAATTCATTAATTACTCTTTTAGCCATTATAAATCTAGTGGTCTTGGGGAAAACCAGCTCTTGGCTATAATTAAAGATAATTTGAATCGTGTTTGTGGTCCCCGTCAGTATTATGTAAGGACGGTTTGTAAACAGTAGACATTTCTTATGGCATATTTTTTATGTTTAATTATGTTTTGTTTATTAAATTATTCTACTTAATCGTTTATTTGAATAGAAAATTATTATTATTTGATCGGAAAGCAGTGATATAGTTCGTGGACACACTTGCAATACAAGAACATTGCCGTGTTATATTTCCAACGTAACTATTGATCTATATAGTGAAGCTTTAAGAATTCTGATAACAGATTTGAATTTGTCATCAAGTCCACTTGTCCACATTTAAAATACTTAAATATTGTATAAAAAATTATGTGTTATTTATCATTTAATATCAGTCTGTGGTAATGCAGATTTGAAATTCAGTTTTAAACGTACATTTTTCTTCGACACTTAGACATTCTTACGGTGTTTTGTTTATCGTTTTAGATATTTACTAGAATATTATCAATTAATGTTTTGATATTTTCTTATCGTAATATTTTTAATAATTTATACAATATATACATATAGAAAAATGTATTAATATAATAATAACAATATACTAAATTTTTAAATTGAACTTAAAATTTTTACCTCAGAATTTAAATATATCTGTCCAGAACATACAATTAATTCACTTAAAATAGCTAGTTACTTATAAACTTAATAATATTATAGTATATAAAAATATATTTTACAGCCTCTTTCATCTACACCGTCAAATATATCCAACGATTCATGTCCTCTGTTCATAGGGAATTATTTGAACAGTTGCTTAAATGCTAGATCGATGTATGGATGAAGGTAAACATAACTTGATATTTTAAAACAATAATCTTATTATTTTACGTTAAAACGATGAGTGATATGTTAATTGTCTAACTACTTATTAGTGAAAAATCTGAAAAAAACAATATCGTGATAACATAAAATCCGCCTAATATTTATATGTTCCACTCTTCTGAAATCGTTTCTTAACATTAAAACGGTTTTGAACCCTTAAACTACCAATTGCCAGCAAGGTAGTTTATTGTTCTAAACGTTATAGTGATTTCAAAAAGTTTCAAAACTGTTTGCATGGTAAGGAACCGTTTTGAGTACAAAACTGCACCATGAAACGTACTAATTGTAGTCTATGCTTTTTAAGATATCATAATTCGTGGTCTTCGTACACCATCTACATACGTATATCTTATAGACTATGCACAAATTTAAAATAAATTATAGGCTTTTTATTAAAACCACTGTGAAAAAACGAACATTTTTTTTTTGTTATCAAAAACTACAGTGATAAGATAAATGTAATGAAATAACCCATTCCACTAAATGTTCTAGGTGTCGGCAAAATGTATTGATTACTGAGTACTTCAAGATAAAATTTCCTAAGAGATGTTAGGTAATTTAAATTTAAATTTCTTTGTCACGGTAAAAATGTACAAGTGTGTTAATTTGTGAATATTCAGTACAGCCATGGCAATATAAGCAAATACACAAGTCGTTTACAATGTTGTACAATTATTGGTAATAAGTTTGGTGTTTTCAATACATTTGTTACAACCTACATGTACATTTTAATTTTATTACCAATGTTAAAATCGTTTTAATGTACAATTTCAGAAATACAATAATTAATTTTATCAGTTTAAATGCCAGATTCGTGGGGAAGTTTTACGAATAAACCTGCAAGAGGATGGCTACATCCAGATAATGTGTATTACACGGAGTAGTGTCTGTTACGAAGTTCGGGTAAATTTTAATTTAAAATAAAAATGTAATCCTGTTAATATTAAGATCGAAATTATTTATTTTTGTACATTAAAAAAATATACCTGTCAAAAATGATTAGAGTTTTTCCAACTGTGCTATTTAAGTTTATACTCGACACATTTAAGTTTATAGTATATAGATACACTCACACAAAATTAATAGGTCGAGTTGTGATAACTGTAAGTGTGGTGGTTTAAGGTGTTTTAAAAATATTTCACTTATACAGTCCAAACAATTAATAGTTAATTAAAATAATTTTTTGATTTTTGGATTTACTCCGTTCGAACAGGACAATTTCTGTTAGGCTATCCTGATTTATCATACTAACCGAAGTTAGGATAATAATTTAATTGTCACAAACATGAAAACTATTATTATTATTACTTCTATTTACACGATTATCTAGCAATAGCAAAGCATTGCGCGGCCCAGTAATTTGTGTAGTAATTAGTTAGCTAGTAATTTAATACATTGTAAAAATAAATAAATAACACTTTATACAATTTCAGTATGTTGGATGTTTGGAAGTACTTATATCTATGAAAAGTTTGGACTTTGACACTCGATTTTTAGTTGCCAAGTATTATTAAAAATAATTTGTGATCAATTATTTTTAGAGAATATATAAATAAAGTTTGCTAAGCAGCTGGTCTAAAAACTGCAGACAAAAAACAAAAAGTAAAATCAATATTATAAATGATTTAAAGTATTATAAAGTATCAATAGTTTGCAACTTGTAATATTTATTCTTAAGGCAATGAAAACGAATATAATATATAGCTTTATAAAAATATAATTTAGTATTTCTTAGTTTCCTATTGCATATTGTCATTTACTTTGTTAATTGGACATATCGAAATGGATAAGTAGCAAGTAGTTGGTGGCAGTAAAATGTGCGAGTTGGTCCTCATCACAAAGTTCAGTGCTACTGTTATAATAATAAAATATCTATACCTAATAACTTTAAGGAAAAATGTCTTTCTATAACCTGTGGTAATAATAATTTGACTACTACAATAAATAAAGTGTATGCCATTAGAACCAATTAATCCTTTCACTTCACGATAGGTTGTCTACAGTTCATTCATTAATCTGTCAATTGTTGACACTGTTAAATGTTTATATTATATATTTCAAATAACAAAAAAATTAAATATATTTTTTAATACGTATATTCGTGTTACAAATTAGGTTGTGTATTTAATTTTGAACAATAATAAGTTAAAACAAGAATATTTATAATAACATAATAACACTATAATCAATTTTACATACATACTTAATTTCATTTGCAGATTCCACATAGAACATCAATTGATTCATCAATCAACGAATTATAGAATTCACTTATTTATACATTCTTTCTAAAATGGATTATTATTCAAAGTGTATGGAATGTGGTTGTGTATTCAACAACCTCAAGGATTACTCAACTCATGTAATAAAGAATCATTTCAACTCAAAAAGAGTAAAATCAACAAAAAAAATTGTAACTAAACAAATTAAGAAGGAACCTAAGAAGAAAATTGCAAAGAAAATTGAGAGGAAAACTGTGTTTTGCAAAGAGTGTCAAAAATCGTATTGTTCTACAGCATCTTACAATACTCATAGAAATAAGTTTCACACAACAAAAGAACCCATTAAACTTCGCTCTAGAGCAAATCGAGATGTACTCGAAAAGCAGTTACCAACTGAATTGATTGAAAATGAGTTAACAACTGATGAGGAAAAAAATGAGTTAACTGAACAGGAGATAGAAAAGTTACATTGTAATAAATGCCAAATATTGACGTCAGCCTATAGTGTTTTTGTTACCGATGAAAAAAGTTCCACTAAAATTAGAATGTTACTTCCAACAGTACATGGAGATATTAAATTAATTCTCTGTAATTCATGCCTACTCTATACACTAAATCCATTATCCATCCATCCAAAAATTAAAAGTGAAAAAAGTAATGTAAAAATTGAAAAAGATGAACAAACATCAAATTATTTGGAACAAGACGATGTGAAAATAAAAATAGAAAAAGACAGTTCAGATAATGATTCAACCTGTTCGATTAAGGAGGAAGCAGTTTCAAATACAATAGTTAATGAAATACCCGAAGAACACAAAGAAGTATTCGAGACAATGGCAATCAATGTGCCCAGTAATAAATTTAATTGTATTTTTTGTAAAACATCTTGCGGTAGAAATGATCACTTTGAAATAAATAAGTGGTATGCACCAAATCTAACCGGCGACTAACAAAACAACTTCATCACTAGTGACCGTCCAAGTTGAACTATGTCCAACCTTTGAAAGATAATTTGAGTGTATCATCGCCATATCTTCATACATCGTTGTGGAAGCGAACAATACACTGGCCGTGACTTGATCAGATTACATCGAATTTTGAGGTTGGCTTCCAACAGGCTTGTGGTTTTTATATTAAGTTGCAAAAGCAAGTGGTCACAGCCCTAACAGCAGACAGGACGGCTAGCAGACTGACCGGGTGAATTCCTAAGTACAGCGGAGTTTGTTCATGTTCGTCTGTTTTATATCAACATGAGGCGCACCTTATCAGTACCTGATCTAACCAGAGTTCTATGGTTTTAGTGTAAGTATGAAAACCTGAAACTTTTCAATTGTCAATTCTCATAGGATACTTTTGAGCAGACTTTGATTTGTTTGTTTTCCTTCACAGGGAGACCTTTTGTATGGCGGTCAGTGTTCCTAGGAGGCAGGGACCTCTTATGCGAACCATAGACTTCCCAATTAACAGAACATAAAGAAACAAAAAACTTGTGTCTTCTTCACTTTGCGTTGCACAGTCCTTTAACAACATGGTAAAGGACATATTGTGTTGCAGGTAGCAGAAGGGACAACCTGAATGACCTGCCACCAGAAAACTGAACCCTTCCCTGCACAACGAATGAATCATCGGGTTGTTACTCCAAGCAGCCTGATCCTTGAATCGGGTCGCAAACTGGAAATATACGAGACACTCTTGGTGGTCTGGTTCCATGAACTGCGCCAAAAAGCTAAAATTGAGTAGTCAATGGTGTTTTATCGTATTTTATATATATATATATATATATGTAATGTAAATTTATTTATATTCATTCAAATTTGTAAATAAATTATTGGTAAATTTGGTTCCTATTAATTATTTTATTTGTATATACTTGTATTAAATTAATTTTATTATAATATATATATATATATATATATGTATGTGTGTAACTGTACATAATAATTGTAAAATAATAATACCTAGTGCAATTAAATTACTGTATGTGAGTTATTGTACTTTTGATATAATAAAAAAAATATTGTAAAATAATTAAAAATTGAATACTATCAATACATTATTTCAGTTTAAAATTCTGTATGCTTGTAGTAAGTATATGTTTAGCTCTAATAATCACTAAAAATGTCCAATTGTCTTATGAAGGAGTAGTGTCGTATATAAAAACTGAGCCATTTATGTCTTTCTAATACGTAATTTCAATTTTTGTTTATATATTTTCCCGAAATGTCACGATAAGTGACGACACATTATTATCGTTGTTTCCATAAAATGAAAGATTAACATATTTAACCCAATCATTCTTATGTAGACATTTTATTCATAGATCTAAGTGAAATTGTATTATTGAAATTGCAATATTTTTTATCTTCAATTTACCCCCCCCCCCCTACTCTGAAACGGGACTTTGATATCCGGATTTGTTCTAAAAACATTATGGTAACCCTATATAGTAAAAGTATTAATATTATTGAATTAAAGATTATGATTTAGTATTTACCATAATCTTTATGCTAAATATTTAATTATTATACAATCTAATCATACCTGACTATGTATTGAAGAAAAATAAGAAAAAAAAACTTAAAATATTTATTGGTAACAAAAAATTACAGAATATTTGATGAAAATTCCAAGTTTATACAATTATTTTTTTACCGGATTACAACCATATAAAACAGAAACCGTTGTGCCGTAGATATTCCTGTTCTCCCCTCCCCCCTTAAAAATAAGAAAATTATATATAATATCCCCAACCAGCAAACGTTTAGTACGATTACTAAATACAATTATCGTTATAAATGTACCTTAGCGTTATGTTTCATTATGTTCTCTGTGGCCATGAAATGGAATATCTTCAGTGGCGATTGTTAACATTGTATTCTATTCAATACCAGTTTCTATTAATTTGCTTTTCGTGATTTTCGTTTGAACTTAGTTTCGAAATTAATAATAAACAGCCATACATAACAATTGATGAGTTACTCAAGCCTTTCTGTTCCTCGTAATGTATGGGTCCAATAATTAAATTCTCGTATCCATTGTTAGTGTTTAATACTATTGTTTTCAAAAACAGAATCTATAAAAAAAAATGACGGCCCATATAATTAAATATCATGCAATAGCATCAGCGACCCCTTTAAAAATTACCTTATTTTTGTGAGCACCAACCGCTTATTCTTTTATGAAAAAAATAAAATATTAGACTATTTTAACAACATTAATAATTGTATTATATTATATTATTTAGTAGTACAACTGATCACAAATATCATAAAGATTGCTCACTGGTCGGTTTTAATGTGGTGTAAAATAAAACTCCTGCTAGATAGCAGTAAATAATTGTTTTAAGATAAAATAAAATAAATTCATTAATTACTCTTTTAGCCATTATAAATCTAGTGGTCTTGGGGAAAACCAGCTCTTGGCTATAATTAAAGATAATTTGAATCGTGTTTGTGGTCCCCGTCAGTATTATGTAAGGACGGTTTGTAAACAGTAGACATTTCTTATGGCATATTTTTTATGTTTAATTATGTTTTGTTTATTAAATTATTCTACTTAATCGTTTATTTGAATAGAAAATTATTATTATTTGATCGGAAAGCAGTGATATAGTTCGTGGACACACTTGCAATACAAGAACATTGCCGTGTTATATTTCCAACGTAACTATTGATCTATATAGTGAAGCTTTAAGAATTCTGATAACAGATTTGAATTTGTCATCAAGTCCACTTGTCCACATTTAAAATACTTAAATATTGTATAAAAAATTATGTGTTATTTATCATTTAATATCAGTCTGTGGTAATGCAGATTTGAAATTCAGTTTTAAACGTACATTTTTCTTCGACACTTAGACATTCTTACGGTGTTTTGTTTATCGTTTTAGATATTTACTAGAATATTATCAATTAATGTTTTGATATTTTCTTATCGTAATATTTTTAATAATTTATACAATATATACATATAGAAAAATGTATTAATATAATAATAACAATATACTAAATTTTTAAATTGAACTTAAAATTTTTACCTCAGAATTTAAATATATCTGTCCAGAACATACAATTAATTCACTTAAAATAGCTAGTTACTTATAAACTTAATAATATTATAGTATATAAAAATATATTTTACAGCCTCTTTCATCTACACCGTCAAATATATCCAACGATTCATGTCCTCTGTTCATAGGGAATTATTTGAACAGTTGCTTAAATGCTAGATCGATGTATGGATGAAGGTAAACATAACTTGATATTTTAAAACAATAATCTTATTATTTTACGTTAAAACGATGAGTGATATGTTAATTGTCTAACTACTTATTAGTGAAAAATCTGAAAAAAACAATATCGTGATAACATAAAATCCGCCTAATATTTATATGTTCCACTCTTCTGAAATCGTTTCTTAACATTAAAACGGTTTTGAACCCTTAAACTACCAATTGCCAGCAAGGTAGTTTATTGTTCTAAACGTTATAGTGATTTCAAAAAGTTTCAAAACTGTTTGCATGGTAAGGAACCGTTTTGAGTACAAAACTGCACCATGAAACGTACTAATTGTAGTCTATGCTTTTTAAGATATCATAATTCGTGGTCTTCGTACACCATCTACATACGTATATCTTATAGACTATGCACAAATTTAAAATAAATTATAGGCTTTTTATTAAAACCACTGTGAAAAAACGAACATTTTTTTTTTGTTATCAAAAACTACAGTGATAAGATAAATGTAATGAAATAACCCATTCCACTAAATGTTCTAGGTGTCGGCAAAATGTATTGATTACTGAGTACTTCAAGATAAAATTTCCTAAGAGATGTTAGGTAATTTAAATTTAAATTTCTTTGTCACGGTAAAAATGTACAAGTCTGTTAATTTGTGAATATTCAGTACAGCCATGGCAATATAAGCAAATACACAAGTCGTTTACAATGTTGTACAATTATTGGTAATAAGTTTGGTGTTTTCAATACATTTGTTACAACCTACATGTACATTTTAATTTTATTACCAATGTTAAAATCGTTTTAATGTACAATTTCAGAAATACAATAATTAATTTTATCAGTTTAAATGCCAGATTCGTGGGGAAGTTTTACGAATAAACCTGCAAGAGGATGGCTACATCCAGATAATGTGTATTACACGGAGTAGTGTCTGTTACGAAGTTCGGGTAAATTTTAATTTAAAATAAAAATGTAATCCTGTTAATATTAAGATCGAAATTATTTATTTTTGTACATTAAAAAAATATACCTGTCAAAAATGATTAGAGTTTTTCCAACTGTGCTATTTAAGTTTATACTCGACACATTTAAGTTTATAGTATATAGATACACTCACACAAAATTAATAGGTCGAGTTGTGATAACTGTAAGTGTGGTGGTTTAAGGTGTTTTAAAAATATTTCACTTATACAGTCCAAACAATTAATAGTTAATTAAAATAATTTTTTGATTTTTGGATTTACTCCGTTCGAACAGGACAATTTCTGTTAGGCTATCCTGATTTATCATACTAACCGAAGTTAGGATAATAATTTAATTGTCACAAACATGAAAACTATTATTATTATTACTTCTATTTACACGATTATCTAGCAATAGCAAAGCATTGCGCGGCCCAGTAATTTGTGTAGTAATTAGTTAGCTAGTAATTTAATACATTGTAAAAATAAATAAATAACACTTTATACAATTTCAGTATGTTGGATGTTTGGAAGTACTTATATCTATGAAAAGTTTGGACTTTGACACTCGATTTTTAGTTGCCAAGTATTATTAAAAATAATTTGTGATCAATTATTTTTAGAGAATATATAAATAAAGTTTGCTAAGCAGCTGGTCTAAAAACTGCAGACAAAAAACAAAAAGTAAAATCAATATTATAAATGATTTAAAGTATTATAAAGTATCAATAGTTTGCAACTTGTAATATTTATTCTTAAGGCAATGAAAACGAATATAATATATAGCTTTATAAAAATATAATTTAGTATTTCTTAGTTTCCTATTGCATATTGTCATTTACTTTGTTAATTGGACATATCGAAATGGATAAGTAGCAAGTAGTTGGTGGCAGTAAAATGTGCGAGTTGGTCCTCATCACAAAGTTCAGTGCTACTGTTATAATAATAAAATATCTATACCTAATAACTTTAAGGAAAAATGTCTTTCTATAACCTGTGGTAATAATAATTTGACTACTACAATAAATAAAGTGTATGCCATTAGAACCAATTAATCCTTTCACTTCACGATAGGTTGTCTACAGTTCATTCATTAATCTGTCAATTGTTGACACTGTTAAATGTTTATATTATATATTTCAAATAACAAAAAAATTAAATATATTTTTTAATACGTATATTCGTGTTACAAATTAGGTTGTGTATTTAATTTTGAACAATAATAAGTTAAAACAAGAATATTTATAATAACATAATAACACTATAATCAATTTTACATACATACTTAATTTCATTTGCAGATTCCACATAGAACATCAATTGATTCATCAATCAACGAATTATAGAATTCACTTATTTATACATTCTTTCTAAAATGGATTATTATTCAAAGTGTATGGAATGTGGTTGTGTATTCAACAACCTCAAGGATTACTCAACTCATGTAATAAAGAATCATTTCAACTCAAAAAGAGTAAAATCAACAAAAAAAATTGTAACTAAACAAATTAAGAAGGAACCTAAGAAGAAAATTGCAAAGAAAATTGAGAGGAAAACTGTGTTTTGCAAAGAGTGTCAAAAATCGTATTGTTCTACAGCATCTTACAATACTCATAGAAATAAGTTTCACACAACAAAAGAACCCATTAAACTTCGCTCTAGAGCAAATCGAGATGTACTCGAAAAGCAGTTACCAACTGAATTGATTGAAAATGAGTTAACAACTGATGAGGAAAAAAATGAGTTAACTGAACAGGAGATAGAAAAGTTACATTGTAATAAATGGCCAAATATTGACGTCAGCCTATAGTGTTTTTGTTACCGATGAAAAAAGTTCCACTAAAATTAGAATGTTACTTCCAACAGTACATGGAGATATTAAATTAATTCTCTGTAATTCATGCCTACTCTATACACTAAATCCATTATCCATCCATCCAAAAATTAAAAGTGAAAAAAGTAATGTAAAATTGAAAAAGATGAACAAACATCAAATTATTCGGAACAAGACGATGTGAAAATAAAAATAGAAAAAGACAGTTCAGATAATGATTCAACCTGTTCGATTAAGGAGGAAGCAGTTTCAAATACAATAGTTAATGAAATACCCGAAGAACACAAAGAAGTATTCGAGACAATGGCAATCAATGTGCCCAGTAATAAATTTAATTGTATTTTTTGTAAAACATCTTGCGGTAGAAATGATCACTTTGAAATAAATAAGTGGTATGCACCAAATCTAACCGGCGACTAACAAAACAACTTCATCACTAGTGACCGTCCAAGTTGAACTATGTCCAACCTTTGAAAGATAATTTGAGTGTATCATCGCCATATCTTCATACATCGTTGTGGAAGCGAACAATACACTGGCCGTGACTTGATCAGATTACATCGAATTTTGAGGTTGGCTTCCAACAGGCTTGTGGTTTTTATATTAAGTTGCAAAAGCAAGTGGTCACAGCCCTAACAGCAGACAGGACGGCTAGCAGACTGACCGGGTGAATTCCTAAGTACAGCGGAGTTTGTTCATGTTCGTCTGTTTTATATCAACATGAGGCGCACCTTATCAGTACCTGATCTAACCAGAGTTCTATGGTTTTAGTGTAAGTATGAAAACCTGAAACTTTTCAATTGTCAATTCTCATAGGATACTTTTGAGCAGACTTTGATTTGTTTGTTTTCCTTCACAGGGAGACCTTTTGTATGGCGGTCAGTGTTCCTAGGAGGCAGGGACCTCTTATGCGAACCATAGACTTCCCAATTAACAGAACATAAAGAAACAAAAAACTTGTGTCTTCTTCACTTTGCGTTGCACAGTCCTTTAACAACATGGTAAAGGACATATTGTGTTGCAGGTAGCAGAAGGGACAACCTGAATGACCTGCCACCAGAAAACTGAACCCTTCCCTGCACAACGAATGAATCATCGGGTTGTTACTCCAAGCAGCCTGATCCTTGAATCGGGTCGCAAACTGGAAATATACGAGACACTCTTGGTGGTCTGGTTCCATGAACTGCGCCAAAAAGCTAAAATTGAGTAGTCAATGGTGTTTTATCGTATTTTATATATATATATATATATATGTAATGTAAATTTATTTATATTCATTCAAATTTGTAAATAAATTATTGGTAAATTTGGTTCCTATTAATTATTTTATTTGTATATACTTGTATTAAATTAATTTTATTATAATATATATATATATATATATATGTATGTGTGTAACTGTACATAATAATTGTAAAATAATAATACCTAGTGCAATTAAATTACTGTATGTGAGTTATTGTACTTTTGATATAATAAAAAAAATATTGTAAAATAATTAAAAATTGAATACTATCAATACATTATTTCAGTTTAAAATTCTGTATGCTTGTAGTAAGTATATGTTTAGCTCTAATAATCACTAAAAATGTCCAATTGTCTTATGAAGGAGTAGTGTCGTATATAAAAACTGAGCCATTTATGTCTTTCTAATACGTAATTTCAATTTTTGTTTATATATTTTCCCGAAATGTCACGATAAGTGACGACACATTATTATCGTTGTTTCCATAAAATGAAAGATTAACATATTTAACCCAATCATTCTTATGTAGACATTTTATTCATAGATCTAAGTGAAATTGTATTATTGAAATTGCAATATTTTTTATCTTCAATTTACCCCCCCCCCCTACTCTGAAACGGGACTTTGATATCCGGATTTGTTCTAAAAACATTATGGTAACCCTATATAGTAAAAGTATTAATATTATGGAATTAAAGATTATGATTTAGTATTTACCATAATCTTTATGCTAAATATTTAATTATTATACAATCTAATCATACCTGACTATGTATTGAAGAAAAATAAGAAAAAAAAACTTAAAATATTTATTGGTAACAAAAAATTACAGAATATTTGATGAAAATTCCAAGTTTATACAATTATTTTTTTACCGGATTACAACCATATAAAACAGAAACCGTTGTGCCGTAGATATTCCTGTTCTCCCCTCCCCCCTTAAAAATAAGAAAATTATATATAATATCCCCAACCAGCAAACGTTTAGTACGATTACTAAATACAATTATCGTTATAAATGTACCTTAGCGTTATGTTTCATTATGTTCTCTGTGGCCATGAAATGGAATATCTTCAGTGGCGATTGTTAACATTGTATTCTATTCAATACCAGTTTCTATTAATTTGCTTTTCGTGATTTTCGTTTGAACTTAGTTTCGAAATTAATAATAAACAGCCATACATAACAATTGATGAGTTACTCAAGCCTTTCTGTTCCTCGTAATGTATGGGTCCAATAATTAAATTCTCGTATCCATTGTTAGTGTTTAATACTATTGTTTTCAAAAACAGAATCTATAAAAAAAAATGACGGCCCATATAATTAAATATCATGCAATAGCATCAGCGACCCCTTTAAAAATTACCTTATTTTTGTGAGCACCAACCGCTTATTCTTTTATGAAAAAAATAAAATATTAGACTATTTTAACAACATTAATAATTGTATTATATTATATTATTTAGTAGTACAACTGATCACAAATATCATAAAGATTGCTCACTGGTCGGTTTTAATGTGGTGTAAAATAAAACTCCTGCTAGATAGCAGTAAATAATTGTTTTAAGATAAAATAAAATAAATTCATTAATTACTCTTTTAACCATTATAAATCTAGTGGTCTTGGGGAAAACCAGCTCTTGGCTATAATTAAAGATAATTTGAATCGTGTTTGTGGTCCCCGTCAGTATTATGTAAGGACGGTTTGTAAACAGTAGACATTTCTTATGGCATATTTTTTATGTTTAATTATGTTTTGTTTATTAAATTATTCTACTTAATCGTTTATTTGAATAGAAAATTATTATTATTTGATCGGAAAGCAGTGATATAGTTCGTGGACACACTTGCAATACAAGAACATTGCCGTGTTATATTTCCAACGTAACTATTGATCTATATAGTGAAGCTTTAAGAATTCTGATAACAGATTTGAATTTGTCATCAAGTCCACTTGTCCACATTTAAAATACTTAAATATTGTATAAAAAATTATGTGTTATTTATCATTTAATATCAGTCTGTGGTAATGCAGATTTGAAATTCAGTTTTAAACGTACATTTTTCTTCGACACTTAGACATTCTTACGGTGTTTTGTTTATCGTTTTAGATATTTACTAGAATATTATCAATTAATGTTTTGATATTTTCTTATCGTAATATTTTTAATAATTTATACAATATATACATATAGAAAAATGTATTAATATAATAATAACAATATACTAAATTTTTAAATTGAACTTAAAATTTTTACCTCAGAATTTAAATATATCTGTCCAGAACATACAATTAATTCACTTAAAATAGCTAGTTACTTATAAACTTAATAATATTATAGTATATAAAAATATATTTTACAGCCTCTTTCATCTACACCGTCAAATATATCCAACGATTCATGTCCTCTGTTCATAGGGAATTATTTGAACAGTTGCTTAAATGCTAGATCGATGTATGGATGAAGGTAAACATAACTTGATATTTTAAAACAATAATCTTATTATTTTACGTTAAAACGATGAGTGATATGTTAATTGTCTAACTACTTATTAGTGAAAAATCTGAAAAAAACAATATCGTGATAACATAAAATCCGCCTAATATTTATATGTTCCACTCTTCTGAAATCGTTTCTTAACATTAAAACGGTTTTGAACCCTTAAACTACCAATTGCCAGCAAGGTAGTTTATTGTTCTAAACGTTATAGTGATTTCAAAAAGTTTCAAAACTGTTTGCATGGTAAGGAACCGTTTTGAGTACAAAACTGCACCATGAAACGTACTAATTGTAGTCTATGCTTTTTAAGATATCATAATTCGTGGTCTTCGTACACCATCTACATACGTATATCTTATAGACTATGCACAAATTTAAAATAAATTATAGGCTTTTTATTAAAACCACTGTGAAAAAACGAACATTTTTTTTTTGTTATCAAAAACTACAGTGATAAGATAAATGTAATGAAATAACCCATTCCACTAAATGTTCTAGGTGTCGGCAAAATGTATTGATTACTGAGTACTTCAAGATAAAATTTCCTAAGAGATGTTAGGTAATTTAAATTTAAATTTCTTTGTCACGGTAAAAATGTACAAGTGTGTTAATTTGTGAATATTCAGTACAGCCATGGCAATATAAGCAAATACACAAGTCGTTTACAATGTTGTACAATTATTGGTAATAAGTTTGGTGTTTTCAATACATTTGTTACAACCTACATGTACATTTTAATTTTATTACCAATGTTAAAATCGTTTTAATGTACAATTTCAGAAATACAATAATTAATTTTATCAGTTTAAATGCCAGATTCGTGGGGAAGTTTTACGAATAAACCTGCAAGAGGATGGCTACATCCAGATAATGTGTATTACACGGAGTAGTGTCTGTTACGAAGTTCGGGTAAATTTTAATTTAAAATAAAAATGTAATCCTGTTAATATTAAGATCGAAATTATTTATTTTTGTACATTAAAAAAATATACCTGTCAAAAATGATTAGAGTTTTTCCAACTGTGCTATTTAAGTTTATACTCGACACATTTAAGTTTATAGTATATAGATACACTCACACAAAATTAATAGGTCGAGTTGTGATAACTGTAAGTGTGGTGGTTTAAGGTGTTTTAAAAATATTTCACTTATACAGTCCAAACAATTAATAGTTAATTAAAATAATTTTTTGATTTTTGGATTTACTCCGTTCGAACAGGACAATTTCTGTTAGGCTATCCTGATTTATCATACTAACCGAAGTTAGGATAATAATTTAATTGTCACAAACATGAAAACTATTATTATTATTACTTCTATTTACACGATTATCTAGCAATAGCAAAGCATTGCGCGGCCCAGTAATTTGTGTAGTAATTAGTTAGCTAGTAATTTAATACATTGTAAAAATAAATAAATAACACTTTATACAATTTCAGTATGTTGGATGTTTGGAAGTACTTATATCTATGAAAAGTTTGGACTTTGACACTCGATTTTTAGTTGCCAAGTATTATTAAAAATAATTTGTGATCAATTATTTTTAGAGAATATATAAATAAAGTTTGCTAAGCAGCTGGTCTAAAAACTGCAGACAAAAAACAAAAAGTAAAATCAATATTATAAATGATTTAAAGTATTATAAAGTATCAATAGTTTGCAACTTGTAATATTTATTCTTAAGGCAATGAAAACGAATATAATATATAGCTTTATAAAAATATAATTTAGTATTTCTTAGTTTCCTATTGCATATTGTCATTTACTTTGTTAATTGGACATATCGAAATGGATAAGTAGCAAGTAGTTGGTGGCAGTAAAATGTGCGAGTTGGTCCTCATCACAAAGTTCAGTGCTACTGTTATAATAATAAAATATCTATACCTAATAACTTTAAGGAAAAATGTCTTTCTATAACCTGTGGTAATAATAATTTGACTACTACAATAAATAAAGTGTATGCCATTAGAACCAATTAATCCTTTCACTTCACGATAGGTTGTCTACAGTTCATTCATTAATCTGTCAATTGTTGACACTGTTAAATGTTTATATTATATATTTCAAATAACAAAAAAAATAAATATATTTTTTAATACGTATATTCGTGTTACAAATTAGGTTGTGTATTTAATTTTGAACAATAATAAGTTAAAACAAGAATATTTATAATAACATAATAACACTATAATCAATTTTACATACATACTTAATTTCATTTGCAGATTCCACATAGAACATCAATTGATTCATCAATCAACGAATTATAGAATTCACTTATTTATACATTCTTTCTAAAATGGATTATTATTCAAAGTGTATGGAATGTGGTTGTGTATTCAACAACCTCAAGGATTACTCAACTCATGTAATAAAGAATCATTTCAACTCAAAAAGAGTAAAATCAACAAAAAAAATTGTAACTAAACAAATTAAGAAGGAACCTAAGAAGAAAATTGCAAAGAAAATTGAGAGGAAAACTGTGTTTTGCAAAGAGTGTCAAAAATCGTATTGTTCTACAGCATCTTACAATACTCATAGAAATAAGTTTCACACAACAAAAGAACCCATTAAACTTCGCTCTAGAGCAAATCGAGATGTACTCGAAAAGCAGTTACCAACTGAATTGATTGAAAATGAGTTAACAACTGATGAGGAAAAAAATGAGTTAACTGAACAGGAGATAGAAAAGTTACATTGTAATAAATGCCAAATATTGACGTCAGCCTATAGTGTTTTTGTTACCGATGAAAAAAGTTCCACTAAAATTAGAATGTTACTTCCAACAGTACATGGAGATATTAAATTAATTCTCTGTAATTCATGCCTACTCTATACACTAAATCCATTATCCATCCATCCAAAAATTAAAAGTGAAAAAAGTAATGTAAAAATTGAAAAAGATGAACAAACATCAAATTATTCGGAACAAGACGATGTGAAAATAAAAATAGAAAAAGACAGTTCAGATAATGATTCAACCTGTTCGATTAAGGAGGAAGCAGTTTCAAATACAATAGTTAATGAAATACCCGAAGAACACAAAGAAGTATTCGAGACAATGGCAATCAATGTGCCCAGTAATAAATTTAATTGTATTTTTTGTAAAACATCTTGCGGTAGAAATGATCACTTTGAAATAAATAAGTGGTATGCACCAAATCTAACCGGCGACTAACAAAACAACTTCATCACTAGTGACCGTCCAAGTTGAACTATGTCCAACCTTTGAAAGATAATTTGAGTGTATCATCGCCATATCTTCATACATCGTTGTGGAAGCGAACAATACACTGGCCGTGACTTGATCAGATTACATCGAATTTTGAGGTTGGCTTCCAACAGGCTTGTGGTTTTTATATTAAGTTGCAAAAGCAAGTGGTCACAGCCCTAACAGCAGACAGGACGGCTAGCAGACTGACCGGGTGAATTCCTAAGTACAGCGGAGTTTGTTCATGTTCGTCTGTTTTATATCAACATGAGGCGCACCTTATCAGTACCTGATCTAACCAGAGTTCTATGGTTTTAGTGTAAGTATGAAAACCTGAAACTTTTCAATTGTCAATTCTCATAGGATACTTTTGAGCAGACTTTGATTTGTTTGTTTTCCTTCACAGGGAGACCTTTTGTATGGCGGTCAGTGTTCCTAGGAGGCAGGGACCTCTTATGCGAACCATAGACTTCCCAATTAACAGAACATAAAGAAACAAAAAACTTGTGTCTTCTTCACTTTGCGTTGCACAGTCCTTTAACAACATGGTAAAGGACATATTGTGTTGCAGGTAGCAGAAGGGACAACCTGAATGACCTGCCACCAGAAAACTGAACCCTTCCCTGCACAACGAATGAATCATCGGGTTGTTACTCCAAGCAGCCTGATCCTTGAATCGGGTCGCAAACTGGAAATATACGAGACACTCTTGGTGGTCTGGTTCCATGAACTGCGCCAAAAAGCTAAAATTGAGTAGTCAATGGTGTTTTATCGTATTTTATATATATATATATATATATGTAATGTAAATTTATTTATATTCATTCAAATTTGTAAATAAATTATTGGTAAATTTGGTTCCTATTAATTATTTTATTTGTATATACTTGTATTAAATTAATTTTATTATAATATATATATATATATATATATGTATGTGTGTAACTGTACATAATAATTGTAAAATAATAATACCTAGTGCAATTAAATTACTGTATGTGAGTTATTGTACTTTTGATATAATAAAAAAAATATTGTAAAATAATTAAAAATTGAATACTATCAATACATTATTTCAGTTTAAAATTCTGTATGCTTGTAGTAAGTATATGTTTAGCTCTAATAATCACTAAAAATGTCCAATTGTCTTATGAAGGAGTAGTGTCGTATATAAAAACTGAGCCATTTATGTCTTTCTAATACGTAATTTCAATTTTTGTTTATATATTTTCCCGAAATGTCACGATAAGTGACGACACATTATTATCGTTGTTTCCATAAAATGAAAGATTAACATATTTAACCCAATCATTCTTATGTAGACATTTTATTCATAGATCTAAGTGAAATTGTATTATTGAAATTGCAATATTTTTTATCTTCAATTTACCCCCCCCCCCTACTCTGAAACGGGACTTTGATATCCGGATTTGTTCTAAAAACATTATGGTAACCCTATATAGTAAAAGTATTAATATTATGGAATTAAAGATTATGATTTAGTATTTACCATAATCTTTATGCTAAATATTTAATTATTATACAATCTAATCATACCTGACTATGTATTGAAGAAAAATAAGAAAAAAAAACTTAAAATATTTATTGGTAACAAAAAATTACAGAATATTTGATGAAAATTCCAAGTTTATACAATTATTTTTTTACCGGATTACAACCATATAAAACAGAAACCGTTGTGCCGTAGATATTCCTGTTCTCCCCTCCCCCCTTAAAAATAAGAAAATTATATATAATATCCCCAACCAGCAAACGTTTAGTACGATTACTAAATACAATTATCGTTATAAATGTACCTTAGCGTTATGTTTCATTATGTTCTCTGTGGCCATGAAATGGAATATCTTCAGTGGCGATTGTTAACATTGTATTCTATTCAATACCAGTTTCTATTAATTTGCTTTTCGTGATTTTCGTTTGAACTTAGTTTCGAAATTAATAATAAACAGCCATACATAACAATTGATGAGTTACTCAAGCCTTTCTGTTCCTCGTAATGTATGGGTCCAATAATTAAATTCTCGTATCCATTGTTAGTGTTTAATACTATTGTTTTCAAAAACAGAATCTATAAAAAAAAATGACGGCCCATATAATTAAATATCATGCAATAGCATCAGCGACCCCTTTAAAAATTACCTTATTTTTGTGAGCACCAACCGCTTATTCTTTTATGAAAAAAATAAAATATTAGACTATTTTAACAACATTAATAATTGTATTATATTATATTATTTAGTAGTACAACTGATCACAAATATCATAAAGATTGCTCACTGGTCGGTTTTAATGTGGTGTAAAATAAAACTCCTGCTAGATAGCAGTAAATAATTGTTTTAAGATAAAATAAAATAAATTCATTAATTACTCTTTTAACCATTATAAATCTAGTGGTCTTGGGGAAAACCAGCTCTTGGCTATAATTAAAGATAATTTGAATCGTGTTTGTGGTCCCCGTCAGTATTATGTAAGGACGGTTTGTAAACAGTAGACATTTCTTATGGCATATTTTTTATGTTTAATTATGTTTTGTTTATTAAATTATTCTACTTAATCGTTTATTTGAATAGAAAATTATTATTATTTGATCGGAAAGCAGTGATATAGTTCGTGGACACACTTGCAATACAAGAACATTGCCGTGTTATATTTCCAACGTAACTATTGATCTATATAGTGAAGCTTTAAGAATTCTGATAACAGATTTGAATTTGTCATCAAGTCCACTTGTCCACATTTAAAATACTTAAATATTGTATAAAAAATTATGTGTTATTTATCATTTAATATCAGTCTGTGGTAATGCAGATTTGAAATTCAGTTTTAAACGTACATTTTTCTTCGACACTTAGACATTCTTACGGTGTTTTGTTTATCGTTTTAGATATTTACTAGAATATTATCAATTAATGTTTTGATATTTTCTTATCGTAATATTTTTAATAATTTATACAATATATACATATAGAAAAATGTATTAATATAATAATAACAATATACTAAATTTTTAAATTGAACTTAAAATTTTTACCTCAGAATTTAAATATATCTGTCCAGAACATACAATTAATTCACTTAAAATAGCTAGTTACTTATAAACTTAATAATATTATAGTATATAAAAATATATTTTACAGCCTCTTTCATCTACACCGTCAAATATATCCAACGATTCATGTCCTCTGTTCATAGGGAATTATTTGAACAGTTGCTTAAATGCTAGATCGATGTATGGATGAAGGTAAACATAACTTGATATTTTAAAACAATAATCTTATTATTTTACGTTAAAACGATGAGTGATATGTTAATTGTCTAACTACTTATTAGTGAAAAATCTGAAAAAAACAATATCGTGATAACATAAAATCCGCCTAATATTTATATGTTCCATTCTTCTGAAATCGTTTCTTAACATTAAAACGGTTTTGAACCCTTAAACTACCAATTGCCAGCAAGGTAGTTTATTGTTCTAAACGTTATAGTGATTTCAAAAAGTTTCAAAACTGTTTGCATGGTAAGGAACCGTTTTGAGTACAAAACTGCACCATGAAACGTACTAATTGTAGTCTATGCTTTTTAAGATATCATAATTCGTGGTCTTCGTACACCATCTACATACGTATATCTTATAGACTATGCACAAATTTAAAATAAATTATAGGCTTTTTATTAAAACCACTGTGAAAAAACGAACATTTTTTTTTTGTTATCAAAAACTACAGTGATAAGATAAATGTAATGAAATAACCCATTCCACTAAATGTTCTAGGTGTCGGCAAAATGTATTGATTACTGAGTACTTCAAGATAAAATTTCCTAAGAGATGTTAGGTAATTTAAATTTAAATTTCTTTGTCACGGTAAAAATGTACAAGTGTGTTAATTTGTGAATATTCAGTACAGCCATGGCAATATAAGCAAATACACAAGTCGTTTACAATGTTGTACAATTATTGGTAATAAGTTTGGTGTTTTCAATACATTTGTTACAACCTACATGTACATTTTAATTTTATTACCAATGTTAAAATCGTTTTAATGTACAATTTCAGAAATACAATAATTAATTTTATCAGTTTAAATGCCAGATTCGTGGGGAAGTTTTACGAATAAACCTGCAAGAGGATGGCTACATCCAGATAATGTGTATTACACGGAGTAGTGTCTGTTACGAAGTTCGGGTAAATTTTAATTTAAAATAAAAATGTAATCCTGTTAATATTAAGATCGAAATTATTTATTTTTGTACATTAAAAAAATATACCTGTCAAAAATGATTAGAGTTTTTCCAACTGTGCTATTTAAGTTTATACTCGACACATTTAAGTTTATAGTATATAGATACACTCACACAAAATTAATAGGTCGAGTTGTGATAACTGTAAGTGTGGTGGTTTAAGGTGTTTTAAAAATATTTCACTTATACAGTCCAAACAATTAATAGTTAATTAAAATAATTTTTTGATTTTTGGATTTACTCCGTTCGAACAGGACAATTTCTGTTAGGCTATCCTGATTTATCATACTAACCGAAGTTAGGATAATAATTTAATTGTCACAAACATGAAAACTATTATTATTATTACTTCTATTTACACGATTATCTAGCAATAGCAAAGCATTGCGCGGCCCAGTAATTTGTGTAGTAATTAGTTAGCTAGTAATTTAATACATTGTAAAAATAAATAAATAACACTTTATACAATTTCAGTATGTTGGATGTTTGGAAGTACTTATATCTATGAAAAGTTTGGACTTTGACACTCGATTTTTAGTTGCCAAGTATTATTAAAAATAATTTGTGATCAATTATTTTTAGAGAATATATAAATAAAGTTTGCTAAGCAGCTGGTCTAAAAACTGCAGACAAAAAACAAAAAGTAAAATCAATATTATAAATGATTTAAAGTATTATAAAGTATCAATAGTTTGCAACTTGTAATATTTATTCTTAAGGCAATGAAAACGAATATAATATATAGCTTTATAAAAATATAATTTAGTATTTCTTAGTTTCCTATTGCATATTGTCATTTACTTTGTTAATTGGACATATCGAAATGGATAAGTAGCAAGTAGTTGGTGGCAGTAAAATGTGCGAGTTGGTCCTCATCACAAAGTTCAGTGCTACTGTTATAATAATAAAATATCTATACCTAATAACTTTAAGGAAAAATGTCTTTCTATAACCTGTGGTAATAATAATTTGACTACTACAATAAATAAAGTGTATGCCATTAGAACCAATTAATCCTTTCACTTCACGATAGGTTGTCTACAGTTCATTCATTAATCTGTCAATTGTTGACACTGTTAAATGTTTATATTATATATTTCAAATAACAAAAAAAATAAATATATTTTTTAATACGTATATTCGTGTTACAAATTAGGTTGTGTATTTAATTTTGAACAATAATAAGTTAAAACAAGAATATTTATAATAACATAATAACACTATAATCAATTTTACATACATACTTAATTTCATTTGCAGATTCCACATAGAACATCAATTGATTCATCAATCAACGAATTATAGAATTCACTTATTTATACATTCTTTCTAAAATGGATTATTATTCAAAGTGTATGGAATGTGGTTGTGTATTCAACAACCTCAAGGATTACTCAACTCATGTAATAAAGAATCATTTCAACTCAAAAAGAGTAAAATCAACAAAAAAAATTGTAACTAAACAAATTAAGAAGGAACCTAAGAAGAAAATTGCAAAGAAAATTGAGAGGAAAACTGTGTTTTGCAAAGAGTGTCAAAAATCGTATTGTTCTACAGCATCTTACAATACTCATAGAAATAAGTTTCACACAACAAAAGAACCCATTAAACTTCGCTCTAGAGCAAATCGAGATGTACTCGAAAAGCAGTTACCAACTGAATTGATTGAAAATGAGTTAACAACTGATGAGGAAAAAAATGAGTTAACTGAACAGGAGATAGAAAAGTTACATTGTAATAAATGCCAAATATTGACGTCAGCCTATAGTGTTTTTGTTACCGATGAAAAAAGTTCCACTAAAATTAGAATGTTACTTCCAACAGTACATGGAGATATTAAATTAATTCTCTGTAATTCATGCCTACTCTATACACTAAATCCATTATCCATCCATCCAAAAATTAAAAGTGAAAAAAGTAATGTAAAAATTGAAAAAGATGAACAAACATCAAATTATTCGGAACAAGACGATGTGAAAATAAAAATAGAAAAAGACAGTTCAGATAATGATTCAACCTGTTCGATTAAGGAGGAAGCAGTTTCAAATACAATAGTTAATGAAATACCCGAAGAACACAAATAAGTATTCGAGACAATGGCAATCAATGTGCCCAGTAATAAATTTAATTGTATTTTTTGTAAAACATCTTGCGGTAGAAATGATCACTTTGAAATAAATAAGTGGTATGCACCAAATCTAACCGGCGACTAACAAAACAACTTCATCACTAGTGACCGTCCAAGTTGAACTATGTCCAACCTTTGAAAGATAATTTGAGTGTATCATCGCCATATCTTCATACATCGTTGTGGAAGCGAACAATACACTGGCCGTGACTTGATCAGATTACATCGAATTTTGAGGTTGGCTTCCAACAGGCTTGTGGTTTTTATATTAAGTTGCAAAAGCAAGTGGTCACAGCCCTAACAGCAGACAGGACGGCTAGCAGACTGACCGGGTGAATTCCTAAGTACAGCGGAGTTTGTTCATGTTCGTCTGTTTTATATCAACATGAGGCGCACCTTATCAGTACCTGATCTAACCAGAGTTCTATGGTTTTAGTGTAAGTATGAAAACCTGAAACTTTTCAATTGTCAATTCTCATAGGATACTTTTGAGCAGACTTTGATTTGTTTGTTTTCCTTCACAGGGAGACCTTTTGTATGGCGGTCAGTGTTCCTAGGAGGCAGGGACCTCTTATGCGAACCATAGACTTCCCAATTAACAGAACATAAAGAAACAAAAAACTTGTGTCTTCTTCACTTTGCGTTGCACAGTCCTTTAACAACATGGTAAAGGACATATTGTGTTGTAGGTAGCAGAAGGGACAACCTGAATGACCTGCCACCAGAAAACTGAACCCTTCCCTGCACAACGAATGAATCATCGGGTTGTTACTCCAAGCAGCCTGATCCTTGAATCGGGTCGCAAACTGGAAATATACGAGACACTCTTGGTGGTCTGGTTCCATGAACTGCGCCAAAAAGCTAAAATTGAGTAGTCAATGGTGTTTTATCGTATTTTATATATATATATATGTAATGTAAATTTATTTATATTCATTCAAATTTGTAAATAAATTATTGGTAAATTTGGTTCCTATTAATTATTTTATTTGTATATACTTGTATTAAATTAATTTTATTATAATATATATATATATATATATATGTATGTGTGTAACTGTACATAATAATTGTAAAATAATAATACCTAGTGCAATTAAATTACTGTATGTGAGTTATTGTACTTTTGATATAATAAAAAAAATATTGTAAAATAATTAAAAATTGAATACTATCAATACATTATTTCAGTTTAAAATTCTGTATGCTTGTAGTAAGTATATGTTTAGCTCTAATAATCACTAAAAATGTCCAATTGTCTTATGAAGGAGTAGTGTCGTATATAAAAACTGAGCCATTTATGTCTTTCTAATACGTAATTTCAATTTTTGTTTATATATTTTCCCGAAATGTCACGATAAGTGACAACACATTATTATCGTTGTTTCCATAAAATGAAAGATTAACATATTTAACCCAATCATTATTATGTAGACATTTTATTCATAGATCTAAGTGAAATTGTATTATTGAAATTGCAATATTTTTTATCTTCAATTTACCCCCCCCCCCTACTCTGAAACGGGACTTTGATATCCGGATTTGTTCTAAAAACATTATGGTAACCCTATATAGTAAAAGTATTAATATTATGGAATTAAAGATTATGATTTAGTATTTACCATAATCTTTATGCTAAATATTTAATTATTATACAATCTAATCATACCTGACTATGTATTGAAGAAAAATAAGAAAAAAAAACTTAAAATATTTATTGGTAACAAAAAATTACAGAATATTTGATGAAAATTCCAAGTTTATACAATTATTTTTTTACCGGATTACAACCATATAAAACAGAAACCGTTGTGCCGTAGATATTCCTGTTCTCCCCTCCCCCCTTAAAAATAAGAAAATTATATATAATATCCCCAACCAGCAAACGTTTAGTACGATTACTAAATACAATTATCGTTATAAATGTACCTTAGCGTTATGTTTCATTATGTTCTCTGTGGCCATGAAATGGAATATCTTCAGTGGCGATTGTTAACATTGTATTCTATTCAATACCAGTTTCTATTAATTTGCTTTTCGTGATTTTCGTTTGAACTTAGTTTCGAAATTAATAATAAACAGCCATACATAACAATTGATGAGTTACTCAAGCCTTTCTGTTCCTCGTAATGTATGGGTCCAATAATTAAATTCTCGTATCCATTGTTAGTGTTTAATACTATTGTTTTCAAAAACAGAATCTATAAAAAAAAATGACGGCCCATATAATTAAATATCATGCAATAGCATCAGCGACCCCTTTAAAAATTACCTTATTTTTGTGAGCACCAACCGCTTATTCTTTTATGAAAAAAATAAAATATTAGACTATTTTAACAACATTAATAATTGTATTATATTATATTATTTAGTAGTACAACTGATCACAAATATCATAAAGATTGCTCACTGGTCGGTTTTAATGTGGTGTAAAATAAAACTCCTGCTAGATAGCAGTAAATAATTGTTTTAAGATAAAATAAAATAAATTCATTAATTACTCTTTTAACCATTATAAATCTAGTGGTCTTGGGGAAAACCAGCTCTTGGCTATAATTAAAGATAATTTGAATCGTGTTTGTGGTCCCCGTCAGTATTATGTAAGGACGGTTTGTAAACAGTAGACATTTCTTATGGCATATTTTTTATGTTTAATTATGTTTTGTTTATTAAATTATTCTACTTAATCGTTTATTTGAATAGAAAATTATTATTATTTGATCGGAAAGCAGTGATATAGTTCGTGGACACACTTGCAATACAAGAACATTGCCGTGTTATATTTCCAACGTAACTATTGATCTATATAGTGAAGCTTTAAGAATTCTGATAACAGATTTGAATTTGTCATCAAGTCCACTTGTCCACATTTAAAATACTTAAATATTGTATAAAAAATTATGTGTTATTTATCATTTAATATCAGTCTGTGGTAATGCAGATTTGAAATTCAGTTTTAAACGTACATTTTTCTTCGACACTTAGACATTCTTACGGTGTTTTGTTTATCGTTTTAGATATTTACTAGAATATTATCAATTAATGTTTTGATATTTTCTTATCGTAATATTTTTAATAATTTATACAATATATACATATAGAAAAATGTATTAATATAATAATAACAATATACTAAATTTTTAAATTGAACTTAAAATTTTTACCTCAGAATTTAAATATATCTGTCCAGAACATACAATTAATTCACTTAAAATAGCTAGTTACTTATAAACTTAATAATATTATAGTATATAAAAATATATTTTACAGCCTCTTTCATCTACACCGTCAAATATATCCAACGATTCATGTCCTCTGTTCATAGGGAATTATTTGAACAGTTGCTTAAATGCTAGATCGATGTATGGATGAAGGTAAACATAACTTGATATTTTAAAACAATAATCTTATTATTTTACGTTAAAACGATGAGTGATATGTTAATTGTCTAACTACTTATTAGTGAAAAATCTGAAAAAAACAATATCGTGATAACATAAAATCCGCCTAATATTTATATGTTCCATTCTTCTGAAATCGTTTCTTAACATTAAAACGGTTTTGAACCCTTAAACTACCAATTGCCAGCAAGGTAGTTTATTGTTCTAAACGTTATAGTGATTTCAAAAAGTTTCAAAACTGTTTGCATGGTAAGGAACCGTTTTGAGTACAAAACTGCACCATGAAACGTACTAATTGTAGTCTATGCTTTTTAAGATATCATAATTCGTGGTCTTCGTACACCATCTACATACGTATATCTTATAGACTATGCACAAATTTAAAATAAATTATAGGCTTTTTATTAAAACCACTGTGAAAAAACGAACATTTTTTTTTTGTTATCAAAAACTACAGTGATAAGATAAATGTAATGAAATAACCCATTCCACTAAATGTTCTAGGTGTCGGCAAAATGTATTGATTACTGAGTACTTCAAGATAAAATTTCCTAAGAGATGTTAGGTAATTTAAATTTAAATTTCTTTGTCACGGTAAAAATGTACAAGTGTGTTAATTTGTGAATATTCAGTACAGCCATGGCAATATAAGCAAATACACAAGTCGTTTACAATGTTGTACAATTATTGGTAATAAGTTTGGTGTTTTCAATACATTTGTTACAACCTACATGTACATTTTAATTTTATTACCAATGTTAAAATCGTTTTAATGTACAATTTCAGAAATACAATAATTAATTTTATCAGTTTAAATGCCAGATTCGTGGGGAAGTTTTACGAATAAACCTGCAAGAGGATGGCTACATCCAGATAATGTGTATTACACGGAGTAGTGTCTGTTACGAAGTTCGGGTAAATTTTAATTTAAAATAAAAATGTAATCCTGTTAATATTAAGATCGAAATTATTTATTTTTGTACATTAAAAAAATATACCTGTCAAAAATGATTAGAGTTTTTCCAACTGTGCTATTTAAGTTTATACTCGACACATTTAAGTTTATAGTATATAGATACACTCACACAAAATTAATAGGTCGAGTTGTGATAACTGTAAGTGTGGTGGTTTAAGGTGTTTTAAAAATATTTCACTTATACAGTCCAAACAATTAATAGTTAATTAAAATAATTTTTTGATTTTTGGATTTACTCCGTTCGAACAGGACAATTTCTGTTAGGCTATCCTGATTTATCATACTAACCGAAGTTAGGATAATAATTTAATTGTCACAAACATGAAAACTATTATTATTATTACTTCTATTTACACGATTATCTAGCAATAGCAAAGCATTGCGCGGCCCAGTAATTTGTGTAGTAATTAGTTAGCTAGTAATTTAATACATTGTAAAAATAAATAAATAACACTTTATACAATTTCAGTATGTTGGATGTTTGGAAGTACTTATATCTATGAAAAGTTTGGACTTTGACACTCGATTTTTAGTTGCCAAGTATTATTAAAAATAATTTGTGATCAATTATTTTTAGAGAATATATAAATAAAGTTTGCTAAGCAGCTGGTCTAAAAACTGCAGACAAAAAACAAAAAGTAAAATCAATATTATAAATGATTTAAAGTATTATAAAGTATCAATAGTTTGCAACTTGTAATATTTATTCTTAAGGCAATGAAAACGAATATAATATATAGCTTTATAAAAATATAATTTAGTATTTCTTAGTTTCCTATTGCATATTGTCATTTACTTTGTTAATTGGACATATCGAAATGGATAAGTAGCAAGTAGTTGGTGGCAGTAAAATGTGCGAGTTGGTCCTCATCACAAAGTTCAGTGCTACTGTTATAATAATAAAATATCTATACCTAATAACTTTAAGGAAAAATGTCTTTCTATAACCTGTGGTAATAATAATTTGACTACTACAATAAATAAAGTGTATGCCATTAGAACCAATTAATCCTTTCACTTCACGATAGGTTGTCTACAGTTCATTCATTAATCTGTCAATTGTTGACACTGTTAAATGTTTATATTATATATTTCAAATAACAAAAAAAATAAATATATTTTTTAATACGTATATTCGTGTTACAAATTAGGTTGTGTATTTAATTTTGAACAATAATAAGTTAAAACAAGAATATTTATAATAACATAATAACACTATAATCAATTTTACATACATACTTAATTTCATTTGCAGATTCCACATAGAACATCAATTGATTCATCAATCAACGAATTATAGAATTCACTTATTTATACATTCTTTCTAAAATGGATTATTATTCAAAGTGTATGGAATGTGGTTGTGTATTCAACAACCTCAAGGATTACTCAACTCATGTAATAAAGAATCATTTCAACTCAAAAAGAGTAAAATCAACAAAAAAAATTGTAACTAAACAAATTAAGAAGGAACCTAAGAAGAAAATTGCAAAGAAAATTGAGAGGAAAACTGTGTTTTGCAAAGAGTGTCAAAAATCGTATTGTTCTACAGCATCTTACAATACTCATAGAAATAAGTTTCACACAACAAAAGAACCCATTAAACTTCGCTCTAGAGCAAATCGAGATGTACTCGAAAAGCAGTTACCAACTGAATTGATTGAAAATGAGTTAACAACTGATGAGGAAAAAAATGAGTTAACTGAACAGGAGATAGAAAAGTTACATTGTAATAAATGCCAAATATTGACGTCAGCCTATAGTGTTTTTGTTACCGATGAAAAAAGTTCCACTAAAATTAGAATGTTACTTCCAACAGTACATGGAGATATTAAATTAATTCTCTGTAATTCATGCCTACTCTATACACTAAATCCATTATCCATCCATCCAAAAATTAAAAGTGAAAAAAGTAATGTAAAAATTGAAAAAGATGAACAAACATCAAATTATTCGGAACAAGACGATGTGAAAATAAAAATAGAAAAAGACAGTTCAGATAATGATTCAACCTGTTCGATTAAGGAGGAAGCAGTTTCAAATACAATAGTTAATGAAATACCCGAAGAACACAAATAAGTATTCGAGACAATGGCAATCAATGTGCCCAGTAATAAATTTAATTGTATTTTTTGTAAAACATCTTGCGGTAGAAATGATCACTTTGAAATAAATAAGTGGTATGCACCAAATCTAACCGGCGACTAACAAAACAACTTCATCACTAGTGACCGTCCAAGTTGAACTATGTCCAACCTTTGAAAGATAATTTGAGTGTATCATCGCCATATCTTCATACATCGTTGTGGAAGCGAACAATACACTGGCCGTGACTTGATCAGATTACATCGAATTTTGAGGTTGGCTTCCAACAGGCTTGTGGTTTTTATATTAAGTTGCAAAAGCAAGTGGTCACAGCCCTAACAGCAGACAGGACGGCTAGCAGACTGACCGGGTGAATTCCTAAGTACAGCGGAGTTTGTTCATGTTCGTCTGTTTTATATCAACATGAGGCGCACCTTATCAGTACCTGATCTAACCAGAGTTCTATGGTTTTAGTGTAAGTATGAAAACCTGAAACTTTTCAATTGTCAATTCTCATAGGATACTTTTGAGCAGACTTTGATTTGTTTGTTTTCCTTCACAGGGAGACCTTTTGTATGGCGGTCAGTGTTCCTAGGAGGCAGGGACCTCTTATGCGAACCATAGACTT